>JAUCBN010000019.1:19384375-20040937 GCA_035048815.1 Abelmoschus esculentus
TATTTCTTTTGAAAGAAAATTTCCTAATTCCCATTTAGTTACCTTCTTAATCTAATTAGTTCTGGTAGTAGATATGATGATTGTGAAAGATAACCTCCTTATATTGTGGTTTTTGGACTGATAAATGTTTTTTTTATGTATCTATAGCTGGAGACTGGCTGCAGGGTCCATATGTTTACTATCTTTACAGTACATATGGCTTTGGAAAAGGGGAGATTGGGCAGCTTTTTATTGCTGGTTTTGGGTCATCAATGTTGTTTGGTACAATTGTTGGATCTCTAGCTGACAAGCAGTAAGCATTTTCTCTGGCTTCTGTTGTCTTTTCATACTTGATCGATGAAAGTTCTTGTCTTAAATGTTAAAATACCCTGTCTTCTATTCAGGGGCCGAAGGAGGGCTTGTATCACTTACTGTATAACTTACATACTAAGCTGCGCCACCAAGCATTCTCCTCAATACAAAATTTTGATGATAGGTCGTGTTTTGGGAGGTATTGCCACCTCCCTCCTGTTTTCAGCATTTGAGTCTTGGCTTGTTGCTGAACATAATAAGGTGAGCAATTGCTTCCATGCCCTTTACTCTTGGTGTGTATCAGTCAAGCTTACAATTTAACATCATATATGTGTTTGCTTATGCGCCCATTACTCTTTAGTATTCTTGTTGCTGTATGTTGGTCTCTGTCAGTTTTTTTTTTCCTCCGTGCCCTATTTTTGGGGAAAGTCAATGTTGGAGATATCTAGTTTACATCTCTTACTGCACAAGTGCTCAAGGTAGATAAGAATATGATAACTCCGTTTCTTGAATTCTCCACCACTGTTTTCAAAGATGTTAAGGACTGAATCATCTGTTTCTGATTAGCTACATTCGTCAGCTAGCTTTGTCTGCATCATTGATGTTGATATCCCTTTAACTTTAATCATGTTCTGACTTCTGACAATACGATTTCCACTTCTAATCTTTGCAGAGAGGCTTCGAGCAACAATGGTTGTCACTAACATTTTCTAAGGCAATATTTCTTGGAAATGGTCTTGTTGCAATTTTGTCTGGGTTGTTTGGGAACCTACTTGTTGATTCATTATCCCTTGGACCTGTGGCTCCTTTTGATGCTGCTGCATGTTTTCTTGCTATTGGAATGGCTATTATTTTATCATCATGGACTGAGAATTTTGGAGATCCCTCGGAGAATAAGGACCTGCTTACCCAATTTAAGGGTGCTGCTGTAGCAATAGCTTCTGGTAGAGTTCAACACTTATTTTAGACTCATGCATTAATCTGATTGGCATATTACAGACCAAGTACTGTCTCTTTGCCTTGTTGTCAGTCATCCTTCACCATGCATTAATTCTTTCCCTTGTTTTCCTTTCGTTCCCTTAGTCTAATCTTTTCTGCACTTCAGATGAAAAAATTGCTTTGCTGGGTGCCATCCAGTCTCTGTTTGAAGGCTCAATGTACACCTTTGTGTTCCTTTGGACTCCTGCTTTGAGCCCCAATGATGAGGAAATCCCTCATGGTTTTATTTTTGCCACGTTCATGTTGGCTTCAATGTTGGGAAGCTCCCTTGCATCTCGATTGATGGCTCGCTCTTCACCCAGGGTAGAAAGCTACATGCAGATTGTTTTTGTGGTTTCCTCTGCCTCTCTCTTGCTTCCAATCATAACCAATGTATGTTACGGACATTCTCTTCCTCTCCCCAACTCCCTCCCCCCTCTCTCTGGATTATTTATTCTATTGAATCATTCTTAACTGGATCAATCTGTAACAGTTCTTGGTTGCACCTCCTGAAGTGAAAGGCGGAAGCATCTCGTTTGCAGGTTGTCTTCAGCTTCTCGGCTTCTGTACTTTTGAGGCATGTGTTGGGATATTCTGGCCATCCATTATGAAAATGAGATCTCAGTACATCCCCGAAGAAGCTAGGAGCACCATTATGAACTTTTTCCGCATTCCTCTCAACATCTTTGTCTGCGTCGTATTGTACAATGTATGTTATACACTTTTGTCTGACCAAATAAATAAGGCTTTGCTATAATGTCTCCATATGATCATGTGTCATAGACCGATACATGCATGCTGTCGGACCCATCAGGCTTCTACCCTGTTACTAACCATCTGTATCGGTTCTTGTTGTGTAGGTTAATGCATTTCCCATCACTGTTATGTTTGGTATGTGCTCCATTTTCCTCTTCATGGCATCCATCTTGCAAAGACGGCTTATGGCAATTTCAGACAAGCCAAGTAAGTCCCAACATCCTTCGTCGTCCTACCACTTTCAATTCGAACCAGGATTTTCTGTTCTAAACTTTCCGATGGTTTCTCTTTTCAGAGACTGAAAATTGGGCAGCTCTGAAGGAAAGGGACCCAGAGGCAGAGCCACTAAATGATTGAGTTTGATCTTCTGCCTCCAGGTCCCCAAGGGTTGTGTGTTCTTGGTAGGTTGAAAGCAACACCTTAACTCATTCCTATACAGGTTGTGGTTGATTGGAGAGATGTGGTTTGATTAAAATGGAATTAAGGTTACAAATTTATAAGAAAATATTAATCTCTGCCCAATAAAGAAGATTTGTGGGGTTAATTTTAGTATTTGTTTTTGGCTGTGTCAGTAGATCAGCATTAAAAATAGTGGAGCAAAGATCAAGCTTTTCTAATTCTGCTATGATTCTTTCTTCTGTACTGCTCTATATCTCAATTTGAGTCAAATTTAATTGTTTAAATGAGTTCATATTTAAATTTAATTTAAATTATTCTGTTATAATTATATATGATATATATTAGATAAAACCAAGGGACATGAGTTTTGAAAAAATCTATTAATTATTAAAATGTTAAATTATTTAAATGTATTTTTATCGTTTAAAATTGTATAAATTATAATTTAAATCTAATTTAATAAACAATATTTATTTAGCCGAGTTTTGCATAGGATTATTATCATGCTAATCCCATTGAATGTACAAATATAAAATTAATTAAATTAATTAATTCAGTAACTTTTAACTGAGTTCGTAGTATGCTAATCGAAATGAAATCTTGTGAAAACAACAAATCTTATTACACCTGTAATCGAAGGACTTTAAACTATCTGGCTTATGTATTATTGCAGAAATTCAAGTAATCACATAATTAGAGTACTTAAACATTGTCCACTCAGATACTTTGGGTTCATGATGACCCACGTAAAAATTTGTGTACAGTATCCAAAATTACAAAACATGTTCGATACTTTTCATGGTCTTTTGCCGGTTTCAACAATGATAGTACAAATCTCCAGCAATTCTGAACATCTGCTGCTCCACAAGCTTATCTACTGATATCAGTCCGAGGAAGTAGTGATAAGGCGGATTGAAGTGAATTCCCTAACTTATCTCTCAAGCTTGAAACTGTGTTCTTTAATGGTTCACAACTCGTTTCGTAGGGAACGGTCTTGTCGTGTTCTCGGATCTGGAGTTGTCTGTCCAAATATCTTCGAAGACTTACCTCTGCAATGTTGACGAGGCGAAATGAGGCATTTGTGTGCATGAATTTTGTGACAACGAATCCTGCTAAGATCTGCTGATCTGCGATGACGAGCTCCGATACGAACATGGGGAACAAGATTCTTGTGAATAGAGATAAGATGTCTCCCTTGGTGTTTCCATGATCATTGCTTCCGTTCTTTCCAAGCCTTGGCAGTTGTGCTTCTTGGAACAGGCGAGAGAGGTTGCCTACTAAATAGCAGACATACGAGAAAATGGTGCCAAAGGAAGATTTGTTGATAACAGTTGATAAAATCCCAGAGGAGAGGAGCAGGACTAAAAACTCATGGTCACAGCCTATGTTGGAAGTACCTTCTTGTTTCAACCTGTTTTCGAGAGCAGTCAAAGACTGCAACCGCAATCCTTCGTAAGGCAGTAAAAGCATCATCTTTGGAGCCATGAAACAATCCAATCCGAGTACGATGTCATTCAAGTTCCTTGCATCATCTTCATCAAGCAATACTCCACCGGATTTTGAAATGGACTGGTCGATCAGCTTTAGGATATCTCTAACTCGAGATGCTTTAATAAGGCACTTGAAAACCTCTGTCCAGCACTTGTGTAAAGGATGTATCGAAAGTGAATCCCCTTTCTTTTCGTTCTCCAAAGGTTCGATATCCTGAAAGCTCTCCCATCCTTCATCCCAATCATCATTGCTCCAGTTATTTTCTGCATTAGTTAATACTGCAGAGGTTTCCTCTTCTTTCTTAATCACAAAATGCCCTTCCCACTCTTCCAAAATAGCTACCAAAACATCGTAATGAGGATCCGCGTTGGCAACAGCACACAATTTCAAGAAGCAAGAAACCGCTGTATCAACAGTTGAGAGGTCGTCAGGGGTAATTTCAAAGCCAGGCGAAATGGCTGCCATAAGTTGAGATGATCTGAGGGCAACTAAAGTACTTGTAAACCTGCTGGAAGTATCTATTTGCTCAGGCAACCCCTCATTTAACGTGCTTCGAGTCTTGTTACTAGCATAGAGTGACTCGTCCCACCCTATCCATGGATGAACGTTTAGCTGCAGCTCAGAAGATAAGCCCTTCATACTTTTACCAGTGACAAATTGCATAAGCTCCAGGACGTGAACTCGAACATCACTAGCAAGCAGCAAATCTTCGGAGAATCTGGCAATTCTTTCCCAAACTGCACACCTGGCTTTCCTTAACTCGTCCAAAACACCTTCTAAATTGCCCAGAGATGACATCAACTGATATAATTTTCTGTGTTCATGAGGTCCGCTAGCCAAATCTTGTAAAATTGGTTCTAATACTTTCAAATAGAGATGGGAAATGTCCTGGAATTCCGTGACAGACGGTGTGGTAAGAGTGGTTACATGATATTGTAGCGCTTCCACAAATACTTCGGAAATAGATGCAAAACCACAACCAGAAAATATCATCGCTCTGCAGAAAGTGAAAATGTCAAGAGAAGGGTCCTCCATTAAACCATGGTTGACATAATAAACAATAGTGCTCCAGCCCTGACTAGGAGAAACAGAGTCCTCCATTACCAACCTCATGAAAACCTTTAAACAACTCATTAAGCAATCAGGGTGAAAGCTGTTTTTTTCAACAGAAATCTCGATGGAAGCAAATTCTTGCATTTCTTCAGTCAATCTGAGCCAGAAATTCAAAATGAAGATCAGGCAGTCCTGCCATGTTGAGTTATCAGGTATATTCCCATAAGCACCATCTGGAGGTATAATTACAATGAGATATTGTTTCATAATGTCCGATGCCTCCGAAGGTTCCAACAGTTTAATATGTTTCCTACACAACTCATATATCTGCTCAAGTTCACTGCTTACGTTCAGAAAATTTTCAGGGTTCTTAGAGCTAAACTCTCTTCTAATTCTATCCTTCAAATTTGTCAATGAACGCAGTACATAATGTTTGTGGACATCCTGCCATGATATGAGACCTTCAGGCACTGGATCCTTATAGATGTTTACCAGAGTCTTTACCATTTCAGACAAAGCTTCCAAGCTAAATTCATCTGTATGAGCATAGACTTCATTACTGAAACACTGCAGATTCAAACCACCTAATCCAGCAATGTTTTTGAAGTTTAGGCCTTTCACAAAAGAAATTCTTTTACATTCTTGCTCAATAACCTTGTAATAATGAACTAATCCCAGAGAAAATGCGTTTGATTGATCTGAGAGTATCATTGGTAAAGGTTCTTTGCTTTCCTCTAATTTCTTATAGCAGTCAGAGAGGAGGCTATAGATGTAAGCAAGGCGATGCTTATTGCAACCATCAACTGCAGGGTATACGATCAATGATATGGTTTTGATAATTTCAGCAGCATAATCAAGTATTTCTCCTTTAATTTCTGAGATCTCAGCCATCATATCATCATTGGTCCAAATCTCAGAAATAAGGATAGAAGTCAAGTACCTAAGGATTACCTGCAAAAAAAGTCATTTAATGGCTTAAAAGGGCATGCCACAATGATCTACCATTGTGAGTTAATAAAAATATACATACATGGTCACATACCTCTTTTCTGTTCAAACTGTAGGTATCGGCCAATTTCATAATATCCTTCAAAATGTGCTTCTTCTCCAACTTTAGAGATTCAATTAGAGAAAAAATAACACTCTCAATGTAACTGGCATCACCAGACAAAAAACGTGCAGTTTCAACCCCAGGAATTATTTGCTCCAAGAATCTAGAATGTTCTGCTACATGCTTTTTCTCTTCTAATTTCAGTTTCCATTCCCTCCAAAATGAGGACTGCACTTCATCTATCCTATTTATATCATCTGAAAACAAGCATAAGAGAAAAAGGAATAACAACATCACAAGTAAGATAGTGTGAGCAAAATTATGAGGGCTTGCTTTAAGCAGTTAATGACAGGAATTAAGTCTATTACCGGCATTAAGTGGCTTGTTCTTTGATCTAAACTTTCCAAGGAGCAGCTCCCTCCTCTGAGTAGGACCTTCACAATCAACTCCGTTATTATGTAATATGCTATACGTCATTCCAACATTCATAATACTACAGGTTTCGAGGTAGTTTTCCCTTGTTCTCAGCTGCTCTTCAATCACTTGTACCCCACTAAAAGCATCCACAAGATTTAATAGGAAGGAACAGCCAATGACATCTTCTTCTTCAGTAACTGGTGGTTCTATAATTGATTTTGCAAGAGAAGTAATCAAATCATCTTTGGGCGCAAAACCGTTCCTTGCCAACCAGGACAAAATAGTTATTACAGCTTGTGTTCTTACACTTACATATTGCTTCCTAGGAATCAAACCAGATGTAAATTTCTTACTGTGTTCTTCTTTTCTAGTTAATTCAAGCAACCAAGGAAGTTGTATGGCAGCAAAAGATAAAATCTTCCCATTTTCTTGCAAAAGCATGTCCCAATTTGTCCCATTTTCAATAGGCAAATTTTTAGCAACAAGAGAAAGTGTATTTTTAATACTACTGATATGAAGTTCTTGATCAGTACTATTAAACCCATCAACCAATTCAGAAGAATTTTTCAGGTCAACAATATCATGAATACTGTAGCCTGGAAGTGAGATGACTGAGGAACCTTGAACGGAGAAATTTGGAGAATTTGTCCCCGATAATGTCATCAAAGTCTCACATTGCCCTTGCATGTCTAAATCTTTCCATGCATGGAGCAACTCACTAATTGACTCCTCATCGCAATGGCTCAAAGCAAAACCCAATAGCTGCTTTCGAGAACTTATATCCATATTCTCAAGAGGACCCCTTGCTAGTGCAGCACATAAATCCCAAACAAGACCATGACCCTTTTTGGCCAGAACAAGGCAGAGATCAAAGGCCAACTGCAGATCACCGGCAACTGCAGCTTCTCTAGCAATAATTTCCTCCACGGCTGATATTTCATCCCAGGAGTTCAATCCAAGAAGTTTGGCAACCTCAATTAGTTCATCAACATGTAAATATGCTCCAACTTGACTTGAGACTGCCATTTTAATGATTTCCATAGGATCTTTAATTTGCCTAAATTGCACTGGTAGAAGAGTCACTCCAAGGTATGGGAGTTTAACAGTAAGTGCATCAATAATATCGGCCTCTGCTTTAACATTTCTACTACTTGGAAATAAATTCAGACATTCCTTAGCCTTCCAGATCTGCAACAAGTTACAGCAACACAATCAATATTTTGTTTTATGAATGAAAAAAATAGAAGATAAATAGGTATATTTGATTCCTTTTGACGTCATTGAACCACAAATGTGAATTTGTGCTGTCATTAGCTTGCGACTAAAATAGCTAAATCCAACTGAATCATGCATGTGATCAAATCTTTTAGAAGTAAGCTACCAAAATTTTGAACTTATTATGCTATCCTGTATATCCTAAACCATGAAAGACTATGAACTGACTCCAAACTTACTTCTGAGCAAGACAGACTTGAAGCTGAAAAGAAATACTCCCTTGCAGCTTGAATAACAAGCTTTTCTGCTTTTTCTGTTGCCAAGGAAGCTGAACTAGTACCCCTTAAGTAATTTCTTGCTAGAGAAAACTTCCCTGCTTTTAACAGTCCTCTGCAGAACTCTGTTAACAGATATTCAAGGTCAAGAAAAGGAAAAGCCTTCTCCCGCAAGCACAGCATATCACGCCACATGTTTGCCCACTCATTATCAGATTGGCTAGGCTGTCTGCGAATAAATTTCGAAAGTATGAGGCGAATAATCTGTTTTACACCTTTTTCATCTGAATGGGCTTCTAAGAAAAAATTCATTGGTTTTGGGACCTGTAGAAAAGTATTGCCAACATAGATTTAGTCTACCAATAGCATTGGACTCAGCAGGATAAATAACTCATACTGATGCTTAAAAGGAAACAATTTAAAACAAAACCATGCTAAATGCATAGAAGAGTGAAGACAAACCTGGTAAAAAGACAAAAGCCTCCCTGCTTCAATATGGCCTTCTGCCACTTTACATCTTTGCTCAAGAGTGCCAATACATATTTCAGAATCTGAAAATTAATTATAGATGGAGAATAAGAGATCAGGGTGATATAACCAAGGCCTAAAATTATAAAGGGATAAATCAAAGAAGTGGGACGACCCAGGTAGAGAAATGAAAACAACTTAAACCCTTGCAGGATGAAAAGGACAACAGGAGAAAACCAGAGCAGATGGGTTCTACTAAATCTTAATTCATCCAAAAAATAAAAACCTTATATACTCTTATTTCCTAAAGTATGGGATTTTCAAATATCCCTAACATAATCCGGCATGGATGACCAAACTAGTTTGTACAGTACAAGGACATTACCAAGAAAAATGAGATTCATAATCCATTTGAAGTCCGTTCAAACTTTGTGCAATACATGAAGCTAATAAGTGATGAAAAAATCCAACAGATAGGAAATAAGTAAAATGTATAATATTTAGAGCAAGTTGGGATCATTTGGGGTAAAAAATACCTTGCTTACATGGAAGTTTTGATAACATTGCAGACATAGTGCTCCACCTATCTGTAACGGTAAATAAGTATACACATTCCAGAGCACAATCTACAACTTCAACCTCATTCTTGAAGAAGCCACTGCTTTGGAGCTCCCTGCACCCTTCCTCAAAGACCATCAAGCATAAGTCTAATTTATTGGCCAAAGAAATCTCTTTCAGCCATCTAACCAGAAATGAGTGATCCCCAGTACGCTCCACTACAGAATGGCCATCTGCAATCTTACCTTGGTAAACCAAGGTAACACTGTGGATCCTTTTGTGCATAAATGGAATTGCCTTGTTCCGCAATGATTCCACCACATTTACCTCTTTGCATCCATGAAGCATTGTTCTAAATTTTTCGTAGTCAGATAATTGTTCCCATGCAACAAGACTCATATTGGTACTCATTTCACCATCATTATAAGCATAAACCATCTGGTGCAGGTACGAGATATCCTCATGAAACTGCTTTAGCTCGTTGATACCCTTCTGGCAAGCAAAGTCAATCAAGCAGAGGCAGTTGTCTAGCAACCCACTGTAGGAATCAATATCTCTAGCTCTATGCTTATACCAAACTGCAAGTTTGTCTGTTGAAGGCCAAAATGATCCTAGCAACCTCTTGATAACAGGTTCAGTTCTGATTTGACTGCACATGTCATGGTTCTCAGGTAATTTATTAATAAAACTTACCATATTGTCACATTCAACCCAATCCTCTTCCCTCACAGCAATATTTGCAGGAGGCGACTTCCCAGGAAGCAGCTGCACATATGTTTGCACAGGAATTGTTTCAGGAATAGCAGCCAAAATATCTAACATGAAAGGAACCAGTGAATATGGATGACGCTTGAACAGGAGGTTTAAAGCCCCGATTTTTCCATTTTCAGCAACGGTGATGGCTGCTTCATTCATTGGCATAACACGGAATTTGCTGTATTCCTGCATGGAAAACCTACAAACCCCATGTCATTAAATGGTCAATGGGTAGAAACAACAGAAACTGGAACACTTCCATACAGCTAAAACTAGAAGTAGCAGGTGTAACTATTAAAAGCTGGAAAGCACATACCTGCCCATGTTTATCCCAAGAAACGTTTCCAACCTGTCATGGAATTGCAACAGCTGAAGTCTAGACATACGAAAATCCCAAATCTCATCAGATTCTTGGTTGTTTGATTCAGAAAATTTGTATCTGTTAGATATCTGCAGGCATATGAAAGTAAAGCTTTTGCTACTTCTTCTGAGGCTCCAACTTTATTTACGCACTCAGAAAGCACAAAAGCTTTATCTTTAATGTTTGACAGAAATGCATTTATGTCATTTGTTCCTTGTCCAGAACACAACCACTGTGACTTTAGAACTTCATCCCTGTCCAATCCATGACGATCAGCAAAGTCCAAGGCAGCTTGATGCTTGGAATTATCAATTAGTATCTTATACATTTCAGGGACAGATCTCCGTGAGAGTGATATCAAACTCCAATGCAACTTAGAAATGTCAGATCGCTTAGATCCATCTTCATAAGTTTCCTCTTGTTGATGTAAGTCATTTGTTATTCTATTACTATTACTTAAATCAAATCCAACTTCAGATGATACACTCTCTAAAACGAAAAGATACCCTCCAAACTGTTGCACCCTTTCTAAAACAGGCTGAGCATATACAGGTTCATTCTCTGTCACTTTCAGACCACTAAGAATGTCAACCATAGTAACAAAGCCATTTCGTTTACCAAGAGTGAGAATGTGGTCAGACCACCAAGTAAAATCAACAATGTCAGCAAAATTTTCTGAGCATTCATTTAACAGTTTATCAGTTGCTTGAGAATTAGTTCTCACTTCAAAAGCAAAATTTGCAATCAAACCGCTTTCTTTATCCAGCTTAAAGATATGCAAACATCGATTCATATCTAAAGTGGCAATATAGTTCCCTTGAGGTGAGATTAACACCTTTGGGTAGGCAAGATGAGCTGCATAATCAATTTGTTCACTGTAAAACCCCTCAAACTGAGTAGAGGCTACTGGTTCCAAAACCATATCCTGACCTTTACGCCAAAGAGAAAGATAACAGGACCCTACGAAAAAAAAAATCAAAAAATCAAGCCTGAAACTAGAAGGTGACAATGGTAAAAGTTCATCTGTTCATCCCAATTCTCTATCATATGGATACAGATGCTTCTTTGATTCAGTCTAGTACTTCCAACAAAACTTAAAAGCTTTGAAACATGCAATATAACAGCATAAAGATTGTTCAAATTAAAATCTTTCATTTATGGAGAATAAAATATACAACCATACCAGGTTTCCTGTCAGCAGTAATTGAGCTGCCACCAGCACCACCAACAATAACAAGAAAAGAAGGTTCTGGATGATAGTCAAAGCAGAAAATATTCTTAGGGAATTGCTTTTTTAAAGCTAAGCCACTGTTGATTGTAGAGGACATAGAGGCACTTGGGTCATGACTGATCTCAATATGATGAAAAGCTCCATCTGATATCAAAACAGTAAAGCTACACCTGAAAACAAGCCCATTAATTGCATTCATGCTCTAATTCTCCACCTATAGTACTTAAATAAAATTTAGAAATACAAGCAACCTGATCATCAAGCAAAGGTTGTTATATGAATTCAAACTGGAAAGAAAACTGGCACGAGGGAAGCAAAAGCTTACAAGAAAGATTGCTTTACATCGGAATCATCCGGTGCAATCAGACCTATTACTTGTGAAGATACTTTTAAATGCTTCGTGGTAATCCTTGTTATTTCTTCACCATTTGCCTTAATAAAATATATTACATCACCATCATCAACAAATCCAAGAATATCATGAGATTCTGACCAAGCTCCACACGTACATGAAATAATGCTGCTACCTGACGCATGGAATCAAGTCGGTTATAAACTAAGATGCGTAAATCCTATAGCAAGAACTATATTCTTGTAGCCATCAAGACTCGAGGGTTTTATGAATCTAAATTCCCCCCCCCCCCCCCACACACACACACAAGTTCTATCTTTCTATCAATAAAAAAATTCAAATATATGTTCATCAGAATAATAATTTAACATAAATTATATGACATAAATCTTACTAGTAAAAATGCCAAAAGGCTCCAGGTAATCCTCCTCCTTGCGCAATACAGTGACTTGATTTCCAGCAGCCACAGCGACACGCTCGCCTCTAGGAGATACAATCAAGGCCACTTGTTTCTTTATCTTCTTCGGATTCTTGGAGCTAACCCATTTTTCTTAAGCTGACTTACACCTTCATTCAACAACAGTCCCGCCAAAGATTTAATTATATTATACAAAAAGAAAATAGTTGGTAAACATATCAGTATCACCAATTGAATTAGACCGACAAAGAAAATGCGTTTAAATCTAGTATACCTCTAGCGGAAAGAAATGACAAGAAACCTCCCTTATCAGCTTCACTTGACTGAATTTAGATAACAAAAAAAAAAAACATAAATTGTAAAACTGAGCTGATTTGTTACGAAGAAAATTAAAAATTGAAACGAAAAGGAGAAAACCTGTTGTAGAGGAAGAGGAGGATAATTGGAAGTGAAAGGCCGGGAGGCGTGATGACGTTCTTCGTAAATCACTTCTCTAACGGATTCCTCCATGGCCGGCTGCTACCTTCTCTCTCTGTTCCTCAAGATCTCAATTCAATTTCCCTTTCCTCCTTATTACATACACAAATGAAGACGACGATGAATCGCAGAGCAAATGACTGGAGAACAAAAAGGCTTTGAATTGGACAGCCCAGCTTAGCCGGTAGTTTAATTACTGCTCAAAAATGGGCTTTAGAAGAAGCTTTCTCTCATTAAGGGTTTTAAACTAAATGGGCTTAATCACAATTTTGACCTAAAATAAGCGTCGATACGTGCTCGATATCTTATATTATTTATAATCTCAATTAATATAAATTATGTATATTTATATTTTTTCGGTTTTACTTTTTGTTGTGGCGTCCAAATTAAGGGTAAGTATTCGATCGAGTTGAATTGAGTTAAAAAAAATTTAGTTATTTGAGTTAACAAGTCATAAATCTTACTAGTAAAAAATTCGAGTTGAGTCAAATAGAGTTGAATTTTCAAGTTCTTATAAATATTTAATTATAATTATTTATCATGTTATAATATGATTTAATTTTAATTTAAATGACTTTCTCTAATCATATAAGATATACATATATATTTTTTCAGCAATATTTTTTTGTATTTTTGTTTATATTTTTATATATCAATATATATGTAGCGACCCTTATAAAATTCTTAAAATAATATGGTGTGGGGTGTAGTAAAAAAGGGGAAAAAAAGGGTCACTAGTGAAATTGAAATTAGGGTTTGAAAAGTGGAATTTAGGGATTTGGATTTGAAATAAAATTTTGGGGAAATTTAGGATTAGGTTTTTAAATTGTGTACAAAAATTGAAAATTTTGAAATGTTGAAAGAAATTTGAAATCTAGGGTTCTTTAAAAAAAATAGGAATTGGAAAGTTGAAATTAGGGATTTGAGATTAAAAAAAGGAATTTTAGATTGAAAAGGGAAATTTTAAAATTAGGGATTTTTTAAAAAAGAGTGGAGTCGCCACCGGCCACTTTGGTAGGCCGGATACCGTAAAAACCAGAGATTCGAAATGATTTGGGTTCGAGAGTCGGTTACGGTTAAAAACGAGTTTAGGGTTTAAAACCGCCCAAAATTGGCACCTTTATAAATTACCGCTTAATTAATTTTAGATTTTATTTTAAAGTGGCATTAAATTGTGATTTGTTGAAAGATTCAAAACCAATTTTATTTTTACCGTGTCTTTATTCGAAGGCAACGCATACACCGCGACCACTACGTTGGAACACGGGCCCGTTACGACCGAATAAAGACGTATTTAATTAGGCTCATTAATTAGCAAGGTGTGATGTAAGTAAAATAAAAGACATAATTATAAAGACAACAAATATAAAGATAAAATAGCATATAACACATGATAATAATTAAAGAGACATAATATAAACCAAGCAATATAATTAAAAGAGATACTAATAAGATGTGAGACATACCACCATGACAAAATAATATAAACATACATAAACATTTTCACTTATGTAACCCTAACAAAGCATGTGAACTAAACCAATAACATGACATATATATAAAGCATATAACAATATTAACAAAAATAAATAAATATCACGAGTAAAAAGGTACATAAACACCTAAGAATATTATACAACACATGATAACAAAGATTAAAATAAATATACCAACAAAACAAGCAAATAACATATATAAATAAACAAAACAAAATATATAATAAACAAATAAAAACAATAAAAGATACCAATAAAAATATTCATATTTTCATTGAACCATAAGAATGGAATACACAATAAATATTTCAAAAAGAACTATATACATCTAAATATGCTCGATTAAAATCAATCCACAAATTAAAGTAAACGGTAAAAGTAATGATTAGATTAAGGCATAACTTGAAAAATAACCGACCGAATGGGTGAAGTGATTCAATGAGAATAAAAATATAAATAATGAAGGCTACCAACTTACAAATGAAAATGGAAATGAAAATTAGGTAATGGAAATGGTTTCGTCAGACACTTCAATGGAAATGGAAATGGAATTTTAAGCGACCTGGGGTAATTTTGCGGCTGTAAGTATAAAAATATAGTTAGGAGATCCTTTATTTTTAGGGTAAATGTTATATATATAGTTAGGATAAAGGGTAACATATGAAAATAAAATAGGTTTAGGTTTTAATATATAAGGGTATCTATAATATGATGAAGGGTATTTTAGGTTTATCCCTTTAAAAATAATAACCAATTAAAAACAAGACCTTGGGCACCAAGTAAGGATTTTTATTATATTTTTTTATATTATAAAACTATATTTAATAGGTCAAATTTATTTATGGTTTGGGCTTATAAAAGTAGACTCTAATAAAAGGCTTTTATTTATATCATATATTTATATATTTTTGAATTTTTGGTTTTAATTAAGAGATAGTAAGGATAATAATAATTATAAAGTAAGTGATAAAGTTAGGGTAAGTTAAGGTGATTTGGGTATTAAAAAGGGATGTGGATTGATTTAATTCGAGCATAAACCCGGATAAAATTAGTGATTACAATATATATCATAAAAAAATTGAGAGCTTCGTCTCAAACTTAAAAATTAACTCTTTAATTACTAAAAATTCTGAGTTATTCATATTTTTATTTTACAATTCAAACTTTATTTAAAAAATTTTTAAATATAATTTATAAAACTTTAAGTCAAGTAAAAAAGAATCGAATATTTTTATCTCGAATCAAGTCGAATTACTCAATTTTTCAAATCAAAGTTTTTCTTACCCTTAATCCAAACTTAAGAAAAAGTTGTGACATTTGTTCAAAATTATAAAATATAATTATTTTGAATACTAAAAATAATAGATAAAACCGTTAACTATTCAATAAGGATAAGCTTAACAATCCTTTAAGCCGTTAAACTCGACTAAAAACAATAATTTAGTCTTACGGGTAACAGAAAAGGCAACAAAAATCTACAAAAATCTGATGAAGTAACTCGTAATATATCTTTATAATATAAACTCATATAATTAAGTTGCTAGAATTTTTAATTTTTATTTTATAACTTAAATTTTATTTAATTAATAATTTTTTTAATTAAATAAAATAATTATAGTTTTTGTTTAAATTTAATTATATCTATAATATTATAATAGTAATGATTTTTATTTCTTTTTATATATAATATATATGTTTAAGTTAATTAAAATAATAATCTATTCGAACTTAAAATTTTAAATATTATTAAAATTTTTGAACTATTTCAGTTCATACGTTATGTAAAGACTAAGAAGTCACAAAAACAAATATATTTTTCAAGAATAGTGATGTATGATTCATGTACTCTGTTAAAATCTTAATGTCAAATAATAATTTTTGAAAAAACAATTATATAAAAATTTAGGTGAATTCTATAAACGATCAATTAATATGAATTACCTTTAATTAGTTTTTTAATCAAAAAAATTATACCTTACTAAATATTTATAGGCGTATTAATAAAGCGCAACAAAAAACTTGAACTAGGAATTGTTGAGCCGATTCCCGAGAGAATGGCCCTCCAAAAATAGGCGTATGCCGCTGTGAGCGGCGAGCACACGGTATTCTTTAGTAAAAGGCGAAAGAATAGTTCGCTCTGTGCTCACCGCACGGCTCCGTAAGTTGTAAAGACGGTTTGCGCTTTAATTTATAAATTGATTTGGGCCTCACTTGACTATCTTTCAGCGATGTGGGATTCTTATCTTTTCTGCTTCTATTACACTTCAGCCTTCATTCAAATTCAACCCTCAAATCTTCAGCTAAATTCCCTCCTTCGTATCTCATCCTTTACCCTTTAAACCCTACACCACGAATTTATCCCCCCGATTGAACCATTTTTTCCTTAAACAATAAGCAAATTCTGTAAATGAATAACAGGGCTGTTGAGAAACCTTGTTCTGTGGCTCTGTAGTTCCTTTAGTTTGCTGCATCTCAACTGGGAAAAACCCACAAATCATTTCAAACAACAACTGGAATAATCAACATGTTTAAGAACCCACTGTAGAGAAATTCGAACTTTACTAGTGGATCAAAATTTTGCAACCCAAAAGCTTGGAACTCACAATGGGATTTGGGAGTTTTCAGTGGTTCAGCAATGGAGTTGACTGAGTTGCTGGTATAAGGTATACAGGTTCCTTTGGCAGAGGTGAACATTCGCTATGGTGGAATCTGTTAACAAAGGAAACTTTCCTTGCAGCTTAATCCTGTTGATGAACAACACCGATAGTATTTATTTAAGTTATGGATTGTTGTTATATACACTATCAATGAAATTAACATAAATATTGGAAAAAAGTATAAATATTAAATAATATGCAATTAGACTCTTGTCGGTGCATCATAAATATAATTAACATAAATATTAGGGGGGTGGGCAGTATAGATATTAAATAAATTCATCAGGAAAAATACTCAGAAATGTTAGGTTGACTTTGTATATTAGACCCTTGCTATTACAGACAGGTAATGTAAACTTTCATGTATTTCGGAGTTAAGAACATGGAGGAGCGGAGTTCTGTTTAAATCAAACCAGAATTTCCGGCTAATAACAATGGCGACATTCCACAGCTAAAAGAGATCTCAACATGCAAAAGCATTGTAGCTTGAAGAAGAAAGAGACCTGAGCTTTTTAAGCCATTTTCAAGACCATACATTGCTTGATTCACAGACCAATTGGACCCGAGAGGCGAGAACAGCGATGTTGGAATCAGCTCATCATACACCCAATTACCTACTCGGACCGTTCTCAGCGCTATCACCTTCGGCGCCTCCTCCCTCAACGCCACAAATGCCGCCACCACCTCCTACTCTAACGCGCATCTACTCCGACAAGTTGTTGTCTTTGCTGTCAGAAAAATCTTCCCTCAGAGTGACGTCAGAGTTCGACAGTGATAGTCGCGTGTTCTTTCAGAGGATCTCGTGTAAGCTGTTCGATAACCTTGCCAGGCTCAAGCTCTCATTCATCAACAACAACAAACGTGAGATTTTGGAGCCGCAACTGATGATAACGTCGAAGTATTTGTCCATTCACTACGATCCTGAAGAACAGAATGCCCTTCTCCGGACCTCTTTCGATGTTGGTTCTACGTTGCATTTCAGTGTTTCCCATGATGTCAAGGTTTGCCTGTTTCTCCTCTAAAATAACATATTTTCTGCTTAGCGGTTGTGCAGTTTGGGGTTACTGTTGCCATGCATGAAGGATTTGAGAGATTGTTTTGCTGGTGACAGTTACTAGGAAGCAGGTTCCAGAAGAAATGGGTTTTTCCTTCTTATGCTACAAAAGAGAATTTGAGAATACTTTTATGCTTTTGCCGATTATTTTTGAGCATTTGAGGTGCAAGTTTTCATGAAATTGATATGGGGTTTTATAGAACTTGACGCTCATATTGAGTCTTGAAGAACATTTTGAACATCCTTTTGTATTTGGATTTTAATCTTAAAAACTTATATTTTTCCCTTTCCATAAAGATGCTTTTTGGAATCTGAAATTTGCTATTACTTGAGGAGTCAATGCTATCACTTTTCTTCTTTGAATACTTCAAGCCACATGTCGGTCCCTTTAGTATTTCGTATTTTTCTCAGGCGCAACAAGGTGAGGTATCAATGTATGCAGACCTTCCCAATCCCGGCTATGGCATCCAATTATCATCTCCTGTTCCATCTGTTGGTTTGGTGAGTACTATTTGTCCTAGAGTATCTTCCTGTGAAAACCAATCATTTAGCATAAGTTTTGGACAAATCTTAATGTTCCTAGATGATGCTTGATATGTATTGGATATTGTCATACAAAAAAGTGAGTGCCTAGGTGCACCAGACGCATGTCTGATTAAATGTGCTCCGCTTGAAAGGTTATACTCTTTTGTTGTTTGGCACTTAGATGCAGTGGTAGGTGCATGCCATAACACTATAATAACAGCACTAATGTCAACCCATTACTATGCCCCCTTTTGCATCACTTCAGCACTAAAGAACAGTATTGCTGTATCATTTTCCTGCTTATGCAACCCTCCGTTGTGCTTCTATTCTATGTTAATATATTGAAACATGGTTATAGCCTTCCTTTTCTTTCCCACTAGTTACCTTTGTTAATTTCCTGTCACTGCAGCCTCAAGCAACAGTTAGATTCCCTGTGGGTGAAGTCACATTAGAGGAGAAAGAACATGAGGACATGTCAAGAACAATGTCAATGAGGGGAATTCTTAGAGGTCAAGTTTTGAATGGGCTCTGTTCTGCACATTACATGAATGGACAACTGAAATTAAGATACATATATAAGGTGGTTATTCCTCATTGTTATAAAGTTTCCTTCTGCTCCTGTCTATTTACTTGATTGATAGGCTACTATGGCTTCCATGGACTAAAGCACAATGATGGGTAGTCTTCAAATTTGATTTGTGACTGAGCAACTTCATATGAAAATACTGGGTTGGAACACACATGTTCCAGCTTTTCGGGTGCTTCCTTTTGCTAGATGGTTTTGATTGTTTTAAAATTGCAGGATCGGTTAATGTCGTTTATTCCTAGCATCTCGATACCATCGAATGCTGTATCATGCGCATTCAAGCGACGTCTTACTCCACGTGACAAACTGAGGTTAGATTTAGAACGATGCCATGTCTTTCATTTTGCAGGAGACTTGGTGAGCTCTTTTTCATGTATGATCAGATTTCATATTTATCTGCAGCTACTGGTACAAGCTTGATTCAAACAATTGGAGTGCTGTCTACAAGCACAACTATGGGAGAAACTTCAAGTTCAGAGCTGGCTATGATTCACAGGGTCGTCTTGGCTGGGCTTCCATATGGGTAAGTTCTATTTGCTGAACTTCGTCGACGAGGCTTACATTGTTTACCTGGCTCGATAGCTCTTCGTATCCTCGTTTCAGGTCGGAGATGAAAATGGCAAGGCGAGGACAGCTCCGATGAAGATGAAAGTTCAGTTTATGTTACAGGTACCGCAGGATGACATCACGTGTTCGACGCTAATGTTCCGGTGTAAAAAGAGATGGGATATATTGTAGTCCCCTGCCTCATGCATCCTCGGCTCGTTTCTCTTACGTTCTCTTTATGGCGCTTCGTAACGATGCTAATTGTTATATAATGACATCAGTTACTCTTTAAAATAATTTATTCATTATGAGTTGGATACTCAGCATGGATTGAGTTCATTTCGAAAGTTTCTTCAGAAATATGGGTCCTAAGGGCAGACACAGAACCCGATTACCCGATTTCGAACACGATAAAATCCGATTTTTATGTACTGAACTTAGAGTTTTTGAATTTGGTACATGATGGACGGTACCGGTCTTACTCGGCCCTAATAGATTTTCTTTCCGGTTTTGATCGTCAATAGAGAACCCGGGAAATTCTAAAGTGAAATCAGCTAAAATAGATTAAAAGAAGATTGTATTAAAATTTATTAAAATAGATTTTCTTCCGTAATTTCTCTTTGCGAGGTTGTTCATTGATCATTAAAAGGACCAAACCCAAAACAATTTCATTTTCAAACATAAACGAATAGAAATACAAAAACGTTCATACAAATCTAGAAATCAAAGTATTCATGAATTATTGATGGGGAAATAGAAAGGACTACGAAGGAAGATTAAAACAACTAAGAAAACATCGAAACTCTAGAAACAGTACCAAGGAAGATTGTGGCTAGCCTAGCACTGCAGGATTCAGACGGGGAGATGAACGACGCCGTTGGGCGGAGTGCTGCTGCTGCTGTTGGCCTTAGAAGTAACAGATGACGAAATGGAGGCGGAGTTGGTGAACATGAGAGGGAGATCGTGGGCTTCGGAATCATCGGCATCGTCGGATGTAGAAAGGTTGATGCAAGAACAACGCTCCAGAGACGCGAAGAAAGCTTGGGCGACGCTGCTTCCCAACCACGCCGCCATGTAAGACAAACAGCTGCCTTCACTATCCTGCATTTCCCCTGTTTTTTAGAAGAATTAACTAATTGATTTGAGGTTGAAGAGAGGATGTTTTGATTTGCCTGGATTTTTCTTCCAAATTCTCTTGATAATCCCAAATCGAGATGTGGAGTGTTCTGAAATTCAAAGCCCTAAGCTTGAAGATGAAGCGATCGGTGAATGAGTCAAAAGGTAAAACGTGACGGAGTTTGTCTCCAATTGAATTACAAACTCAACTCCGTTTGTTAGTGTTCTTGTTTTGGGTAATTTCTATAGTTAATGGGCCGGGCTTAGGTTTAAAAATATCAGCCCAATATATGTGCCTGAATAGATCAGGCTTTTGGACTTAGTCAAGGCTGCTTGGCCTGTAGACCCTTTGTAAAATAAACGACTTATGAATTTCATCTCTTTAGTTTTTTGAATGCAAACAAATATTATATTAATTTCATAAATAAAAGGCATCGTGCAAAAAAAAAAAAATTTATTTTAATTTTTTTAAGTATTAACCTTTTATATTTTATTTTAAATTAAAATAAGCTCTTAATGAACAGTGGTTGATCTAGAAGTATTTTTTAGGCTGAACACAAATTCAGATATTTTAGAATGTAAGCATAAATCATAAAAATTAAAAAAAATTGAAGCACTAACTCTTAAAAAATAAAAAAAATAAAGCTAAATATATGAACTTTAAAAAGTTTAGGACGGATACAAGTCCACGATACATCATTGTTCGTAGAGAAAAATTATCAATTAACTAACACTAAATAACTTGACAGAATGACACATCGTTAAAAAATAAAATTATAAAATTATTTTTTTTATTGATGTGTCATTTTATAAATTTAACACATTTATTTATATTATATTATTTTGTCAGTGTGCAGTCCTATATATATTTATTATATCATTTTAAATTATTTGATATTAATTAACTAATAATTTTTATCGTAAAGACTTATTTTATCAGACCATCTCTATCGAACGATATATATTTTTTTAACATTATGACTATATAAAACTGTCTAAAACACAACATTTTGCTACTTCTCCCGCACAACTAATAGCTGGGTGATAAAAAATGAAATTTGAAAGTCGGATGGTAAAATAAAAAAAATAATAAGTTAGATGATCAAAGTAAAAGCATTTAAAAGTTCAATTACTAAATATGTATTTTACCCAATTATCAAACTAAACTTTAGAAGAAATATTGCACTTTTCGAAATCTCTAACTAACCTTGAAAAATTAAGTGAATAAAATTCCCCAAAACACAACATTTTGCTACTAAACAACTATCAGTTGGGCGACAAAAACGAAATTTGAATAAAATCAAATTATTTTAAAATTTGATGACCAAAACAAAAACACAATAAAACTTGAGTGACTAAATCCTTAGTTTACCCACTTATCAAACTAAACTCTAAACAAGTACGTACACTTTTCGAAATCAATCTCTAACTAACTTTGAAAAATTAGGTGAAAATGCTTAGGAGTTCCGGTAAGTATGATGAACTCACGTTCGCATAAAATCTCCATAATTACTCCTCACCGGTCAAAGCGAAGAACTTGGCACATATAGCTCAGTGCTTCACTTTTTAAACTACACCATATTTTATTATTATTATTATTATTATTATTATTATTTGCGTTAAAGTTATAAAATTTTAAGAATTATATATTTAAATATTGATAAAAATATGAAAAATTTTAAGAATACGATTGTCTTATTTCTCTCGGTTCGTCCCGATTACACCGACACAAACAAGGAGAAAAAGACATGGCAACTTTCTTAATCTTTCAGCAATGTTCAGTGGATGTTGACATTCTCAGCCAAACACTAGTTTTTCTCCCACTTGAATGGTGGGAGTATGGTTGTTGGGGATGTAATAATAATCCTGAGCTGCCATTCTTTCTGCAACCATGGTTCCTTCTATATTTTGGACCCTTTAAACTGACTGTCAAACTCCAACCATATTTCTCCACCTTCAATTTCCCCATCTGTCCTCTGAAAAACTGGATTCCAAGTGGCAGTAGAGGGTTTTTGGTAATTCAGCAAGCTGCCAAGCTTAAAGCTTCTGTTCTCCTTCAACTGAACCTTGTCTATATATATAACAATGGAACTTGGTTTCATCAGAGAAAAGGCAACCCATTCCTCTTTGTAATGTTTCTTGCTCAAATGAGTATTCCAATCACAGTGGCATTTGCATGTTTTATCAGTCCAAAACTCAAAAAAAGCATGGGTTTTATGCAATCTCCATGTTTAATCATGTGTTTTGGGTGGTATGAATATGATGCTTGTGTTTCTGATTTCTGAGATGCTCATTTGAGCAAGCAATGTTAAAAGTGGAACTTACTCTACCAGAACTGCAGCTGCCTGCACCAAGTTCCTATATGATCTGGTAAAGCTCTCATGATCTTAGTGTATTGTCTATTTTTTTCTGGTCTGATTCCATTTTCTCCGTCTCAGACAGGGATCGACCGAGGGTGTTAGAAGCGACAGTCATATCTCGAACGGTTTAACTATTAATATAAAATTTTGCGTTCGTCCATGATTCCAGAGACTCGAATTCTAAATGTTGCTCAAGTGACATTGTGCTGAGTTTATCATATTGTTGCCATTTGATTCACTGATATGCAGATGAACAAGCAAAGCACACATAAAAGGGGAAGAAGAAGGATTTTCTTTGACCGATACATCTTCCTCTTGTTCTTGGTTATACCTCTCCTCGGAAATAGTTTCTATTTTTATGTTTTGTCTTCCTCACTTTCTCAGAATTCGGAAAAATTATTATATGAACCGTTTCCATCACTTAAGATATGGTCTCAACCAATTAAATTAAGACACATATATTTTTTCCATATCAAATTTACACATAAGTATTGGCCAAATCATCTAATTTAATGTCTTTGATTTAAAAAGAAAAAAAATATTATCAAAGATTTCTTATGTCATCTTTCTCTTTGTTTTTTAAAATTTTTTTAATTATTTTTTATATAGATTTGGGATTTAGGGTTAAGATTAGTGGTTTAGGGTTAGGGATTAGTTGTTTAGGTTTATGGTTTATGTGGTTTAGGTTTAAGGTTTATGGTTAGAGTTAGGTTTTAGGGTTATGTGTTAGGGTTTAGGGTTTAGGTTTAGGGTTAGGGTTAGAGTTTATGATTTAGGGTTAATGTTTATGTTAGGGTTTAGGGTTAGGGTTAGGGTTAGGGTTAGAGATTAGAAAAAATTAATTAAAAAAATTGAACAATAAAGAGGAAGACAACATAAAAAATCTTTGGTAATATTTTTTTTTCATTTTTAAATCAAATACATTAAAGTGGATGATTTAGATGATGCTTATGTGTAAATATGATATGGAAAAAATATATTATGTGTCTTATTTTTATTGGTTGGGACCATATCCTAAATGGTGGAAAGGGTTCATATAATAATTTCTCGAGAATTCGAGTGAATTTTGATTGGAATACATGATGGGTGTAATTTTGTTAACAAAAACTCAAAAAATATTCCTATCGAGTTTAAAACCTATGATCTAAAAAGATGAGAATAAAAAATAATAATTTGATTGATTAATCGAATATACTTGTTCATTTATATTCGAACTAGAATGAATTCATGATGCCGATTGTAGCCAGTATTTTGTAATATTTTATATTACGTGTTAAAATTTTGTTTGTAGAATCCGTTTAATATAGTAATAAATTTGGTATTATTTTTTTTTTCTGTCACACCTTTACGATTTGGTATTGCTTTTATTTTAAAGTTTAAACTACCTTTTCTTTCAATTTTCACATTTTGGCTTAAATATGGTAAAAAAAAGTGAAAATAAAAAAATAATTAAAAGCCTTCATGTTACATTTTCATCTTGAACTTACATTTCAAAGACTTTTGAATCAGTTAGAATATTATTATTTTCAAAGATTATAAAATAATTATTCTAGATCCTCTAATTATTATAAAATAATTCTTAAATTTATAAAAATTCAAAAAAAAAATATCAACAATAAGAATATTTTGTAATTAAATTAAAAATTTAATGACAATTTTAAATTTAAAAAATTCATTAACTATAAATTTATTTTAATATAATTTAGTGACTATTTATGGGACGGTTAATCTTAGGGTGAGTAAAACTCGATTCGACTCGAAAAAATTGAATAATTCGATCGACTTGTTTTGACTCCACTCGAAATTTCATAAACTCGAATAACTCAAACAAAATTCAAATAAAGTTTGAGTTGTAAAACGGAAACTCGAATAACTCAAATAACTCAAAAAATTTAGTAATTAAAAGATTTATTTTTAAGTTCGAGACGAGTCTTTCAATTTCTTATAATATATATATTGATATATAAAAATATAAAAAAATATTGCTACACGTAAAAATATATATATACATAACATATATGATTAGTGAAAATAGTTTAAATTATAATCAAATGATACCAAACATAATAAATAATTATAATTAAATCTTTAAAAGAATTCAAAACTCGACTCAATTTTTTTTATAAAAATTCATATAATAAAAATAAATTTCTCAACTCGAATAATTCAAAAAATTTTAACTCGACTGATCACCCATATTTAAACCTACGATTTATTTGTAATAATACATTTGAAATAAGATTATTTTTAAAAATAATTTAGAATTATTTGTATAAATAAATTATTAAGTCCAGCTCCAAATCCGCGTCTTCTTCTTCTTGCGCTTTCACTCTCCAATTATTAGCGTCTTATTCAGCCGCTCTTCTCCGATCGGTGAAAGGTAAAGTCTTCATCAATTTTATTGAATTATAAGATTTTATTGTCAAATTCCCCTTCGAAACTTTTTTAAAATTGTAATTAGGGTTTCGTACAGTGGTTTTGGGTTTCCAATATTGATGCATTGATCTGCCTTATATATATCCCTAGGGTTCTGTTTGTTTGCAATACTAATTAGTTTCTAAGTGTTAACTTTTTTTTTTTTATTAAAATCGACTTTGATCTAGGAATTTTCTTTTCTTTTCTTTGTCAGATTTCAGAGTTTTAGAGATTTTTTAATGCCGATTTTGATGCATAATTGATCTCTAATATTTAAGTGTTCCTCTCAACTGCTAAGTATGTAAGTAGAGAGGACAACCGGGTTTTAATGGATCTATTTGATTCATTTACTGCATATTGATTTCATTATCGTTCTGTCGTTTACTCTGTTTCAGCGAGTTTTAAGGCAACAGTGTCTACTGTCTAGTGTGTGTGTTAGTCTTTTATTGTTTTCAGGATTGAGGTGCTGGAATATCTATCAATATTTAGCTATGACTTTATGTACATCTAATTTATTATATATGTTGATGTTTTCAGTTTTCAGATATTTTATGGCCATGGAGGTTACACAGGTGCTTTTGAATGCACAATCAATAGATGGAGCTGTGCGGAAGAATGCAGAAGAAAGTTTGAAGCAGTTTCAGGAGCAGAACCTTCCTGTTTTCTTGGTGTCACTTTCTGGGGAGTTGGCAAATGAGGAGAAGCCTGTCGATACACGTAAATTAGCTGGCTTGATACTTAAGAATGCGTTGGATGCTAAGGAACAGCATAGGAAGGTTGAGCTTCTTCAAAGATGGTTATCATTGGACAGCAACACAAAGAGCCAGATTAAGGCATGCTTACTGAAGACTCTAACATCTCCAGTATCTGATGCTCGTTCAACTGCATCTCAAGTCATTGCAAAGGTTGCGGGCATTGAGTTGCCACATAAACAGTGGCCTGAGTTAATAGGTTCACTTTTATCAAATATTCATCAGCTACCAGCTCATGCCAAGCAAGCTACTTTGGAGACTCTTGGGTATTTGTGTGAGGAGGTCTCCCCGGATGTCATTGATCAAGATCAAGTAAATAAAATTCTTACAGCTGTTGTTCAAGGCATGAGTTCATCTGAAGGAAACATTGATGTGAGGCTTGCTGCTACAAGATCACTTTACAATGCATTAGGATTTGCACAGGCAAATTTCAGCAATGACATGGAGCGTGATTATATAATGAGAGTTGTCTGTGAGGCAACTCTTTCCCCAGAAGTGAGGATAAGGCAAGCAGCTTTCGAGTGTTTGGTATCCATTTCATCAACTTACTATGAAAAACTAGGTCCGTATATCCAGGATATTTTTAGCATCACAGCAAAGGCTGTGAAAGAAGACGAGGAACCTGTTGCCCTTCAAGCCATTGAGTTCTGGAGTTCAATATGTGACGAGGAGATAGATATTTTGGAAGAATATGATGGTGATTTTACTGGGGACTCTGATATTCCTTGTTTTTACTTTATCAAGCAGGCGCTCCCTGCCCTTGTTCCCATGTTGTTGGAAACACTGTTGAAGCAGGAGGAAGATCAGGATTAGGATGAAGGAGCTTGGAATATTGCAATGGCCGGAGGAACATGTCTTGGTTTGGTTGCACGGACTGTGGGAGATGATATAGTTCCTCTTGTCGTGCCGTTTATTGAGGAAAATATTTCAAAACCAGATTGGAGGCAGAGGGAGGGAGCTACTTATGCCTTCGGTTCAATCTTGGAGGGTCCTTCTCCTGAGAAGTTAGTACCCCTTGTAAATATTGCCCATACCTTCATGCTCAGTGCTTTGACAAAGGACCCCAGTAGCCATGTCAAGGACACAACAGCCTGGACTCTGGGACGTATCTTTGAATTTCTTCATGGTTCAGCTGTTAATTCTCCCATCATCAGTCAGGCAAATTGCCAACAGATAGTCACAGTTCTGTTACAGAGTATGAAGGACACACCAAATGTAGCTGAGAAGGCCTGTGGTGCTCTCTATTTTCTTGCGCAAGGTTATGAGGAAATGGGTCCATCATCTCCTTTAACTCCTCTTTTCCAGGAAATTGTCCAGTCCCTTCTCACTGTCACTCACAGAGAAGATGCTGCTGAATCCCGGCTGAGGACTGCAGCTTATGAGACATTGAATGAAGTGGTGAGATGTTCAACCGATGAGACAGCTCCGTTGGTGTTGCAATTGGTTCCTGTCATCATGATGGAGCTTCATAACACCCTTGAGGGCCAGAAACTCTCATCTGATGAAAAGGAAAAGCAGAGTGAATTGCAAGGCCTTCTTTGTGGGTGTTTACAGGTTATTATTCAGAAGCTTGGTTCATCAGAACCAACCAAATATGTGTTCATGCAGTATGCAGATCAGATCATGGGACTTTTCCTTGGGGTTTTTGCTTGTAGGAGTGCTACTGTACATGAGGAAGCCATGCTTGCTATTGGTGCTCTTGCTTATGCAACAGGATCTGATTTTGCAAAATACATGACAGAGTTTTATAGGTACTTGGAAATGGGTCTCCAGAATTTTGAGGAATACCAGGTCTGTGCTGTGACCGTTGGTGTTGTGGGTGACATTTCCAAGGCACTGGAGGAAAAAATTGTGCCTTACTGTGATGGAATTATGACTCGACTTCTCAAGAATTTATCAAGCAACCAGTTACATCGCCCTGTGAAGCCTCCCATATTTTCATGCTTTGGTGACATTGCATTGGCAGTTGGAGAGTATTTTGAAAAGTACCTAATGTGGGCCATGTCTGCACTTCAGAGCGCTGCAGAGTTGTCTACCTGTACAGCAGGTGATGACGAATTGGTAGAGTACACAAACTCCCTGAGAAATGGAATTCTGGAGGCTTATTCTGGTATTTTCCAAGGGTTTAAAAACTCTCCCAAAACCCAGCTGTTGATTCACTATGCACCTCACATACTGCAGTTTTTGGATGGCATATACATGGAGAAAGACATGTGGGTTTTATTAAAAGTTACCTCATAGCTTTTATTTCAACTAATTGCTATCTCTTCTAACATGTGGTTTGGTGTTCCTTACCTAGGGATGATGTGGTCATGAAGACTGCCATTGGAGTCCTTGGAGATCTAGCTGATACATTGGGAAGTCATGCCGGTTCTATGATACAGCAATCTGTCTCTAGCAAAGACTTTTTGAATGAATGTTTGTCTTCGGAGGACCTTATGATTAAAGAATCTGCTGAATGGGCCAAGTTGGCCATTGGTCGTGCCATTTCTGTTTGATGATGTTGGCATTCAGCATGTTTATTTTTTATTCGAAGTCCATGCATTCCGGTTGTTAAGAGTTGAGGGTCTGGGGTTGCATGTTTCAAGTTGTCGCCATGGTCAGCCAACAGAAGTTTCGATCTTCTTGTTGTCACTAACATCTGCATCAGCATCATGGGGTCACATTCCTTTCTTTTTATCATGGAGTGGATACAAATGGTTTGAGAGAAATCAATGAACCGGATGAAGAGAACATCTTTTGGTTTTGAAGGAGTGGAGCAGGGGAGGGGATCATGGAGTGTGACTTGCTGGAATGACTTGACTAGTCAGGTAGCTCGGTCAGGTCTTGTTTTTTAACGGTTGTGTCAAAGTACCTTATCATGAGTTTCTCCCAGTAAATCTAGGCTGACGGAACGGATGATTCGAGTATCTTGTTCCAAGTTGGAATAGCACTTAAAGAAACCACTCGTGCTTCAAACCACCATTGCCAACCTAGAAATCCTAAATTTCTAACCTCAAGTCTGCCTATTCGTGAAGTGAATGCATCAGTTGGTGCCAGGTTTGCATTCAATCTCCTCTGCTTCTTTTATATATATTTGGTTTTGATCGGGTAGGGTCTAAGGTCGTGGATTAACTACATTCAGCATCACATTCATTAGAATTAATTTCAATCGTTGGTTTCGTCGGGAGTCGAATCATCGAATCTCATGCATTCATAGAACTTAATATTGTTTGTTCATTACATTTTTGGTATACTTTTTTTGACTTTTGTTCTTTGAAAAATGTATTTTTGGTTATCAGTGCATATAGGAAGACCCTTCGGGCATGCCATGTTCTTGAACGGAATGAGGTAGGCAACTTATTTTTGTGTGGCTTGTTGCTATTTGTTTTCTATTTTAATGAAATATAGGCTTGGCCTTTTTGCTTCTTTCATTTAATGAAATGTTATCCGACTAGATTTTATTTGAAAACCTTCTTCGCTCTATTATTTGTTAGTTATTAAAGTGGTAATTATTAAAAAATAAGATAAAAAATTAATGATGAAAAATTAAAATATTGAACTTTTAAGTTTAATTTTTTTAATTCGGACATCTTGTCGATAATAATATTCTTTGTCCTACTAAAACCGTCGCAGGCTGATTTTTTAAGTATTTTTTTTAAATTTTAATTTTTTATAATTTAAAATTTATCATTTATAAAAAATTAAAAATATATATTTTAAAAACTTATTTTTTAAATATATTTTTTTATTAATTGTAATTAATTAAAATACTTAAATAAATTATAGTTAAAATTTAAAAATATTGATTAAAAATCAACATATGTTACATTTAGTGGGATAAAGAGAATAATTAACACACTTTCAGATTCTGATAATTAAAAAATTACATATATTCCTATAGGTTGATGAAATGGTAAAATTTACATACATGTCTAAAAATAATTCTTGGCTTGCCCTGTCTGTCCGTCACATAGCATATACACGTAGACAGGGATGGATTCCGAGGATTTGAGAGTGGTCGTTCTTTTAAAGATTTAAAATTTCTATATAATTAAAAAAAATAGAAAAAAAATAATGTTAACCCTTAACGTTTATAATTTTTGTCGTTTTGGTTTTTATTTTTTTTAGGATAAATTTAGGTCTTAACTTATATTTTTTGACAAATAGTTTATCTTTTTAATATTATGATAACTGGATTGTTAAAAATCTAACAATAATGACATGTTATATGCATATGATAATATATTTTAAATAACATGACATATAATCTATCAAATATATATATACATATATATAATATAATTTTATTCTAATATAAAATATAAAACAATTAAAATTTAAATAAAATATTAAAAAATTAATTAATTCTAAAATAAAGTACTATTAAACACTAACTACGATAGAATTAAAATCCTACCTAAAAAATTAATTAATTTTGAACTATGTTTATATTTTTTTAAGATAGGACTTTGATTCTATCGTAGTTAGGGTTGAGAATGTTTAATAGTCTTTTATTTTAGAATTAATTATTTTTTAAAATTTTATTTGAATTTTAATTATTTTACATTTTATATTAGAATAAAATTATATATTATATATATATGTATTTGATAGGTTAGATACCATGTCATTTAAAATATATTATTATATCTATATGATATATCATCATTGTTAGATTTTTAACGGTCTAATTATCATATTAGTTAAAAAATAAGTTATTTGTTAAAAAGATATATGTTAAGGGTTAAATTTATCCAAAAAAATAAGGGTCAAAATGACAAAAATTATAAACGTTAACGGTTAACATTATCTTTATGCCAAAAAATTATTATATATTTTTTATTAAAAATTATCTTTGTTATTTCTAAGATTTTATAAATTTATTCCTTATAATTTTATAGATTCATCCCGCATTATAAAATCATACTTTCGTTGCATATAGAAATGAACGATTGTGACTTGAGTAGAACACCACATGCATTGCTCCTGTGTGTGGTAGGTGGGCATTGGTGTAAATGGAAGTGGCCAAATTCCAACACTCTGCCCATTGGATTTCATCGGATCTTTATGCCACCAACATCCTTTGAATTTCCTTGGCAGTGAAAAACATGATCTAAACCACTATTCTCCTTGAAAGTGATGTCTGGTACCGACCCAATCTCCATGACAATGAAACCTGCATGTTCTCCACTGCCTATTGCCTATTGGTAAGAAACAGTGTAATGGAATTGCAGTCTCCAATCTTCCACTGATGAACAATGTAACTTTCTTTAAAAAGGGTGATAAATACATATCCCTAAAAGATGCACTTAACCCTGAAAATGGATGGAGATGGAGCCTCTGAGCAATGCAAATCAATTGTGCAATTTGGTGATGTAAACAATGTATAGGAACAGTGTGGTTGACTTTGAAGCAATTGTGGAGAGGAATGAATGCACCAGACTTCTTCTATTGCTATTGGGTGGGGACTGAGAGTGTGCACTCAGCCTAGGCCAAGTCCCAATACAAAAGCACAGCTTCCCTTGCCCATTGTAAGTAGACATCAGCATTCAGCCATGGCAGAAGCATTTTGGTTCAGGGCTTTTCTTATGGCATCTTTGCTTCTCCTCCTCCCTTTATACTATGGTATCATGGCTGAAGGGTTTCAGAAGGCGGAAATGGAATACTCAGTTGAACATAAACAGGTATATTCCTCAGTTTCCATTGATTTCAATTATGTTATTCTGTCTGGAAATATCATAGCATAATATTGTACAGGGTGGGGCTGGGAAGGAGATGCTCCAATTCCAGATGAGTGCAGCGAGGCCGAGGAGGCTGTTGATGATGGGAGGAATGCTGGATTATGATGATACCGGAGCTAACTCAAAGCATGACCCGAGGAAAAAACCTGGCAAACCCTGATTCTATTGTTCTAGTCAACATCTTCCTTGTTCAGGGTTTGAGTCTGGTCTCTTTTTTCGATTATCAAAAGTACAATCCACAAATAATTAGTTTTTAGACAATAATTTTATATTTATTAAGAGAGTAAAAGCTATACCCAACTCATTAGTGAGTAATGGGTATATATATTTAGTATTACTTGGGTTAAAATGCTAAATCATGAAAGAATTAAGTTTGAATTTTCTATTGAGAATAAAAGCAAATATATTCATGTTGTCATGTAATCAGGGATGTAGCCAAAATTAAACCATGAAAGGAGGACTAAGTTGCCTAACTTTGAAAAATAAGTAGAATTATAACAAATAAATTTTAACTACTTGGTACCAATTAAAAACCGGCATGGACCAATAAAACCGGCATGGACCAATAAAACCGGCATCGGTACCGGTATGGTCTTGACCTCCATGATTCAAGAACAATCATTGCTAAACCAAAAGTAAAGCCTATGTCACCTCAATCAAGTATGACTTACAAATACTAACCCTAAATCAAGAAGGAACAAGCATTCCTTAAAACAAAAGAGAGTGAACTTATGAATCTTAGACTTAATAGTTCATATATATATATATATATATGTGTGTGTGTGTGTGTGTGTGTGTGTGTGTGTGTGTGTGGTACCTTTTTAAAAACTTCATGTGAATTCTTCCTTCAAATAACCTGCGGGCTTGAAAGGGTCAGATTCAGCATAGGCGTCTAGACGGTAGAACCCGGAATCATTGACACGGTTGCTGAGCTCGTGAAGTATAGCTTTCTTTGAACCACCATATTCATCACGGTTACTCTCGATGTATTCTTTGGCCTCAGCCGCTACATCGTTCACAAAATCGAAACGGTCGTCCTCAGAAAGCAACAGTCTCTCGATGTCCATCGTCAACAGCTTTCCTCCATCCCTAATCTTCCTAACCTGCTCCTCCAGGAACGGAATTCGCTCCATTTTGTACTGTAACCTTTCATCCTTCTTTGCCTGAACAGACACAAGGTAGACTAAACATCCACTCCCAACTCCCAAGTAAACATTGCAACTAAGTTCCCTTGAGCATAATATTTCCATCATAACAACACACCCCAAATGTAGGGATGGACGCAAGACGCAAGCTTTTACGTTAGAGGTACGAACATATATTAGAAACATAAGAATATGAAATTAGATTACCAATAGAAAATACAAAAATATATCTAAACTTGACTCGAATCTAAATGCCAGAAGATTTCCACCATATACGAGAATGTGAAAATTAAACCAACATTTACTTATAACCCAACTCCTAAATTATTCCAATTTTAGTGAAATGCAAGAAAGTACAATGGTTTGATTCGCAATATCATATGCACAAGAAAACAAAGAACTTAAAAGTAAAAAGTATATACCAATTTTCTCCGACGCCAAATACGGCGACCACCGCCCTCACTTTGTGACCGGCAAACAACCTGGGAAAAGATTATATATCAGAAAAGTAATATATTTTCGGGTAATTACACAGTAGAAATAAAATGGGTTTCGAAATATGAAACCTGTGAGCTTAGATTGGTGTTGAGGCGCCATGAATTAGTCCCTGTTCTCGTCTGGGTCAAACCAAGGGGAGAAAATTCCAAAAAAAAAATTCAAAATTTAAGAATTACAAAGAAAATGGAGAGAATTGGAAAATCAAAGAGGGATGAACCTTTTACCGATGTAAATAACGGTGAAGAAATGAAGAAAGTTGAGCTTGAAATAGCAAACGCCATGCCCCTTGTTGCCCTGCACTCTCTCCAACGTTCAAGCTACGATAGTTCAGGATTAGAATACTAACTGAGAATAAAGGGAGAGACCCAGAGTCTGAAACGGCAAATATACATGCCGTTTCACTTCCAAAAACTATTTGGTAAACTACCCCGTTAGTCACCAAACTGTGGGATCTGTTCCATTTTGGTCATCAAACTAAAAACTTAGGGAGTGTAAATTTAGTTTAGGGGCTGTTTCGGAGGGGGTGGTTGAGTTTTGGGTTAGCTGAAATGGAAAGAGTTTAATGTACCAAATTAGATTGCTTGATAAATGTAAATCTTAACAGATAATATAGTTAAAGGTAATACACATATGTTTAAAATATTAAATCACATATTACAAATTTCAATAAATTACTTTTTTTTAAATAGAGCATCAAATAAAAAAAACATTTTTGATACACAAATTGTATAAATTTCTACGTTACCCGGTTTTCCTTGTATAAATGACGAACTCCGAACACAATGTTGAGATCGTTATCCGAACTCCGAACAATGTTCGAGGTAACCTTGAAAAAAATGAGAATCCAAAACGGGCAACTCCAATAGGTGTCTAACGACATGACCCAGAGAGTTGGATCAGATCATGACTGCGACAAAAACAATACCTGTAAGTGGTGAGAACATAAGTTCTGAATTCGGTAGCATCCGATGAATGCAACGGCAAGTTCCAGCAAAAGAGAAAGTTCGAACACGACGAAAACAGCTGGAGTCTTTCTACATTTCAGGAAAAATCGAAGCAATGCAGGGAAAACACCAAGACAGAACTCATCATGTTATGATTTACAATAGAGCTCTCTCACCCTTCCCACAGTTCTTAATCTAAGACAGACTAAAGCAAATGACGTACAATTGTTTTATGCCTACATGACGGTGTACAAAAATCATTATAACTCCAGAATTTTGCATCTGAAGATTCGGATTACGTAGAGAGAACTTTAATACACCATCAACAGACAGACAGACAGACAGCTCCGGTTACTAGCAGTAGCTTAAGGTCCATCTTCTTGTGCTGAATCAAAAACCGATTGAGCCAAGTGAGACAACAGTTTACAAGAACAAGGCTAAGGAACGAACAAAGACATTGATGAAGAGAGACTTACTGCTTAGAATGAAGCCTTGTAGCAGGCTTTGGGCTCTCTCAGACTGCTCCGGAGTACCCGATATTTGAATGATCTTTTGCGTCTCGTTTGGTCTATCCTCTACCAGGGTCACATTGGCACCAGACAACTATACCACGAATACATGCACCAAGAGATAAATTACTTGAGAACTAGATTGAACCAAAGAAAACATAAACAAAATAGGTGGTTGCAAGCAGTTCCAGTTACCTCACTGATCTGGGCCAGTTTGTTTTTTGATTTTGCTATGAGCTTGGAAACAGCATAATCTGGTATGACAACTTCAAGTGTACTCCTAGTAACAAGTGGTACAGTGATCCTAATAGAAAATTACAAGCAAAAAACTCAGTATTTATTAGCATAGCCTTTAAAAATTAACAGAAAAATGATAGAACAATTTTGATGCAACCTTCATTTTATAACTATAAAAGGACCAAATAAGAGTGAAAAAAATGCAAAAACTTAGCCACCTGCTCAATGCACTTGGTACATCTTCACGCCGTTCAGATTCAGTCTTCTTCGTTGTTTCCGCATTAGATTTCACAACTTCCTATAAAAAATAATTGACTTTTATAATCGTATTCTTAGAATGAAGGCCTTGGTGTACTTCAAAATGTTCACCTTGCACACAACATAGCAGTTAAAGATTTTCTTCCAAAGAAATTAAAGGAAAACTTGAAGCTAAGATTGAAAAACTTTTTTTACTTCGTATGCAATGCAAGAAAACAAATACCGGCAATTAAGCAGTGGAAGGAATGTCAAAATTAGTAGAAAGCAGCATAAGTACGAGTGTACGACCTTAGACGATGATGGTGTTGCTGGAGTGGGCACATTCTGATAGACTCCAGCAGGAAGGTCACTGGTAGTTAGTCCATCACGAGCTGGAGTCAAGTTTGGAGAAACATTGGATGCTGTTCCGGTGATAGGAGGTGCTGGTGGTGGAGGGTCCTGAGAGAATTCCCTATACAAGTAACTGCGTAACCGTGATGTGATCTCAACAAGAGCATCTCGAGCTGCCTTTATCTCCCCCACAATCTGCGGAGTAAATCAAAAAGCTATTCAGAATATACAAGGTAAATCCATCGTATTGTCATTTATTAAACTTAACAAACTCATGGCCAAGAGATAGAAAAACTTAGAAGACTCGAGATTCTGAATCCTCCAGTCAGGATTTAACTAACACTGAGAAGCTAAGCTCTCTTTGATTCATAGGGATACGTATCTACGTAGCAAACCTGCACAATCTCATTGGGTCCTGATACACAAGAAGGAAGTTCTTCTCTTGACAGTATTTGTATGTTTGCACCGGTTAATCTTTTTATTTCAGATAATGATCCATCTCTTCCATCTAAACATCTGGCTTCACTTGATGGGATAAGTAACCTAGTAGTTACTATGTTATCTTTATCAGGAACAAGGTCGACAACTTGAGTTTGGATGTGCAATAAAGCCTCTTGAGCTGGAAACAACTCATCATCAGGACCCTAAGGACAAATGAAAACAAAGATGTGTTAGACACGAAGAATTCGTGTTCTAAAAGTCTTTCGAGTCTTTAAACATTTGTAAATGACAATATCTTATTCAAAAAGCTAAGAAGTGGCAGAATTTATCACCCAGAAATAGCTGGGGAAAAGAAAAGGAGCGCAGGGTAAAGAAACAACTACCCACCCAAGTGACCAAATGTCATTAAATAAACATAGATATATAGTAAGTACCTCCTCAGAAGAAATGGTAATTATCTGCTCATCTGACCCTGCCACGGGATCAGCAACCTTGACATCCACACCAATTTCATTTTGAAGTAAATCTATGATGCCATCTGGTGCTCCAAAAACACTATCAACCTTGTCAATAGGGCAAAGTATTCGAAACACAAGATCTTCACCATACAGAGGCCGTCCACTGTCAGCCATAGGAGCAGTCCCAGATTCAATGAAGCCAGATGGACGTGAGGAATAATTATTGCCTCTGTAATTCATAGTAGATATCTGAGAACCAAAAGAGCCATCCATAGATGATTTGCGTGATGAATTGTTTATTGGTGGAATATAATCATCGTCAGGGAAAAACTGATCTGGTGAATGCATCCGTCCATGGAAATTACTGCGGTCACGATGCTGACTCTCCCTTAAGCGTGATGAAATAATTGCTATAGCATTTTTTACAGCATTTACATCACCTACAACCTGCATGACAAACAACAGTAGACAAATACCATAAAACCATTTTCAGTATCTTCCACAAGAGGGAAATTGGGAGGGAGAAAGAAGTTCAAACTGAATATGCTTAAATAGATATCGTTAAACCAAAAAAGCTTTCCAGAAGAATCATGTTTGGGAGCCAAACCACCCATAGCAAATAGCACCATAAGAAGCATTATTCTTTGCAATGCATTATTTACAGTGGGAACAATTCAATTTAGTCGGATCTAAACTATCCAGCTTTTTATATGCAGTTTCAGCTGCATAGAATACCTAGATTCAGATTGCTTTATCAGCAACCATAGAAATATGGTTAAGTAGAAACATGGGATAAAATGGAAGATGATAATAATCATGCAGCATTCATATGAATGATTGATACTATAAAATATCTAAAGATTAATAGAACTGTTGGGAGTGTCAAACAAACTTGGATCTGATAAGGAAGGTACATTCAAATAATAGAGAAGCATGATGTATAGAACGTCAATATAAAGCATGGTAGCTTTCATATATATGAAATATTCCATCAGTGAGCTATTATAAGAGGAAAAACTACATTGCACATATTTTTAATGCCCCGAAACAAAAGCAGATGAAAATTGAACCATTAATGGGCAACAACTTGAAAATTGAAAACACCGCAGGTTGAAAAATAAATCATAGGAATGCAATCAGACTACAGAGCAAAGAATTTGAAATTCCCAAGTAGAAGAAGCCTCTTTAGTTTATTAACAGTGAATAGGCAATTGTTTCAGCAAAGAGCAAATTGTTTAACATATATAGATAAGATTATCAGAGGACAATCCAGCAATGCCATTGCCAATGGCGTATACTAGTATTAGATTCTTAATAGAAGTTTCTTCTCTAAGGGGAAAATCAATTGAAGCAAACCACATTAGTAACTCCTATAAGCCACGGTTAGCATTCATTCAGATCAGGATTTTTGGATTCAGCTCACCATGACCTGAAATTGTTTTATCGATACATAACATTCAATGGCCTGATCGTTCCATTAAGCCATTGCATTTAACATATCATCGAATTTTGAAAACCCCAAAGATAGTTTTTAGTAATTATGCCTAATTTTTGTGTAATAAATGCAAATCCAAATCCAAATGCAGTTGGTCGCAGACCTGAACAATTTCATCAGACATGGAAACGCAACGGGGCAAGGTATGGTCTCTAGGCAGAATCCTAATCTGAGTCTTTGTTTCCATTCTCATTTGCTCAATAATCCTTCCTCCTTTCCCCAGTAAAGAACCCACATGCATCCTCGAAACAACCAACCTCGTCGCTACCCTGTTCCCTCCTCTCATCGCTCCATATTCATCCTCCTCCTCTCCTTCGCCACCACCAAATCCAAACTGTGAATCACTCTCCAGAATCCTCTCATGTATAAGGAACAACGCCTCCTGAGCAGGGGAAAACGACGGCATTCTTCCTTCAGGGTCACGACGACGCGTGTCAGATATCTCGATGATGCGTTCTTCATCATCAGGAATCAGCTCGTGCACGTTGATCCACGCGCCGGTGTGCTGTCTTATGGACTTGATAATGCTACCCGACTTACCGATTACACCTCCAGCTTTCATATCGTGGCAGAGAATGCGGTAGCTAGTGGTGACCATAAGGGAAGAGTCTTGTCCCCCTCCTCCTCTACCGCCGCCGCTACCGCCACTCCCCTTATTCGGAGGTCGGCCGTTGTTGCCACCGTTGTTATTATTGTTTGGATTGTTTCCACGGTGGCGATGACTATTAGGTATGAAGTGATGGTTGTTGTACCGAGGTTTCGTCCTACCCACGGTCTCCCCATCATAGTCTTGGTCATAGTAATAGTTCCTCTTGGATCTAGATCTGTCCATCTAAAAAAAGAATTCAGTTTGTTTGTTTGTTTCGTCAATGTTTCCCGTGCGATGGCTCAACTCCTAGTCATGGATCGGGTCTAGGGTTTTCAGAGTAGCAAATCTTTGTTCATCTCCGCTGACTGTACCTTCGTTTATCTTCTGTTTGTTTCTAGGGAAAATCTTGGAGAAAATGCAGGCGTTGATGAGGCATCTAGAATCTGAAACGAGCACAGAGCCAAAGGATCTTATGTTAGCAGTCATACGGATATGGAGCTGCAGAGGTTTTTATGCACTTTCTTCCATTCCAGCTAAGAATACTTTACTTTGTGGATGGACAGACAGATCGAAGGATCCAACGCCGTCGTTTTTGTATTTTTATATTTTAATTTTTATTAGTTTTATGGAAATAAACAAGGAAGAGAGTTATGAACCAAATTTAAAACTAATAATGGAGTCCATAGAAGAATGAATTCATTTATTATATGATGATTAGTATTATTATTAATTAAAAAATTAACTGAAAACTATTTTTATGTTAGAAAATTTGGATTTTGTCCAACATTATATTTTATCCAAGATTATATTTTGGGTAAACTGCAATAAAAATCACTTAATTATGAGTATAGTTACATTTGAGTTATCTAATTATTAAATGTTACATTTAGGTCACTCATTTATAGATAATATTACATTTGGGTCACCCAATTATTAAAGGTTACATTTACGTCACTCAATTATAAGTAAGGTTATATTTTGGTCACCCTTTATATTTTAAAAAATATATCAATTTGGTCATTTTTTTTTCTAAATCACTTGTATACCCTTGTTACCATTAGAGTATTTCGTTTGAAATCATTAATTAATCTAATACGTGAATTAATAAACCTTTTTAAATCTAAAGAATGATCCAAGTATAACATACCTATAATTGAGTGATGTAAATGTAAAATTTATTAATTGAGTAACCTAAATGTAACCTTACCATAATTAAGTGACCCAAATATTATTTTTAATAATTGAGTAACCCAAATATAACCTTACCCATAATTAAGTGACCCAAATATTATTTTTAATAATTGAGTAACCCAAATATAATCCTACCCATAATTAAATGACTTTCATTACATTTAACCCTTATATTTTTTATAAATATTTTATTTCCATCTATTCCTTGACTATCTCATCATCTTCGATATTTTCCCTCAAAACATTTTTTTCAAAATTAATATTTTAAATTGGAAATTATATAATTTTAATTAATATTTAATTTATTAAACAAAATTATAAATTTTAAATATACGTGTTAATATTGTCTTTAAAATTATTATAAAATATTTAAAATTAAATAATAACTAAATTTAATTCGAAAAATTATATTTTAAATTTATAAATCATATACCTTGAATCCCTAATACCCACGAGGACGGTGCGTTACAATTTTAATCTAAATTGTGATTTTGACCAATTTCGCGCCAACCAACTCTCCAGCGTGGCGAAATCCAATTGCCGTCCACCACGTGTCGCCTCCATAGCCCCATACCCGTATATAAGTATCTCAAACTATAAATACTAAAAAAGAATTGAAATTGTATTATTTAAATCGATTTGTTTTTCCCCGGCGGAGCGGAAATTTCTCAAGTACAATTCCAAGATACGATGCCGTATTGTGAGGTAAGGAAAGCGCCGAGCTCCGACGACGGAGCTCTAAACAATGGGATCCAGATTTATTATCGGACTTACGGTCACGGCCTTACCAAAGTACTGTTAATCATAGGTGATTTTTTTTCGTTTTAATTTCAAATGTTTGTTGAGTGTTTTTTTTTCTTTGGTTGTTGATGTTTTGGTGAATGAATTGGTCAGGTTTGGCGGGGACTCACGACTCGTGGGGCCCACAGATCAAGGGATTGGCCGGAACCGATAGTCCAAACGACGAGGAATCCATGGCGGTTGATCGGGAACCCGATGGAACTCACAATGAGGTCGGTGGCATCGAGGTTTGTTCCTTTGATAATCGTGGGATGGGCAGGAGCTCCGTTCCCACCAAAAAATCAGATTATACGTGAGTCTTCTTCTTTGTTTTTGTTTTGTTTTTAGCAGTTTCTTAGCATCCAATTTTTACTATGCTTTGACTTTCAAAATCCTTTTCACCTGCTTTCAATGTCGATATTATTATTTTATTTAATAAAAGCAATTTCCCCTGTTTTCTCGGAAATCTGTAGTTCGTAGTTTGTTCAATTCAGTCATTTTTTAGTTACGTTTTAAGCATAGGATTTTGTAACACCTTTGCTTATTACTGCAAGTGAGTTAAAAACTAGTAACTCGTGCTGAGGAAGAAGACTCCGGAAAGTGAATTCTTAAAAAAAAATCTGGATGTTGAGTGCAGGACGAGAATTATGGCAAAAGATGCAATTGCCTTATTGGATCATCTGGGCTGGAAGAAAGCCCATGTTTTTGGGCATTCAATGGGTGAGTGAGTTCATTGGAATTTTCATTGCAAAATGCAACAAATTCAGAAAGGAAGGAAAATTTTTCAGCCTTCTAAGTTTGTATTAATGATTGTTGTTCCTCTTTACTTTATCTAGAAATTGTAAGCTTTGTTTTAATATAAAGCTTGCTTGAATTTGTTATCCCAAACAGGAGCTATGATTGCTTGTAAGATGGCGGCACTGGTGCCTGATAGAATTCTTTCTTTGGCATTACTTAATGTAACAGGTGGAGGTTTTGAATGTGTCCCAAAGGTATCTATCTTATTTTCTATTAGGCTGTGGGTTTTATTCAATTTCTTTTTCATTAGTGATTAGTCTGCATTGTTGTTTACTGAATTTAGTCTTATTAAACAAGTAGGCAATAGAGTTTTCCCTATGTCTTCATTGTCTCATAACTTGATGATTTTATGCATATCCATGCATTGTTAGCACAGATGAAGAAACTTAAAAGAAAACTGTGGAGATTAAGAGTATGCCGCACTTTGGAATCATGTGCTAAACTGTAGAACACAGAGGATAGATTTTGCTACTTTTTAACAGATTATTTCTCAGTTTTGGGAAATGAAACTATGAAAAGAAAAAATCATTATTTGTAGTAAAAAGGTTTATCATCATAATCTGCTAAGCAGTTCTTCTCTGAGTTTAGAAAGACTCCTTTGACCTACCAAGTAGCTCCGGATGTCACTTCTCACTGTTATATCTTTGTCTCTGAGAAAGAAGCATAACAGTTGATTATTGTTCTTCATCTAATATGATGTTAGTATCTTTTATAATTAGTAATGGAGTTATCATATTGATATAAAGTTAATTTGTTCCTATCTGTTATTCTTTTGGAACTTACATCAGCAGGACCTGGTGTTTAACTTGTTTGACTCTCTTGCAGCTTGACCGAAAATCTCTATCCATCGCAATTCGATTTTTAAAGGCAAAAACTCCTGAGCAAAGAGCAGCTGTGGACTTAGACACACACTACTCGGAGGTAATTTTGTTCTTTGTGAACAATATCTTTTTTTGTGAATGCAAACTATGTTGCTTCAACTCTATATCTTTCTTCAACTCTATATCCGTTTCCGATGCATTCACATAAAGCATTATCCAATAATCACATCCCTATCTGTATCACATAGAATGTGAAGTTGCAGATAATTGTCTTCGGTTATGAGCTACGATAGTGAGGTTTAGTTTAGCATATGTTTCGTAACTCTCAGAACTAGTGGTCTGCAATATCAAATTAAGAGTTTTGTGAGTTGAACAAGGTCAAATTCAATATTCAGTTGAAGAAATATTTAGGATACACCTTGGTTGATTTTATTAAACGAATGAGTTAATGTTTTTCTTTTCATGCAAAAACGCAACTCATATAATTTCTTGTTACTATGATTGCAGGAATTTCTTGAGGAGATTGTTGGTTCTAACACTAGAAGATCAATTTTGTATCAAGTAAGCAATACTGGGGGCTGACAGTTGTTAGTACCACTGTGACAATCTTACTAATCAATTTAGACGTGATAAATTTACTTTGTTCACCATGAGACCATAACCTAGTAAGAAAAATATGTTCGTCTGAGTGGATGTTCTGATTTCCTTGGTGATGGTTACATGATTGTGTGATACTGCACTATATCATTAGCTGGGCAACATGTTGAAGAGTAGCATTTTTTCTGCATACTGAAGTTTCAACCCTGTCCCAGTTGCTTTTGATTGAATACTCTTTTGACATAAGCTTCATTTTAAATTATAGTTGTAGGAAGTGATCATGGTTTTTCCTATTGAAAATGCCTCTGAAAATGAAATATTCTTGTCATCTTTATCTCAAGGATGATGCTGTACTTACCTGATTATCCATCAAATGTCATTTGACTTGCTTGGCCTTTTTTTATCATTGTTTGTCAGGAGTATTGATGTGAGGTTTCCAGCATATGAAGTTTTTGTAACAATATTATTGTTTATATAAATCCTGGATCAACCCTAAGATGCTAACAACAGGATGCTTTTTTGTTCTTGGCAGGATTATGTAAAAGGCATAACAGCAAGTGGCATGCAATCTAACTATGGGTTTGAAGGTCAAATCAATGCATGCTGGAGACATAAAATGACCCAAGCAGAAATTGATTTAATCCGTTCGGGTGGATTTCTTGTATCAGTCATTCACGGCAGGTACTACATTTTATGACCCTGAAAACAGTTTTCATAATACTTATACCTTCAAATCCTCATAGGATGTATCAATCTATATGGCTTTTGCAGAATATAAATATTTCTTGTCAATTAAGTTTTTAGATTTTAATTGCACTTTGCATGTACTGGAATGATTCTATCTCTCTCAGTTTTAGCATGTGTGAGAGAAAGAAAATAGAGTCACCTTCTTGATAACTTTCTTATCCTCAATGAACATTGCTTGTTATTTGTGGGAAATTGGTATGAGCTTTAATCTTTAGGTGCTCTTCTCTCTTGTTTTTTTTTTTTTTTGTGTGTGTAATGGATCTTATTAGATCTTTGAACTTTGAAATAAAACTTTAATTATCTAACGAATGAGGCCTTGGCTTAGTGACAACTGGTAAGAAGGCCACGTAGTCTTGAGGTCTTATGTTTAAATTTCACTATGTGTGAATTAATTTATATTTATTTTGGTAAGTTAATCTGACTCAATTGTTACGTTATTATTCAATTCATTAACTGTAATATGAATGGAAGTGTTACAATTTGAAGCCATAACTTTAAAAGGAAAAACCTTTCAATTATCAAACAAAATACAGTGCAGGAATTTCCTATTAAATCTCTGTGTGCTTTATGATGGTTGGTCTGCTGACAAATGCTATTGCAACATTAAATGCAGCTTAATTATGAAACCAACCTTTTGATCTTAACAGTTCCGTTTCCACTTACACTAGTGTGAAGCTCACTAGTTTTACAGTTTACACACCTCCCTAAGTTTTTATATTATTAATATTTCAATCATTCAACCATTGAATTTATCAATAGCATTATACTTATTATGTATATAAAATGACCTCTCTATCATATTAATCCAGAGTAATGACTTCATTAATATATAACGGTTGAAAAGTTTTTACATAAGATAAATTGTTAGATATTTCAATTTACTTAAAACTTGACATGCTTGTTAAAATATCAATTGTAGAAAAACTTATGGTGTGTGAAACTCAATTTTACACTAGTGTAAGTGGATCTCTCCCCATATGTATATCTATTGGTTGCAGGATGCTAAACCCGATAGAGATTGTGGTGTTCTCTGTCTTTAATAAACAGTAATCCTAATTTCTTTCATGCACCATGATGATCATCTCTTTTGAAATAGATTACACTCAGCTAAGATCATTTTCTCAATGTGCAGGCACGATATAATTGCTCAAATAAACCATGCAAGGAGGCTTGCACAGAAGCTACAACCTGTTGCTAGAATGGTAGAGTTTCACGGAGCACATCTAGTAACTCATGAGAGAACAGAAGAGGTAATTTTTTGTCATCTGAGTGAAGTCAGCCATTTGATGTAGGCATCAGGGGTATTCACCGAGAATCTTTCGGTGGTGCAGGAGTACTAGTAAAAGGGAACTTTCAAAGGTTGAAAATGTTAACAAAAGTACATGTAGAGTTTGTAGAAAGTAATATTCTGGCATTTGAATGAACGCTTAATTGATGCATGAGAGTAGAATACTAACTTGACAACGCAGGTGCCTTCCATTATTAATATATATATATATATATATATATATATATATTGTATCTCAATACTGAAATAAAATCTATAAGTTCTAACTTACTGTATTTGCCTAAGGAAATAATCTTTATTAGACTGAATTATTCACTGATTTTCAGGTTAATCAAGCCCTACTTGACTTGATAAAGGCATCTGAAATGAAGACGAGCCCGCGTGAATGGAACAATGTCCCTAAGAAAAGTTCTGGTGTGTTCTTGTCTAAATTTGAAAGTCTTTTCTCCTGCACTGGATCAGCAGATTGAGTTCAATGCAGTAAATTTCAGTATTCATCTCTAATCTATTAACTAAATGCTTGGATATTCTCAGATTATAGATAATTATTATGGGGGTCATTACAGATAAAATAGACTAGAATTTACTTGAAAGTTATGAAATTCTACTTTTTGATTTTAATGTCTAATCTTGGCTTATACTTCATTGATGTGTAACAGACGCGTCAAGCAGAACAACCGTAGAAAGGGAAGGCAACAGAATCTTGGCGAAGATCCACATTTACATATTATATATATTCAGCTTATTTATGATGGCATTGAAGTATGCAAGAAGCGCTTTACAGAGGCTAAAACCAGCTAGAGTTGAAGCTTCTTCCCCTAAATAGTCCCCATTTTTGTTAACCGGTAATTCTGTGTATCTTTTCCTTGTGTTAAAAACCCAAACTTGGACTCAATTTTGTTCAAATCATCTCCTTTCTTTGCAGGTTTTATAAATTTGTCACCATTGTGACACCACCCCCATCGACTCGACTGTTTTAACCCTTTTGTTGTACGTTATCATGCAATCCAAGTAGAAAGACCTCAAGAGTGTAAATGAAGGATAACCAGCAGGTGGAAGTGAAAGGGTAAGCTAAGTTGGTGGATCTGAGCAGTAAGCATGCTTTCCTGCCTTCCCTTTGATTCTGTATACCTGATGAAAACTGAGCCTGAGAGGACTTCTGTATTAGCCAATACAAAGTATAGATAAATAATTGTTGCCATGAAATGAAACAAATTTTTTTTCATATATCAGATGACATCTTTTCTATTTGGTAAACTACATGTCTATTTTATGGTTTATGTTCGAGATACATGGCTCTCCCTCTCAACAATGTATTCTCTAAGGTCATGCATGATATTATGCATGTATGCCTTCCATGATTTCCACTGATAAATTCCAGAGGTGCAATATAGAAACAACTAACAAAATCAGTAGAAAGAAAAGAGAAAGCGGGATTATTACCTCTTTTTAAAAGATATGTCTGTGCAGTATCATCGTATCCTTTTTTATGTTGGATTAATGTTTTCACTTCTCTCAAACAATTACCGGTATACGATACAATAACTAGTGTATAAAAAAACAGGTAGAAGAGGAAAGAGGACGTGCCTGGCTCTGGCTCTGGCTCTGGCTCTGGCCATTGTTAAAATATTTGATGTAATTGCAAATGAACCCATCGTTTACAAAGGAGAGAAGGATTCTAACATTATGCCAAAATAATATACCCCTGGCTTTGGAATATCCTAATCACATATGCTATTGCCTGGGACAGCGCTACCTCTGGCTTTGGAATATCTTAATCACATTCACAGATGCTTTTGCCTTGAACCTCTCCATTATTTTATATAAGTTATTTCTCGGTTCAAGTTCGGGTCAATAAAAATTACGTGAAGCAAACACTTTTAATTGCCGACTAATCCAAATCAAGTACTATAGAGACTTATTAATTATTGTGAGACGATTATTCAAACCCAACTTATTCCGTTCACAATGTTAACATTTAAAAAATAAATAAATATCTCGTCCTACTAAACCAATCGGTAGTGTTTTTTTTTAACGTGGACAAAATGAAAGGGTTGTAGAAAAGTTAATTCAACCCTTTCATACAAACTTGGAAAAGAAGCTCCACCAATATCAACAAATCACATACATCATTGCATTTTGCAGGCAAACTGTAAATCAACACTTTAGGAAAAGGAAACACTATACATATATAGGCAGAACTATGATGGTAAACCTAATACACTGTGGAATATCTCTATAGGATTTCCAAAAGAGGAAAATGAAACTGAACAGAATGAACTCTCTTGTCATTTGGCTGTCTTATCATCCATGTAGTTTGCTTGTTTTTCTCAGTATTCATCTAAATAAGTGTATACCATCTCATCTTTCTTTGACTTGCGACGACTAAGCAATGCTTTCAGTAGCCTCTTGCTTTTGTTTGGGACTTGCTCAATGTCTTTCTCGGATTGAAGTCGCATCGAAGCTGATCTCCGGGGTTCTGATGGATACTGCCAAGTACCAACAACAATAAAAGCAAATTATAGTTAGAAAAAGATTAGAATGGAATCATTAACATTGTATCAATTGTTTTCGGCATCAAGAAACTTGTAACCATGTGTTGCAATGCTTGATTGACATGTTTGTTGTTGTTATTTGAGTTAATAGTGGATATAGTTTCCTACTATGCTTATGGATTAAGCTGTTCTATGCTCACCCGCCGCCTTGCACCGGCTGAATTCGGAGTAGTTGGCCTGCTCTTATTTGGTGTTGTAGGCCTGCTCATAGATCCCGAACGTAAAAGTGGGAATCAATACGGTGATACCGCTCGCTTCTCTGGTTATATGTATAATAAAACATCATCAATGACGATACACATACATTCATAACTGAAACTATTCTCGTGAAACAGGATGAACAGAGAAAAATGCATAGGATTGCAGTTCAAAACGAAGTCAAATATGCATCTGACCTAGTTCTTTCTTTGGTAACGTGGTAGTAAAGGAAAAGGTTGAAGATCGCTGTGGAGGCCGTGGAGAAGGTGACGGAGAACGTCCTTTTCTGAAACTATCATTACTAGAATAAACATCAGTGCTCCTAATTACATAATTGAGTGCCTAAGGATTATATATAATGCAATGTTTATCCTTACCTGACTGAAGGCATCGAGGTTTCCCGAACCGACGATGGTGGTGTTTCTCGAATTGTAGCTCGGACAGCTTAGAGGAGCCATTACAAGTAGGATGAAGTTGGATTAGAATCTTGTCCAACATGTAAAAAGAATGATAAAAGGACAGATAGAGCAGCTACCATTCCTGAATTGATTCCAGTCATCTTCGTCGTCTAGGCTGCAACCGAGGTATTTCGACTTGGTACAGTTTGCACCATGCATGGTCTCCCCAACTGAAAAGTAATCAAAGATATCGAAAACAACCACATATCATCGTCTCTGTAATTGCTAAAAGAATGGGAAAGAATGAAATGAAAGAGAGAAGGGTACATTACCTGGCAAGATGTATCGTTTATGGTACTTCGGCGTATTAATCACTAACGACTGTTGGGAAATCCCTTCATGATGGATATACTCTTGGCATGTCCGTAGCCTCTACAATTACCATACAGAAAATTCCAGTATTTTGTGAATAAGCAAACTTCAACATCAACCAACAAGAAATAAGTTTCTATATTTTTCATGATTCGGGTCTTGTCAAAATTTCGACACTCGAACTTGAAATAGACATGTAAAGAAAATAATCCAAGCTAACTTGTTCGATACTCGATACTCGGATCTCGGTTCCTGAAACCTCTTCAACTTTTTCATCCAAAAGATCATTAACCTTGTATGTCATGGAACCCAAATGGTCTATAGTATTCACAAGTGCTTTGATGGTATAATCTTTCAATGTTTCTACCACTCTGCAGATACATAAGGATCATATACTTTTTAAATGACAATCTGAGAAAATGACAGAAATTGCACAACAATACCAACAATTTAAGGTATGAACCATGAGGAATTCGAGTTACTCACATCTGCTTTTGGTCATCATTGGTGTAGGATAGTTCGAAATACTCGGCTGCTGAGTAGAGCTGTGATCTCAGATTTTTTAAATCCTGAAGCAAAGAAACTGTGTCATAAAACCAAAGCATATAAGAAAACCATGATTTTCATACTCGGGTGTGAGTGTTGGATATATTCAGATACTCGTGTCCGACATTTGGACACGGGTACCTGAAAGTGCCAAATGGATGCTTCACACTTAACTAACATGGATGGGAACTAAGCTGCCTTGAGAAACCAAAAACAAGCATTGTAATTAGTACAACCTTAAGACTATCAGAGAACAACAAGCTCTGCTGCATAGAAATCTCATCATAATTCGATGGTCCTTGAGACATGGGCATCGCCGCAGCCGGAGCCATTAAATCGGTGAACAAGATCGGACCGACCGAGCACACCTTGATCTGCATCAATCAAAATAAATCAAATTATGATGTCCATGTCTCCATCTTGTATAAAGAGAGTCAAAATGAACACCACATTGAACCCAGAGAATTATAAAATAAGAACCACAAGGAATCAAATAGCAATTATTCCAACAAAACATTACCAAAGCTCTAACCAAGTTAAGGAAATAATTGAAAACAATAACAATTAGAAAACCAGACCAGACAGAACTTTACCAGTTGATGATACACCTCAGCTCCTACTGTAGGAAGAAAAGCCTGTATGGTCTGAATAAAATCAAAATGAACCTTGGATTTCAGCTAGTTCTCAGAAGGTGTAAAGGAAAGGTCACTTCAGTTTAACCAAACAAAGCATTAGCCTTGAACCTCAGAATCTGGAAATTCAAAAACTTTAAACCGAAATAGAAAGTGAGTTTTATGAGTAAAATTGCAGAGACTAACCTTGTCTTTGTACAAGCTTGTTCCTTTTTCTTCCCACTGGTTGTGCAGCTGAGCTTATAAAACCAGGAGCTTCAGACCCACTTAGCCATTTAATCTTAAAAATCACCAGAAGTTAAAAAAATGGCCTAATGGGGACAGAAAGAAAGCTAATGTAAGATTTTTTTTTACTAAACATCAGAAAACGACAACAGAACCAGGCGCCCATAGGCTTGGGGGGCTGCTTAAAAGGCAAAAAGAGATAAAGAACGGATCTTTTTGTTCTGGGTGCTTGTTTAAACTTTGACGAATCAAAGCTTAAACCTCTGCAGAAATATATTTCGAATTAATTAGTTAATGAATCGGATATTTATAATTAATTTCATAAGAGAATATTTCAAACAGTTCTTGTAGACCAAAAGGCGAACACCAGTTTCTCATCATCTTCCATTTTATTGAGACAAATCTGCTTTTGCTGGCAGAGGTTTAGTTTCTAGCTGGGGTCCATTTCCAACCTTAATTACATGACCCAAAGGTTTAATCTTTAATTAAGATCTTTGATCTCTATTAACAGTTTGATTAGGAAACACATTCATTTATTTGCATCTGGTCCTGTCTGGAATATATATATACACAGGACAAAGAACTTTACGTTAAGGAATAGACTTACAAAATTATTGTGGACGGAATTGTTAAACTTTAAGAGATAATTTTTTTAATAAGAAATAAATATTTTAAAAAAAATTATAATTCACATAAAATTTTAAATTTTTATGAGGTGATTATCTATTTTTAGTCTTTCTAGACTCATTCATATATTTGAATACAGAATATTTTTGTTTAATTAAACTTATTTCTCTTTTTTCAATAAGTAATTTAAATATTTTTTTACTGAAATAGACATCCAAAATTTTATTTTTAACTTATTTTAAAATCAATTGAAACGAGAATTTATATTATGAGTCAGTCCCACCACGTCATTCATGGGACCGATCAATGATAATCATCCACCTCATTATTTTTTAATTTTTGAAGTGAAGAATCACCTGGAAAAAAAAATATGATATGGAAAAGTTGATGAAGTGGGTAGTTATCATTGGTCGGTCCCATGGACACGTGGTGGGACTGACCCGTGATATAATTTTTCCAATTGAAACACTTTAACATCTAATTTAATTAAAAATAAAATTTTTAAATATATATTTCAGTTAAAAATATTTTAAATATTTATTTTATCCAAAATTAAAAATTTAAATATTTATTTTAATTTAAAGAATATTTTAAACACTTAACAGTGTGTGGTTTCTAGATTGTGATTCCTTTTCTTTAAATGTTATCTTTATAGTAAAATTCTAAGTGAAATAAAAGAAAAAAAGTAGATTATCATTCCATATTTATTATGAATAGTAATTCTTGTTAAAATTTATTTTTTTGTTCGGTGATATATTCTTATAATATAAAATATAAAGATATATCTTGTCATTCATACTAAAATTATATTTAAAATATATATTTTTATTTTATTTTGCGCTCTTGTGCATTTATTATTGACGATTATGTCTTTTTAATAATTTTAAGATAATTATAAGATGATATACATTTATAAAACTACTTAAATTTAAATATTTTACTGTACATATATGTTTTTTACGGGCGTAAATCATTTACTTTTTTCTCATGCTTACTTTTATATTTTTATTTTAAATTAAAGAATTTAGGGTTTAAGATTCAAGGTTAGAGATTATGTTTAAGGTTTAGAAAATTAGGGGTAAGATATATTTTTTAAGGGACAAGATTTAGGGTTTAAGATATAAAATAAGGATTAAAATTTAAAAATATAATTTTTTAATAAAAAACATAAAAAAGTATGATAAAAGACAGAATTTTTACTCGTTCTTAATTTATTGAAATTAATTATAATCTATCAATGCCCTCATAATTCCAAATATGTGCACCAAAACATCAGATATTTGCATTGACCAACTTATATTATATGATCCATTGGTTCAGTAGAATACAATTTCACACGGCAGGAAGGTGTGAAACCTTAGGGCTCTACTCTAGACCAAGTAACTTCAGTCTTTTCATGTACAACACTCACTCTGATCTCATCTAACAAGATCCAACGGTGGGAATGAGTTCAGGAGCCCATCTTCTTCGTTTTCTCCTGCCCACGTCTCCATGGGACCACTTGCTTAATGCTCCTGTAAATGCTTGCCTGCAGTGGCGTAGACAATGGTCTAGATAAGAAAACATAAAAATAAATGCTTATCAACTTGGTAGATGATGAGTTATATGAGCATGACCATAAATTCGACCAACGATCTCATATTTAATAAAAAATTTAAAATCTAATCATAAACTCGATCAATAATTTCATGTATTTTGGATTGAGTGATTAACGAGTGCATGTTTCTTCCATGCAAAAGTAAAAGAATTAAAGAATTTTGAACATGAAGTTGTAGAATCGATGAGTGCATGTTTCTTCTTTGCATAACAATGGTGAAAATGAAAACAACAAAGAATAGAGAGAACCAAGACGATGACTAGAAGGAACTAGTAAAGAAGAGCTGGTTTCGGCACTTACCAAGACGTGTGACCGAGCTGTAGAAACACTTGACAAGCTCCCTTTACGACTAAACATGGTGGTCTTCACCTGTGCACCGCCGCCAGTGCCGCCATCATCAACGAGCAGAGTAGTTGAGAAGTCAAAACTTCCCTGAACAACTCGGCCGGGTTTTCTAAAACTACCCCACCTACTCGATCCAAACACCGCTTTCTCTTTACTCACGCTCCTGTCGTCGGGACTCCCTTTCCGAAACGATAAGGTTTGAGACACGAACCGACCGGCTGCATCAGGCCCGTCCGAGAGGGTTGCCGGAGAAACCTTAGCCTCAGCTAACAACCGCGGAGGCAGTTCCAGGCATCTTACACTATGGGGCTTCGATTGACTAGCGGCGCCAGAAAGCCTAGGCTTGCCCGGTGCTTCCTCCCACTGAAACGGAATCGAAACGGAGGTATGGATCGGCGGCGTTTTCATCCCCGACGGCTCTTCGGCTTTATTCGGCAACGAATATAGTGAAAGCTTAGGTGGAGGAGTTTTCTCACTTCCACACTCTGACCCCATTTTCTCTCCTTCTTCTTCTAAAAACTGATCAACCAAACCCCTTTTCCCCACCCCGTAAAATTCCCAGTTCTTTAGATTTCGAAAACGGTGAAAGTTGGGTGATGATGAATGTGAACTGCAAGGGTCGTTAGAGCAACAACGCTCCTGGCGCTTCGTATTCACGAGAAAATGCCTGTTTTTTTTTTCCTTTTCCCCGTTTGGAAGACGAAAAAATATAACGAAAATCCCTTTGTTGGTCCCACTTATTGAATATAGCTTGGAGTTATGATTGGTGGAAAGACTCAAATCATTAGTCTTTGATTAGATTAAGAACTTGAGATCGATCATTGGAAAAGTCATTTAGTTTTAGGTAGATGTTGAATTCAAGGCTAGAATATACAAGGATCATCGTGTTAAAAATTAGAATTATATGGACTAAAAAGCACTTTCACATCATGGTGAAGGACTTATATAGCATTTTTACTAAGTTGGCATGTAACATCCAAATTCCAAACGGTCCGAAACGCCCTTTTCCTTCTTTTTATTATACGCCAAAGCAAATGTTGGAGTCAAAATCTACGTAAGAAAACCGAAAGTAACCGGATATTTTGAATATTATTTTCATGTGTCCTTGGACTATTCGATTAAGCTTAAGAGGATTTTTAACGAGATATATTAAAATATATACCTTATACGATTCTTATCGTAATGAAATCATACGGTTCGATAAAAAAGTTTAAATAAAAATCTTGGTATTATAGCTCCTACACCATATTGTATCATATCAGCTTCTAAAATGTATCATTTTCTCATAATCCAATGTCCCTTCAAGATCTCCGATGATTCGATCTGTTCGAACATCGAGACCTCTTTGAACTTCCTCGAACAAAAATCTTATATCGGAGAATCACTTCATGTAAATGGTGATTATCTTGTCGAGCTCCGCCCCTACAGACGCGGAGGCTATTTTGGAACCGAACCTAGTGCCACTGAAGTGGTATTAGTTTCTTTCTCAACTGTAATCTGATTCAAACCGTTCCTTCAAGGAATTGAATTCTTCGTCTTTCTCGGATCACATGCCTCTGATCCAAAGAGAGTTAGAGAGGCATGTCCAGACTAAAATGAACCCACATTTCAGTCCCCTTTTAACAACCTGAAGCATCTACGCAAATGATTGGCACAAGTTTTACTCCTACAGGCGACAGCTCAGTCCGAAGTATGGGAAACTACACCTTTTAAGGCTACTGGTAAAACCCTGGTTTGGGTTGAGAAACAGCGTTGGGGGAGAAGCTGGAATTTACAGCTTTTTCAAAAGCTCCGTTTATGACCAAAATCGGCACAAAAGCTGGGTGGAGAAACTCTGCAGAACAAGCCTAAATCAAACTAAAACTATATAATTCAGTTTTTGCAAGGAAATTACACACGGTATGATGGTGATTGTTACATCAAGCACAGGTGAGTTCTGCTAATAAAAACATAAGCATGGGCACATGGCTAACACACAAAACATCAACCATTTTCCATCATTTTCTTAAGAAAAATTTAACAATCCTATTCATCAGGTACCGTAAAGAGAACCGGTAGACATACGATGTGTGCGTATTGAACCTAATGCTACTCAACAAATCACTTCTGTCAGCAAAATACATTCTACAAGATAAGCCATGTTTTGCTCTCTTTCCTGAAAAAAACTTCCATTGCCGGTTGGTTCCCAAAGGGAAAAACAACTGTTGCAACAGGCAGTCACAAAACACTTAACGAATCTAGAGCTACGTTCCTTTATGAAAATGATGAAGGATAGAAGTAGATGCACCGAGTACATATGTTACTCGGATTTGGATGTAATGCCGAATATGGATACATCCTCATACCCATGTTAATGCTATGTTACTTCAAGAACAATCAAAGAGTAGTGCAATTTTGTGCCTGTAAACAAATTACAATCTGAAAAGGAGAAGGTTAACCTCATCCATACCGAGTAATCCATGACAAAAGCATCACAAGATCTATCTTCCCCAATGCCAAAGTGTTCCCCTAAATTCCTAAAATGTTTCTAATCTATAATATGAACATTTTTCACAATAAGAAATATAAATCACAATCATACTTTTATTGAAAAGTTGAAGAAAAATACTGTTACATTAAAACAGGGGAATACTTAAACAAATGCAACAACAAAGCTCAAAAGCAATAAGAGACAAGAATATAAGTATTCATGATTCAACAGCAATGGCAGCAGAGGGTGTTTCTTTTTACCTGTATGGTGTAGGTATAAACAGTTATTGGTGCAATTAATTGTAAGTTTGCAAACCAATAACTGAAAAAATATAAGAAAACAAGACTTTGTTCTGAAAACCAACAACAAAAAGACTTCAATGAAGCCAGAACTGCAAAATCCAGAGAAGATCAACCACTTACAGATTACAATATTTCACAATTCCCCATTGCAGCGTTGAAAAAGAAAGAACTTTCAAGCATCAATGCATTGTAAACCTCTGCAAATCCATAGCCAAATCCCGAATAAAGTAGCACAAACGAGCAAATCCAAGATCAAAACAACCCAGACATGTTTCTTCCAAGTTTGCTTAGCCTTTTGCCTTTCCCCACCACTACCCAAAGCACCACTCTTTTGCATGGAAACTGAGAAATCTCTAAAATCATCACTCACATGAACATCAACCGTGTTATCCATCCCAACCCCATCACCTCCGTTGACCTCTGCCAATCCACCGGACCTTTTCTTCTTTTTTAACCCCTTAACTGGTTGCCCCAGCAGCGGAGCCACCATGGTTCCTTTCCCTCTGTCGGAATCCATACTTGGGTTTCGACTGTCTTTCGCTGGAGACCCAACAAACATCAAATCCAAAGCCATTAGCTCAGAAAATATCGGGTTAAAATGGGACTGGAGACAATTCGGGGTCAGATCATCAGTTCCCACAATCAAATCATTGAGAAGAAAACCCTCGGAAGCAGATTTCAAGCGATTCAATAACCAAAATGACTCGGATTTGTCAAGATCCTCGTGGGAAATGAGGAAATACACAAAAGGGTCGTCGATTAAGAAGGTGTGGGTTCTTTTAGAAGCTGTATGAGTGAACATTGCATGGAAAGGCGGGGTTTTTTCGACGCATTTCTGGGCTAACGATTCGATTCCCGGCTCTTTGCAAGAAAATTCCGCAAGAATCGTGGGTCCTTTCGCAATGCAAGCGTACAGTATCAGATTTGGATCGGAAATCATTTGATGGGTTGTTCTTAAAACACTGTGCTAGCTCCTTTTCCAGTTCCTATTTATAAATTTATGGAGTTTTTGCTAGGGTTTTCTTGGCTAAAGGATCCAAAATTGAACAACCAAGATAAATAAAAATTAAGAACAGAAGGGGAAGAATGATGACACTCCAAATCCCTTTCCCATAATCATGTTTCATGAAATTATACCCTTGTTTAAGGATTGTAATTACGGGCAATAACCTTTGGAATTTTATAATATTTCTGGCTTTTGTCGGCACCACCAACTTCCAATAATACAGTGGCGTTTATAATATTCACCGGTTAAACTCGAATTAATTTGAATTATAATATTATAAGTATTTATATTTAAGTTTTAAATAATTTAAATAAAATTTGAATTATAAAATATTTTTTAATCAATAATAATATTATAATAATATATGTTTTAGAGTATACTCTCAATAATTAGATTTTAATTGTTTAAAAATTATGCTGATATTATTGATACTCAAACCCGTAATCTTTAGAAACATCAACCATTCTCTTAACCGCTAAAGCTAAATGGTTAGTGCAATCATATTAATTTAATTTTTTTAATTCGATTCACTTAAATATATAAAATAATATAACAATTTATCAAGTATAATTTTTTTGGTTAATTTTTTATTAATTTTTTAATAACAAAATATTTAAATATAATGTTAAATATCATTTTATCAAAAATAAGTAAAAATAAAGTTTTATTCTTTGTATTTTAAATAATTATATTACTTAATAAAATATTAAAATTAAATTTTAAATAAAATAATATAATTATTCGTTACCACTAAATCGATTAACGAACGTATAGTTCCTTTATTTGCTTGATCTACTGCAAACACAAGAAAAACATATTCCCATCCGACCATTCCGTGTCTGCATCTGCATGTGAGTGGGATCGTAAAGCCAGGGATTACAAACGCCCACTCAGATGATTCGGTTCACCTTCACGCAGGGAATATTGAGACATTTATAGAAAGGCATTCAGTGTTACGATTGGGATTGGGAGGGGTGTAAACGACACCGTATGATCCCAGTCGTCTTTCCCGATAAGATCCATCCTCAGTCACGTGAACTCTGGCATTGATGGTCGCCACCACCGGTGAATTCTCAGAGTAATGTATGTATGTATGCACAGGAGTGAAACCAGAAATTTATTTAAAAATGTCATTTTCTTAAATAATATTTAGAAAGAATTAATTATTTATAAATAGTTGTCAAATTATTTATAGAAGGGTATCAATTATATATATTTTTATTTTTTATATATAAATTATATAAAAAAATATGATTTTCTAAAAATTTTAAATGTCAACAGTACCTCAACTATGTATATGGCTCCGCCCATGTGTATGCATGCATGACGGAATTGGACAAACAATTTTCATAAGATAAAGCTTCAACACTCGAAGAGTTTACGGTTTTATATCATTATTACATTACATCACTAACAAAAATTAAATAGCAAGCAGCCAAGCAGCAAGAGTTCATATATATCACCCATTATAGCGGCATATTTATGAAACACAAACATAAACAAAAACCATCTCACCACCCATGGCTTCCGATAGGCAGCCTCCAATCTTCTCCGGCGCCTCCAACATCCGGGCTACAGCCACCGAGACTTCTAGACGGCACACGAGAACCATTACTCTTTGGACCAGGGCTCCTTGCGGCCTGGTAGACTGTTGTCCCGCCACCTGAACTCGATGAATCACAACCTGGGGATTTCTTAGTTGACGGGTTCCATTGGGGTGCATATGCCCCACGTTGCTGCTTCACAGGTCCTTGACTTCGCACCTTGGCTTTGGCAGATTGGGTTGGGGCCATATAGCTTGGTACATTACTAGACCCTGATTGAGGCTGCTGCTGAGTCGAGTACGAGCCTGAATCCATCGCCGTCACGACGTCCATTTCCACGGTTTTCTCAGACATGTTATCTGTAACGGTTGTGGTTGCAGTGGTGGTCGGTAGTGTCATGTAAGAACCCTCTTGAAGGCCTAACTGACGTGCGTGATACGGTTGCGACGACATCCAATGCTCGAGCCAATTCCAACCCCATTGCGCCTTCTCACGGTCATTGGGGTGCGGTTGCTGTTGCTGCTGCTGCAAGAAGTGAATGATATGACCATTTAATTAAGAAACAAAGTGTTTTTCAAGTGATTACGATTAACCATTTACCAACCTGATAGTTATAAGCATAAGCAAGGGCCCTTTCTCGTCGCATTACAGCATCATGTTTCTTTGAAGCACTTTCCATGATTTTCTCCGAGCTGTGCTGTCCACCATTCCAATGGTCATATTTCTTCAATGGGCTCTTCGGCTTTCGTTCTACTTCTTCGGTTCGTGTTTTTTCTTCGTTGTCTTCATCCAATCTCATTTGAATCCTATCATCATCTGTTAGCCCCAGCCTACGAGCTCGAACCCTTGCTTGCACTCGTACTAATGCTTGCATGCACCGCATTGTCATCTGTGCTTGCTTGCGCACATTGTAGCCTCTAACAAGTGCCTGCAGCCTCACCAGTCCCTTCAAAGCACGCAATGCTCTCCGAGCCTACAAATCATCGTCAGCAACATTAGACAACAATCAACAATGTCCCCTTTCCTCCCTCAAGGAGCTTATAAGCATGGTCACTTGTATTGCTCAATAATCCTTTTTAAGGTTTTTATCCTAAACATGAGTGGTTCTAGACATGTACAGATTGAGCAATCTTAGAGTCTGAAGAAAAGGACTAAAAAATGAACTAAGTTAAATGCATACGAGAGAAAAAATAAGTTATGGACCGATGGTAAAATATTATGGTACTTCATAGATTTTGATTTTTTTACTTATTTTTTATTAAAAAATCAACTAATCGTGCATATAACAAGTTAACAAACATTTGTTTTTTAAAATTAAGAATACCTTCTATTTCTTAGAACTGTCCCTGAATTCCTAGGAGAAAAACTTGTGCAATCAAGTGCCATAAGTGAGTGATAAAGATGCATAGAGATGGTTATGTTTTTACCAGGTAGCCTCTATAATACGACTGTATGAGTGTTGCAGCTCTTTCTTCCTTAGACTGGCGTCCATAACCCGCCAGTCGGACAACTTTAGCAGCAGCCTGAGCTGCTGCAACAGCAGCTTCTGCAGCAGCAGCGGTTGCCATGGCAACGGCAATGGCATGGTTCCTATCCTCATTCAAAGGAGTCGATGTTGCAGTTCCATCATTTGTGATGTCCGGTGAACTGTCCGCCGGAAAATGTTCAAACGACACAACTTCTGGGGGCTCTTTTGGCTGTTTCTCTGCATTATTATCTCTCTGAGAAACCACATCAGATTGCTCAGGCCTCGGTGGAAACATTTCATGGCCATTTGCTTCAACAATGTTAATCAATGAACAAAGAATAAAATCACAGAGCAGATGATCATTGATATGGCATGATGGAGATCTAACATTGTCAAGCACATGAAGAATAAGTCGAATGATGTGACAAGTTAGGTGGCATGATAATTATGTGTCAAGGTAGCCATGTTGATAGGGGACCAGACGACCAGTGCCCCTTTGCTTGGGTTCATGGTCCTTCAGAACAGTGAAAAAGAAGGTCATCGATTACCATTTAACGCCATCTGAAAGAAAAAGCAACCCTCCCAGACCATTTTCTTTTCTGACAAGTTCTTTTCACCATATTAATATATATAGTTAAATTGAGAAAGTTAAATACTGAAGCAGAACTCAGAATTGGTACAGATAAAGTTTCAAAGTTAAAAGAGGGAACTGTTTGTTAGTTTCATTTAACATTCTAGTGTTGTTATATAGTAGTATTTGGTTTTTAATTATTTAAATATACAAATATATCGTATAAATAGATAAACGGTTCGAATCTAAATCTTTTAAGATATCAAAATTAAATAAAGGGTGAGAGTAACTGCTTCCTAATTGTATTAGTGGTGGATGCAAAGAGAGTCTAATTATTATCTTGTTGAATATTCCTACCTTAAAATTTCATTTATTTACACCCAAAAAATCTGAATTTACTTTATTAATTATATATATATATTTTGATTGACCCAATACAATAATTATAATAGTATCTGTTCTAGTGTATACTCTCAATCATTAAACATTGATCGCTTAATCTACTGGTACTCGAACCCGTGATACAAAAGATAATGAGGTATGAGAGATCCGAATACAAAAGATTTTATGTTGTTAATATTTAATATTTTTTTAATCCATCCATGAGTAGTATGACCACAAATGAGTGAAGATCAAAGAGAATATGTCCTTGTAATCGTGGGCACTACACTAAAGCTAACCAACCTCTAGCAAGAAAAAGCATAAGAAACCAAAAAAATACAAGCAAAATCAAGATGCTTTTTGATGTTGATGTTTGGTTTATTTCTTTTTATTTTTCCTTGTTCAACACTTTAAATGCTCTATTAAACTGAAATGTTAAGTAGAAAAACAGGAAAAATGGAAGTTGTCAACATGAATGGCATTGATTGATTGCTTGGAAACATGGCAATCTAAAATCAATCTCCACAACAAACCTAAAAAAATAATTCTAGAAGAAGAAAGCGTTACCTTTTTGTCAGGCAAGTCCTTTGAAGAAGATTTGAACACTTTCTTCACCGTCGAGAACCATCCGCTCCCTTTCTTTCCCATCGCCGTTCACAAGAGCTTCTAAACACAGACCAAATAAATGAACATTACACATTCCTGAAAATTGCTAGAACGGAATAAGAATGAGAATCAATTTCAAATCCAGAAATCATACAGTGTCATTTGCAAATCCATGAAGATGAAAACAGAGGATCATGTATTTGAAAAAATAAAAATAAAAAACAGGAAAAAAAACACACCAAGTAATCATGATTTATACTTTTTTTAAAGAAGAAGAAGATCAAACCGGAAAGAAGATGTAGCTGGTGATATGTTACAAGTTGGGTTGGATCCTTGTTATGCTTTCTCTCTACCATTTCCCATGTATTTTCCCGCAGGCGAGTTGCTTATAATTCTTTTCCTGTTTGTTTGGTTGCCGAGAAAATCTGTAAAATTATGGAAAATAAAAAGAGTGTGTAGAGAAATAAGCAAGTGAAGAAGATACCCGCGCGAAGCAATCGGCCGATGGCTTTTTATCACTTTCACGGAGAACATATAGTATTACAGTTGGGGTGACACCAATCAGATTTGGCCACGTCAACAAAATTATTTTCCTCGTAATTACAAGCCTAACCAACCATAATTTTAACTGACGAAAAATTATTTGCACTAATTAGTAGATTAATAGCTTATAGCTATAAGCTTTTAAATTTAAATTTTGATTTGTTTTTTTTTTCAAATCAATTTAAAATCATTCAAATAATATAATTTCTTTACCTTAATCTAATAATTAATCTACAAAATAGAAATTTTTAATCATTAAATATGCTTATTTTTGTATGTAAAAATTTAATTTTTTTAACATTAAAGATGATAATTTTTTGAATTTGATGAATTTTAACTTAATTCAATTTTATAATATTATTTTTTTAATTCGGGTTCAAATTTTAGGTCAGACCAAATTTTAAGAGTTATCCGATCTAATTTTGGTTTTAGGATATCCTAACTTGGGATATTTAAAAAATATTTTATATTTTTAGTTAGATCTTGATAAAAAAATATGTAACAAATAGCATATAAGTATTAAAATTGTAGTGATAAATTAATATTTTGTTTAATTTCATATTATTAAATTGAAAAAATAAAATTTTATTCGTTTTTAATTCTAATAAAAAATTTTAAAAAATAAAAACTATGCTAAATTAAGTTGAGAATATTTGGGTTTGGATTTTTTAATTCTCGAGTTAGATTTAACCTAGACTAATAAATTTTTAAACTTAAATTTTATTAAGGTCGAGTTTTATTATATTAATGTCAGATCACTTAAAATATCGACTGTTTATCGTATAATTAAAGGCGAAAACGAATAATCACCTAATTTAATCTGTCTCATAATTACTTTTGTTTTTAATTTGTCTAAAAATGGCTTTCAGTTCATATGCTACAAAAATGTTTAGATTTGATCCAAAATTTTGGTTTTCAATGTTTTTCTCTTTTATGTTAGTAAATGCTGATATAAAAGTATCAATGGCCCCAAACACAGAGGGAAACGTCGGTCCATTCACTACACAAATTAAATAACCATTATGGCTACATTAACTGTGAATTGTTTTCGATATAAACTTTATAGAAAATATATTCATTCGAATAAAAATATTTATTATTAAACGGTTTATTTTGTTCATATTTTATATAATATCAGATTGAATTGAGAGACTTAACTCGAACTTGAAAATAAATCTATTAATTATTAAATATTTGAATTGTTCGAATTTAAATTTTTATTTTATAACTCAAATTATATTTAAGTTTTTTATTTGAGACGGACTTTTTATACTATGTCGAGTTAATTTTTTTTTTCCATCTAACTCTCTATGAACTGTAACTCTCGATGTCACTCATTTGCTTGCATTAAAAGAAATCATAAAGCAAATCGAAGCCAAAAAGTAGGAGTTATTGTACTTTTGCAGTTGGGAAGGAAGGAATCCAGTCGTGGTTATGTTGTACCCTCCACCATTAACGAAATTTGAAGTTAGCTGACAGGTCACAACTTTCTTTCAAAGGTATTTTCATTGGTTTTGTGGGATGGTTGGTTAGAAATGTTTAGGCACGGTAACGGGTCGGGTTTTGGGTCGTCTTGATTTCGATCCGACCTCGATCCGATCTAATCTAAATATTTTTTTTTATCTTCGATCCGATCCAATGTTATAAAAATAATAACTCGACTCTGATCCATCCCTGATATTTTAATAAAAAAAAATCGAGTAATTCGATCTGACCCCAAAAAATTAATAAAAATATTAAACATTATGTATAAAAATATAATATATATCGGGTCGGGAAATTCTCGCCCTAAAATCAACCTGACCCGACTTTTTTTTGACACCCGCTCCTCCCTTCCCCGAATCCGATTTTTTAAATAAAAAACTCGCCTCAATCGGGTCAGTTTAATGGGTGTCTCTTAGTAAAAAATCTTCTACACGCAAGATCTCGAACTACTTAAGCAATACAAGATTCTTTGTGCACAATCCTTACTGTATTAAATATACAATCTAAAATTTAAATTTTTAACCCTAAAATCCTAAATTTTAAACTTTAACATAAACCTTAAATTATAATTTATATGACCTAAACCCGTATATCATAAACAACATGTGATGTTTTTTTTAATCTTACCCTATGAGAGATTGAGTTTTGAAGTATAAGGCATCCTCAAGGAACTAAGAACGAATTAAAAGCTTTCAAATTGCCCAACCTAATATCCATCATGAGACAATTACATTGCTTCACAACTCATTAACGTTTGGTGCACCATTTCCTGTGTACTATTACATTTTAATTTTGTTTTTCTTTTTTTAATCATTAGCATTACAATTTTCCATTTAAAATATAAAAAAAATAATTAATTGAAATTAAAGAAAATTGTATTTGGGTTAGTGATTAGCAGTAAAATATTTTAAATATTATCGTATATTTTAATTTTTAATTTTTTTAACCGCAACCTAAGAAAATATGTATTATTGGTTGATTTAACAGGATATGCTGACACCCTTAAAAAAACCATGAATTTAAATATTGGTATTATAAATAAAATAAATTATCTGAAAGATTAACCTTTAAAAAAATTTATTATATTTTATCTGAATTAATTAACTATTAAACCGAATATTATGATCATAAAGAATATATTTTTTTAATAATATTTTGTTTTTGGAAATTAAAAGATTTAAAATTATGAATAGGCTAGAACGAAGAAATAACTATACCCTTGGGCCTTAGCCCAAAATGTTGGACAGCCAGTGAGCACTAAAATGGTCCAATTCCTACTGATCAGGTAAGCCGGCTAGCGCAGCTTTTGACAAATTTAAGGGGTTATTTTATTATTATTATTATTATTATTATTATTATTATTATTATTATTATTATTATTATTATTATTATTATTATTATTATTATTATTATTATTATTATTATTATTATTATTTATCAATTCCAGGATGACATTAAATTTGAATCAGATAGTATAATAATATCATAAATGTTTATAACTAAATTTAATTTGAATTAAATAATTTGATTTGAATTTATAAATTGACTCAAATTTTAAAAAAATAAAGTTAAAATTATAAAGTAAGACTCATCAAATTGATTAAATTAAATTTTTAAAACTTAATTCGATTGATTGTTCACTCTTAATAATTATTATAAAATTTAATATAACATATTAATAATCATGTTCTACTAAAATTGTCCATATCTTTAGAGATAAAGAAGGGTGTGAACTTTTTGTACGCCATGTGCCTTTTTTTTGAAACATTTCCGGTTGTTTTGGTAGACGACAACGGAATTGTTAGAGCGAATGTCCCTTTTAGAAGGACAAAATCAAAGTATAGTGTCGAACAGGTAGGTGTAACTGTTGAGTTCTATAGCGACGAACTAATGATTTTTTGAAAATTAAATTTTTTAAAATTTAATTATTATTATATTAAATATTTTAAATAATTATTTTCATAACATATATATATATTTAAGAACTTTTAATTAGAGTTTATATATATATATACTTTTATCGATAATACATTTTAAATAATTATGAATTAAAATCGAAAAAATTGATTAAGAAAAAGTCAATAATACATATTTATCATGGGACAAAGAGTATATATATTAAAATGACACCTAAGGTTAGATTGTTCATGAGATAACCGATTATTTCGTGTATCTATTTTATTAACCCGTATTTTAATCTAGCACACTCGGATACCCAGAAAATTTGTTAGGCTTGGAGTGGCTCGATGCACAATCGATTAACTTGCCAATTTGATGGAGAAAGAACACTTTGGATGGTTAGTTATGGAAGCAAAAAGATAAGAGTTGAACACAAGGATTTTAGAGTGGTTCGGCCTTCGAACAAGCACCTACATCCACTACCTTAGCTTCCCACTAAGGATTTCCAAATTCACTAAGAATTTCAACCTTTTAAGGCCAAAGGGATAACCTTACAATCCTAGATTCACAACCCAAATCTAGCATCCAAAGTTCACAACCGAACTTTGGGAATTCACTCAAACAAGAAGAAACTTAGCAAACTTGAATCCTTCTAATAAGGTTAATGTTTGCAACTAAGCACTCACCCAATTCCTAATTACACTTGAGCATATATTGACAATTGAGCTCACAAGTGTTTGTCTACCCAAATAATAGGAAATTAAGCACTAAGACAATTTCTTGATCATAATGTTGTTACAAGTGAAGCATTAGTCTTCTCTTGATGCTTGAGGCTTCCTTTTATCATCCCAAATGAGCTTCTAGCCGTTTATGACTGTTGGAGATGTTTTGGAGCCGTTTGGAGCTGATTACAAGGCATATTTCTGTTTCTGGTGCAGGTGGTATCGATACCGCTTGAACTGGTATCGAAACACCCTCTTTGGAAAATAGCCGTTGACCTGCATTTAAGAACTGGTATCGATACCAGTATCGATACCGCTCCTAGCCGTTGGGTTTTTTTACAAAATCATTTTTACCGTTGGGGGTGTTTCGAAACAGGGTTCGAAACAGAGCATCACAGTGGCAAAAAGGTATAGATACCAGTATCGATACCACTGTGGTTTTGCCTTTGAAACCATGGTATTGAAGAACCCGTATCGAAACACCTTAAGGGTGTATCGAAACACCTGAGTTAAAAACACTTATTTGATTTCTTTAAATCGTTTAAAACATATTTAAAATCACTCAAAAACATCTTAAATATATTTTCAAGTAATTTGGACATAAGAACCATTTTTGAAATCTTTTCAAATTAGTCCAAAACTATTTTTTAATTATTATATCAAAACATTAGTTCTACAAAATCGGATACCAATTACTCAATTCATAATTTTAATTTTAAATTTTATAATTTTAAAAAATCACATGTTAAATATATATTTTTAAAAAATAAGCTTAAAAGTATTAGTACAAACATGAAAAATTTAGAGAATTAAATTTATTTTTGAATTAAAAATATTGAGAAATTTAAAATAAAAATAAAATATAAAAAATATATACGTTAAAAATACTTGTGCCGAGTATTCAGAGAAAAATTTTTGTTTGTGGTTCAGAAAAATCATTGGATCGAGTACTCATTATAAAAAAACCTTAAAAATATTCATCTATTTTATATTGAATAATCAAATTAAATGAATCGAATCGAATAATTTTAAATATTTTTATCTAAAATTCTAAATCGATAATTAATTATTTAAATAAGATTAGACATGTCATAAATACTGATATTAAAACACCAAATAAAATGGTTTGGTTAGAGAAAATTGATATTTTTATTCTTTTGGGGGAAATATGATTTTTTCATATAATTTGGAGGGGATTGGTTATGTCTGAAACATCAAAACCCGATTCCAAGGTACAAATTCCAAATTAAAGTTCTCAGCTCTAATTTTCCGGAAGGGAAAAAAATCTAGGAGGCGAGTCAAAGCTAACTCAGTAATGTTTCCGTCCAACCACCAGGCGAGTTCACTCACACTAGATTCTGTATTATTTACTCTGCACTCTGTTTGGCCACTCGGAAAATCTCTCCAAAGGGGAAGCAAGAAAAACTGAAAACCTGTTCTCTTTATTCGAAATTTCATGCACCGGTTCTCGGTTTCTCGCATTTATGTTACTTTATGAAAAGAGTGCATGCTTTTCTTGCCCGCGCCCTTCGTTCCCGATATTTTGTATTGGATCAAACGGGAATTTGATAAGGAATTCTTTTCATGCATGCTTGTGTAGTTGTGTTTCCTTTGTTTATACTTATTTACTGCTTTAGTTTCAGAATCAGGCGTCGCAGAAAAGAAAAGAAAAAGTAGCAGCTTTTCTTTCCCTGAGGACAATTTAGAGGGAAAAAAATGGGTTTTTACTTTTACTGGTAGCCAAGATTTTCCTTTACGGGGAAGATTTGCTGATTTCATGAGTATGGATGTTATTTATTGTTGAAAAATTAAGTTGGAAACTGGAATACCCATTTACTTTTACTTTTATACTGTTTAAACACTCTTAATACCTTGTTTCTTTGACTGAGGAAACTTTTGGGATCAAGATAAGTAGTGATCAGATGGTGCATTGCAATAAATTTCCATGTTGAAGACGATGAATTCTGAGTTTAGTTTTTTGTTTCTTTAAAATGTTAAAGCTTAAGTTGTTTTTAAGTTTCTAGTGTTTATGATATGAAATGTCTTCAGAAGCAAGCTAATTACTCTCACTTTGTGCAGTTTTCAAGTCAATCGATGTCGTTAGCAGTTGGGGAAGCCACGACTTCGATGCAAGTGGATCTGAATGAAACATCTTTCGATTCTAGGGATGAAATGCAAAATGGAGGATTTGCAGAAGTTAAATCCATCATGGAAAGTTCTGAGGTTGTTTTGGTTCTGATCTTTCCTTTATAGTGTTTCGCTAGAGGTTACAGGAACCATATTCATTTTCATATGGTTCTTTGAGACAGTAGAAGTCGTTAAAAAAAATCAAACATTCCTTTCTTAATGTTATAATTATATATGTTTTTTTTTGTCTTTATGGCTCGTTTTAAGGTAATTTTGATATAACATGATATATACAGAAACTTCAAGATGATCTTCGAATGTTGGGGACGAAAATCAAGCAGCATGAGGATAGCATAAAACTTCTAAAGAGTCAGAAGAACAAATTAGATGATAATATACTTGATATGCAAGGTTTACTTCTCTTATTCTGAATGCATGCATGAATTAAACTTCCTCTTGCTATTCAGCAATGGAAATAAGGACATTGCAATGTTTGCACGGGTTGTTATCGATAACAATAAATTAATGATTTTTTTAGATTCTGTATTTCAGGAGTACCCAGCTACATATCACATACTATATTATGTGTTTAATTGCCTAGATCTGGCTTTGCATGCCCTCCACCCGTAACTTTGTGTCAGAAATTTTGCTATAATTTTGATGTTTCTCATTACTCTAGGATGATATTGGTGCAAATAAGTAGCCTTCTAGTATTAGTTATTTTTTGAATGGGATGATTCCGAATATAGCGACACATGTTAGGTGGACTTGGCATTGTAGGGTCCATATCCGTGTTAATCCAATGTGACACAGTAGTTTAGCAGAATACACATCTCTGACTCTTTCCCGTAGGCAGATGATTGGAAAACCCCAATCTGGATTGAACAAGAGTAATTGGTGGATAACAATAGCATGGTTAAAGATCACTGAGTGGAAACTTCTGAGAAGAAAGAGAGTGAGGAACGAGAAAAGGAGGGGAAAATTGTAGGAGAGAAGGATTTGTTTTGAGAGAAGAATAAGTAAGATTACAAGGCAAGATGAAGATTCTCAAGTTGTAAGTGCACGTGGACGGCCTGTTGGGTGTTTTCCGGGTTTTGCCTTTTATTTAGTTTTCAGTTTCCTATAAAAAAGGAAAACACACAATTCAAGCCGATATAGCATTGTTATTATTTCATTTTAAGCTCATTTTAGAAAAATGAAAAACAAAAAAGGAAAAATATGAGCTAAAAGTTGATTTTGAGCAGGATAGACCTATAAAAACATGGATGTATTTGAGTTAAATGGATTTTACAAATGATCTGACTTATATGAGTAGCATTATTATATTCCCTACAATATTTGGAAGGATCCATGTATCCGTATTTCATCTTGGGATGCTTCTTAGCTGAGTCATCAAATGTGTAAACATGCTCAAATACCCATACCGGATAATGCTCGTACCAAGAACTGAGCCCATGTAACATATATATTGAATCTTGTAGAACATACATGCTGCATATATGTTTTCCATTTTTCCAACTACAAGTTGATCTTTTCTCAGTTTTGCTTGGCAAGTATCATTCTTCTAGTTTGCCTATCGAGAACAAGGATCAGTTTCACCTTCAAAGTGAGCATGAAATAACTGAAAAGATTCTTCAGCATGAAAAGTCAGCAGCAGGAATTCTTTGTCAGCTGAAAACTCGTCATGGTGCTCAAGCTTCTCATCTGAGTTTGACAAAAGATTTACTCGGTGTTGTTGGTACACTTGGCAAAGTAGATGATGAAAATCTTAGTAGGTCTGTTTGAAAATATTTTTTTTATTAATCTTTCTGCATCATGCCTGGCAAGATTCCATTTGTCATTCGTCTGCAGTTTCTAATATTTTAGATGTTTCTGCATGAAAAAGTTAATAACTTTATCATTCTGCTAGGCCGGATTAGCTCTTGCATTGGGGTCAATTTAAAGGAGGAAGAGGGGGCTGGATAGCTTATGTCTTATGTTTGTGTGGGTTGTGTTATTTAATAGCGATGATTGAGTGCACATAAACTAATTATTTGAGCAATTTCTTGTGAATAGTTCAGCCTGTTTATTAAATAGATTACAGTCAACTATTAATTGAGGACCTTATGGAAACTCATTGATGCTGACATATAGTTGATGTTTGGCTTTATGTATCCTGATTTATATTTAGGCTTTTCTCGGAGTACCTAGGAGTGCAGACTATGTTGGCAATTGTTTGTAAAACTTTTGAAGGTGTTAAAGCTTTGGAAACATTTAACCAGGATGGCTGCATAGATAAAACTTCTGGTCTGCATGGAATTGCAGCTTCTATTGGGAGGTCTCTAGATGGCCGATTTCTTGTAATTTGTCTTGAAGGTTTAAGGTATCAGTCTCTTATATTTGTTTCTGATTAAATTATTGTTTATTGATGACATCTTAAACATAATTTTATATTCCTTTGCCTCCTCCTCCTCCTGCAGACCTTATGCTGGTGATTTTGTAGCTAATGACCCCCAGAGGAGGCTTGATCTCTTAAAGCCAAGATTGCCAAATGGGGAGTTTCCTGCAGGCTTTCTTGGCTTTGCAGTGAATATGATTTATGTGGACAGCTCAAACTTAGCCTTTGTTACTGCTAGTGGGGAAGGCCTTAGAGAGACATTGTTTTACAATCTGTTCTCCCATCTTCAAGTATACAGAACCAGGGCTGAGATGGTTCTTGCTCTTCCTTGTATAGGCCAGGGAGCAGTCTCTCTGGATGGTGGGATAATCAGAAGCAATGGTGTATTTTCCCTAGGCACTCGGTAATAAACTCTGTCTGGCAACTGCCAAAATCCATTTTGGGAATAAATGCACATTTTGCTCTTGATTCAGATGTCTTAGGATACAATTTGCGGTTTCATCATTGTTTAGACTCTGTTTGATATTAGGGAAGAGGTAGATGTGAGATTCCCCAAAACCTCGACAATGTCAGAGGAGCTGCAAAGCTACAATGAAACCGAGAAGCGGATGAAAGAGGCGAGATGGCAAAACGAAAAGTTGGAAGAGGATATCAAGAGGGAACTTGAGTTGCTGAATAACGCCAAGTTCAGTTTCGAAATTAAGAAGCAAGACTTTGTCAAGTTTCTTGCTCAGAGCTCATCATATGCAACTCAGGTAAATCTAAGTCATACTCTGAACTGAAAACAGGTCTTCATCCATATTTTCTCGCTTATCAATTCCAGCACTTGTCAAGCTTTTTTTATCCATAACATTTGTTTTTATGGCATCATTGGTTTCAGGCAGCAAGAAGATAATAACAACTGAAGTATGGTTATCAGATTGAAAAGGGTTCAGACTCATGAATATCTTGAGGAAGGAAGATGTCGTGCTAGTTGTTTCTGAAAATGTAGACCCAGACACCAGATTTGCATCTTTGGTAAATATATTTCTTTTCTCAATGTTGGCATTCACCGTAGTTGGTTAATATTGATAGGAAAGAGATTTTTCTCACCTGAAATCTCTAATTTTCTTTTAGGCATTTATTTGCCTAAACTAATCTTTTTCTTTGTTTTAGACGCCTAAACATTTTTTTTGTCAACATCGGTTTCTAATGTCCCATTTTGTAACTATTTCTAGGTTACTCGTTAAAAAAAACTCCATCCTATTGAGTTCAAGCTTTTTTCATCTTTTTTACAGCTCGTCATTACAAGAAAAATTAAAACGTTACCGAAATTGATGCATCAAGAATAAATGAGTTTTCAAAATCGAAGTGTTTGAAACTTATGATTGTTTGTTTTCTTGCAAACAAATCCATTTTTATTTTCCTTTTCTTGTCTTTTCTGTTTGTGTTCCTTAAAAAATCTATGGAAAGTAAGAATATGATTAGTCCATGGTAACACACTCATTTCACATATTCGTCGAATGTTTAGTCTTGATCGAGAAGTTAAAATTTGGAAGATTAACAGTAAGTGATAGAATTGTCGATGCATTGGCGGCAAAAAACATAGGTTTGCTTATAGAAAAAACAATATTATTTGATGTATCAAATGATATCTTTGCGATAATTCAGAAGGGATTTTAAATGCTCTTCTTCTGTACAAACAAAAAAAATATTTATAAAAATATTTTTAACTAGCAATCTAAAAATAAACGTTAATGCATACTATATAATAAAGTTTATATATATACCCAATTAATTTCACCAATAGTCAAATTCTTTGATTTCAACTCTGGGCAAATATCAAAGAAGTTGATTTTTTTTTAAAATAAGATATTAACTTGGAGTATTATACAAGAAACCAAAAACTCCAACAGGTTCTGCAACACAGATCAAAACTCAAAGACCAAAGCTTGTATTTTAGGGTTCTGCCCCCACATGAAAACTGCTAGTCAAGCTGAATTTCTGTCGGAAGTTCAAATTTTTTAGTTAGACCAGTTTTCAGAAAACACGCGTTCTCATTTAGCACATAAAAAACATGCTAGACATCAGCAAGTAAGATGAGATTCTAATGATCAACCTAATCCTATCCAAAAAAAAAAAAAACCTTTACACTCTTAACTCCTCCACCGTCTACATTCTTTCTAAGCCAAGTCTGCGGGAGAGAGAGAGGCGGTGCCGAGCAGCAGCTAACCATATTTTCTTATCAGCAAGGACATACCACCTAGGAACTCTAGACAAAACAACAAATACAATGCTCTTTAATGGTGGGACCTCTCTACTGTCCACCAAAACATTAATGAACTCGGTTGTTTCCCTTTTGCCCGATTCCACTCGAGCAACAACCACACTGCAATGAACAATAAACCCTTTTTGTTTTGCTTGAATTATTGGCTCTACGTATCTCGAGAACTGCTACACTTGCGGACCACTGCAGTCCTACTTCTATTATTATTATTGCTGGGGAACTGGATTTTTTTCTTTTTGAAACTGCCTTAGTTTCTGGTTTAATGGTTTAGTGATCTTTTCGGTTGTTCGGTAGCCGTCTGATTAGGATTATCTTTCTATGTTTTCAGATAAATTAAAGTAACTCCCTTTATTTCTTTTTTAAAGAACTTCCTTGAATATGATCGAATGGAATAATGATTATCAATAGCAAAGGTGCGTTTCAACAGGCTCCCAAGCTGGAAGTGTAAAAGAGAGAGCTTTGACTGGCAAGTCTTTTGGCGGTAAATATTAGGAGGATGAGTGAAAATGGCGGTGACGGTGGAATTACTCAAAGAAAGAAGCGGAAATGTGGAGAAAATAGTCAAGGGAGTGTGAATCCAGGGGTACAGGAGGAAGTGGGGAAGCACTTCGGGGATCACCAAATCAAAGCTGCAACTGGAAATGAGGGTGTCCTAGGAGCTCAAAGCTGGCTTGGTGAAGGTGGTGGTGGTGTTGAGAGTGTTTTACAGTGGTTTGGGGAAGATGGTGTGAATGGAGGTGAAAGTTTTAAACTTTGGGGTGTTGGGAACGGAGATGGGTTCGGACTCGGGATAGGTGGCTCTGGTGACGTTGCTCCTGGTTTTGGTGAAGGTGGTGTATTTGGGGATCTTGGTGGTGGGGAAATTCAGATGGGTGGGTGTGGCAGGGTTGCGTTTGGAAATGGTGGAATGGGTCTTGCTGATGGACTAATGGAAGACCTATTTGGCTTTGTTGGCGAACCATACAAGGGTTTGAATGTTGGTGGCGAAGTAAGCCAGTTGTTTTCTGGTGAAGCTGAGTGTAGCAATACGGATGGTAAAGGCACTCAGGGGTTTTGTGATGAAAATACTCGCGGAAACGAATGTGAAACCTTTCTTACTGGTAAGGGAAACCAAGGTCAAGGAGGTTACATTGAAAACATGGTTAAGCAGAAGGGAAGTAAAGATGAAGGAGGGCAAGCTAAGGGCAAGCGTGGTAGGCCAAAGGGTTCAAAGAACAAGAAGAAAACTATTGGCAGTGAACAGCTTATTGAAGGGTTAAGTGATAGTAAGGTTAAAATGCAAGATCCCCTTAAGCCTCAGCCTAAGCGTGACCGGCGAAAGGGTTCAAAGAATAGAAACAAAAATCTTGCTGCTGGACAAGGAGGTGAAGGGTTTAGTGGAGATGGTGCTGATGAAAAGGTTGGAATTCAGATTTTTTGCTCAATAGAGAAGGAAGGTCTAGCAATAGGCTCAAAGAAGATAAGTCTTCCAGGTGAGAATCAAGACATAGCTTGTCATAGTGCGGGGGATGCTAGTGATGACAAAATTCAGTTGAACGATGGGAATGGTGAACCAAAGGTTCTTAAGAATCAGAAGAAATTCATTGCTGAAGAAAACCAAGAAAGCTCTGGTATAATTGGGGGTGGTGAAGGTACAGACGGAATTGAGAAGGGAAATAACGCTGTCCAACCAAAGAGAAAACGTGGCCGGCCGAAGGGTTCGAAGAATAAGCTCGAAAGGACTAGTGATGGAAAAATTGGACCATGTGAACAGCAAAACTTGCAATCAAAAGATAAACAATGCTTGCCTGTTGAAACTATTACTTGTGGGGGTGAGATAAATACTGTTTCAGATGAGGAAGCCAGGGGAATTCTCTCTGGTGCTAATAAAGGTGGCTCTGAGAACATTGGTCCCAAGGTTAGACATTGGTGTAAAGAGGACTTGAAGAATGAGAAGCCAACTGTTGATGCAAAAGAAGCCCATCAAAATAAGGATGTTATTTGCAAGATTGATGGTCGAAAGTGGAATCGAGGCCGACCCAAAGGTTCAAAGAATAAGAGAAAACGTCGGTTTACCACGATGACTGTGAGAAGGGAGTATAGAATTAAGTCTCGGGCACAGAGAGAACAGTCAGAAGGAAATGATTTGAAGACGGACAACAGTGTTTCAGGCAATTTAGGCACGGAGAGAGTGTTAACAGCTGGTGTTCGAGGCAGTTTAAACTATACAAGAAATGCATTAACTACTTGTTTTGGCCATGCTCGAAGGAAGACTAGAGTGAGGGAGAAGAAATCAATCAGTCAATCAGAAAGTTTAATTTTACCAGTGAGTTTTACCTTAACTCTATTTTACATACTGCTGATAAGCTTTCTGAGGAGAGTGTTATTTAAGGGCACGTGGAGTTGTAACTGAAATAACTAAACCACTAAGCATTACATACAATTTGTTAATAAGTCACGGGGAATGATAGGAAATCTGCTTTTGAATTCTTAATATGCCAATTTATTAAATTAATAATTTTCATTTTCCTAATACTGTTAGGTCATGCTCTGTGGTCAAAAGGAAAGCTCTAAGGTAAGAATAAAACTGAAGATTTGGTGTGACTTTATAAGTGTTTCAGTTGCATTATAGTTTCTTTAGTTTTCTCTTAATGTCTCATGCATATGGGAGATTGCATAAAGAATAAAACAACAATTTCTTTCAAAGAGTGAATTTTTATTTCTCGGAAGTAAATTGATTTCTAAGTTGGGAAATATAGAGGGCGCTTGCTGTGAAGACAAGTTGCATTTATTTATGAGTAGTACTAGATGGGAATGAATATGAGGATATCATGACATGTTTATTTATTTATTTTGTTGTTCCTCCCTGAAATCCCTGAAATGATACCTGTGACCCAGAAGTGACCAGATATTTTTTACAAAACTTACATACACAAAGAGTTCAATTTTGCTATTTTCTCCCTTATGACTGTATGATTGTTGGTTATAGATCCATCTGGAGGAGGATGCATTTTTATATATAAAGAGGAAAAGTTTCATGCACTTTGAAATTCATGTAATTTTCTTTTCAATTGTCTAGGCTAAAGTTCATGGTAAAATCACATTGATTGATTTTTTTTATTACAGTTTCTGGTGATAATTTATCATTATAGCTTAATTTCCTTGTCAGGATGGTATAAGCCAGAAGAGAGTGAAGAGGGCTTTTAAGAAGGGTTTTATGTGCCACCAGTGCTTCAAGAGTAACAGGAGTATTGTCAATTGTTCCCGTTGCAAAAGAAAACGTTATTGCTTTGAGTGCCTTACACAATGGTTAGTTCTTCTGGCAAAACACATTTTCTTGTTGTTTGGAAGAACCCTTAAATTCTTCAACTTTGGATATTAAGTTGGCTTATTGAATTAGCATTATATTCTAATTGAAATCACATCGGACTGTTGTTTTATAACCGACTGAACTCTGATATTTTGCTGATCCCTTCTGTAAATATGAAGGGGATTTTATCTCATGTTCCTAACACCATTGCAAATATTACAGGTATCCTGAGAAAACAAGAGATGATGTAGAAACTGCTTGCCCATTTTGTCAAGGCAATTGTAATTGCAGATTATGCCTCAGGAAGAATTTAGTTGTCATGGTATGTGCCTTCTATTAATTTTCTTCCTTTTGTTTATTTGCTAAACTTCCAGGACTCTACGTGCTGATGCAACAACAATGAAACCCTGTAGTACTACTTGGCTCAGATTGCCAGCATAGTGCTCTTTAGAAACATTTTTGTAGTAAGACCACGAGCAAGGACCTTTTGAATAGTTTTATCTCATGTTCTATTGCTGCGCCCCCTCCCCCCTCAACACCACTCTCTTTTTCTGTTGCCGTGCTACTTTGAATTTGTATCCTACTATACAGTCTGATGTCAAATGAATCATGCCATTTGACAGGATGAGCATGAGGAAGCAGATACAAATATTAAACGGCAAAAATTACTTTATTTGCTACACGAAATTCAGCCTTTGCTTCGGCATATACAACAGGAGCAACAAGCTGAATTAGAGGTGGAAGCCAGTATACGTGGTACTGTAATGTGATATGACTACTTTTTGTAAGTTTTTGCTTTTATGCTTGATAATGCTTCGAAATTCTGAGTGATGTGTGGCTCCTTTTTCCATAGGTGTGCAATTGACAGAACAGGATATAATGGTATCAGTGATAGATGATGATGATCGAGTGTATTGGTATCATACTATCATCTCATGATCTTTGATACCTAGGAGAAATTTTTGGCTTTTATGTTTATTCTTTAATAGAAAATCTCATATTATGTTAGTTACATGGAAACTGCTTACATTCTTAACCATATTAATTTTCTCTTGCTTTCTTACTAAACACGAGACTGGATTGCTAGTAAGCCTAATATTCTCATAGTTGAGGTTATTTTATTTTCCTCTCTGATAGGGAATTTAGTGGATGTGACTCAAAAGGATAGAGATGTAATATTTTCTGATAGTACTTTCAGTGAAGAGGTAATCAGTGTACATATTTTTAAACTAGTAGGAAGATGCGAAAAAGGGTCATCTTAGATTATTGCAGCTTTGATGGGACCGATTCAAAAAATTACACCATCCTCATTGTCTTGGTAAAATTGAAATCAATTCACACCATTAAGAAATTTCAGAATTATTTTATGATTCTTTCTTAGGAGTACATAAATTGTAGCATATTAGTAATGGATTGTATATTATTAATGATATGCATCATTCTTGACTGTTCTTGATATCTTCCACTACCTTGTACATTTTCATGCGGTTATGACCATCTTTAGATGAGTAATGACTATGAAAATTTTCTTCTTTGACAGTGACAATTGCAATACATCCATTGTCAATTTCCATAGAAGCTGCTTGAATCCTGGTTGTTTTTATGATCTATGCATCACATGCTGTCATGAAATTAGAAAAGGATCTCAGCCTGAAGAGAATGAAGCAAAATCTTCTTCCCAGCTGTCTATGCCATGTAATGCTTTGGATTGGAGGGCTGAGGCAGACGGCGGGATTCCTTGTCCTCCGAAAGGAAGGGGTGGTTGTGGTAGTGAGACACTTACACTGAAACGCTTCTTTGAAACTAATTCAGTTGAGCAACTGATACAGAGTGCCGAGGAACTCACTATTAATTTTCAGTTACCTGATATCAAGTTTTCTGAAGGCTGTTCTTGGTGTCAAACCAGCTGCTCTGCTGGATATGAAGAAAACAATATTGAAGTAAGACAGACAGCACATAGAGAGAAAAGTCATGACAACTTATTGTACTGCCCGGATGTTATGCAGTTGGAAGGCAATAATATTCAGCATTTTCAAACTCATTGGATGAGAGGTGAACCTGTTATTGTTAGAAATGTACTTGAAAAAAGTTCTGGTCTTAGTTGGGAACCACTGGTTATGCGGAGGGCTTTTGTAGGTGCAAAGAAGATATTAAAAGAGGAGGCAAAGAGGGTTAAAGCTATCGATTGCCTGGATTGGTGTGAGGTACTTTTTCATCTTTAACGTGTATAAAGGCTCCTTTCATGATTCCATGGTTTCTTTTCATTGATCCTCCAATTTCCCTTCTCTGCAATGTGCATCAGGCACATATTGGCTTTGAATAAATACATTCAGCTTAATGTTTTAATGTGAAAAACTGAGACTTTTGATAGATGGTTTTCATGACTATCAATGGACGAAGTGTTGGCTTTAATGAGAAAGCATGTTTCGCTTGAATAATGATAGCATTTATTGTTTATGCTGTCAGTTGGTCAAAATCATTTTTCACCTTGCGTAGTTCCGATAGTTTCAATAACAGATGGAGCAGGAGCTAAGAAGATATTCTCATTTTTATTGTTTTTAATAGTTCCAATTGACTCGTGATACTTACCTGAGAGGGGTGATTGATGTCACTGTTCTCTTTTTGATTACCTCGTTGGCATGTTAGATCAATGATTCAGAAACTAAAGACTCAATGGTGAATATTTTGTGTGCGTAGGTGAGGTTCACATCAGAATTGCAGTGTAGCATGTGTGACAGTTGTTATTGGTTGGCCATATTCTATAAACTCCAGTGTCATATATTTATATATCAGATTTGAATGTCTTTTGAGTACTTCCCTTGCTCCTGTGTCTGGAATTTTTGGATATGCATGTACGCATATTTTGGTGTCACTTGCTACTTTACATGGCAGCTGTAGTTATGGTAATAGTAATTTTGAACAACATGATATGTTACCTTCTGTTTTCTCTGTTCTTGACGCTGCAGGTTGAAATAAATATTCTTAAGTTTTTCAAAGGCTACATGGAGGGTCGAAGGTATAGGAATGGATGGCCGGAGATGTTGAAGTTGAAAGATTGGCCTGCATCAAATTCATTTGAAGAATGTTTGCCGAGACATGCTGCCGAGTTTATCGCTATGCTGCCTTTTAAAGATTATACTCATCCAAATTCTGGTATACTTAATCTTGCTACCAAACTACCTGCTGTGTTGAAGCCAGATTTGGGACCCAAAACGTACATTGCCTATGGAACTTTGAAAGAACTTGGCAGAGGTGATTCTGTGACAAAACTACACTGCGACATTTCTGATGCGGTATGCAATACTCTTTACAATAACTCTTGTTGAAGTTTATCTATAAAAGCATTGTTCCTTTCTTCCAGGTTATTGATTTTTTCATTACTATACTGTTGTTCATACAAGAAAATCCTAGCCTTTTTTTGACATAAGAAAAGTTTGTTCTTAAATTGTCCCTATGTTTTGATCGGATTCATTATTTTATTGATCTTACAACTTTTGCTCTTTTATAACTCGGACTGTTCAAACCAGTCCTTGTTCCTTGATTTACAGTTTGACTTGCTTAAAGTACTTCTGTCCTGGGTGGATTGTTATTTCACTTTAAAAGTTTGAGCTGTTTTTCTGTTTCCACGCATTTATTAAGATTCTGTAATCGTGTAATTTGGCTTTTTACGTTAATGTTAACGTTATATTTCTCTCTGCTCTCGGCCACTTCGGATCAGTAAAGCCCAACATTTCTCTTTCTATGCAGGTGAATGTGCTAACTCACACAACCAATGTGAAGAGTCAGCCATGGCAGAGTAAAATCATAGATGAATTGCAGAAGACAAATGAAGCTGAAAACTGGCATGCACACTGCTGTAGTCTGAGACAGAAGGTGCCATGGGCATTTGGAAGAAAACGGAAAAAGAGGCCTCATAAAAATGAAAGAAGGAATCCTGAAATGATGTGTAATCAAGAACATGCTGACATCGTTGATGGAGAAACACATAATACAGATGAGGAAGGTTCTCTTAATAGGATTGATGATTTAGAGCCTGTAAGACCTGATACAAATAAGACTAGAGAGTCTGATGCAGAAAACTCTTGTTCAGAGAATACACATGGCGGTGCTGTTTGGGATATTTTCCGGAGGGAGGATGTACCTATGTTAATTGAGTACTTATGGAAGCATCACAAAGAGTTCTATCACATTTGTAATCTTCCTGTGGAATCAGTGCGTATCAATGCCTTTCTCCCCCTCCCATGGGATAGATATCATTGCCCATTAGGATTTTATTTTTAGAAATTATTCTAAATTTATGTGCAACATGTGCTTTAGGTTATTCACCCTATTCATGATCAGACCCTTTATCTAAGTGAGAAGCATAAAAAGCAGCTGAAGGAGGAGTTCAGTAAGATTATTTTTTGAAAGTTATTTCCATTTATTGCCAAATCAACTCGTATATTTTTAATGGCAACTTGGTCGACAGATGTTGAACCTTGGACGTTTGAGCAACACATTGGTGAAGCAGTTTTCATTCCCGCAGGATGTCCTCATCAAGTGAGAAACAGACAGGTGAGGTTCCTCTGCTTTCAGTAGGCCTGTTTCTAATGAGTTGCCGTATCACAAATCTAGAAAATCTTACATGATGTGGTTGTAGTTTTTCTTGCACGGAGATGTTTATTTTCATAAGGTAGTTTGAGTGTCTGAACTCAAACACCAACCAGTATTTGCACATTACAGATCCATTTGACTATAATCAGTACCCATAACTTAGCATAGCGCTCATTGACATTTTGATGTGGCTTTTACTTTTTCTAGCTAACACCATCAGGCCTTTGTTTTTCCAGTCATGCATTAAAGTAGCCCTTGATTTTGTGTCCCCTGAAAATGTGCAAGAGTGCATAAGATTGACGGAAGAGTTTCGCTTGCTTCCAAAAGGCCACAGAGCCAAGGAAGATAAATTGGAGGTACATTTTCTTTTTGGCCAAAATTTGAGATACATATTAGTTTACTTATTTTTAGGCAACACTTGGTATATCAGGTCCCTATATATTAAATTCTCCACACGTAAAACACAAGTGACGGTGTCAACTGAATATGAATTTCGACAAGTTTTTGGTGTTCGATTCTATGCAAATATGATCACTTTAGTATATTTAATAAAATGGTGTTTCTTAGCAACCTATTCTTTGTATAGATAAAGAAGATGGCGATACACGCTGCAAACCTTGCAATAAATGAGGTCAAAGATCTGAGTACAAAACTCAAGTAAGGTCATGCTTGGTCTTCAGCTCTTATCTCCTACCAGTGATTGTAATTTTTGTAAAGTATGTGCTTTGAATATTTGTTAGTTGTTAGATGTCTTCCAATTAGTTGCTACACATGAAGTCGGTAGTTCAAATGACTCGATTAAGTTCACTATTTCTTTACTTAGCACTTAGAATGGGAGCTTCATCGTCTGCAAAAATTTGCAGATTCAATAACAGCTTCCCTAATTGCTAGTGGGAATTTCGTTATCTGATAATATTTCAGATTGCTTGAAGCTTGCTGTTACAAAAATTTGAACATAAATGCAGAAAACTGATTTCATGCATGATTCATGAAGGCAACGTGACCATAAATCTTTTCTCATCATTAACATCAAATACATGTGAATGAACCGACCCATGTTGATGCCGTGATGTTTGCAAACGCATTGGTGTTTCGTTCTGCATGTTGTGCTCTAGTTCGAGTCATTTGCAGATGAATTTTCTGTTGAATGGAAACTGTGTATTTCTGGTTCTATGACCAAAGCTACAAGTAATGCTTATGGTGATTGAGTTTTACCACAGACGGAACTATTAATCCCCCTCTCAATTTTTTTGGAATAATAGCGTTTTAGGTCTTTTTAGTTTAAATTATAGTTAAATAACGCCTTTGTCACTTGCAACTTTTAAATTTAAATACTTAATAGATCCTTGTTCTTTTGATGTGAAGTAATCTTGCCTCTCCCAATGTTTGATCTTAACTCCGTCCGAGTTTTTGCATTCAGCATCAGGAGACTGTTTGCTAACATAAATACCAAACATGTCATGTTTACATTTGGTAATGTTACCAAATGTGCCAACTAGTCTACAGATGAAGTTGATGGAGCATGCCAATTGCCACACGATGAATCTGTGGTGCATTTCTTCGTCGAGAACATAAATCTGAAGATTAGTCCAGTTGTTTTTTGCAGTTTTCTTCCGATGGATCATTTAACGAGTCTAAGTTTTGCATCCCATCGTCCGGCCAGACCGGGACTATCTGATAAAAATCAGGTGGAGAAGTTTCAGAATTTCTTTGCCATTGTTTCTCCTGCCTAATGCTTTCATCTATAGGTGTGAACTGTGAAGGCGTAACTCATTTATTATCTCAACGTGGTCTAAAATGGACCCAAGTGCAGCATGCCATATCGTTTTAAAGCCCCCAGCGGGTTCATGAACCAGTGGATCAAGCATTTTGGCACAACCCCCATGTGCTTGCTTTGATGTCCACTGACCGGCAGATCCACAATGCAGTGGCCCCGGCCACATTTCACCGGTCAGTCGGTCACAGACGCCAATAATTTAAGGTGAATCTGAGCCTCACACAACCTAAATGCCGCCGCAGCAGCAGCAACCCACCAAGTCCACAAACAGTCAAAACCATGAATAATTTGACATTATTTTCTTATTAAGAAAAGAAACAAACAAATACGACAAGACATGTTTTATAACTAAAGTGATACGTATAATATACGTATCACATTTATATTTAATATTTCAACACTTGTATATATGTTTACACTGCTGCTGACATAAAAAATATAACAATTACCTATACCCTTCTATAACATGTTGAAGTTAAAATTAAGCCTTATATTACAATATCATGGGAAAATAGAGCCATAAAATTATATTTCTTGCAATGTAAAAAAAATTGCCTTTAAACCTGTAGGCCAGACAAGAAAGCAACCCCTGTAGATGGCAACCATGAAGATCCATAAATAAACTGTCCAACAGTGAATTTGCTTGCGTCAGTATCCGAAGTGATGACTCTATACCCGGGCCATCTTACCCGTTGCCCCACGGCAGAACCCGGCCCGTTATTCTTGTATTCCCCGTAGTATAATGTGTCTAAAGCAAAGTTTCCGTTCCATTCCAACCATCCCCTTGGGTGAACATGGTCACCTATGTATGATAACAGAAACACCGTCCTAGAATACATCTTCCATGGGCGGCCAAGGTATGTTGAGAAGCTACCTTTGGTCGCAGCGAGATCCGGTGCTGGTACGATCCGTGATTTATGGATCGAAATGCCCGTATTTTGATTCGGGTCTTTCCGGTTCTGGGCGGTAATAGTGTTTTTCTGGGAGACCATAGGTTTCCGAGCGTAAATGTTGCAATTCTGGATTACCACCGCCGCGTTGCCGAAAATGAAATCCACCGTCCCGTAAATGTCGCAATCGCGGTAGAATTGGCGGTTGGAGTGAACATATAAAGTGTCTTGGTAGCCGATGATGTTGCAACGGTATACGACGGCATGGTCGGCTCCGATCCGAAGAGCCACTGCTTGGTGCTTGGCTGGTCCGGCGTAGTTCTCAAATGTCATGTCTCTTGCAATAAAACCAGCCCCGGTTGCCGCTGAAAGGAAACAAAGCAATGAATTACTATAATACAAATGGTAAGAACGTAATTAACAGAGTATAATACAAACTATACGATATAGTATAAACATAGTATAATACATGTAAGTATAAATTTATATTTTTTTATTTTAAATTGTATGGACATGGATTAGATAAGATAAGGTGACGTGGCTGCAAGAATCTATGGACTTTGTCTGTCTAATAACATTCCACGTGTCATACACCGTGGACTCTTTGGATGGTTTTGGCTCCCATGGTTTTTTCTTTTCCCTCAAAATTACTAAAGTTGTACTAAAATATTTGTGAAGAAAATAACATATATGATTTATATTTAAGAACGATGATGTATATTTTTTATATTAATGAAATTAAACGTAAGCATTATTAAAATTTTAAATTAATTTTATTTAATATATTTTAATAATGTGGCGTCTTCCCGTTTATAATAATAAAGGTTGTAAATGAGATAAGATAAATTATTGATTATTTGAATTCGATTCAGTTAACACTCAATTTGATTAAAGTTGAGTTCAAACTCGATTCGAGTTTTTGACGAATCGACTCGAACTATTTGATACCTAACTCGAAAAGCTAATAAGTTACTAAAAAATATATACTATATTAAAATTTTTATTTTTTATAATTAAAATTTAAAATACTAAACTTAAAATACTAAAATATAAATCCTAAACCTAAGCTTATACCATAAAATTTATTTTCTAAATTTTGAACCTTTAAATACTAAACTAATTCTCTTTACCTTAAAATTAGTAAGCTTAATTTTACACAACTGAAGTATCAACGTTTTTTTGGTGACAATGCTTTAAATAAGACGTGACAAATGACAAGTTATTCAAGTTTAAAACAATCAAAAATTAATTGTATTTAACTAATTAGATTTGAATTAAACTTAAACTCGATTTAAATTTTTAAAAAGTTAAATTAAATATAATATTATTCGAGTTTAATTTGAGTCGTTTACACCGTTGATAATGCTTACAATATTAATCCAATAAATAAAAGGCTAAACTTTAACTTACCAAAGGCAGCTGTGTGGAACGTGGTCAAGTCCTGGGATACACTCTTTCCTCCCGCAATGACTGTTTTACCCTTTCCGTCACCAATAAACATCAAGTTTGTTTTCTTCCTCCCCACCTTCAAATTATCCTCTTCGTACCTGTAAGAAAAATATGATACTATCAATAAATCAAATAACTAATAATTATAAAAATTAAGTAAAAAACTACCATGCGAGGGTACTTTCGTTATTTTCAGCTATAAGGAAAGTTAACGATTTTTATGGAAAAGGTGATATCAAAAAAGCCAGAAAGGTTGAAGTAAATTTTGATCTATAATTATGACAGAAGATTTTACCTTCCTGCTTTCACGTAGATGATGATCCGCCGGCTGCTATGCTCCGGCGCCTTTTTGATCGCCTCGGTGAGTGTTTTAACGGTGCCGTTGCCATCTTTAGATACGATTATATCGGCCTGGACCGCCGATACCGGGGTGGTCAGCAGCTCTCTTTCTTTTCTCCCCAGCCATTTCGGGAAATTCTCCTCGTCGACACTTTCTCCTGATAAATCGTCGTCCGACGATAGCAGTCGCCTGTTCTGAATCGGAACTCCGGCGAAATCGTCTCCGCCGCTCGCGGCGAATATCGAGAGGCAGTTACTCACGAGCTCTGACAAGTCCGTCAGTTTGTTGGTTACTTGATCCTTCACCGTCCCGCTCACCCCCTCGAATCCCTCCGAACACGTGTCATGGTTCGTCAAAGCAGCGCTGAGCCACGTCATCACGTCCTGAGTGGACCCGCCTTTACCGTTTCCCCCGTCCTGAGAGGGAATGACGGAGGAGAGGGAACGTGAGAGTGCGTCGACGGAATCATCGAGAAGCTCGAGGCAGTCCTCGTATGCCGACCGTACACGTGGTTCCATCTGGACGTAGGAGATTGCAGTGGTCGTGTAAAGCGCTTTGCTGAAGTGCTGCAGCGTCATATTGAATGAAATGGGAACAAGGTCTTGCTCATTTGCAGTGAGCGAGCCAGGGAACTCGAGCAGTGAGTTGACACAGAGACTAGGGAACCGAGTTTTTCTACAGGTTTTCGAAATAGCTTGGGTGGGCTTCCGGCGGACTTGAGTCCCAACCGAGTCGGCACCGCCTTCACGGAGACCAATAACAAGGCCAGCACAAACAGCTGAAACAATGATCATTGCCACCGCAACAACCGAAAGAACAACAATCTTTCTGTTGTTGTTCTTAGCTTTTGTTTGTTCCTGATTTCGTTGCTCAGCCGGAGTAGCTCCGGAGCTTCCAGGTTCCGATGGTCGGAGCCTATCATACGCCATTATCGATCCTAATTTTCTTCCGGTGAACTATATAGAAGGAGATGTGATTAAATGCTATAATACTAATAGGTAAAGAGAGTTGGATTATATAAAATGGTGGAAGTGACTGAGTAATAGAGAAGGTTGGTGTTAAGTCTGTGTCGAAGCATGAGCTGTCCTCTACTTTCAGCTCTTTTGCCCACCGGAGAAGATGGACTACAAATACTCATCATCTTTATATTTGTAGTTCATAAGAAGTTTAATCCTTTAAACACGAATATAATCATATTTTTATTAAAAAATAATTATAAATATTAGTAATCGGTACTAATTGATTTTAAATTAAATAATTTTTATGACTTATATGTATATATTTCTTCATATATGCCTGATAAAGTTAAAAGACTTGAACTAAAAATAATCTACTAATTACTAAAAAATTAGAGTTATTTAACTTTTATTTTATAACTTAATTTTATTTAAGTTTTTTAGACGATTTTATAAAATTATATTCGATTCAAGTTGAGTAGAATAATAAAATTTAATTTTTTTAATCAAGTTTTAATAACCTTTTATAATGAACTAGTGAATTAGGTTGAGATGATCATCTTCATAATGAATATTTATAATACTCAATCCAAATTTATCAACCAATAATCACATACTATTTATCCCTAATAAATCAAATATTAATAGTTATAAAATTAAATAGATTTTAATAAAATTACATACTTTCTATTTAAATTATATATATTCACAAACTATTTTTTTATACTTTTTATGATCATCTTTTAGAAAGAAATAAAAACCATAAATTGAGCATATATTTTCTATGGATACACATCTACATGATTTAAGAGAAGAAAGTTTAGGGACCTTTTTCCATTAAGTAAAATGCCTTAATTAACAAGTTTGATTATTGCGCGGATTTGTCCCACAACATGTCAGTTAGTTATGAACACTATTCAACTGAAATGATGGTTTGGAATATAATTTCACTTACATTTTCTACCAACTTTCTGACCCCAGTTAGATTTTTTTTTAATTAGTTCCATCTGATTTTTCTATAATAATGGATATTGGATTAATTAATCAATTTTTTAAATTAAATACTATAAATTCATAATATATAATTAGATATAATTATTTTTATTTTAATTTATTTTACTCACTATATAAAAATTTAAAGGACTAAGTAGTTTTTATTATATTAAACAAATTGATAATTAGTATATTATGTTTTTTTTAAATATATTAAAATCATTTGAGTTTAATTCGGTTAATATATTATAGTATAATAAATAAAAAGGTATAAAGATAAGTTTAACCCTTAACATTTATAATTTTTATTATTTTGGTTTTTATTTTATTTTTGGGATAAATCTAGCTCTTAACCTATATTTTTTTGACAAATAACTTATTTTTTAACTAACATAATAATTGAGCCGTTAAAAATTTAATGATAATGACATATCATATGCATATGATAATATATTAAAAAAAATATGAACACAATTCATTAATTAATTTTTATGATAGAATTTCGATTCAATCGTAGTTAGGGTTAAGAATATTTAATAGCATTTTATTTTAGAATTAATTATTTTTTTAATATTTTATTTAAATTTTAATTATTTTATATTTTATATCTGAATAAAATTATATTATATATTTAATATGATAAATACTATGTTATTTAAAATATATTATTATATCCATATGATATATCATCATTGTTAGATTTTTAACAGTTTAGTTATCATGGTAATTAAAAAATAAGCTATTTGTCAAAAATATATAGGTTAGGAGTTAAATTTATCAAAAAAAATAAGAACCAAAACGATAAAAATTATAAACGTTAAGAGTTAAAATTATCTTTATGTCAATAAAAAAATATAAAATCGAATATATCTAAGCACTTAATATCTTCCTATTTGTGGTTTTAAAAACAAAATAAGTACGTATTTCTTTGTCGTGACAAAATCTAATGTTAATATTATTCTTATATTACTGTCCTTTTAATACCCAATTATATTCTAAATCTCTCACCTAATCTACATTCCTTGTAACTAAAGTTAAACTAAAACAAACAGTGAGACTGTAAGAACTAATACTAAAAAGAAAATAAAGGGAGGATAAGGGACCCACCGAGAAAGTGAGACATGACAGGAGCAAACACCGACAAGTGGTTTAGTGGATAAATTAGAAAAATTAATTTATTATTAATAATAATTTAATATTTTTTTATTAATCCATTGTATTTTCACAAGAAAATAAGAAATGTATTTATTTAGTGTTAGGTAGTTGTAATATATTCGTAAATTAATGTCGTTGGATATTATTTTTATATTATATTAGTGTTTTATTATGAGATTAGGAGTAGAGTTAGCGATCGTTCAAAGCTCTCAATCAGTTTAAATATTTAAAAAATAATTATTTTAATTTTAGTTTTTAATTTATTAAATAAATAAATTTCATAATAAAAATAATTATCATCAACTGATTACTCTAATGAGTTATTTAAGATTATAAGGAAATAATACAGTTTTTAACAAAATAATACAAATAATATATTTAACATTTTATCTATTAATAAAATACTAAATTAATTATTTAAATTATCGGAGTATATTTTTGTTCTATAAAAAATATTTTTAAATTTTTGAAAAAACCTCAAAAATTATCCAAGACACAACTCTACGTTTTAATTATATTTTTGAGATATAATATACTTTATTTATTTTAGAAATAATACTATTAAGATAATTTTATACTTTAAATATAAAATGTAAAATAAATCTGTATAACAAGAAAGTCTAAAAAACACTTTTTATCAAAAGCAATTATTTTTGATGTTTTAACTATTAAAACGTCTTCATAATAGTGGAGACATAGTCAACAATGAATAATAATTTGGCTCATAAAATCATTAAATATATTATTTAAAAAACAATTAAATATTATTATTTTAAAAAATATTTATTATTTTATTCTAAAAATCATATTATTTGACTCTCTATACACTTCGTCATGACCGAAAGGACACTGAAAACCAAGAAGATTCCCACGATGCCTACCCTTTTTTGTTTTAATCAAATAATCTTTGGAACTACTTGAAATGACAGAAATACCCTCGATTTCTATGTATATACCTTAATTTACAATTTGGTCCTTAAATTATACAAATTTTATTATTTTTGGCCTTAAACATTTTTTGGGACTAGAATTAAATGTTAATTTTTCAAAATTTTGGGGACTAAAATTTTTCAATTTTAGTGTATGTAAATTTAATGGGTAGATGAGGATAATATCACTCATCTTCTTCTGTCACATTCAATTTAGGACGAACTACATCTAAGATCACTTGACTCTGAGCTTAGTAACATATAAGTAATTAAAAACAAATTATTTAAATAAAATATTATTATAAATATATCATTTAATCAACTTATTATTTTAAACACGTTACCTTTTGGTATTATTGATTGGTATAGTTGTATTTTTATCCCAAAACGTATATAATTTATTAATTTGATCATAATTTAAAATAAATTTTAAAATTTTATTGATTTAAGTTCGATCTAAATACGTTAGAAAAGAGCAAATAAAATAATGAATCATGTGGGAAGTTCTCTGGTGTAAGGAGACAACTGATCTCATTTCCCAAACTCCACCACATGATTTGTACTAACACTATGTTGATAAGGGGAAATTATATTATGGGCTCGGCTTACTATATCAGTTATGATTTTATTAAATTATAATTATTTATTTTATTATTAATTTATATGTTATTTTTTCAATCAATAAATTTTTATTTATTTTTTTATTTTATTTAAAAAATATATTAATAATATGAATAATTACTGATAAAATTAATAATTTTTATTAATCAGAATTACGACTAATATGATAAATCGAACCTATAATATAATCACTCAGCTATTTTGCATCGCAACTATCGCTTTCTTATTAATTTGATTGTTTCTCCATTATTTTTTTTTCTCGCTCTTAAATTCAACTAATCATTGCCCTTTTTATCTCGCCAATAATTTTAAGGAAGTCCCACCGATTTATATAATTTGATTTTTTTTGAATTAGTATATTTATTTTTTTAGATATATTAACAGAATAATTTACGAAATAAATTTTAATGATTATTTTTATATATTATTTAAGTGATTAGTTGAATAAAAATAAAAATATTTATTTATTGAATTTTTATGGACGATGAAAGATATAGTGAAGGAAAGATTTTGGTTTGTTCTTTGCCCGCTATTTGAGTTTTCATTGTTTTAATTTTTTTATATGTTTTTGTTGTATTTTTTATAATTATTTTATATATTTACGATAGAAACTGAATATTTTCGTAAGCGTCTTAATTTTAGGGTTTATAGTTTTAATTTAAGAGGTTAAAATTGAAGGATAATAATTAAAAGTTAGTGTTTAAGGTTATAATTTAAAACTAAAATTCAACCTTTAAACCTTAAATTATAATCATAAAACCCTAACCTAAGATCATAACTCTAAACTAAGTCAGTTTTCACCTTTAATATATAAGATACTAATTCTATTTTTTATTTTAATAAAATCTGTTTTTTTATTAAAATTTATAATCACCACCAATAATTTCACATAATAACACTTAATCATGAAGTCTCAAAATATCTTTGGATTTCCTCACCGACATGAACAACTTATTTCTATATGCAAGAAGATTATAGCAATTAATAAGGTAGGTAATCCATCATAGAGATATTGGCATGCCTATTCCCCTTTTTATGATGTAAATTACTACACAACTATCTAATTAGTACCACCTGCTAAACATGTTGTATTCTTATTTCTTAACATCAAACTCTCAGAGTTGACCTGCTAGCCCCCACCGGTCAACCCCACGAGACACGATCAACAACTGTGTTATTTCCACGAGTTCCCATCACACCAGGCATTGGCTCATGAAGCATGTGAAAGTGGGAAAAGCATTGTCATGTGCTTAAATTAGGTAATGAAAAGGACAGGAAATTCCAACCCCAGGGCATTCGGTCGTATAAAGAACGTCACCGTTGAGGCGTTTTACATATATACATGCATATATACTGCATGCATGCATACACGTATACGTATATGATGATGTCTGGTTTTCTTTTAGCTTCTGTCGGTTTTCAGTAGTCAAAATTCGACTACTCCATGCAGGTAGAATACCCTTTACGTATATGTATAAATACGATTATAGTAGATGTATTTCTGAACCAATGCATCTTGGGCTTGTTAAGAAGAGAAAGTATGAGAAACTGGGAAAAGTTCATGGATACCAAGTGGAATTGTGTATTTTTAATAAGAACAAATTAGAGAACATTGATGACTTGTTGTGTGTGTTTTCATTTGAAAGAACTCACCATCTTCCTCTTCTTTAACATTATGTACAAGTTGCCATGTGCCATGTTCCAAGTTTTGTTTAGGAGTCTTAATTGGTAGGGTAGGGAAGGGTAAGTTATGGAATCTATGATTTTATCTTCTTTCGCTTTACAAAGCTTATTCTAAGTTATTCTCTTGGTCTTCGATCTTTTGTTACAGTGACGGTGACTAACCTCCGGTATAATAATCTTAAACAATAATAAATTTAATTTTAAATTGTCATTTATCAATTTATTTATGTGTCTAAATGAATCTTTTGAATAACTAAATTTATTTTAAAATGATCGAAATATTAATAAATTGGGCTAAAAAAAACTATTAATTTGTATTTTAAAATTGTTTCAACCTAAATATTAAATGCAACCAGACTACTGCAACTAGGACAGGGTCTTCTTGCACGTGCCTAGAAAATTTTATAAACATTCTATAAGATAATGTTAGGGATGTCTACTTTTGGTTGGATATAATTAGTAACTTTCTGGGGTTTATATGATCATTGCAAAATGATTTTATTGATGTTATGTTTATAAATATATTACGAATCTGATTTATTATATTAGTTATAGTTTTATATGTAAAAGAATAAGCGAAGATTCATTAGTTGAAAAAGATAATGAAAAAAAATAAAATAAGTGATTAACATTAGATGAGATTATAACTGATAGGATAAGATAAATTTATGATATAATTTTTTATTTAGAAGATAAATGATCCGGTTTTCTATCCTTTTCTTTATCCTTAAACTTCACAAAGCCATGATTAATTATTGAAGTTCATTTGAATGTGCGCATGCATTACTCCCTAGAGCTACTCACCCTTTAGGCTAGTTGTGGGGTAAAGCTAAAAAATTCCTTAGTCTCTCTCTCTCTCTATATATATACATGCTCCATAAGCATGCAAATGAAGATATTGAATTGTCATCATCTGTATGACACTGAAGCACGAGGTTGGGGTCAAAAGCTACGTATGATCCTTTCCTTTCTTGTTTACGGAATAGTTAGGAATCCCTGATTAATCATACTACGGTGAATTTATTTTTAAATTTTATAGATATCGTCCGTTATACTATGAGAATTGATTTTACCATGTCCAAAATTCTTAACTTAACCGGAAAGATGATATATAATTTTATATCATGATTGTTTATAACGCTTATCCCGTTCATCAAAATATTTATCACATTACTATTACCCTCTTAACCTACGAGACTATCATTTTTATAATTTAAATCCTTTTTTTCATGTGGCATTAATGTTCCATCTTTCTAGTGCATGAACATCATATTAACTTATTGTAATTAGTATATAATTATTGTTATGATAACGGACCGTTACTTGAATCAAATATAATTATAATTAATTTTTTTCTCTAGTAAATTTCACTTTGAAATGACTTTTGTAATAATATGGCACTTGCCAGCTATTCATCCTCTGTTGCCGTCGCCGTCACCGTCACCTTCACCGTCATTATCATCCATAACTCATCTTAATCTTGTTGCAGAAAAATAAACAAAATCGTAAAGATGTGGGTGCGTTTTGCATTAATTCTATGCATATTGTAGTTAAAAGTCACCTTGGCGATTAGGACAGCCACTTCCAGATAGATTAACACAATTCTTATCGGTTGCTTCGGACAACGACCCGTTTCCCAATCCATTGAATGAAATGGAATTGTCTGAATGAGTTTTTAAAGACTTTTTTTTGTGGATTTTTGACGCTTTTCCCACATCGGTAACTGATCATGTTGAGGTATCTCATCAATGGAGATGGTTTGAGGAACAGACATGGTTTGGATTTTATGGACTTTTTGAACCCTTGGTGTTGGATGTCGTAATCTGACTCGTCCACCTACGTGTCCTATGTCCCACACTTGGACAGACTGGGAAAGGCAGGAGACTTGGATTTGGTAGGTGGGATGACAAGAACATAGGGGACTACAAGGTTGTGTATTATCATGTCCATCTCTAAAATAATAGGTTGTAATAATTATAGAGTTGATTACCTGGGATGTTTGAAGAGTTTTTTTATTTATTAAATAGTGATTATAATTTTTTTATATCGAGATTTAAATTCTTTAAGATAAAGCAGGATGAGTATCATTGATCATTAGATTAATTAGTGGATTCAAACCTATATAAGAGAGAGATTATTAGGTGAACCCTGTCCACCACGTCATCCATGGTCCAAGCAATCAGGACTGTTGATCTTTAAATAACCACCTAAATAACTACCACCCACTAAGTTCCTGTAGGAAAGAGGTGATGATTCACTTGGAAAAAAATTAAGATCAACAGTTATGATTAATTGGGACCATAGATGACGTGCTGAACAGAGTTCACCTAATAATTTTTCCATATAAGATGAGACATGATGTTAAGAGTTTTTTTAAACTTTAATTAACGGTTAAAAGTTTGATTTTTATGTATATGGTATAATTTTAAAATTTATTATTAATATTTAAGAATTTTATTGAATATATAAGTTTTTATTTGGTAAAATAAGGTGTTTAAAATTTATTTTGAAATTTAAATCAAAAGTTACAGTATAGGGTAACGTCATCTGTAAGTGGTGTTCTTTATTTTTTAATATATATTTTTTAATTCGAAAGACAATGTAATGTACATATGACGTTTTCTATATGCACCGTACAAACTGTCATAGAATTTAAAATATAATTGAAGATCATTTATATTTTAAAATTTAATTTTAGATTAAATTATTCTCAAAATTTTACTATATCTAGGATTGTATTATTTGGACATGATACCAGAATTAAGCCATTATTGGGCAGCCCAAATATATGAGCCCTAAGCTACCACTCCATCAGACATTAAGCCCAAGAGCAAGGAGGTATGGACAAATGACTCACTCTCAGTACTGGGCTATATCATAGACAAAAACTGACCTAGTTAGTTAGGGTATTTGTTCGGTTTATTTGACCGGTGATTAAATTGAATTGCATTAAATAAAATTAAAATATTTTTTAAATTATTAATTAAATTAAAATTTATTTAAAAAATATTAATTTAAATAAAATTTAATTAATTTATCGATTTTTGAATTAATCCAACTTTATTATAAGTTTTAGGTTTTCTTTCTTTCTAGTTATGTTATATTAATATGAGTTTTTTTTTTCATTTAGATTAAAAACTGCTTGAATTTTAAAATCTTAATGAATCTAGGTTTAAATTTAAAAATTAATTAGTTTTTTGACATTTTGATGGTATATGCTAGGACATAACTTACAACTAAAATATCTCATATATTTAGGCGGTATCGATAAATAAAAATAAAAAAGTTATGAATCATTAATATAAATGATTAGCTCAAAATTAATGAAAATGGTCTTCACTTGACGTGGTCAAATAAAAAAAATTTAAAGACATAAATTTAATTAAAAAATTAGTCGATATTTTAAGATGTATAAGGTCGATGGAAAATGGAAGGAGAAGCCGAAATTATAAAAAAATATTTAATTAAAAAAGCAAAAAAAAGTATTTTTTTATTTGACTTTAATGATCATATAAAAGATCTATATTGTTGATATTAAAAATATTTATAATTAGAATATATAAAATTATAATGAGATTTAAATGTATAAAAAATAAATTAAACATAAGAAGCAACAAGAATATACGTGTCACAACGTTGAACGCAGCGGTGGGAAATTCACGAGGAGGTTCCGGTTGCCTGAGAACGTGAAGATGGATCAGGTGAAAGCTTACATGGAAAATGGGGTTCTCACGGTTACTGTTCCTAAGCAACAAGGGAAAAAACCTGATGTAAAACTCTTCGATAGTTCTGATTAAAAGTCGGTAAACAACTAGATATGGTTTAAACATATCTCGAATTAAATTTTTTATATTTGTAGAAAATTTTCGTCGAATTAATCAGGTATAACCTTAAAACCGGAAGAACAATAATAAAAAAACTTCTGAGCCTTTGCTTGTTATGCACATTTTTTTTGATTCATGAACAGAATCTGGGCATTAATCTTGGAGTAGCATTTGCTGCTGCTGCTTTTGATTTCATGAATTTAGCCATTTGGGTCTCCATTTTCTTGCAGACTTCCTCCAATTCCATTACCCTGCATTGCATCCCTTGTAAATGCTCTATAAGCTTTTCATTGTCAGCTGATAATGATGTCTCGAGCTTTCTGCTGTAGACAACAACTTGCTCCCCGGCTTCATCTTTCTTGGCCTTGCCTTTGTTTTCACTGTAATTGGTTCCCTTGAGCCTGTAGGAGAGAGCTTGCACCGAGCTTTTCGATCGGAATTTTGCATTCTGAGAAAGGTGTATGCAAGCCTCCATTGAGAGCTTCTCGTAGTTCAGAGCACAACAAATCTTCTTTTCCTCTTCACACAGCCCTGCATGCACCTGTTCAGAGCTTCCATCATGAATGTTGAATTCATATGCTGCATATTTATGGGAAAATTGTATAAAGGAATACCTCCAAATACATGTCCATGGCGTGGTATAGTTTGTCACAGGAGTCTCGTGCGGAATCCGGCAGGGCGGTTATCAAAGCAAGAAACTTGGATGGTTTCAGACAAGGGTCCGGTGCTACTTCTGCTATGTACATATCAATTAAGGTGCCAACCTTTTTTGTTCGAATCGGAGATAATTTCCGAAATGCTTTCAGAAACTTAAGAACTAGATTCACATCATACAAATGACTTGTACCATGTGGAGATGGAATTAGCAGATTATCTAAAGTTGCTTGATCCAATTGAGAACCTATCATACTCTCCAACTTGCTTCTGCTACTTTTGCTAATGTTCAGATTCAGCACCACCCGAAGAATCCCGAACAGACTCCTGCAAGAAATATAATTCGGATCGAGAATGTGGAGCATATCGATCACGGTTTCTGAAACTTTGTGTTTCTCATCTGATGAGGCATTGTAAAACTTCGACTTCTGGTAATAGACGAGGAATCGACCGATGATTACATTATCATACATCTTAGAGACCATAGATTTGATCATCATTTCAATCATATTGGGATTCAGAACTGATAGGTCCTCGAACCACCAAGCTGCTCGAGAGAAGCCGTGTTTCGAATTCTCGACGCTTGTAGTATCACACGAGAGCCGAAACTGAGGGCTATCCGGAGAAGAAGTAGACGCGCAAGGACTTGCTTCATTGTTAGTGACCAGCCTTGCAACAAGTGAATCCAAGCATCTTTCAAGTACACCTGAGGAAGCTGCTACCTGCTGCAAATTTTGGCAATGCTTCAAAGCCACCAAAAGATCAGACCATGTCCAGTCCTCGATCTCTTCAATCGATTTCTTGATCTTTCCTAATAGATTACAGTTTCCTGATACAGAATCGTTCATCTCCATGAACCGAGCAGCAGAGTACAACAAGGAAATGTTTGAAGGATTTATGTCAATCTTCCCATTGTTGTAACAAAACCTTGTTATAAGCTCAAAATTCCCTGCCCCTCCAGGAAAGTCATGGAATATCACTTAATTTATCTTGGCACTAGTAGATTTACCAAATAATTTGCTTAGCCTACCCGAGAATCAACAAATAGTTTCCTGCAAATTCCAGACAAAATCCAAAAGTGACAAACAAACAAACAAGTGGAGAACAATCAATGTAAAGACAGTCTTCAGTCACTTTCTCACAAGAATCTTCATGGTTAGAGAAACCCCATTCATTGCATTTATCAGACAAAAGAAGCAAGTGTAATAAATAGAAAAGATGTCAACTGAACATCCCTGCAAAGGAGGGAACTGAACAGTAATCAATGCCATGATAGAAACCTTCAGTCCTAAGGTGAAATTGGAAAAGCACCAGAGAGAATTTAAAGTTGAATCTAACAACTATAGAACTGTAATGAAACATATGAATTTCAAATTTCTTACACTGCAACTATTCAAGCTACTAGGAGTTTTCAGTTTTCAGAGAATAACAAAGTTTGAGAATTAAGAATTACCTTGTCCAGCAGGAAAATCCCCTCTCCATTAACATCCACTTCAAGATCACAGCAAACTTCCATAACAAAAAACAAACAAACCCCCCCACCTCAAAGCAAGAGTCTTTTCTCTGGGTTTGGAACATGTTTCAAACATATAAAGAAAAAGATCATATTTTTAACCACCCAACAAAGACAGAGATGTTAGGAGGAAGCCAAAATGGGAGAAAGGAGAAGCACCCAAACTGACTTCGGTGATCTGCAAAATAAGGTGAATCAACAAGGTGTATGAAGACAGAGATGGGATAGATAATATTAAACCAGCAGTTTAGCTGCAGAAAATACCACCTTTGCTGACTTTCCTTCTTTCTTATTCAACATTTATCATCGTGTAGGTATAACATAACTAGCATATTCCTTCTCGTTCACTGAAACATGCATCTTTTCAGTTGGGATTTTAATGATTCATGCTTTTATTGCTTTGATGTTTTCCCTTTGGTTTGTTTTCTCTCCAATTTAATATTGTTAGATCTTGTTTGGATTCTACACGAAAGACTTTCTGTTGATTGTATGATATTTTATTCATACACTTAGAGTGGTTGACTAATTAATATAATTTATATGACATTCGATTAAAAATTTTTCGAGGGTGCGACTGTTCTTTCATTACTCCGTTGGTCCATCCCTAACTGCTACCATAAATTCTGGGGAATTTCCTTCCATTCTATGATTCGTTTTGATGTGATTTGACTCATAGATACACATGCAAACCTCAATCTCTGATCTTTTTCTAATCTCTGGAATGAATCCAAGGGCATTTATGAACCACTGATTTATACCCTACTTTACTTCTTCCCCATGAAAGGAATCCAACTTAGCAGAAGGAAAGGAAACACAGCAAAAGAGCAACATTAAAGTATTGACAGAAAAAAACATGTTCCTTCTTATATATATACCTTGTTTCTCTTGAACCAGCAAACCAAAATCAAAATGCTTGAACTCAAGGGACTTCTGGTTTGTCTGCTGATTGTTGCCATGGATGTTGCAGCGGGGATTCTCGGCATCGAAGCCGAAGTTGCACAAGACAAGGTGTCTTCCAAATACTATCCATCTACTTATTTCAAGCACACCAGGATTCAAATTCCTGACCTTGCTTAAAAAAATCAGTGTTTCGTCCTATTAAATCAACTAGACATCAATGCCGTGACATTTTAACAGGCTAAGCACTTGAAGCTGTGGATATTCGAGTGCAGAGACCCGAGTCATGAGGCTTTCAAACTTGCTTTGGGTGCAGTCATACTGTTGAGCCTAGCCCACGTTCTCACTAACCTTCTGGGTGGCTGCATGTGTGTATGTTCCCAAGAAGAGTTCCAAAGAGCCTCCCCTAACCGGCTTCTCTCATTGGCATGTCTCGTTTTAGTATGGTAATTAACTTTATACCATATTGCTTTTATATTCTTTCCTTGTTCGCAATGCAGAAATCAAGCATTGGAATTTTGGAATTAGTATTTGATTAAATATTATAGATGCTCACATGATAATTAAAATTTGTCAACGATTTTATTAACGATGAACATATTAGAATATACTAAAATATAATCGTGTGTGTCTCATTTTATACTTGATTTGTGGTATGACCGGACCATATTAGCGTTTGGATTGTCGACGCTGGTGGTAGGGATGATATGGAACAACAAATCCAGGTCGTCCTGTGGGTTCACGCACCCCCATTTGTTGTCCATCGGAGGGATTTTATGTTTCGTTCATGGCCTGTTCTCGGTTGTGTATTACGTTTCCGCCACGGCAGCTACCGACGGCAACTAGGAAAATGAGAAGAAAACTTCTCTTTCCCTTTTTGGTGTTTTTGTAAGTTCCAACACTAGAAAAATTAAATCTTATTACGATCTAAAACAGAGAATGGGTGATATATTAGAAAATAAGTCTAAAGATCCTGATCTCTTCAGCCTTTGTGTTTTAGTTGATAGTTCGGACTATGAGCGACATCAAGAGATCCTTTGTTGTTCCGCTTGATGTCCCGATACCATCTCCATGCTGGTAGAGACAGTGAGAGGTGCGTGCCATGTTCAAGCACAACTTCACCATGGATCTTGGCATTGAACTTTTCAAGCTTTCCTCGTTTAACTTCTTCCATGAAAGACACAGCAAACCCCTGATATGCTCCATTGCTTCTTCTTTCAATGCTCCTGCTTCGGCCATGTAGCACTCTGTCGATTTCGCCGTGTCTCCTCTAGCACTCTCGGCCTTCAAAAAACAAGAACCAAAGAATCCGGATTTATTGATTGTTATTCAGTGTGTTATATATAAACGATTATGATCGTCTGGTCTCTAGAGTCGTACCTTGCAAGTGCCCAAATCATTGTTGAGTCGGGTAATTAGTGACGACCAATATATTAGCTCACCACCATGCTTCAAACAATAGTCCACAGACACCGAATTTCCGCCATCGAGTCCCACCTGTAACGTATAAGCATGGACTATTCCTGCCGGACCACCAACCGAGATCCACGCGTTTTCTGAATACTCCTCTAGGCTCGGTGTGTACCCGTTATAGAACCATCTTGCTTCGGTTAAATACGATTGACAGTTTCTTCCACTGCAAGCAATTCAATGTATATAGAATGTCAGATCATTTAAGCATATATCAACGGGGCATTGCTAAAGAGAAAAAAATAGATCTTTTTAGAACTTGCCTCATCCTTAATATAATGGGTGGTATTCGATCCATGATCGTTTAGGATTTCGAGTTCCAATTTGTTAACGAAGTCGAATAAGGCTAAATAGCATGCCCCCATGTATTCTGGGAAGTCCTTCATGGTCATAATATCCCATCTGTATTGCCAAAAAAAGGGATTTGTGTTAGATCAATAGTAATTTTGTTATACCATCCATGGGGATGAAAGAATTGTAGACCAGGATGTTTGAGTTACCGATTCACTGCTTCGGTGAAGAGCTCGAGTTCAGGCAGCGTTCCGTATACATCGTACATATCATCGATCGCAGTTAAAATGCAGACGAATCTGGTGAGGTTTGTCCTGCATGTAGAGAGTTGTGGCTCGAACACTATCCCCATTGCCCATATATAATTCTCCATCAGTCGATATCGTGAAAAACTCACCTTGTCTTTAAACCCCAAGGCTCCCCACCACCTGTGGGAACAGATCAATCCGAAACGATTTAGTCGATTTCGATAAGAGCAATATGGAACAAAATCTGTGTAGCTAAGTATTCTTTTACCTTGCCAACTCTCTGAGTTCTTGCTGATAAACGGCTTGCACTAGATTGTAATCTAACTTGGCCAACTCAATCAAAGCAGAGTGGCTCGTGCCATGCTTTTGGTAGGCACGTATATAGTTGATAGCCTCAATCCTGGGCATCCTCCAACGTAAAGGAACCTGAAGGGACTGTTGCACTTGCATAGCTAAATCACAATCCATCTCCCCCAAAGAGGATTGAAGATGCTCTGCACTGAATTTCATGGCCTCTTCCATGACATCTTCTCCATCCATTCCGAGGTGTGAAGCTTTGTACAAGCTCAAAATCTCCGCCGCATCACATCCTAAACTCTCCATGAACTTCCCATCTCCACCTCTGAATTTGTCAAAAACATCTGAATCATCAAAAAAATCCTTGAGAATCAGGCATTCCCAACATCACATGTACATGATGCATTGTTTACCATGTTTCAGTTTACCTGTGCTAATGGGATAACCATGTTCACGTAGAATCCGGAACAGCAACGAAGTTGTGTAAAGATCATTGACAACAGTTTTGCTCGAGATTACATTATCTAAAGCAGCATCAATCTCTTTGCCAAAATGGTAGCTCACCCCTAACCTCTGCATCAAGTCGATTAGTTTCAACGTGGAACAAGTGTCTGAGGCACATTCCAACAAATTTCTAGCCTCCTTCTTCAAGTCCTGTAGTCTAGCACCATGAACCTCGTACTGCATGACACACACAGTTAAATATAAACAGAATACAGATTGGCATTAGAATTCAATAAAGCCTACCAATATACTGAGAAATGCTACATTACAGAAAATGGGGTGGTCAAGGATTCAATGAGTGCGGGTTCCCAAACACTAGGGTGGTAATTAGCCGAGCGACGTCGGCCAGGTTCCGGAGAAGACAACTTCGAAATGATGGTGACACGACGGACTGCCCCTGCTTGGTCTAGCCTTGTCCACGGTGAAACCAAGTTTCTGGAGCAGCTGGTTACAGCCGTGGAAGAAAATGAGCAGGGAGAAGCAGGTAGTATTAGTTCCATTGCTGATCAAGGTTGTTGCGGAGAGGAAACGTCTCCCTTCACCTTAAATAGAAATCATAAGCAGTGGATTCACTTTGTTGTGTACTAATCACTGTTGCTAAAATGATGTAACACCAACGTGATAGAAATGAACAAAGGAAATGACTATTTTCCCAAACTCCGGTAGCAAATAATACGAGATAGATCATAAATTATTTGTATTCGATTTAACCAAAATTCGACTTGATTAGACTTTATTCAATCTCCAAATTGACTCGAGTTCTTAACGAGTTGAGTCAAGCTACTTAATACTCAATTCGAAAAGCTCGTAAACTACTTGAAAATATAATATAATATTATTTTTAATTTTATAATTTAAAATCTAATACTAAACTTAAAACCCAAAAATATAAACCCTAGATGTAAGTCTAAACCCTAAAATTTAGATCCTAAATTATAAACCCAACAACCTAAATCTCTAAACCCTAAACTAATATCATATACTTTAAAATTAACAAGTTTTTAGTCATTTGTTTATCAATTTTTTTTACTAACAATATTTTAAATGAGATGTGACAAATGACGAATTACTTGAGTCTGACAAGATAATACTAGATTGGGTTAGAATAAAATTGAACTCAACTCAAATTCTTAACGAGCGAAACCGAACTTAAATTTCTCAGATTTGTTAAAATTACTCGAACTCAAACTCGACTCAAAATCTTAACAAATCGAATCAAACTTATCAATATTTGAACTCAACTCGGCTCGTTCATCCCTTACTTCACCACATGATTTGTACGAAAACTATGTTACTTAATTTTGCGAATCGATTTTGATTTTCGAGTTAATTATTCCATTCATACATGAATTATACCAATTTTATATATAATATTTTTTTAAAATATTATTTTATACTCGAAGTATTTCATAATTAACGAGTTTGTCAATTTTCGTTACAGTTAACATTTTAAAAAAATCATCATTTATTTAAAATTCAACCCCGTTTGATGTTTAATATTTTATTTTATTTTTTTAAGAGTAATTTATTTGATTGATTGCATACTTATTAATATTTTAATCTGAGTCAAGGTTTGATGTCAAATTTTTTATATAACATTTGTAAGGTTTTGTGATAGACATTAATTTTTTTATTATGTAATAAAAATGTGATACAAAATTTATTTTTGTTATTTTTTAATTTTAATTTTTTAAAAGATTAGAAATCTTCAATTTTATTTTAAAATTCTAAAATCTTTAATTTCTTAAAAGTTTTGAAGTCTTAACCCTAAACTATTAAATCTATATTTTTTTTCTCTTTTTGACCACCGATTCAATCACTACTTCTTCCTTTATCAATCCTCTGAAACTGTTAACTTCATCCTTAAGTCATTAAAATCGATGAACGAACAATTTAAAGATTCACATTCATCAAACATAAAATCTTTAATCGAACGATGAATGAATGAATGACGAACTAGACCTTAAAGCTTGTGTAAGAAAGAAATCGATTTTAGCGTAGTATTTGATGATGGTGGATTAAAATTTAGAGATTTAGAGGTTATTTTAAAAAAATAATAACATTTTAAGTTTTTTTTTCAAAAATTATTAATTTTCTATTTTTTTAAAAAAAAAAAAGTCTATGTTATAATTTTATTGGATGATTATTTTTTTAACATATACTAATAAAAAATATAAAATAATTAAAAAAATAAACATCTATTTAGAATAAAAATAATTTAGACATTAATATAAATAATCAGATATAATTTGAACCCTCATTTAAATATTAAGCCTTAACGCTAATAATTGTTTTTATCTCATTAGTTTATGTGATGTGACGTGTGATTTGCACTGACCAACTATTTCTTTTTTAATAACATTATTATATAAAAATCACGTGTTTCAGGTGGAGAGGGTCATCGTCTCAAATTTTGGATTTAATTACTTTTAGGTCCTTATACTTTTGAAACTAAAAAAATAAATTTCATACTTCTTAATTTTTTGGATTTAGGTCCTCTTAATTTTAAAACTAGGTAAATTAGATATAACCTCCATTTTACGAGTATAGATGCTTTTTAGGTACATCATAAATTCATAATTTTGTATTCCAAAAATTAAATCTTGGCCTATCATTTTCGAATTAAATGATTTAAGATCGTTCTCTGTTGAGTCAATCGCTTAGTAAAGCGGTCAAGAAAAGGGTAAATTTGACACTTTAAAAGTATTGAAAGCAAGGAAGAAACCCGAATTTAAAATTGAGATAAAATATAAATATTTAAAAGTATAAAATAAATTTATAAGTAATTTATTTTTAAAAAATATATTTAGAAACAAAGATAAAAAAGGAAGAATTTAACCTATTTATCAGGTTTCGATTTGATTTTATTAAACAATATTTTTATATAAAATTAAGTTTGGGTGAGTTTTAAATATTTAAAGTTATTGAATTTAAAGTTAAAATTTCTCGACTCGATCCAATTTAAAATATTTAAATTAAAATTTATATTTATTAACAAATATGCCACTATATATAAATAATATTAGGTTTATTTCCGTCTATTTCTTATTTTTTTCGTTCTGCCGCCTCTCATGTTCTTCTCTGCCCTCCTTTTTCTCTCTTTGCTTTGCTTTTGTTCTCATTCTTCATTTCTTTTTATTATTTATTCTTAAATTTTAATATTAATGTTGCATATTATTTATATTATTCCGACTTTAATTTTTTTTTCTTTAATATTTTGTTTTTAAGTATATTAACTTAAAAATATATTTTTATTAAATCTTAAATAGATTATACGATCAAATTAATTTTCATAAATGTTGAAATTATATTAAGAATATTCGAAATTGTATCATATTTTGTCATGGTTTAAACTCTAATATAAAGTATTGAAATACGTGTGATTTACGAAAGGTAAGAATATTCGTAAGAATAAAATTTTTAGAATATAACATGATTTGATATATTATCGAGAATGTTATATTATCTTATTAGATTGATTTAGTAAGAATATAAGATGATAATATTTGATTAAAAAATATAAAATTATTTATAAATTCGATCGTATAATTTTTATAATATAATTTCTTTAATAATAATAATTTTTCTAATAAATAATAATAATAATAATAATAATAATAATAATTGCTGCTTTTATATCATTAGTTTATATTATGCATTGAGCAGCTATTAGTCTTCTAGAAAAACAGATAAATTAAAGTTTTATTTTCTTTATTATTTAGATTTAATTACCTTTTAGGTCTTTTGGTTTAAAACTAGATAAATTAGATCCTAACCCCATTTTTTTCTATAATTGCTTTTTAGGTCATTATAATTTTAAAACTAGACAAATTAAGTTTAGCCTATCATTTTTTGATTTAAATGCATTTAAGGTCTTTTTATATAAAGTTAATCGATTAATAATATGGTCAAGAAAGGGTGAATTTGACGTTTAAAAAATTTAGTGAAAGCTTTTTAGCAGAATTAAAAAATTAACAGAAAAAATTAAAATGATTCAACTTCAAAAATGAAATCTACGTCCACTATTTTAATGATTTACATTAATAATTTTATAAATATAATCTATTCATCCACCACCTTAGTCGTGTTCTGATATTTTTATACGAGTAAGGTAAGTTATAAAATTCATGACTATTTTATTTTACAAAAGTTGTCTTAAATCTTAACCATAATCCGATTATTTAAAAACTTAAACATTGATAAATAAACTAATAGATTTTCGAGTTTTATTCACCTTATCCTCGATTTAGACTCTTCTTACCTTAATTTTTTCAAATAAATATTGTCACTCATTTTTTGTTAAAAAAGTATTAATCTTATTTCCTAAATAAGTTTTTAAATTAAAATTAGAGATTTAAATTATTTTTAGAGATTTGACTAGATAAATACGTTATTTTATCAATTTTTTAAGTTTAAACGAATATATTAATCATATGGTTTTAAAGTATTAAAATTAATTTTTTTTATTTTTATTTCTTCTAATTTAAACGCTAAGTTTTCTGGGTTTTTTTTTATTTTAATAAATTTATTTTTTTAATATATTAAAATAAATATATGAGGCACGAGGAAAAAATAATTTATAAAATTTAATTTATAAAAATATTACGTAAAAAATAAAGATAATATAATTTTATTTATTTGGATAGAATCATTGATGAGGTGGTGAGAATAACTTATAAAATAATTTATTTTAGTTTAGTTTTGAAAATGATTATTTGGTGCAGAGTATTTGAGATTTTAAATAATTAATTAAAAATTATTAAAAACTAATGATATTTAATATTGTATTGCGTTAGTTATATACAACGATGTCTGATTTTACATATAAGTTTATCAAGTATTTAAAATATTTAAAATTTATATAACAGTAGACACTGACATAAAAATATCATATAAGTCAATATGTAGGCTTAAAAAATATATTACATCAATTAAAAATAATTTTATATAATTATATAAAATATAAAAAAATAATTATTTATCATTTTATTAACTCATTTTAAACTATTTGTCATCAGTTTTTAATATTTTTACTCATAATAAAATATTAAAAATTAAATTATTTTAAAATAAAATATAAATTAAAATAACTATTTAATTAAATAATTAATTTTTCATTTTTATATGATCCAAACTTGACCTCTTATGATTATAATACACTTCAATGATGGTTGGTGCTTAATATTTTAACTTGATTGATTGTCCAATTATTACTATTTTAATATACCTCAAGGTCCATGCCTTGGTGACAAACTTATTTAACATTGCTATTTTATTAAAATTATGTGCATGAAATTGATGACTTTGGAATAACTTGTTGATTGGCTTTTAACATTTTGTTAGGGTTGTAATAGGGAAAATAAAATTTGATTCGATTAAAAAATATATATTTTTTATTTAATTTAATATAAAAGTTTTGATTTAAAATATTTTAAATAAAATTTTAGTTATAAAATAAAATTTTGAATAACTCAAAAATTTTAATAATTAATTAATCGATTTTTAAGTTTGAGTCAAATCCTTTAATCTTACCATATATATATCATATATGAAAAATAAATAAATTTGTGTATACCATTAGATATAAAAGCCGTTTGTAGAATCAATTTACATTGTAACATTGTAAATAATTATAATTAAATTTGTATAGAAATTCGAAAATTCAATATCATTTGACTTGAAATTCATAAATTCGACTCAAAATAAAAAAAATCAAATAAAATTTTAATCGTAAAATAACTCATAAATTCAACTAACTCAAAAAATTTCTAATTTAAACTTGACTCCATTGAGTATTGACCCCTGATACTTATAACCCAAATTCTTTTAGGATAATTTTAACCTTTAACGTTTATAATTTTTGTCGTTTTGGCCTTTTTTGGGAATAAATTTAGCCTTAACCCATATATTTTTGACAAATAGCTTATTTTTTAACACCATGATAACTGGACCGTTAAAAATCTAACAATGATGATATGTTATATAGATAATATATTTTAAATAACATTGCATCTAACCTATCAAATACATATATATAATTTTATTCTAATATAAAATATAAAACAATTAAAATTTAAAAAAATATTAAAAAATTAATTAATTCTAAAATAAAATACTATTAAACATTCTTAACCCTAACTACGATAGAATTAAAATTCTACCTAAAAAATTAATTTTTGAACTGTGTTCATATTTTTTTAAGATATGACTTTGATTCTATCATAGTTAAGGTTAAGAATGTTTAATAGCCTTTTATTTTAGAATTAATTAATTTTTAAAATTTTGTTTGAATTTTAATTATTTTATATTTTATATTGGAATAAAATTATATTTCATATATATATATATATATATATATTTGATAGGTTAGATGTCATGTCATATCATTTAAAATATATTATTATCCATATGACATGTCATCATTGTTAGATTTTTAACGGTCCAATTATCATAGTAGTTAAAAATAAGTTATTTGTTAAAAAGATATAGGTTAAGGGCTAAATTTATCCTAAAAAAATAAGGATCAAAACGACAAAAATTATAAACGTTAAGGATTAACATTATGTTTACGTCATTCTTTTAATATTTGGTTAAGAGTAATAATCTTAATTTTTAGTTGATTTTATTTACTTTAGATTAATTAAAAGTGTAAAACTATATTGAGTAGAACTACTTTTTATACAATTTTTCTTGATAAATAGTTAATTTATCTCTATAAATAAATAAATTCATCTTTAAAAGTGGATAATAAAAGCGACTGTCCAATGATTATCACCTGTAATTAGAGAAGTCTAATTTTAATGATAGTTTCATTTTTTTCTTATATTATTATGGTTTAGATTTTAAATATTTATTATTAAGAGAATTATTTTAAATTTTAATTGTTTCTAATATTTTTTTTACAATAGTCAAATATTTTGATACTTATTATTAGAGACCGTACAATTATTATTATGAGTTGAATTTTTTTAAATATCAATACTTTTTAGGGGTCTAATTTTTTCTAATATATGTAATTAGATATATACTTTTAAAATTTAATATTTTAAATATATACTTGTTATTAGAGCCCGTTTTCTAATACTTATTATTTTTCATAATTTTTGATAAGTTCTGATACGTATTTATTTTAATTAATAATATTTTAAGATTTTAGATAATATATCGAAACATGTAAAAAAAAATTAAAAAAAAAGTTAAAATATTATAAAAAGTCTAATCATTATAATTCTATGATAAATTTTAAAACTTAACTGTTTTTCACTGTACTCTAGACCTGCCGCACCTTACGCTCACCCTCGCGGAATCTCATAAAGGAGAGCCATTTGACCAAGTACCAACCGCTCGGGACCAGAATCAGCACCATGACCAACAGCTGATGTTATTACTCTATCTGTTTGTTTTAGGTTATTCCATTGGTTCTGTAATAGGAAGTTTGACACGTGTGTTTACATTTTGATTGATTCTTTTGCTTTTGAATGATACCATCTCATCAACTTTAATATTAAGCACAAGAAAACTCATGATCGGATGGATAATTGAAACAAGATTATGACAAGCATGCACGAACCACCAGATGGTCCTAAAAGTTATAAACCAGAATCCATGTAGACCAATACTCCATCCAGCAACGGTTGTTGGATTTTTGAGTTTGTGTATGATCATGTCCTTGAATGGACGAAGCACAGTTCATCAGTTCATGGCCAATGTCCTGATCTCTTCAGCCATTGTGCTTTAGTTCATAGTTTGGACAATGAGAGACATCAAAAGATCCTTTGTTGTTCCGCTGGATGTCCCGATACCATCTCCATGCTGGTAAAGACAGTGAGAGGTGCGTGCCATGTTCAAGCACATCTTCACCATGGATCTTGGCATTGAACTTTTCATGCTTTCTTCGTTTAATTTCTTCCATGAAAGATGCAGCAAGCCCCTGACATGCTCCATTGCTTCTTCTTTCGATGCTCCCGCTTCGGACATGTAGCACTCTGTCGATTTCGCAGTGTCTCCTCTAGCACTCTCGGCCTTCACAAAACAAGAACCAAAGATCCCACGTTTAGTGTTTGTTATTCAGTGTGCTATAAAAAGATTATGATCGGCTGGTCTTTAGAACCGTACCTTGCAAGTGCCTAAATCATTGCTGAGTCGAGTAATTAGTGACGACCGATATATTAGCTCACCACCATGCTTCAAACAATGGTCCACAGACACTGATTTTCCGCCGTCGAGTCCCGGTTGTAACGTATAAGCATGGACTATTGCTGCTGGACCACCAACCGAGATCCATGCGTTCTCTAAATACTCCTCTAGGCGAGGCGTGTACCCGTTGTAAAACCATCTTGCTTCGGTTAAGTATGATTGACAGAGTTTCTTCCACTGCAAGCAGTTCAACATATACAGAATGTCAGACCATTTAAGCATATTTATACTAAAATTGCTAAAGAATCTTTTTAGAACTTGCCTCTTCCTTAATGTAATGGATGGTATTCGATCCATGATTTTTCGAGATTTCGAGTTTCAAATCATTAACGAAGTCGAGCAAGGCTAAATAGCATGCCCTCATGTATTCCGGAAGGTCCTTCATGGCCGTAACATCCCATCTGTATTGCCAAAAGAAGGGGAATTTTCTTGGACCAGTTGTATCATCCACGAGGGGTAAAGAAGTAGACAGGGATATTTATGTTACCGGTTTACTGCTTCGGTGAAGAGCTCGAGTTCCGGCAGCGTTCCGTATACATCGTACATGTCATCGATTGCAGTTAAAATGCAGACGAATCTGGTGAGGTTTGTCCTGCATGTGGAGAGTTGTGGCTCGAACACTATCCCCATTGCCCATATATAGTTCTCCATCAGTCGATCTCGTGAAAAACTCACCTTGTCTTTAAACCCCAAGGCTCCCCACCACCTGTGGGAACAGATAAAGCCAAAACGACTTAATCGATGTCGATAAGAGCGATATGAAACGAAATCTATGTAGTTATGTATTCTTTTACCTTGCCAACTCTCTAAGTTCTTGCTGATAAACGGCTTGCACAAGATTGTAATCTAACTTGGCCAACTCAATCAAAGCAGAGTGGCTCGTGCCATGCTTTTGGTAGGCGTGTATAAAGTTCATAGCCTCAATCCTGGGCATCCTCCAACGTAATGGAACCTGTAGGGACTGTTGCACTTGCATGGCCAAATCACAATCCATCTCCCCCAAAGAGGATTGAAGATGCTCTGCACTGAATTTCTTGGCCACTTCCATGACATCTTCTCCGTCCATTCCGAGGTGTGAAGCTTCGTATAAACTCAAAATCGCCGCCATGTCACATCTTAAACTCTCCATGAACTTCCCATCTCCACCTCTGAATTTGTCGAACACATCTGAATCATAAAAAAACCCTGAAAATCAGGCATTCTCCCAACATCACATGTATATGATGCATTGTTTACCATGTTTACCTGTGCTAATAGGATGACCATGTTCTCGTAGAATCCGGAACAGCAACGAAGTTGTGTAAAGATCATCGACAACAGTTTTGTTCGAGATTACATTGTCTAAAGCAGCATCAATCTCTTTGCGAAAATGGTAACTCACCCCTAACCTCTGCATCAAGTCGATTAGTTTCAACGTGGAACAAGTGTCTGAGGCACATTCCAACAAATTTCTAGCCTCCTTCTTCAAGTCCTGTAGTCTAGCACCATGAACCTCGTACTGCATGACACACACAGTCAGTTAAATATAAACAGATTGACATTAGAATTCAGTAAACCCAACCAATATAACAAGAAATGCATCATTACAGAAAATGGGGTGGTGAAGGATTCAATGAGTGCGGGTTCCCAAACACTAGGGTGGTAATTAGCCGAGCGACGTTGGGCAGGTTGCGGAGAAGACAACTTCGAAACGATCATAACACGACGGACTCGTCCTAGCCTTGTCCCCGGAGAAACCAAGTTTCTGTAGCATCCGTTTACAGCCGTGGAAGAAAATGAGCAAGGAAAAGCAGCTAGTATTAGTTCCATTGCTGATCAATGTTTTTGTGGAGAGGAAACACGTCTCCCTTCACTTTAAATAGAAACCATAAGCAGTGGATGAGTTTGCTGTTTCTTAATCACTGTTGCTGAAATGGCTGCAGCTACTGCTGCCATTACTACACGAGTTCAATGCTGTGAATTTGATGTCCACACGATTCAACTGAAGCAACGAAGCCATTTGTGGGAGATAAAGAAATCTCCCCATCTTCACATGATTTGTACGACCACTCTGCAGCTTAGCTATTTTGGTTTTAGCCATGAATTGTTTGATTATAGTGATTACGTTCCATTGGTATCCAATGAGTTTTCGTTTTCAATGTCAGTAATGCTACTCTTAATCCTCCCTCCCCAAAAAATATTAAAAACATTGTGATTGTATTAAAAATACTTTCGAATTTTAAATCTTAACTTTAATTTTTTTATCTTAAAAACTAAGTTCTATGCAGTAAAAAATATTTTATCCTTAATTTCTTAAATCCTAACCACAATTCCTAAACCCTTAATTGTATAATGTTATGATACGAATTAGTTTTAATTTAAATGTTTTTATATAATCGTATACGATATATATGTAAGACAAGATTATTCATGTATTTGAACTATATTCAAAGCTACATAAAGGTGTGGTTACATTCCAACATGATCTAGTATAGTTAAAATAAAATTTAATTTTGATTCAACTCGATTTTAATTATAGTTTTATCCATCTCAAATTTAATTCCCAAACTAAAAAATTTGAATTTTAAACTCTAACCTTAATTTTTTATATCCTAAACTTTAAACCTTACGTTTTAAAAAATACATTATACCTCTAATTTTTTAAACTCTAACCACAACCCCTAACCTTAAATCTTAAATCCTAAACCTTAAACCTACTAATTAAAAGTGGAGTCTTTAGTAAAAACACGATTAAGAAATAAACGATTTAATTTGATCAAAATAAAAAAAAATCTTATTAAATTTAATTTAATCAATTTTAAAATTTGACCCAACCGAAATTTTAATTTTATAAAAAAAATTCTAACCCTAGCATATCATAACGTATTAAATACGTATATTTTCTTACCTAAATTCAAGCCACTTGAAAGGATGGGCCATAACAGTTGAGTGGGTTGTCAGTCAATTTAATTTTCTGAAAACAACAGTAGTTTTTATTTTAGAATATAATATTTTCATCATTTGATATGATCGTTCGATCACTCTGTTAGTATAATTGGTGTTTGAACCCGTAACTTTTAGGAATATCAACCGTTCCTTCAATCACATAAACTAGAGAACTCGTACTTTTTTACAAGATTTTTTAAAAATAGTATACGATGTAAAATTAATTAACCTATTAAAATATTTTTAAGAAAATAAATATGTTATAAATCAAAGTATTATCTTTGTAATATATATGTTTATAATAAATTTGGTCCGATACTGAATTCTGTGCGACATAAAATTTAAAATTATTACCAATCTCAAGATGTAAGTATTAGGGATGGACATGGAACCCGAATCCGACGGGTTTTGACCCGACCCGGTTTGAACATATCGGATTTTTATAGAAATTATAGGTTTGGGTCAAATTGAGTTTTTTCAATGGTGATTTCGGGTTGGGTGACGGGTGGAAGGTATGTTTTTTCGGATTAAGTGCGGGTGGACCGAAAATCTAACCCGATTCGATCCGTACCCATCTCTAGTAAGTACTGGTAAAGTCGACAAACGAGTCATTTAATTTGAATTATTAATATATAAATATAATACATATTTAAAATAATTAGATTTGTACCACACAACCAACAACTATAGTATTAATCACTTAGATTTGTACCACCCAACCAACAACTATAGTATTAATCACCGTTGCTAAAATGACCTACACCTACTTGATGCAATTAATATTGGGACGACAACAGGGTGGAACGAGATTGATTTTTTGGTCGCTCCCATCCTAATTAAAAAATTAAATTAATATATTTAAATTTAAATTGGTCTCAATTTTTAGTATATCTTTTTTTAATCTAATTCGATATAATAAAAAATATACTCTAACTTTGACCTATCCTACTATTTTAGTTAAAAAAAACCAAAACCAATGCAATTCGAAAAAATAAAATAAAAAATTGAATATAATATATAAAAATATATCGTATATACCAGATTGTATCAAAAATTTTAAACTATAAATTCAATTTCGACTCAACCCTAAAATCTAAATATTCAATCACCTCGTTCCGTCCAAACCTAAAATCTAATTCTAGTTCTAAAAAACACATTCCGAATAAATCGATATCTATAAAAAACGGGTATTATTATCATCCTTACACGAGCATAATATTGAGAATTAAAATTCCACAGGATAGAAAATTCAGGAAAGCAACACAACAAGAGGTCGGAGACGAAGGAAGTGACCCCATTTCCCTGACTCCACCACGTGATCTGAACCAACACTAATGCTCCTGACCTATTTTGGGAATCAAGTTTGGAATTTTCGCAGAATGAGTCATTTGATTCACGGTTGTTGCTTACCTAATCATCATGTGTTTGGATAGGGTGTTTATCGAGCGAGTCGATCACGAATTGAATATTGCTTGATTTGTATTCGTTAAAATATTTTTTGTTCGACTCGACTCGTTGCTCGTTGAGCTCGTTAAAATTTTACTCGACTCGTGCTCATTAAAATATTTTGTTACTCAACTCGACTCGTTGCTCGTTAAGGTCATTAAAAAATTTACCTTATTTTTAAATAAAAATAATATTTAATAATATTATATGAGGCATAATACTAACTTAAATTAACAAATTTAACCAAAAATATCAAAAAGAGTGTATAAAATTTTTAAAGTCTAAATTCAAAAGTAACATTCCATAAATACGCAAAACTAGCATATTAAAATTAAAGTAACATTCACACATTAATAATTATTATTTAAATTTAATTTTGAATGAAATTATTTTAAAAATAATTATTAAAAAACATTTTAAAAAATTAACGAGTTGCTTGCGAACTTATCGACTCGAGTTAGACTTTGCTCGATTCAACTCGTTAAGGTATCGAGTCGAGTTCGAGTCGAGCTAATACGAGTCGAGTATTTATCGAGTTTTAACCGAGTCGAGTTCGAGCAACTCACGAACTGCTCAACTCGTTAAACTCCTCTACCTGAAACATTTTAAAAAAAAATTAATATTAAAATTGAAAGGGACATAAAAATAAATAAAATTGAAAAAAAAAAGAGGAAATAACATGGATATATACAAAAACCATATCCACCAAATTTTAAACCAGGTATTTCTTTAGACCAAAATCAATAATTTAAATTTTTGACCGACATAAATCTGATTTAATATAATTATAATCTAATCCTAATTAAATTTTGGATTTTGGATTTTATTCACTTGATATAAGGTGTTTTTTAAATTATATAAATTATTTCTTTCTAAATTTAATTCGATTAATTTTAAAATTTTATTTTATTCAAAACTTAATTTATTAAAAATATCTGATTCGACTAATATCAGAAGACATTATACACATATTTTTTCATCTCTATTCAAGCCACTAAAAGGATGGGTCATGAGGAGTGGTTGTGTGGTCATATTATTCAATTTTGTGAAAGCTATGGTTTTAAACTATAGCTTAGATGCTTAATTTCTTTTCTAATTAAGTATATTATATATTAAGTATGTATTTATTAAAATATAAGTAATAATATATAAACACATATACACATAAAAATAATTTTATGATTGTTTTGAGTTAAAATATAATGATTTTTTTGAATTTAATACGAATAATTTTAAAATTTTATCGATCTAAAATTCAAATTTTGTAAAAACATAATTTTATTAAATCAAAACCGTTAAATATAGATATTTTTTCATCCATGAAAAGGCACATGAAAAAGATGGGCCACGAGGATTGGTTGGATCATGGATGTCACATAATTCGATTTCGTGAAAGCTCAAACTTTTTTAGTTTTCAAAAGAAAAACAAAAGATTATTATCTTACGGAACTAGAAAATTTAGATTACGATGTTAAAAGTATTTATATTAATTTTTATTTTATAAAAAATAAATAAAGTAAAATGAAGATGCTAATTTCTTTTGAAAGATTAATTATTTTTTAAAATAAATATAAATTTCTTTATAAGATATTATTTTTATTTTTAGATATTTTTTCATTAAAAAAGTTAATTTTTTAAAATAAATGTAATATTTTTTTTATGGGCTGAGACATGCATGGCGCTATGGTTTTCAACGTGTAAAGCTTGAATCTGATAATCGTGAAGCTATTGATTGTGTGACTCATGGAGAAACGTTTCGGACTGCTAATGGTCTTGTTGTTGTTATCCGAGAGATGATTAAACGTACTTGGGAGGTTCATATGGAGTATACTAGTCGGGAATCGAATTTGGTTCCCGATAAACTAGCGAAAGATTTACGGGATCAAGAGGTTAGCGAAATGTTTTTTGATGAGCCGACTAATAGTATTCAAGGCCTGATTAATAATGATTTGCGTAATCGATTTAGAAATAATGATACAAGTATTGGGTAACGTTTTGTCTTTAGTCAGCGATCTTTTTCTTTGTTTTGTTGTTGCTGTTTTATAGGGTATTTTATTTTGTTCGGCTCTTGAATAATGTGTTTTAATGTTGCATCTTTTTTAGCCCTTTCACATGTACTCTTTTTCCTCCATTAGGTTTAGGGAGATTTTTTAACGAGGCATGTGGTCGGTACTTTTTCCATATTCAATAAAAAAAAAAATACATAGTAAAGTACTCGGGGGCAAAACTATATGAGGTAGACCGATGGTGTAATTGTTCTTTCATTCCTAAACTTTATATATATATTAAAATTAATTTATTTATAAATTTATTTTAATTTTTAAATATTTATTTATATTTCTTTAACGTTAGACATATCAATTATTGTTTTTTAGTGACAAAAAGATAAAGAAATAATAATAAAATTCTACAATGAAAGTAGTGTGTATATCGTCGACGATTGATGACGGTAACGACTAAAATCAAAATTTAAGACTTAAGAATTTGTGAGATATATTAGGGTTTTGTGAGAATAGTAGTATATTTTGGAGGTTTTTAATTTTTTAAATAAAAATAAAATAATAAAAATATTAAGCATTTACTTAGACTTAAAAATAAATTAAGTAACTATATAATTAAACATTTATATTATTATTGAGCAGTTTACCTGTATAATATGTGTATTTTTAAATGATTAAAATTTAAAAATAGATATTGTTATATAATTCTATCAGAATATTTTAAAAGAATGGGAGAAATTTTTTAACCTTTTTATCCAAAAGATACGGGATTTGGTTTGCATGGATGAGACTTTGAAAAGTAATTTTAAAAGTATTTTTAAATTGTTTGGTTTAAAATAAGAATATTTGATATTATTGTTAAAAAAATTAATAGATAAAATATATATATTTTAGACATCTTTAAAAATATAAAAGAATTAATAATATATACGGAAATAAATAAGTAATTTTATTTAAAAATATTTTTGAAAAAAAAACTAAAATTTAAAATATTTAGCCTTTAAAAGGTATTTTTCAAATTAAATTGAAAAAATATTAACTTAAAAAAAACTATTTATTCTGTATTATTTTCGATCCCAAAAGCGTTTTTTAAAAGCATTAAACTCGATTTTAAAATAATAAAAAAATCAAAATTATTATCTATCATGTATCACGTGTTAATATTTTACACGAATAAAATAAATTATAAAATTCTTTTTTTTTTTCTAATCTGAAATTTACTTTATATAATTATAATAAAATTTACTTTTGTTTGATGTTTAATATTTTAATTTACTTGATTGATTGAATACTTATTTAATATTTTAATATGATATGGACATACAATTCAAGAGTTCAAACAACTTGTAACATCTTTTCTAATAATAGTAATACTTACCTTTTAGTATATAATGGTTTAATTATTATGGAATGCAAATTTTGGATTTAATTACTTTTAGGTCCTTCTAACTTTGGAATTAGACAAATTAAGTACTGACCCTTTATTTTTTTTCGATATATATATAAACTTTAAATTTTTAGAGGATCGAGGGTTAACTGCTCCCTCCAGCTTTTGCCTAGATCTATCTTACCAAAAAGTATTATAAAAAATTAAAACTAATCCATAATTTATTATTATTTGATCTTTATTAGAAGTCACGGATAATAACAGATTAATTAAATAATTTTTTGTCTAATCTCATATAATTATAATAATAAGTTACTTAACTTTATAGTTTATATAAAATTTATGGACATGCAATCAAACCACTTGTTTATAATATATCATAAATAAGTATCTAAATCATATCAATTTTTATTTAGGTATTTAAATTATTTTTAATTAAAATAAATATTTAAAGTTTATTTTTTATCAAATTAGGTACTTAAAGTATACTTTTTAATAAAACAAATATTTAAAATATTTTTTTTTATCAAAGTAGGTACTAAAGTATATTTTTTTTTATCAAAAATAGGTGCTTAATGTATGTTTAATAACTTTTTAAGAATATAGATGAAAAATATGTAAAATTTAGGTATATATTTTAATAAATATATACCAAATAGGTACTTCAAGTATATTTTTTTAGTCAAAACAAATATCTAAAATATATTTTTTTTGTCAAAATACTAAAGTATATTTTTTTTATCAAAATAGATCATTTATATTAATACCTAAATGAATTTATAAATGATTTATATTACAAACAAGTATTTAAAGTAATTATTTTGACAAAAAATATTAATACCTCAATGAAAAAGGTTAAATATATTTTAAATATTTGTTTGTAATATACCGTATATATGCAGGGACGGGGCCATATAAGGGTAGGGGGCGCTTGAAGATTTATTTTTTTTTTGTCCCTTTATTTAATTTTTAAAAAATTGATTTTTTATGAATTTACCTCCCTTATTTTTAAAGGTTTATGTTTTGCCCTGCAACTATAAAGCCTGGCTAAGTCCCTGTCTGTGTGGGTTATAGATGTTGGGTTGGGCAGCCATTAAAATCAATTTGTGCTGTGTAAGGTGCATGAATAACATAGAAATGAAGACAGAATCCATTAAAATAACATAAAAGCAACACAAAAACAGGACACCCAAAACAAAGTTGTAAGAAACCAAACCCAATTCATTCAACCCAAAAGAAAGTTCAGAGCTTTAACTAACAGTGTCAAGTGCTGCATATCAGAAAGTTCAGAGCTTCAAGCAAGTGCTGAAAACCAGTTCATAAAATCTGTGTTTTGATGTGATTTTCTTGTTGTATCTCAAGGACAAATCTATACAATCATGCATAATTCAATCACAAGCATTTGCACCATGACAAGATATCAAAATATAGCATTGTTGCGATAAAATTCATATCATAGTATGATCAAACAAAAAAGTTTATCGGAATCTTTACCTAGATTTCAGTCCCCTTGGCCTTGATAGCATCCAATGTGGCTTTAGCAATTTCGTGAGCCAACTTGCTCCTCTTCAAATCCAGCTCCAGTCCTTCAATCCTAAGCTGCCTACCTTCCTTCTCCATTTCCTTCAATTTCTCTCTCCCAATAGCGATTGCATTCTTTTCCACACACTCCAGCATAGAACAACTCATATGACCCCATTTTCCGTTGAATCCAATATTGAAACATTCTTTCAAGCATGGATACTCCTTCCAAAAATCTACACCATCTTCTTCACCGTCTGAATTAATCTGGGTTGAGCATAAAGGAGCCGGTTCGTTCTTGTCTACAGCTTCGGCTCTCAAAGGCTTGGTTTCCTTGGGAGTCGTGTTTACTTCTTGTTCTTCTTCGATGCTTGAAGTTTTGGTTTCCTTTTCGGCCTTGTCTTCGTCTCCGCCGCTCAAATTCTTGGTTTTCTTTTGGCTGTTATTGATCTTTGCATTAGCTTCATTGCCCCAAATCTTTTTTGATAGGCGGAAACATTTGCGATCGTGAGGATTCGGTAAATCGGGATCATTTCCGTCCTGCCCCTTTTCAGCTTTGGATTTGTATTTGCCCTTCAGTCTCCTGATTTTCTCATTCAACTGAGTCTTCGACACTTCGGTTTGGAACCTTTTCTTAATGAAATCATGAAAACCGCTGCTAGAATCTTTAAACGAATCAGCTCCTTCCTTTGACCTGTACTCGATCAACCCATTCAAAATCGTGATCTCCTCGGCTTCACTCCACCGCCTAACTGTCACGGGCGACTTCACGGCACCAGTTCCGCCATTGGATGCGGATAGCGATGGCCTCTTTCGCTTTGAGTTTGGTTCATTATCAGTATGCTTTGGCTTCGGAGCGGACTTGTTGGTCTTGGGAACAACGGGCTTAATGGTGAAATCGGAGGCGTTTGGGGAGGGAGGGAACTCGTCTGATTCATACTCGGAGTCAGATCCAACTTTGCCGGCGTCGCCTTTTGGCTTTTCCAAATGGCTTTTCTCCTCTTCTTCGGAGGCGGAGCTGTTCCCTTCAGAAGACTCTTCGTCGTCGTCGGGGACGGCGGCGGGAGGTGGGTCTTCGGCAGGACGCTTGCGAGCCATTGATTGTTTCAAATTTGAAAAAGGGAGGGAGGAAGAGTAGAAGGGTTTATGATGTTTATATAGAGAGTAGGGTTAGTGTGATCAGTAGGGTTTTGACATTTTACTGCAGCAAGAAATTAATTACAGCGGTTAATATTTTTGCAAATTGCTGAAGTAGGTCACGGTAATATTTTTTTTAAATCTTTTGTCAATATAATTAAATTAAAAAAATATTTTGATATATAAGTTAATTTCGAGTTTGAGATTTTAGTTAATTTTTTAAATAAATTATATAAAAAAATATATCATCCAATTACGTATCTTATTAAACTCATGTATACATATAGATTACGTTACTCGAACTCTGGTCTAATAAATTAAATTATATAAGAAAAAATTATTGGGTTAATTGAAGTTTAATTTCTATCTGCACATCATATACTAACGTTTTAAATGTAAATGATGAAACACTATCAGAACCATGAAGTATATGCATTGGTTATTGAACCTCTTGAGAACAATGAACTAAGAACGTTCCATATCTCATAAATTACAAGGTTTGGATTCGAATTCGGTTCCTATACAAGTTTCTTGTACTATAATGGAGGATCAAATCTAGAATATAGAGAATCAAGATCAATAAAATAACTTGGAAGTGTGTCACAAAAAACTGAATACCTCGTTGGTTTGGATGTTTCATAGGTCTGGAAAGACTGACATCACTTGGGAAGTTGTTCATGGTTGTCTACGACAATCAAAATGAATCGAGCTTGTAATGAGTAACAGTGAGGGTAAACTGTAATAATGACAAGAAAAAGGAAAAGGGTGTATGTTTCCAACTGAAAATCTCTTGTACCTTTCTAAATTTATAGCTAAGGAGAGAAGCTGTCTTCGTCTGAACTGGAATCGTCCACCCGCTGATTGGTAATTGCTGGAAATAGATGTCTGCGAATATCCAGGGACGGTGGACGTGCTGAAGATGATTGTTGTTGGTTCTCTTGAGAAGTTGGCGTGGATGAACCTTTGTTTTGGGGATCCTTGTCTTGTTGATGCTTCAAAGACGGTTGTTGATTCTCTTGAGAAGCTTGCGCTAATGATCCTTCCTTTTCCGAATCCTTGTCTTGCTGAGGCTCCGAAGACGGTTGTTGTTGGTTCTCTTGAGAAGCTGGTGCTGGTGTATCGTCTTTCTGGGAATCCTTGTACTGCTGAAGCTCCGAAGACGATCGCTGTTGGTTCTCTTGAGAAGTTGGTGCTGACGAACCTTCGTTTTTAGGATCCTTGTCTTGCTGATTCTCCAAAGATGGCTGTTGTTGGTTCTCTTGAGAAGCTGGCGCTAAAGATCCTTCATTTTCGGAATCCTCGTCATGCTGATTCTCCAAAGACAATTGTTGTTGGTTCTCTCGAGAAACTGGTGCTAATGATCCTTCCTTTTCAGAATCCTTGTCTTGCTGGTGCTCCAAAGACAATTGTTGTTGGTTCTCTTGAGATGCTGGCGCTAATGATCCTTCCTTTTCAGAATCCCTGTCTTGCTGGTGCTCCGAAGATGATTGATTTTGATTCTCATGAGAAGCTGGCACTAATGATCCTTCCTTTTCAGAATCCTCGACTAGCTGATGCTCCAAAGAGAATTGTTGTTGATTCTCATGAGAAGCTGGTGCTAATGATCCTTCTGTGTCGGAATCCTCGTCATGCTGATTCTCCAAAGACAATTGTTGTTGGTTCTCTCGAGAAACTGGTGCTAATGATCCTTCGTTTTCAAAATCCTTGTCTTGCTGATGCTCCATAGACAGTTGTTGGTTCTCTTGAGAAGCTGGTAATGATGAACCTTCTTTCGGGGAATCCTTGTATTGCTGAAGCTCCAGAGATGATTGCTGCTGGTTCTCTTGAGAAGTTGGCGCCGATGTACCTTCTTCTTTGGAATCCTCGTCTTGTTGATGCTCCAAAGACAACAGCTGTTGGTTCTCTTGAGAAGCTGGCACTAATGATCTTTCCTTTTCGGAATCCTTGTCTTGCTGATGATCCAAAGAGGATTGGTGTTGGTTCTCTTGAGAAGCTGGTTCTAACGATCCTTCTTTTTCGGATTCCTTGTCTTGCTGACACTCCGAAGACGGTTGTAGTTTCTCTAAAGATGTTTGTTGCTGGTTCTCTTGAGAAGCTGGTGCTGATGAACCTTGTTTTTCAGAATCCTCATATTGCTGAAGCTCCAAAGACGATTGTTGTTGGTTCTCTTGAGAAGTTGGCGCTGATGAACCTTCTTCTATGAAATCCTTGTCTTGTTGATGCTCCAAAGACGACTGTTGTTGGTTCTCTTGAGAAGCTGGCACTAATGATCCTTCCTTTTCGGAATCCTTGTCTTGCTGATGCTCCAAAGACAATTCTTGTTGGCTTCCTTGAGAAGCTGGTGCTGATGAACCTTCTTTATTGGAATCATTGGATTGCTGACTCTCCGAAGGCGATTGCTGTTGGTTCTCTTGAGAAGCTGGCACTGACGAACCATTTTTGGAATCCTTATCTTGTTGAGGCTCTGAAGATGATTTTTGTCGGTTATGCTGAGAAGCTGACGCTTTTTTAACTCCTTTCTTAGCCTCCTTGGCTTGTTGGGCTAGCTGCTTAGCTCTGGTGTCTCTAATTTCTTTACAAACCTTATCTAGCATTGTCAAGAAATCCCGCACAATCGCAAACAAACGCAAGCCTTCCTTCGTTCCTGCCTGACCATGAAAATAATCTGCCGTGCTCTTGATAAGTTCCATAATCCTTTTTTCTTCCTCTGATATAAATTTAATATCAGCTTCTGCAGCATCGGCAAAAGAAGACATTGAAAGAAAAAATTGACCGGCCTCATCTTCGGTACCCTTCATATCTGTATTCAAAAACTCTTTAGTTTTTTCCAAACCAAAATCGAGTTTCGTCACAGTAGATGGCAGGGCATCAGCATCAATCGCAGCAGCCTTCCTGACAACTTCAAGTTCAGTGGTTACACCTGAAACCACTTCAAGACCAAGACTGCGGTAATGTTCCTCGTTTTCTTGTTCATCACCTTCAACTACGTCGACTGCCTTGAAATTGCCAAGGCTCTCGCCCTGGCTTGATGATCTTGAGCGAATACATCTTATGCCCTCGTAGCGTATGATCTCCTGAACTACGAAGTGGAGAAGTGTCGTCTTACCATCTGTCCCCTTTACATCAGATAATTTCAAGAGTGTGTCAAGCTTGAATGCCTGTGCACCACCGCGGTAGGTACCATCGTTCATGCGGTTACCGGTTTTAAGCACTGCTTCTAGAAGTTTCATGAACAATCTGCTATTTTTGAGCTTGGTGCAAGCTACCTGCATTAGGACAATAATCACAACCATCTGGTTACTCATCTTTGAACTGATAGAGGTTTTCATACAGGAACTATATTCATGAAGATAAATTCCTAGAAAATATGTTCTACGGTTAAATTTTGTGGCCAACTGATTATTGAGAAGCAGAAGATTCCGTCAACCAAAAAATATATACTCATAACTTGTGAGAAATATTATAATTGTCACGTTCTTCCTCCTATGCACATGTGACCTGGAGGACTCATCTCAGGTATTCAGTTCTTAAATCTATCATCTCACCTCAAGAGTTGAAAGGGATTCTTTAAGGGTGACAGCTTCCTCAGGAAAAGTGCTCATGAACAACAAGGCATCGATTCGTTTGAATGCAAAAGGTATTTCAACCACGGTCTTAAGGAATCTCTCGGCAGGGCCCAATAGGTTAATATCCCCTGCGAATAATCTAAGCTTCAATTCCTCTTCTGATGTTGGTGTCATCTTCTGCAACGTTTGAAGGAGCTCTCCGGGAAGCCTAAAACCTGGCTCAATTTGATTTAGAAGAGTGAGCTGCCACATGCATTTAAGATTGAAGAAGGTGGATCTAAAACGAATATTTCGCATGCATAGTCGACGAGATGAATGTCAATGCAACCGATGAATGCTTAGAATTATTTGCCAATACTACACACATATAGTTACTCAAATTTCTGTTACAATCAATACCAACAAGTTCTTCTCAGCTAATGCAGTTTCCTTATGTTCTAAACTTACAAGGGAAACTTAGTATATTCAACTAGAAATTCTACTGACCACATAGTATCAGTATGATCGATTCTGTCAATATTCCTTAAAAATTAGAAAGATACCTTCTTTGAGAGCATTAACAACTTCCTGTGTTGTAACATTTAGTGCACGTAGAAGAATAGCTAAATTTTGTGCTTTCCGAGGGTCGATAATCTGAATGTACTGGATCGAAGGTTCTGTTTTTTCTTTCTTCTCATGTTGCTTGTTAGCAGTCGCTTGATAACCAAATAAAATCTCTATCATCTCCTCGCTGAACCTACAGAGGTTTTTCAATTGCAATTTGGAATCAAAGAAATTTTTGATGATGCATTGTTAGCCATCAAGTTTATGTTAATGCAAAGTAGAATTGTTGCCTTACTGGAATGATCCTCCACGGATCTCGTGCCAGACCATTATCTGATCTGTATTAGCTGCAACCTTGTCCCAGAAGAACGGTTTTAACTTGGCTTTTTGTGAAGATTCACTATCAGCAGCAGTAGAAGAAACTTCACGTTTACGTCCTCCAGGAGGTCCAGCTTTTGATTTTGGTGGCGGTGGAGGACGAACTCCTTTAGGTGGAGGCGGTGGGGGGGCACCACAAGCAGGAGGAGGAGCTGGTGCTTTGGGAGGTGGTGCTTTGGGAGCTGGTGGTGGTGCTGCAGGCGGTGGTGCTGGAGGAGGAGGAACTGGTCTCCCAGGAGGAGGTTTCAAGCCTGCTCCAGTAACTTCTGATCCTGGTGGTTTTGGAAGTAGGGAGACCTCGTCTTGCAACGTGGGAAAACTACTAGCAGAAGGCTCATCATTTTCACTAATAGCAGGTTCTTTGTTGCTCAAACTTCCTAAACTAAGAGTCTTGTGTGAAGAACCTGAAAGATAGTAAAGTTAAAACATTTCTGGAGCCATGAACAAGAACCCGAAGACGATAACTACTTAATGAAAAACATACACAACAAACACATACCTTCACTCAAATAATCAGTCAAGTGTAGCAGAGGTTTTTCCTCCTTTGGTTCTGCTGTTTTCCTCAAACAACAAAAGAAGATCACTGCAACAAGGATAAATGTTGTGACAGAAGTAGCTGAAATAGCAATAATAACTGTCATCATGCCCTTCTTTTTCTTTTTTTTACCACCTTTACCGGAAACCTTTCTTGATACATGAAGTGAATAATCCAATACAACTCTGGATGGATGCGACCGAATGTAGCTTGAGGTAACCTCTGGATCCAAAGCATGAAGGATAAGTCCATTCTTTCTTAAGCAATCAATAACCCCTTCTCTCAATTGAGGAGGCAGAGTATTAATAGCCTTGTGTGCGCCTTGTTCCGTTAATAAGGTCGATATCAAGTCATCGGTTGCTTGTGGTATGTACAGGTCGAAATCTTTCACAGCAACTATCTTTTCCCCCATCTCTTTCATGCAATGATCCCATGCCTCTTCCTGCAAGTAGAAAACCTTTGTCAAGCTTTCAACAGGTAATGTTTTCAACCTTGAATTTGAGAAATCGAATCGGTGTCAAGAAAACTGGACATGACAACCCTTGATCCATAATTTCAGCGACATATGCATGAACTTTTAACATATTTCCAATGCATTAAACATCGAATATGCTTGAACTAAACTTACTCCATACAAGAACCTAGGCTACCATCAGGTACTAAACCCCTAGAAAGCAAAAGAGAAGGCATCCTCCCCTATACAACGATAATTCGACATGATTACCCTAAACAAATCAAATCCAGATTCTCCCAATGCCCTTCAATGCAATGCTATACGTGCTAAAGAGCCTTCACATCGAATATACTCGAACTAAATCAACTCTATACAAGAACCTTGGATATCATGAGGTACTAAACCCCTGGAAAGGGAAACCAACTAATCTTATAAATCAAAGTATAAAGGCAGGAAACGCTTTTGACATAGCTTAATGAATTACCTTTGTAAATCAAATTATTCGCTCCTATACAACGAGAATTCGGCATGATTACCCTAAACAAATTCAAACCCTGATTCTCTCAATGCCCTTCATCACAATGCTATACACGCTAAAGTGCCTTAACATCGAATATGCTCGAAGTCTCGAGCTACACCTATTCCATACAAGAACCTTTGCTATCATCAGGTACTAAACCCTGGAACGGTAAACCAACTAATCTTATAAATCAAAGTAAAGACAGGAAACATGTTTGACATAGCTGAATGAATTCCCTTTCTAAATCAAATTATTTGCTCCTCTACAACGAGAATTCGACTCGATTACCCTAAACAAATTTGAACCCTGATTCTCTCAATGCCCTTCATCACAATGCTATACATGCTAAAGTGCCTTAACAACATACATGCTTCAAGAATTCAACAAGACAAGGAATAACACAAACAGAAATAAGAATCATCATACCATTTTGCCTTCATTTTCACGTATCCTCCCCTTGCCATCCGAGCTCGCCGTGCTCAAATTGCAGACCGATATCACCAACAAAACGGCAAAAGCAGCCCTTTTCGTTGCCATTGCTGTTCCAAACATTACCCCATTCACTTATTGTTCTTTTCATTTCATCGAATACGCAAACAATCTTTTAACGAACCCCCACCAAAAAACACAACCTTGTTTTTCTTTCTTTCTTTCTATATTATTTTCCCGAATGCCAAACACCCCCACGAACAACCCCCTTTTGTCTTCTATACTTGTTCATCAAACCATTGCAATGACACAACAATCAACACAATATGATTAAATGACTCTCAATAATAATATAATTAATCCAAAAATTATTAAAAAAACATAAAGAAAGAAAGAAAAACAGGTTTTACGTGTCTAATGTCTGCAACTGGGCAGAACCAAAAGACAGAAAAGCCAACAATATGATTGAAAAGAGAAAACCCAGGTCTGGGTTGGTAATAATATTTTGCTGTGGGGGGATATTTGTTCACCCGAATGTTTCTCGTTTTGTCGGGTGAGGAACGTGAGGAGGACGATGTCAGATAACCCACCATTTTTTCTTCCTTTCTTTGTTGTTTTTAAGGAAATTTTATTTTTTTCCATTAATGGAACCCCCCATTAATTATACTATTATAGTAGATGTTTTTCATTGTATTTTATTTTTAAATTTAACTGAATTTTGCATGGATATTCCCCCTCCATTAATTAGTAGTCTTATATTAGACTAATGCTAATTTTGGTGAGAATCAGACAATGGGGAGCAAGAAAATCAGAATTTTCTTTACAGATTGTGATTCAACTTTCATTTAATTTGATACTATAAACAAATACTTAAGTCTAATCTTTGCTCCATTGTCGTAAACATAGTACTAAATTACGGTAGTAGCATAAGGTTAAGAATCTATTACACAGATAAGTTAGACGATTGAACAGAGAAGAGACAACAACAAAAGATTCTTGTAAGCAAAGGAATCCCCAGAGGCTTAAAATGCCAAAAGCACCATCAGCACATGGCCAAACCCGAATGCGAACCATGTTCCGAAACTGTTCTCGATATCTGATGAGGGAGCTGGTGTTGATGGTGAAACACCATCTGGTGATTCAGCTTAAGGCACATCAGGGGACAATGGACTTTCTGTAGTAGGCAAGGAAGAAGTTCCTGGAGCAGGAGACGAAGACGGTGAAGACGAAGGAGAAGCCGTAGATGCCGCTAAAGTGTCTATTTCAATCTCCATTCCTTGGCTACAATGTCCGAGTGTCCCACAGATGAAGTATCACTTTCCGGGAGACTAAGAGGTATGACCGTGTTGCCGCCTTTGTATGTCTGAAGCGGGTTACTCGTCTGGCAGGAGTCATGGTCCGCCTTGGTAACTTCAAGCACATCATGGTTCGGAGTGTACTGAAAAACTACAGGTAACTTGTATATCAAAATTCAAAATGCACAACTTGTTTGCCTACAAGTAATAATAAATTAGGATTTAAATTCCAGTTGCAGCCGTTATATACATGGTATTGTGCAGCTTACACGGATAACCGCCTACAGCAAATGTTTGAGATGAAACCCAAGATTGCAGGTCAGTAGTGCTTGTATCCCAGCCTTCATTTGTGCCTCCGACAGTGTAATTCGTCGCGACGGCGAGATCTATGAACACGGCGATGACTGTCAAACTCAAACTCAAAACATACTTAAACTCATAATTTATTTTTTGATAAGTTTAAATTGATATAGACCACATACTTAATACTTATTTTTTATATATAAATTTATCAATTGAGATTTCTGTGTATACAAGAACTTAAAATCTACTTAAACAAAATCAAGTTATGTACCACTAGGATCAACCATGTTAGTTTGTATGTATAATATGGATGTAAATGGTTATCTTTTTATTGTAACTCCTTTATGTCCCGATTTAAATTAATAGGGTTAAGATTTAAAGTTAAAAGGTATAGTTAGGGTTTAAAAAATTAAGAGTAATGTGTATTTTTTTAAAGATGATTTAGAATTTAAAAATTAAGATTATAGTTTAAAATTTATTTTTTTTAAAATTTTTAATAAAATATAAAAAATATAATTAGGAGTAATAGATTTTTATTTGTAAAATATTTTCATAACGTTTAAATGTATAAATCTCACATTATATTATTTGCTCTAACTTGTTTTTTTGTTATGATTTTGTCAATTTTTCTTACCGGGAATAAAAGAAAAAAACAAAAAACAAAAAAAGAGAGGGGAAATCGAAACTCCTCTTTACCATTGATCGTTGATGCAAAAGAAGAAAGGCTTTACAGAGAGAAACTGTGTCTTTAAGGAGTGGTTTAATTAAATGGTGAGGACATGACGCTAACAACAGGGAAAGATTCACTCGATTAACCGCCACCTCGCTTTATCTATTGAGCGGTTATCATGGCTGACCCGTCCTCCTCTTCACCGCCATCAAAGGAGGAGCTGATGCAGCTTATCAAGCGCATCGGAACCTATCTCGCCCTCAAGATGTCCAATCTCTTCTCGATCTCTCTCCAAAAGCTGGTTCGTTTCTTTCTCTCAGCATTTCTCCTCTCGTTTCTCTTTTTCGGCGGATCTGAGGCTCCTTGTTGTGGAAATGCAAAATTTTATTTTAGTTTCCATTTATTGTTTAGTTGTATAATTTAGGTACTGATTAGTGATTAGGGGAATGTTGATTTGGTAATTGATGTTAATTTCGTCATGCTAAGTTTTTTTTTTTTTTTTTTTTTTTTGGGGGGGGGGGGGGGAGCCATCAGGCATGTAGAACTGATCTTTCTCCTCCATTTTCTTTTCATGATTCTTATCCACTTCCCTACTGCATCAGGATCCGCGATCTGTTGGGGCTATAGCAGGGCTTGCTGTTGCAATTATCTTTACCTATAGGTTGATGAGATCACCCTCACCGCCTCCAAGAAGACAACCGAAGCGTGAAGCTCCAACTAGTAGCACTTCTGTCAGTGACCAGTCAAATATAACGTTGACGCCTTCCGGAGTTCATTCATCTTCAGAGGATTTAAGAGCAGTGAATGCTGTTGATGAGTTTTTCCAGCCAGTAAAGGTAAGAATGATTGAATTCACCTCTTTCTAGAACAGTTTGACATGTTTATCATTTTTCAGTTAGATTCATTTGTTCGCAACTCATATCTCTTTTTTCCCCTTCTTTTGCAGCCAACATTGAGGCAAATAGTTAGGCAAAAACTGAATGAAGGTAGAAAGGTAACTTACATGTACTCCATAATGTACAAAGCAATGGTTAGTACTTATTTTATTTGTGCCTGTTGGTTTCTAGAAGTAGAATCCTTATTCATATTAATCATGCTCCTTTAGTAAGGATTAATAATCTATGCTCACAAAAGCAGGAGAAAGTATTACTTGTAGAAATGAGATTCTTTAGGAAAGGATTTGTACCCGTTCTTCCTTGATGTGATTCTGTGTCATTAGGGTGATGTTTGCTTGAAAGTTTTTGGTTTATATGAGGCTTCTATATAGCCATAGTATTTGAAGGGATTTCTCTTCTTAGTATTGGTTAAATGGCCCAATCACATTATTTCACTTGTTTGTCGAGTGCTTTATCAGAATAAACTGCTAATATAAATGTCAAAATATAATCTCTGCTTCCTGCCAACAGTTTTAATCAATATTTTAATTGAATTGCTTTTGCATCTTCCTGCTATTGTAAACTTATCCTTTAGAAATCTCCCCGCACCTTGAATGTGAACCCAAGTCTAATATGACATGGTTTAGTACTTTAGTTATTACTGAAGGCCATTGCCTGGTGCCATACTGCTGCTAGTGTCTGACTGGATGAATTGATTCTGGTTCTATTACTTGAATCTGTAATTTAGAATGCATGAACTATTGGCAATAGTTATAACTTCTCATTAACTGCAAGTAACTTCAGCTCAACTTTTTCAGAAGCAAAGTAACCTTCATGTTCTGTTAGACTGACTTTTTAAGTTTTGGGAGGCGCTGGTATTTGATGCTTAGGAAGTTTATAAGACCATTGGTCAGAACCCTTTTTTACTCTGCCTCCTGGTTTCATGTTTTGGTGACATATGGGTGTAGGTAACATGTCGTTTGCTTGGAGTGATTCTTGAGGAAAGCAGTCCAGAGGAGCTTCAGGTAAGGAATCTTTTTGGCGAGATTCATTGTTGCAATTAGTTTCTACAAATAATTAGTTTAAATTGTTTCATTCTGGATAGAAACAAGCAACTGTAAAGTCCTCTGTGTTGGATGTGCTATTGGAGATTACCAAATTTTGTGATCTTTATCTCATGGAGAGAGTCATTGATGATGAAAGTGAAGTGAGTTCAAACCTTGTTCTATAATATTGTTTATACTTATTTTTTCAATGCTATAAATAGATAGTGAAGAAATTAAAAATTGACAGGAACGTATTAGGGAGAGAGAAAGGAAATTGAGGGAGTCAAAGATGAGTAGAGACTTTGGAGAAAACTGGATAAGATAGAGGGAGAAAATCTCGATGATCAAAATCACTATACCTCAAATAATCAATTTTTATTGCCCAACTGAAACAAAAATAAACAGGTACTCATAGTACAACCCAAAACACTAACAAAATGAAAAATACCATACATAACCTAAAAACCTAGTTCCTGGGAAGAGGCAAAATACCATCTAATACTAAATAACCTTGATAAATGTAAAGCTTTCAATCAGACTTGTAAAACATAAAATTTGATCCTAATATTATCAATACCATAACAATTGTATTTGTTCCTTCTTATTTATTACACGCAATGGTAGAATTGTACTTTTATCATGGTTTTGCTTGTACCAAGCTACTACCATATCTTTACATCATGTCTTTTCCCTTGTGACTAACATTATGAACTGTTTTTCCGCAGAAAAATGTTCTTCTGGCTTTGGAAAATGCAGGGATTTTCACCTCCGGGGGTCTGGTGAAGGTCAAGGTAAAGTATTGGCTGATTGTGATTGTATATAATTTTTGTTTAGATATCACTCAAACCCAATTCATCCTCCAGTTAGGAGAGTTCTGTCTGGACCATAAAATACTGATGTTCTATCTAGTTTTCCTTCTTATATCTGGTGATTAAATTGCCTGAAATGAATATGCAGGTTCTCTTTTGTAGTACTGAGAATGGGAGGACATCTTTTGTTCGGCAACTAGAACCAGATTGGCATATGGACACAAATTCTGAAATAGTTTCTCAGTTAGCTGTATTATTCGATTAATTGCCATAATCTTCGACAACTGTTTTGACATCTGATTCTGAAGTAATATTTTCACCAAAATGGCTATGATTTTGAGAGATTTTTATTTTTATTTTTCCCTCTGCAGAGATTCATCAAATATCAGCTCCATGTATCCCCAGTCAAAGCCGAATTCAGTGCAGGTAAGGTCTTCAGTTCTCCATCCTTGGAACACTTCTTTGGTTGCGTTTGACACAGCAACTGGTAAAAAAATAGAGATGCAAATATGTTTTTCAAGTTGTTTACTCCCTTTAGGCCTTCGCATGCTACCTTTTTAGTTCAAGCCTGATGTTTATCTTTCTTTCGGCACCCCTTGTGCCTGATGTTCTTTCTTTTGACACCCCCTTGTGCCGTTCGACCTAATTCGGATCAAGTATTGTATATTTTCATTATAAAAGTGACCCTTTCAACCTAGTTTGTTTCATTTTTAATATCAATAGGGATGCAAACGCACAAAAAGTTCAATGAATCGTTTATATATTGTTCGGTGGGAAATTTGTTTATGTTCGTTGTTTTATTAAACGAACAAAAATGAATAATCTTTTTTGTTCATTTAAGTAAATAAACGAACATAAACAAGTGACTCGTTCGTTCATTTACGTTTCTGAACATTCAGTAGCTTGTTCATTTATATTCATTTAATTTTTATTTTTTATGACAAAAGTTTTATATTTTTAAAAAGTAAATTTATTCAAAAAAATAAAATTTTCTAAACCCAAACTTTAAGTGTTTTATAATTATTTAGGTTATTTCGGAAACTAACTGTTAATCAAGCAAAATTTGATTGGGTTAATTTTTTAAAAAAAATAATTTGATTAACAGTTAAAAGATTATATTTTTTATTAATGATATTTAGTTAATTTGATTCGGTTGGTTAATCAAATTAATAGATTGAACACCCATGATATGGGATGCCACAGCATTGTTTGTTCTGCCGAATCTCGACAGTCCTTTTAGATTTTTTAGATTTCTCTTAACTAACATTATTATTTTCTATCATTTGTCATGCTTATTAATATTTGCTGGCTAAAACAGGAACACCGCCTAATTCTGCTATTAGTACTAATTAAAGATAATTAATGATTTTATTAATAATTGCTAAGTCAAATACAAATTAGGTAATTCAAATGCTTCTCCTCGCAATATTGAAAGGCACAGGAATTAAATAATACATAAATCATATAATATAAAATATATCATAACACACAAAAAAAACCCAATAATAATACACTAAAGATTTGAGAGTAAAAAATAGTATAATTTTATTTTTAAGCCAGAGTTCGAATCGACATAACCTTCTTGGATAAGCCTAAAATTTAAGTATAAAACTAAGAAAAATTCTATAACGAGTGTAGAACACTGCTGAACACCATTAATGTTGAACATTATTGAACACTATTAAATTAATTAATAAAAATTTTAAATCTCAAGGACTCAATATGTAATTAATAAAATAGTGATAAACACAATATATACTTAATAATTGTATGATTAGTCCTTTAAATTTTAATATTTTATAAATTAATTTAATAATATTCAACGGTATATAACATTAATAATGTTCAGCGTGTTCAATGCCCGTTGTAGAATCATCTTAAGACTAAAAACCTAGTATAACCTTTTTCAATAACATTATTAAAATGGATAAACTACACACAGTCAGTACATCTGAGTAAGTTTCTTTTTTCACCATTGAAGTTTAAAAAGTCACATAATAGTCACTAATAGTATCAATTTATAACAAAATGATCACACTGCCATTAGCCTCCGTTAGATTGATGGTACGATACATTAAAGAAAAAGATAAATATAATTTAAGTCCTAAATCATAGCCAAAACCTTTAATTTGACAGGTTAAATCTTAAAAACAATCTTTAAATCTCATCATTTCCCTTTTATATTGTATTATAAATATTTATATTTATTAAAAAGTCTTCAAAGTTTAAACCAGTTTAAAAAATTAAAAATATATATTAATTACACAATATCAAAAATAATTATTAATTTATATTAATTCCACAAATATTAATAATAATCAATAATCTAACATTATTATATTTTTTTTGTATTTATAATCGATACTCGGTAGAATATAACTGGCTTGGGAAAAAAAATAACCATGTGGAACCGTGACTAGAGTCTAGATAGATCCATTCCAGGTGGCTTGAATCTCTCTGAACACATGGTTAGTTCCTCGGAAATTCAACCAGAGCAGTCATCTTTACGAAAACGCCATTGGATTTGCTGCTGAACTGAAGTTCTTCTTCTTCTTCTCGGAAGTAGCTCTCAGTTATACCAAGGAAAGGGTCCCAACAAACACTTGGTCTCGGAAGTATCTCTCGTCTTTGCCTGCCTAACCCATGTGTTTATTGCGTAATTACTCTCGTCTTCCTCCCTGGCTTTATATATATACCGTAGTGCCAGGGCAACAAGCTTTTTCCAGGGAACCAAACCCAACACCACCTTCTTTCTTGTTTCTTTTTTGCTTCCATCAATGTTGAAAATGCAGCGTTTTAGGCTGGTTTCAAAGACCCAATCTTCTTTCCATCTTCTAAACGTCATTTTGATATCATCAGCCGTCTGTGTCACCTATATTATTGCATCAGTATTGCTACTTCACAGATCAAAATCGCCTCTAGACGTGTATTCTTCTTCTCCGGAAGCGTATGCATCGACCGGCGTCGAGCATATCGTTTTCGGGATTGCTTCGAATCAGAATTCATGGCCGAACCGAAAAGAGTACGTCAAGCTATGGTGGGACTCTCGACTGATGCGCGGTTGCGTGTTCCTCGAAGCCATGCCCCCGGATACGACAAGGGAAGACGACAACGCCACTCTGCCTCCGATATGCATCTCGGAGGATACTTCCCGGTTCCGCTACACTTTCGCAAACGGACAACCATCGGCAATTCGAGTGGCTCGTGTGGTTTTAGAGACCGTCAACCTTAATCACACGAACGTACGGTGGTTTGTTTTTGGAGATGATGACACAGTTTTCTTCCCACATAATCTGGCTAAAACGCTCTCCAAATACGACCATCGGCTTTGGTACTACATCGGAGCAGGCTCAGAAATTTATCAACAAAACAAGGATTTCGGGTTTAAGATGGCGTTTGGTGGAGCTGGTTTCGCCATAAGTTATCCGCTGGCTAAAGTTTTGGCCAAAGTGTCTGATTCCTGTATAGAACGATACCCTCATCTTTACGGCAGTGATTCCAGGATCTACACTTGCTTGGCTGAGCTCGGTGTTGGGTTAACAACCGAGCCAGGGTTCCATCAGGTAACATTAACAGTTAACACCACCTGGCACCTGCTACGTGTAAATCATGGATTACTTTTCACTTTCAGACAATTTCAGTTCTGATGTCTGCAAATTTTCATGCTTTTTGAACCAGTTCGATGTTCGAGGCAATGCATTTGGGTTGTTGGGTAGTCATCCGTTAACACCCTTGGTTTCACTCCATCACTTGGATCATGTTGACCCGATCTTCCCCAACAGGACAGCTCCAAAGGCGTTGGAACATCTGTTTCATGCTGCAAATGTCGATTCTCAGAGGATTTTGCAGCAAACAATCTGCTACGATCGTTGGTTTTCATGGACGATTTCAGTTTCATGGGGCTATGCTGTTCAAGTATACAACAGACACATGTTTTTACCGGACATTCTTCCTGTGCCACAATCATTCCGGCAATGGAAAAACGGGGATTTCTTGGCTGGAGTTTACACTTTCAACACCAGGGAATTTCAGACAGATCCTTGCCAAAGACCCACAGTTTTCTTTCTAGATTCTGTATCTTCAAACAGGTATGGAATCAAGAGTGTTTACAAGATATCTTATGAAAACTGCACAATCAGTACAGATTCACCGAGAAAACTCGAAGAAATCAGAGTCTCAACTCAGAAACTAGACCTCAATTATAACCAGGTAACTGCTTAGTATAAACATTATGTTTTCATACCCTTTGTCAATGGTATTTTTATAGGGATGGTAACGGTCGGATCAAGATGAGTTTTTGTCATTCGACACGACCCGAAAGTTAAATATCCGTTTGATCTCGATCCGATCCAACCTTGATATATACTTTTTTTGACCTGAAATAATAAAACATATGACCGGATTCTTATATATTAATAAAAAACTGATTAAACTCGACCTAATCTAAAAGAAAATATTAAATATTATATAAATATATAAGGTCAGGTCATAGAATTATTACAACCCGACTTTATTTTTCTAATAATTCAATCCAAACTTTTTTTAATTAAAAAAAAATATCTTTATCAAATCAAATCAGAACCCAATAATATTGAGTCAAAATATCATCCTAATTTTTTAGAGTTTTTTAGACTTATATTGTATCTTTTATTGTATTTTTTAAGATGCATGCACCGAGACGACAATGTTGCGACGTATTATCTTCGAAATCAGTGAAGGTTCTGGACATCGTAATAAGGGAATGCGAAGAAGATGAACTGATTCACATGCATTGATGTTTGCTTAGCTTCAAAATAAGGTTTTTGAACACATTGTATTCATTTTATATATCAGAATATATTTCTCAAATGTTAATAGACCAAGTGAATAACAGGTTAAGGATTTTTGTTATCGAATTTAGATGCGAGTGTCGGATATTTTTAAAATTTTAAAAAATACCATGTATTTGGAATATGGTTTATTTACTTTATTATGTTATGATAAAAATATCTGTGTTTTAAGTTTAATTAAATTAATTACTTGGTTGGGTGATTGTAATAATTTTTTGATGTAATTTAATAATAAATGAAATAATTAAGATATAAAATAAATGAAAGTTAAATTTAAATATTAAAATCTTGTACCTATCCGTACAAGTCAGACGGACCACATCATCAATAATTTAATTAAAAAATATTTTTATTTTTTATTAAGGATAAAGATGTCATATCACGTCTCGTTAAATTTTTTTTCTAACTTAAATAGAGAAAAAAAAGTATGTTTAACAGTAAGATATATATAAAACTAAAACAACTCGCTGATCAGAGCATCATCTAAGATTATAAGATTGAAATGATTATTGTCCGATAATTTAGCCATACAGTCAGCGATCATATTCGCTTTTCGCATAATCCATTAAAAATCTAACGATCAATCATTAGAACGAAAAAAAACAATAAAACAAACAAGTTGCAAGCTACTTGTCATAGAATTAATAAAAATATAAAAGTTATAAAATATAAAAATTTAAAAAAAATCCTGATCGCCCTCACTGTAAAAATTTTTCGCCCCTAATTATTTTTATTTTAATTATTTTTTTATCAATGATCGATAATTAATTTTAATATTAATTATTAATTATTAAATTTATTATTTTTATTATATTTTATTAAAAAATAATTTTATAATACGTTTTTTTCTATCATCGTAATATTTTTTTTATCTTAATGATATGCTTTATTTTTTATTTATTTATTTTTGTAGTATGTTTTAGCATATTTTAATCATCTATTATTGTTTATTTGCTTGTACAAAAAAAATAATCAATGTTAATTTTTTATTTATGTTTTTATTGGTAGATATTTAAAAATTTATATTTTCACTCAATTGATGTTTATTTATGGATAAAATTAATTTTAAATAACGATATTTTTATATGATAATTTAAATTGCGTATAAGTTAAAATATATGATTTTTTTTATACGGACCCTACCGCGAAGGAACAAAAAGTGGGTTTTACCTTTAAGCATAAATCAAACGGAATTAGAATAAAAAAAATATTCGGGACGAAAGTTAACAAAGAACATTCATTAGGGGCATGGTTCTGAATTAATCTTTTTATGCTTCCAAAACGCTAAACCTAAACTCGAGTACCAGCGAAGAACACTGAAAAATGGCGTCGTTCCGGCTAACACGTTCCGTCTCACGCGCCGCCCTCCTCAGACCCTCTCTTGCTTCCTCACTCTCGATCTTCTCTTCTTCTTCGCAATCATCATCTACCTCGATTACCAGTCCCCATTTCAGCAACCCATTAACTAGGCTTTCTCATCTGTTTCCCGATTACGACAACTCTCGTCATCATTTCAAATTCTCCAAGGAATATCTACCATTCCTCTCAAATTTCAGACATGGAATTCTTTGGATATCCACATCTTCTGGAGTCGCCGACAGCTCGGGTAAAGGTGATCAACCGCGTAGTAGTAGCAATAACAAGAATGTTGCGGTGTTTCCCTCTTGGATTGACGTTTATTTGCCCCGAGTAATTCAGCCTTACGCTAAGCTTGCCCGCCTCGATAAGCCTATTGGAACTTGGTTGCTCGCTTGGCCTTGTATGTGGTAAGACTTATTTTTTTTCTTTTTCCTGTGATTGTCGTGCTGTTCGATTCTCGAATTTGTTTGGAATTTTGTTGCTTTTGGCGTGAACATCTTTAAATTTTCTGTAGGTCAATTACATTAGCATCAACACCAGGCCATCTTCCTGATTTTAAGATGATGGCTTTGTTTGGTTGTGGGGCTCTGCTTTTGAGAGGTGCTGGTTGTACTGTCAATGACCTCCTTGATCGGGATATTGATACTATGGTATCTTTAATGGTTTCTTCAACCTTTTCGATTAATCTCACATGCAGTCGGACATGTCGGACGGTTCAACCCTTCTGTTTGGACGGAGAATCGCGGTCAATGTGGTGAACTATGGAGAATGTGTGTGAAAGACACCATTAACCACGACTATACATCCAAATCAGAAGGGGGTGAACCGCCCGAAATGTTGTCGACCGCACCGTCTTACTTTTGCCATCAACAATATATATAATGGAGAATAATAGGAATTTCAAGGATTCTAATTTCAAACAAATGCACTTAATTTTCTACTTATACACATTTTGAGTCTTGACATTTGCCTGTTCATTACTCCATTCATTTGATCATATGAGCATTTTGCACACAGGTGGAACGCACGAAGCTAAGACCAGTTGCAAGTGGTCTTTTGACACCATTTCAAGGGATTTGTTTTCTCGGGTTTCAGCTGCTTTTGGGTCTTGGAATTCTTCTTCAACTTAATAATTATAGGTTAATGTTCTTTCTCTTGCTGTTGCTTATGGTTATTGTTCAAGTGATTTGGACTTATTCAACTTTTCCAAAGGACTTCCATGGTTTTACGTGAAATTTTCTATTGAATACTATTGAGATGGACTTGATCACAGAAGTTATGTTTCGTGTCATCTAAACTTTATTGTTGTCTTTTCTCAACTGCCCTTGAAAATTTAGTGAAATCAATGTAGCTTGTTGGTACAGAAATTTTACTTTATATATCTGATGTTGCTTTACCATTTCTTGTAGCCGTGTATTAGGGGCTTCGTCCTTGTTGCTAGTCTTCTCCTATCCTCTTATGAAGAGATTTACATTTTGGGTAATGATGTTTGCATGTATTTTTTTTCTTCTTTTATCCCCAGTTCGATTATTTATTTACCTGTGATACATCTGGTCGATTCAGCCTCAAGCCTATCTTGGTCTGACCTTCAACTGGGGAGCGTTATTAGGTTGGTCGGCGATTAAAGGGAGTCTAGATCCTGCCGTTGTGCTTCCACTGTACTTTTCTGGAGTATTTTGGACTCTTGTGTATGATACAATATATGCACATCAGGTACAACTTTATCTCTTGAAAGCTATATGTACTCCATGCTTTCTTTACAACTTTTACTGGACTAATATCCTAGCTTAAAATGACATGTTAATGTTAATTCTGAGGAGCTAGTATGATTCTGTTGAGATGATCTCTTATTTTTTATATTGGATAAATGAATATGTAGTTACTTTTCATATTTTTACTCTGGTTGGAGTTAACTTAATAGGGGACATAGGCTTGCGATGACAATTGAGGCACGTCCTTTTCAGATGGTTAAGGTTTTACAGGGTTGAGGGTTGATTTATGGGGCTACCAATGGCCATTTTGTGAACCTAACTTTTTATTGAATTTATACATATGCGAGATATAAATTGAACGGGTAATTTCTATGGCCACTAGTACATAACAGTATCTGTAAATAAGTTTGTAAAATCAAATAGGAAAAGGAAAATGTTATTTTGTCAACAAAAAATCAACCCCGTTTACGATGCTTTGTTTCTGCCCCTTTCACACACATACACGAAAGGAAAAAGAAAACTTCTGTGAGGTACTTCATCTATATGGATTAAAGCTTTGTTTCTCTAGATCTGTTGGAACTATGAAACAATAGGATATTATAGCTTTTTTCTTTGACATTGAGAACTATTCATTCAGGATAAAGAGGATGATATTAAAGTTGGTGTTAAATCTACAGCCTTGAGGTTTGGGGATTCAACTAAGGAGTGGACTACTGGTTTCGGAATTGCATGCATTAGTAGTCTTGCTCTCAGTGGATACAATGCTGATATTGGTATTTTGGTCGCTTTCTATTTAAATTTTGCTATCATGTAATTTGCTTGTAATAACCTTTTATTTTGCTAATTTTTGTAAATCATGTTTGAGCAGGTTGGCCATATTATGCCTTTCTTGCTGCAGCATCTGGACAAATGGCTTGGCAGATATGGACTGTTAATCTAACATGCCGTGCAGATTGCAATAGAAAGTGAGTGATAAGTTTACGAATTCGACCGGTTTATTCTATTTTTTTAGAGAAAGTTACAAAAGCCTACCCAAGGACCAAACTTCTTTCAATGCCTGCTTGCCGGGGACCTGGTTTTGCCTAAATATTTATTTTCATTTGTACTCAGCTTTCTGCATGTGTTACATCTCATTCTTTTTTCTCTTGTAACAGGTTTGTGTCCAACAAGTGGTTTGGTGCACTTATTTTCAGCGGGATTTTATTTGGAAGAGTCTTCTCGTAAAGGTATTCTTGAAATGCTGGATAACTAAGTATTCACATACGCCTAATGGAGTAAATAAACGATAATGAATAGATTATTGTAGTTGAAATAATTTTGCTGTATTTTTTTGTATGACCAGCTTACTACTAGTGGTAAGAACTAAGGATCTTATTGAAGCTGGTATTACATTTGGTTTCAAATATGTTTGTTGAATCTCAACTTTTTTGATTGACGGCGGTATCAGTTTTGATGTTGATTGTTGATGTCTTGTATTTTCTATGTTTCCTTATTTCATATTGGTTAGTTATTTTTTTTAGTTTTATTCTAATTTTTAATAAAAAAAAAAATCATTTTTTTTTTGCATGTTTTGTACATCTTTGTCTGTCTTTATAGCTTGATTTATATAGGGGTGAGTATTCGGTCGAGTCGAGTAAAAAAATTTCGAGTTATTCAAGTTGACGAGTCATATTTTACAACTCAAACTTTATTTGAATTTTTTCGATTCGAGTAGAGTTTAAGAAATTTGAGTCGAGTCGAATGAGTCGAGTTTTCGAGTTCTTATAAATATTTAATTATAATTATTTATCATGTTATAGTATGATTTGATTTCAATTTAAACGACTTTCTCTAATCATATAAGATATACATATATATATATTTTTTCATATGTAGCAATATTTCTTTATATTTTTACATATAAATGTATATCTATCATAAAAAATTGAGAGATTCGTCTTAACCTTAAAAATTATTCTTTTAATTATTAAAAATTTCGAGTTATTCGAGTTTTCAATTTACAACTCAAACTTTATTTAAAATTTTTTCGAGTCGAATCGAGTCGATTAAATTTTGAGTGAGTCAAAATGAGCCGACTATTTTTGTCCCGAATCGAGTCGAGTTATTCGATTTTTTTAAGTTGAGTCGAGTTTTGCTCACCCCTAGATTTATATGCTCTTGTGGTATTTTTTCTGCCTTATGGTATGTTGTTCACCTACATATATGGTAGTTCTGCAATCATGGAAAAATTCGCTTGTATCTGATTTGCGATTATGGGTAGTCTTTTAGTGGAAAAATTATTATATGAACCCTTTCCACCACTTACGATATGGTCTCAACCAATTAAATTAAGACACATAATATATTTTTTTCATATCAAATTTACACATAAGCATTGACCAAATCATCTAATTTAATGTCTTTGATTTAAAAAAGGAAAAAATATTATAAAAGAATTCTTGTGTCATTTTTTTTCTTTGTTTTTTAAAATTTTCTTAATTATTTTTTATATAGATTTGGGGTTTAGGGTTTAGGGTTAGGGATTAGTAGTTTAAGGTTTATGTGGTTTAGGTTTAAGGTTAGGGTTTAGAGTTAGGGTTAAAGTTAAGGTTAGAGTTAGGGTTTAGGGTTAAGGTTAGAGTTAGTGTTTAGGGTTTAGGATTTAGGGTTATGATTTAGGGTTTAGTGTTAGTGTTTAGGGTTAAGGTTAGTGTTAGTGTTTAGGGTTAGGGTTTAGGGTTTAAGTTTAAGGTTAGAGTTATGATTTAGGGTTTAGGGTTTAAGGGTTAGGGTTAGGGTTAGAGTTAAGGTTTAGCGTTTAGGGTTTATGTTTAGGATTTAGGGTTAAGGTTAGAGTTAGGGTTTAGGGTTAGTGTTTAGGTTTTAGGATTTAAGGTTAGTGTTTAGGGTTAAGGGTTTAGTGTTAAGGTTAATGTTAGTGTTTAAGGTTAGTGTTTATGGTTTAGGGTTAGTATTTAGGGTTTAGAGTTAGTGTTTAGGGTTTAGGGTTAAGGTTAGAGTTAGTGTTTAGGGTTTAGGGTTCATGTTAGAGTTAGGGTTTAGAGTTTAGGGTTTAGGGATTAGGGTTAGGGTTTAGGGTTTAAGGTTTATGGTTAGGGTTAGGGTTTAAGGTTTGTGTTTAATATTTAGGGTTAAGGTTTAGGGTTAAGGGTTAAGGTTAGAGTTAGGGTTTAGGGTTTAAGGTTAGGGTTTAGGGTCAAGGTTTAGGGTTTATGGTTAGGGTTAGGGTTAGGGTTTAAGATTTAGGATTTAGGGTTAATGTTAGTGTTAGTGTTTTGGGTTTAGGGTTAGGGTTTAGGGTTAAGGTTAGTGTTAGGGTTTAGGGTTTAGGGTTAAAGTTAGAGTTAGGGTTTAGGATAGGGTTAGGGTTTATGGTTATGGTTTAGGGTTATGGTTTAGGGTTTAGGGTTAAGGTTTTATGTCAAGGTTAGTGTTAGGGTTTAAGATTTATGGTTAAGGTTAGAGTTAGGGTTTAGGGTTTAGGGTTAAGGTTAGAGTTATGGTTAGGGTTTAAGGTAGGGTTAGGGTTTAGGGTTATGGTTAGGGTTTAGGGTTTAAGGTTTAGGGTTAAGGTTTAATGTTAAGGTTAATGTTAGAATTTAGGGTTTAAGGTTAAGGTTAGAGTTAGGGTTTAGGGTTTAGGGTTAAGGTTAGAGTTAGGGTTTAGGTTTTAGGGTTAAGGTTAGGGTTTAGGCTTTATGTTTAGGGTTTAGGGTTATGATTTAGGGTTTATGTTTACGGTTAGTGTTTAGGGTTTAGAATTTAGGGTTAGGGTTTATGGTTAAGGTTAGTGTTACGGTTTAGGGTTTATGGTTAGGGTTTAGGGATTAAGGTTAAGGTTGGAGTTAGGGTTTAGGGTTAGGGTTTAGGGCTTATGGTTAAGGTTTAAGGTTTAGGGTTTAGGGTTAACATTTTGTGTTTATGTTTAGGGTTTAGGGTTAAGGTTTAGGGTTTATGTTTAGGGTTATGGTTAGAGTTAGGGTTTAGGGTTAAGGTTATAGTTAGGGTTTCTTGTTTAGGTTTTAGGGTTAGGGTAGGGGTTTTTGGTTTATGTTTAGGATTTAGGGTTAAGGTTTATGGTTAAAGTCTAGGGTTTTAGGGTTAGGGTTTAGGATTTAGGGTTAGAGTTTGGGGTTAAGGGTTTAGTGTTAAGGTTAGTGTTAGTGTTTAGGGTTAGTGTTTGAGGTTTAGGGTTAGTGTTTAAGGTTTAGGGTTAAGGTTAGAGTTAGTGTTTAGGGTTTATGGTTATAGGTTATAGATTGGAGTTTAGGGTTAAGGTTAGTGTTAGTGTTTAGGGTTTATGGATTAAGGCTAGTGTTTAGGGTTTGTAGTTAAGGTTAGAGTTAAGGTTTAGGGTTTAGGGTTAAGGTTAGAGTTAGGATTTAGTGTTTAGTGTTTAGGGTTAGGGTTAGTGTTTAGGTTTTATGTTTAGGGTTAGGGTTTATAATTTAGTGTTAAGGTTAGTGTTAGGGTTTAGGGTTAAGGTTAGGGTTAGTGTTTAGGGTTTATGTTTAAGGTTTAGGGTTAGTGTTTAAGGTTTAGGATTTAAAGTTAGAGTTTAGGGTTAAGGTTAAGGTTAGTGTTTAGGGTTAGTATTTAGTGTTTAGTGTTAGGGTTTATGGGTTAGGGTTTAGGGCTTAAAGTTAAGGTTAGAGTTAGGGTTTAGGGTAAAGTTAGGGTTTAGGGTTAGTGTTTATGGTTTATTTAGTGTTTTGGGTTAGTGTTTAGGGTTTAGGATTTAGGATTTAGGGATTAGGATTAAGGGTTTATGGTTAAGGTTAGTGTTAGTGTTTAGTGTTTAGGGTTAGTGTTTAATGTTTAGGGTTTAATGTTAAGGTTAGAGTTAGGGTTGAGGGCTTAGTGTTTAGGGTTTAGTGTTAAGGTTAGAGTTGGGATTTAGGGTTTAGGTTAAGGCCAAGGTTTAGGCTTTATGTTTAGGGTTTAGTGTTAGTGTTTAGTGTTTAGGGTAGGGTTAGGGTTTAGTGTTTAGGGTTTAGGATAGAGTTTAGGGTTTATGGTTTAGGTTTTTGGTTAAGGTTTATGGTTTTGGGTTAAGGTTAGAGTTAGGGTATAGGGTTTATGTTTAGGGTTTAGGGTTTATGGTTTAGGTTTTAGGGTTAAGGTTTGTGTTAGGGTTTAGGGTTTAGGGTTTATGTTTTGGGTTTTGGGTTAGTGTTTAGGGTTCGAGTTTAGGGTTAGGGTTAGAGTTAGGGTTTAGGGTTTAGGGTTATTGTAGTGTTTAGGGTTTATTTTAGGGTTTAGGGTTAAGGTTTAAGGTTTAGGGTTTATGTTTAGAATTTAGGGTTAAGGTTTAGTGTTAAGGTTAGGGTTTAGGGTTAGAGTTTATGTTTAGGGTTTAGGGTTAGTGTTTAGGGTTTAGGATTTAGGGTTAGGGTTTGGGGTTAAAGGTTTAGTGTTAAGGTTAGTGTTTAGGGTTAGTGTCTCGGGTTTAGGATTAGTGTTTAGGGTTTAAGGTTTTGGGTTTAGGGTTAAGGTTAGTGTTAGTGTTTAGGGTTTAAGGTTTTGGGTTAAGGTTAGTGTTAATGTTTAGGGTTTATGGATTAGGGTTATGGTTTAGGGTTTAAGGTTAAGGTTAGAGTTAGGGCTTAAGGTTTGGGGTTTAGGGTTAAGGTTAAAGTTAGGGTTTAGGGTTAGGGTTAGGGTTTAGGGTTTAGGGTTAAGGTTAGAGTTTGGTTTAGGGTTTAGGGTTAGGCTTAAGGTTTAGGTTTTATGTTTAGTGTTTAGAGTTAGTGTTTAGGGTTTAGAATTTAGGGTTTAGGGTTAAGGTTAGTGTTAGTGTTAGTGTTAAAGGTTTAGAGTTAGGGTTTAGGGATTAGGTTTAGGGTTGAGGTTAGAGTTAGGGTTAAGAGTTTAGGGTTAGTGTTTAATGTTTAGGATTTAGGGTTAGGGTTAAGGGTTTAGTGTTAAGGTTAGTGTTAGGGTTTATGGTTAGTGTCTGGGATTTAGGGTTAGTGTTTAATGTTTAGGGTTTAGGGTTAAGGTTAGAGTTAGGGTTTAGAGTTTATGGTTTTGGTTTAGGGTTTATGGTTAAGGTTAGTGTTAGTGTTTAGGGTTTAGGGTTAGGATTTAGGGTTTAGGGTTAAGGTTAGAGTTACGGTTTAAGGTTTAGGGTTAAGGTTAGAGTTAGGGTTTAGTATTTAGAATTTAGGGTTAGTGTTAGTGTTTAGGTTTTATCTTTAGTATTTAGGGTTAAGGTTTAGGGTTTAGGGTTACGGTTAGAGTTAGGGTTTAGGGTTAAGGTTAGTGTTAGTGTTTAGGGCTAGTGTTTGGGGTTTAAGGTTAAGGTTAGAGTTAGTGTTTAGGGTTAAGGTTGGAGTTAGGGTTTAGAGTTTAGGGTTTAGGGTTATGGTTTAGGGTTTATGTTTAGGGTTTAGGGTTAGGGTTTAGGATTTAGGGTTAAAGTTTAGGGTTAAGGTTAATGTTAGTGTTTAGGGTTTAGGGTTAGTGTTTATAGGGTTTTAGGGTTTAGGGTTAGGGTTTAGGGCTTAAGATTAACGTTAAGGTTAAGGTTAGAGTTGGGGTTTAAGGTTTAGGTTAGAGTTAGGATTTAGGGTTTAGAGTTTAGGGTTAGTGTTTAGTGTTTAGGGTTTAGGTTAGAGTTAGGGTTTATTGTTTATATTAGTGTTTAGGGTTTAGGTTTAGGATTTAGGTTTAGGGTTTAGGGTTTAGGGTTTAGTGTTAAGGTTAGAGTTGGGGTTTAGGGTTTATGTTAGGGTTTAGGGTTTATGGTAGGGTTAAGGGTTTAATGTTATGGTTTAAGGTTAGGGTTTAGGGTTAAGGTTAGTGTTAGGGTTTAAGGTTTATGTTTAGGGTTTAGGGTTAAAGGTTTAGTGTTAAGGTTAGTGTTATTGTTTAGGGTTTAAGGTTTAGGGTTAAGGTTAGAGTTCGGGTTTAGGGTTTATGAGTTAAGGTTAGAGTTGGGGTTAGGGTTTAGGGTTTTTATTTAGGGTTTAAGGTTATGGTTTAGGGTTTATGTTTAGGGTTTAGGATTTAGGATTTAGGATTTAGGGTTAGGGTTTAGGGTTAAGTTTAGAGTTAGGGTTTAGGGTTAAGGTTAGAGTTTGGGTTTGTGTTTAGGGTTTTGGGTTATGGTTAGGGTTTAGGATTTAGGGTTAAGGTTTAGTGTTAAGGTTAGAGTTAGGGTTTAGGGTTTATGGTTTAGGGTTATGGTTTAGGGTTTAGCGTTAGTGCTTAGGGTTTAGGATTTAGGTTTAGGGTTAATGTTTAGGGTTTAAGGTTAAGGTTAGAGTTAGAGTTTAGAGTTTAGGGTTATTGTTAGGGTTTAGGGTTTATGTTTAGTGTTTAGGGTTTAGGGCTAGAGTTTGGGATTAAGGTTTAGGGTTAGTGTTTAGGGTTTAAGGTTTATGGTTTAGGTTAGAGTTAGGGTTTAGGGTTTAGGGCTAGAGTTTGGGATTAAGGTTTAGGGTTAGTGTTTAGGGTTTAAGGTTTATGGTTTAGGTTAGAGTTAGGGTTTCGGGTTTAGGGTTAATGTTAGAGTTAGTGTTTAGGGCTTAAGGTTTAGGGTTTAGTGTTAAGGTTAGAGTTAGGGTTTAGGGTTTAGGTTAGGGTTAGGATTTAGGGTTTAGGGTTATGGTTTATTGTTTAGGTTAAGGTTAGGGTTAGGGTTAGGGTTAGGGTTTAGGGTTAGGGATGAGAAAAAATTAATTTAATAATAATTCAATTTAATACTGGACCTTCCAAAATTCAATATTTATGTATTGGGTTTAGGGTTTAGTAGTAGTGTTTAGGGTTTATGGTAGGGTTAGAGTTTAGGGTTAGGGTTAGGGTTAAGGTTTAGGGTTTAGGGTTAAGGGTTAAGGGTTAAGGTTTAGGATTTAGGGTTTTGGGTTTTGGGTTTTGGGTTAAGGTTATAGTTAGGGTTTAGGGTTTAGGGTTTAGGGTTTAGGGTTTATGGTTAAGGTTAGAGTTAGGGTTTAGGGTTAGGGTTTAGGGTTAGGGTTAAGGTTAGGGTTTAGGTTTTAGGTTTTGGGTTAAGGTTATAGTTAGGGTTTTGGGTTTATGTTTAGGGTTTAGGGTTTAGGGTTAGGATTTAATGTCAATGTTAGTGTTAAGGTTTAGGGTTTAGGGTTAAGGTTAGAGTTAGGGTTTAGGGTTTAGGGTTTAGGGTTTAGGGTTTAGAATTTAGGGTTAGGGTTAAGGTTAGTGTTAGTGTTTAGTGTTTAGGGATTAGGGTTAAGGTTTGAGTTAGGGTTTAGGGTTAAGGTTAGAGTTAGGGTTTAGGGTTTAGGGTAGTGTTTAGGGTTTATGTTTAGGGTTTAGGGTTTAGGGTTAAGGTTTAGGGTTTATGGTTAAGGTTAAAGTTAATGTTTAGGGTTACATTTTGTGTTTATGTTTAGGGTTTAGGGTTAAGGTTAGAGTTTGGGTTTAGGGTTAAGGTTATAGTTAGGGTTTGTTGTTTAGGTTTTAGGGTTAGGGTAGGTGTTTTTTGTTTATGTTTAGGATTTAGGGTTAAGGTTTAGGGTTTAATGTTTAGGGTTATGGTTTAGGATTTAGGGTTAGGTTTGGGGTTTAGGGTTTAGTGTTAAGGTTCGTGTTTGGGGTTTCAGGTTAGTGTTTAGGGTTTAGGGTTAAGGTTAGGGTTAGTGTTAGTGTTTAGGGTTTAGGGTTATAGGTTATGGGTTGGGGTTTACGGTTAGGGTTAGGGTTGAGGGTTTATGGATTAAGTTTAATGTTTAGGGTTTAGGGTTAAGGTTAGAGTTAGGGTTTAGGGTTTAGGGTTAAGGTTAGAGTTAGGGTTTAGTGTTTAGTGTTTAGGGTTAGGGTTAGGGTTAGTGTTTAGGTTTTATGTTTAGTATTTAGGGTTTAGGTTTTAGGTTTAGTGTTAGGGATTAGGGTTTAGGTTTAAGGTTAGGGTTAGTGTTTAGGGTTTATGTTTAGGGTTTAGGGTTAGGGTTTAGTATTTAAGTTTAGAGTTTAGGGTTAAGGTTAATGTTAGTGTTTAGGGTTAGTGTTTATGGGTTAGGGTTTAGGGTTTTAGGTTAAGGTTAGAGTTAGGGTTTAGGGTTTAGGGTCAAGTTAGGGTTTAGGGTTAGTGTTTATGGTTTATTTAGTGTTTTGGGTTAGTGTTTAGGATTTAGGGTTAGGGATTATGATTAAGAGTTTATGGTTAAGGTTAGTGTTTAGTGTTTAGTGTTTAGTGTTTAGGGTTTAGTGTTTAGGGTTTAGTGTTAAGGTTAGAGTTAGGGATTAAGGTTTAGGGTTTAGTGTTAAGGTTAGAGTTGGGATTTAGGGTTTAGGTTGGGGCCAGGGTTTAGGGTTTAGTGTTAGTGCTTAGGGTTTAGGGTAGGGTTATGGGTTAGGTTAGAGTTTAGGGTTTATGATTTAGGTTTTGGGTTAAGGTTTAGGATTTTGGGTTAAGGTTAGAGTTAGGGTGTAGGGTTTATAGTTAAGGTTAGTGTTAGGGTTTAGGGTTAATGGTTAAGGTTATAGTTAGGGTTTACGGTTTACGGTTTACGGTTTAGGTTTAGGGTTTAGTGTTCGAGTTTAGGGTTAAGGTTAATGTTAGGGTTTAGTGTTAAGGTTTAAGGTTTAGGGTTTAGTGTTAATGTTAGAGTTAGGGTTTAGGGTTTAGGGTTATGGTAGTGTTTAGGGTTTATCTTTAGGGTTTGGGGTTTAGGGTTTATGTTTAGAATTTAGGGTTAAGGTTTAGGGTTTAGGTTAGAGTTAGGGTTTAGGGTTTAGGGTTAGTGTTTATGATTTAGGATTTAGGGTTAGGGTTTAGGATTAAGGGTTTATGGTTATGGTTAAGGTTAGTGTTTAGGGTTTAGGGTTAATGTTAGAGTTAGTGTTTAGGGCTTAGGATTTAGGGTTTAGTGTTAAGGTTAGTGTTGGGGTTTAGGGTTTAGGTTAGGGTTAGGGTTTAGGGTTAGGGTTAGGGTTAGGAGTTAGGGTTTAGGATTTAAGGTTAGGGATGAGAAAAAATTAATTTAATAATAATTCAATTTAATGCCGGACCCTCCAAAATTCAATATTTATGTATTGGCCCCAACAAAAATTCCTTGCTTTCTTTAATACCCCTCAAAGCGCGCCTATCAGTTTCTTCAAAAGAATATTATTAGAAATATTTTAATTTTATTTCCCCTTCGAGAGGAAAAGCTTGCCAGAGCCGAAAATAATCCCAGGGATGGCAGCGACGGCGACTACGAGCCGTGTGGCTCGACGAATGGGTGCAGAGGATGAGAAGTTGGTGTTCGAGACGACGGAAGGAATCGAGCCGATATTGAGTTTCGATCAGATGGGGTTGAAAGACGATCTCCTCCGTGGAATCTATAACTACGGCTTTGAAAAGCCATCAGCCATCCAGCAGAGAGCCGTTATGCCGATAATCAATGGCCGTGATGTCATTGCGCAAGCCCAATCTGGTACCGGAAAAACTTCCATGATTGCCCTCACCGTTTGCCAAGTGGTCGACACGGCTAGCAGAGAGTATGCTTTTATTTTAATTCTTTTAAATTTTAAAATCACTCCTATTTTTCTGGTGATTTCGTTATACGTTGTTGATATCTCCCGCCTGACTTCCCTAATTCTTAGATACTTATAGCCAAAACCCTAAGTTTGAAATAATTTTAAATTTTGATGGTAAATTAGGTTTAATCTTTGGGGCTTCGAATCTCATGACAGATTCCCTATTTTATTTTAGTTTTTTTAGTATTAAAAGGCAACTTTATGTCTTATTGTATCTAGTTTGAAACATGGATTATCGATGAAATCTGCAATGTTTATAATGTTAACCATGTTCTATCAGGGTTCAAGCATTGATCTTGTCGCCCACAAGGGAACTGGCATCACAAACAGAGAAAGTTATACGGACAATTGGTGATTTCATGAACATTCAGGCACACGCTTGTATTGGAGGCAAAAGTGTGGGTGAAGATATAAGAAAGCTAGAACACGGAGTTCATGTCGTGTCAGGAACACCTGGCCGAGTCTGTGATATGATCAAGAGGAGAACCTTACGTACTAGGGCTATTAAACTCCTGATTCTTGATGAATCTGATGAGATGTTGAGCAGAGGGTTCAAAGATCAAATTTATGATGTTTACAGGCATCTTCCACCAGAGCTCCAGGTTACTTCCTCACCTACCTTTGTGTCTAAGCTTGCTTTATTCTGTGTTATTAGCTTTATTGCGATCATTCCAAAAGAACCCTAATCGTGGAAAGTCCTTTTGTGTTGCTTACTGTTTTCATGCCCGATTTTGAAATTCATGAATCATGAGTTGAATTTCAGTTGGTGTGATCTCTATTTGTCTTGCTGGCATATGCAGTATAACCACAAGTCTTCTTTATCTCTCCTTATCTAGTTTGTTTATGTTGTTGACATTGCTTTGTTCTCTTTAATGAATTATGGCTAGGTTTGTTTAATATCTGCTACGCTCCCTCATGAAATCTTGGAAATGACAAGCAAATTTATGACTGATCCTATAAGGATCCTTGTGAAGCGTGATGAGTTGACACTGGAGGTAATTCGAAAGCTGTTATGCTAATGGTATTTCCCCAAATTCTACTTTGCAATTTGATACAAGCTTTTGTTCTGTTTTCTCGATTGCAGGGAATTAAGCAGTTTTTCGTGGCTGTTGAAAGAGAGGAGTGGAAGTTTGATACACTATGTGATCTCTATGATACATTGACCATCACCCAAGCTGTTATTTTCTGCAATACAAAACGAAAGGTCTCTTCTGAGTCTTAATAGGCATGCATTTGCTTTTCAAAATTTGTAATTGAAGTCTCTATAATCACGTTTCTAAGTAATTCTTGTATACATGTTCTTCAATTTCATGCTGTGATCTTGAGATTTGCCTCTGTGATTTCTGCTATTGTAACAGGTTGATTGGCTGACTGAGAAAATGCGAAGCAATAACTTTACAGTATCTTCAATGCACGGAGATATGCCTCAGAAGGAAAGAGATGCAATTATGGCTGAGTTTCGGGATGGTGCGACCCGTGTTCTTATCACAACAGATGTTTGGGCCAGGGGGCTTGATGTTCAACAGGCAAGTCTTGGGAGGAATTTTCATGTCTACTTTTTTGGCTCATTTTTGCTGGTTACATGTTTTCTAGTTGAGTTGTTTATTTATTTTTATTATACCTCTGAGACCAGTTTATGTATAGTAGTGGGAATGGAACCTTAGGCTGGGGTTTACTTCCTAAGTGGTTTGTGTGTAAAATGCCTTGAGTCATTGTTATGCTAGAGTTAAATGCATATTGTGTGTTTTTATTGGCATGCTTCCTTAATCCAAGGGGGAAGAATATGTTTTACAATGAAAAAGCATTGTAATTTCTATCAATTTAGAAGGCCTCCTGTTTTATATTCATTTTTTTGCTAATTTACTTTCGGGTTTCAGGTATCCCTGGTGATAAATTATGACCTGCCAAATAATCGAGAGCTTTACATCCATAGGATTGGTCGTTCAGGTCGTTTTGGTCGAAAGGTATTTCTTTTACCATCTAATTTGATTTTGGGATGAAACACGTTTCTTACTCGATTATCCTTTCTTTTTATCTATTGCATACGTTTTCTGAAGATTTGAATACCGCAGTCTCACCTTCAGTTGGGTAATGGGTACTGCATGTTAAACAAAAATGAAAAATAATACTCAATTTACATGAACACCATTTTGTATTCATCTTTGCTCTCGGCTGCCTGTTCAAATGGAAGATTACATATGACTGGATTCCCTTGTATTGTGTTTGTGCAGGGTGTTGCTATTAATTTTGTAAAAAGTGATGACATCAAGATTCTGAGAGATATTGAGCAGTATTATAGTACCCAGATCGATGAAATGCCGATGAATGTGGCGGATCTGATATAAGAATGCTTTGGAATGAACTGTGTTGTGGTTGCATCATGTTTTATGTGGGGTATTGGCTTGTAGTTTCTACACCCAGTGAGACAAGAGAACATTGCGATTGACTTGCTTTGGCCTTTGTGTTGTTGGACATGGAATTTGTTTAATTTTATGGTATGTTTTGGGGGTAAAGAGCATTCCATCTGTCTTTTTATCTTCACATTTCGTCTCTGTGTAGGACAATCACAATTTGCACATCATATGTGGAGAAAAAATTCTCCAAAATTTGGGGGTTGGGATATACTTATTTAAAGATTTTATTTAGAAAACAAGATATTTAAAGTTTATTTTTAAAATTTAGATCAAAAAGTTAAAATAAATATCAATTTCAAAAATTTGAACTTTGATAGTTAAATAAATTTTAAGAATATAAAAAAAATTATGGTCAAAATTAAAACTTAACAAACATTATATTAGACACCCATGTTAAACTTTAAACTGCATGTCTATGAAATAATTGTGAATAGTACAGTAACAATAAAACAAAAAAATGGTTCCTATAGATCCTTAAGCTTTTGATTCCGATTAAAAAGTCATGACTGATATTTTTTTTAATAGATTAAACTTGGACTTTCCCTAGGAGTTGTATTATAAAAAGAGGTCGGAGGATGAAAAATAAAAAGGAATAATCCTTATACATTACTCGATTGTAACCATAAATACTAAACAGATCAGACTACATTCTGGCACTTAGGAGGATCCTTTCCTCCCAAATCATAGGATTATGAGGTCCATTCAGCACCCCTAGTAAGTTACAACAATGCTAACCCCCAAAGCCCTTCTCTCATCTCATCCGTCCAAAATGGATGGAAAATGAAATTTTTTTAATAAAAAGTGAAGCAAATTTGTTGTATCAGAAACCAAAAGGTGACTTCCTTCTGCTACCACCTTCTCCATATTGCTCATTCCATTTCCTCAGCTCATTCATGCTGGTAGCATCATAAGCAACAGATGGACCAACCTGTTTTTACAGGAACAAATCATCACATGAACAAGATTGAGAAGCTTTTTTCGATGTTACTCAAACTGTGAGAGTGTCAAACATAGGTTTTTCCTCCACTATAACGCTTAAAAGGTAGTGGGAGAATCATGGTTCCATTTCAGGAACAAGTACATGATTATGCTTTTATGCCCTACAAACACAAATTTAGGCTTGCATTTCATGGGTACTAAATAAGGGTACTCTACCTTGGCTTTAGACTGAATAAAGTCATCCAAATTAAGAGACCTTAGTACTGCAGCTGCTTCATTTTTGCCACCCTAGAAAATCAAGTGAAAAATGTTAACACAAAAATCAAACTGTACACTTTATCTTTATATATTGTTCATATTTTCGGATGTGAATGATCGGCCTATTAGCCTAGAAACACAATCATATTGATGCATCATTGAATGCTTACCTTGTTTTCTTCTTCTAGAAGTTCTTGCACAGGCCTGTATGCTGCAGCTATGCAGAGGTTCTGCACATAAAATTACATAGAAATATGAACCAGACAGTTCAACAATTCAAGCGGAACTAAAATCGGTTCTTTACCTTCAAATCACTGCCAGAGTACCCCTCAGTTGCATTTGCAAGTTCTTCAAGTGAGAAATCAGGTCCTATATTCTCTTCCGCGAGAAATATTTTCAGTATCTTCATGCGGTTTCCAGCATCAGGTAAGTCAACATATAACCTAAAATGGACACCCAGCATATTTCATAAGCGATACTGGTAAAACATAAAAGCGGAGCTTGATAGCAGAACCTCACGAATGTTGGATTTACCTTCTTGGTAAGCGACGAATAACAGCGTCATCAAGATCAAATGGCCTATTTGTGGCACCAAGGATGAGGATTCTTTGGCTATCTTTTGACCTTAATCCATCCCAAGCTGCCATGAACTCGTTTTTCATTCTCCTAGTTGCCTCATGCTCAAAACCACCTCCACGAGAACCCAGCAAACTATCAACCTATGATGCAAAAATTCAATTCAACATTTAATCCCAAGCACCATGAAAAATGACTCAGAATCATAGAGCAGGAAATATAATTGAATACACCCCCTCGAGAGTCCTCACTGGTATTCATGTAAATGAATATAGAAAATGACAATTTATTGTGTGAACCTGCATAGTATTACGTGTTTCAAGAAATCAAATATCATGGTTTTGAACTAAAATTTTAAACAGAGCTCATTCTTCATAGGACATGAGGTTTATTCTGCTCTGCTTAGAAACATTTTACAATCCTTCACAAGAATTTTCTACAGCATATTTATTTATAGTATAGAGTATGCCGTGGTTTTTTCCTTCATTTTTTGGCCTGTCATTTACCATATAAGATAGAGGACATCGCAGGAATTGTTGCATTTCTGAAAAGAGAATACAGGTTCTCTTGGGAAAAGAAAAGGTATATCATAGAACGGACTTCCTTAAGATTTGGCTCATTCAATCTTCCAAGTCTCTCTGGAAACATTAAAGATAATGAACATGTTCGTGACAGTAAAAAGATTTTCTACTCCCCAAGTGGAACTCACCTCGTCAACAAAAATAATGACTGGCGCCAGCTTGCTAGCAAAGGAGAAAAGGGCCTTGGTGAGCTTTTCAGCATCTCCAAACCACTGTGAAGTAGATAAAAGTGGTATCAGAAATGCTAAGTTATAAATAAAGAAATTTACAAAGAATCAGAGAAATTTAGACAAGACAAATGTGCTGAGGCCTTTGCAAACAAAATTGCACTACCTATCATGAAAAACGAGAAATTTATCGGGATGATAAGTAGATGAAATTTCATCAGTTAGTTGATTCAGGCTGAGGTGGGATTTGCCTTGATGATAAAATTCTTGACTCATGGAAATATAGTAAAACAGTCGGTGCCAGGAAACAAATATGGTCTACAGAATGAAAAATGTACTCCAATCTCATTGACTTGGAAAAAATAATTTGTGCATACCTTTGATGTAAGAGCTGAACCAGTAATGCTGATAAAGTTTGCCCCAGCTTCTGTTGCCAGTGCCTTAGCAAGAAGAGTTTTCCCGGTTCCAGGAGGACCAAAAAGCAATATTCCTTTGCAAGGCTGAAAAGTGATTCACAGAATTACATACAGACAACTTAACCAATTTCCATTAGCATCCACAAGAATATAAGGTCAAGTACCCGCAATAGGTTTCCACGAGAGAAGAGTTCAGGCCTTCTCATTGGAAGAATGACAAGTTCATGCAATGCTTTTTTCACATCTTCAAGTGCACCTATATCATCAAATTTGACACCAATTTCACCAGGTGCTACCACAGCTGAAACAAAGTCACTTTCATACTCATCTTTAGCAAGGTTCTGCAAAATTTACATCAATCAAACTCAGTATCAATGTTACATTCAAGCTTCAACATCTTTTTATAAACAATGGGTCCATGCCTTCAAGTTTTGTGCAGGCTTTCGAGTTAATGTTTCTTGCTCCTTCAATCTCAAAACTGCGATTTCAAGGCTTCACATGAAACGAAGAATAAGTAAAAATGAAGCAGTGGAATTCTTCATATTATATGGGGCATAGATAATCATCATGTACACACACTTATCACCTTAGAGGGACATACCTTTCACGAGGCAGGCATAATCTTTCACCTTTTATGGAAGGAGATGTGCAAGATGATAAGTAATGGTTTTTAGCCCAGCCAACAACCTTTTCAGCTTCTGCCAAAAAAAATTAATATGTAGCTTAGTACCAAATCATTTTTCGATACAAGAGCATTTGATCAGTATCATTCCCTGCAGACAGCAAAAGTGGTATTCCCAGTGATATAGCATAAAGTTAACAAAACCAGCAAATTGTGACGTTTTCAGCTTCTAAACTTAATATAGCCATAAAAAATATAGTTTACTGTGCACTTATTATTGCAATCACAAGCAAAAAGATGGTAATTCCAAAAACATCATCTGATTCACCCATCAATAGAGTTGATTATTTTGATTTTGTTTTACTAATCAAATTGACTCACTCCAGTTGCATCAAAGATTACGTATGTTGTTGACAAGTAACTTTGACATAGAGGAATATGAAGAGTGAAGGTTACTTATATTTATCCTGAGAAGGGAAAAATAAATTTACAACTAAATTAATGAAGTAAAAGTTGCTGGAGGTAGATTTATGTTGAATGTGAATCCTTACTGCGTGTTGTCAGTATCACACCATCAGTATTTGTATGTAAGAGGTCCAAACATGACAACTCATTTTCTTCAAGAACCTACAAGACAATTGTTTCATCGACAAAATGGCCACAACAAAGAAAATGTTGCAATGCAAGCTTCCAAATAATCAAAACGAAATTTATTGCACACCTTATGTAATTCGTTTATATTGCTTCTTGATATCACGATTCTCCGATCCTCGTCAAGTTGTTTATTGAATGTTCTAAGGAGATCTTCCTCCTAGGAAGTGTAGCAAAAGATTAAAAAAGAAAAATTTGGATAATTAAGTCTCCTCTTTTCACGTGGAATTACCTTAGGAGGAAGGATGCACAAAACATTAGTAAAGAGCTTAGATATTTCATCAGCAGCAGATCTCTTGTTTGCCTTAAGACCCTCAGTAAGGTGCTTCAAAGAGAGAGGCTGCAAAATATAAGAAAATCATATTAGTATAGCATGACAGAATAAGGTTGAAACAAAAAGTTACGAAAGCACATAACAAAAAAAGCATTTTAGAAACCATAATCATGGGAACGGGGTAAAGGAACCTCCTTTTAATTTAAATAGCATAAAAATGAAAATACACATGAAGACCTAGAGTTCTCACCCCACACCTTCCCTGTAGGTATTGAGCACTTAAACCCCCCAAGAAAGTTCTCTTCAGACAAAAACTTTAATACATATATATATATATATATGAATATATGATAGCAGTTGAAGTACAAAGAAATTAATGTTGATGCAAGGCATGGAAGTTCAGCAAGTTGCTTAGTTAATTGATTGAGATTGATTGGATAGATGGAAAACAATCATAACCAGGAACTAACAAAATGGAAATGCAGGGAAAACAATATTAATGTATGTAGGGGAAGCTTCTAATTGCTGCATGCCATACAGTCTAGAAGTAAACAATTGCGGAGAAAAAGTTTCTCAAAAACCCAAGATAAAACTACAGCTGAACACTTGAATAGAAAGATGACTCCCATGCCAAATAAATTACAATAAAGTTAGCAAGGGTACCAGTTTTGTAAGGCGGCCAATATTTGGGAGTACCATCGTCTGTTGAAGAAGGCAGTACCAATTATAGACAGAAAAAAGGAAAACGTCAATGCTAATAATTAAGAAAAGTTTAATAAAGTATAAACACAAGCAACAACTTAGCATCTGAAGTGTGATTTTATTAGTGCAAAGATCCTTAGTTATCGAAATACACAGAATACTGAAAGCTCCAGATGTCAGTTCTCGATGCTTACAAATTTCTCTTTCTCCTTCGATCCACTTTCAACTTTATTCTGCCCACAAATTAAAACAACAGGACCTGATAGTTTGTCAAACATTCCATGAACCTTGTCGAAAAATTCTTTACGTTTTGACTTGGGAACCGCCCTAGACAACCACTGCGAAGAATCTTGGAAATATACGATAAGAGGTTGCTTGGAATGCAAAACCTGAAAAGAAGGCAAAAGCAAAGATCAAGGACCAAGGAAGCCCGGGTTAAAACTCAATTAATAAGTACAGAAGCCATAGACTGAACCAAGGTAGAATTCCTTAAGGTGATTAAAAATCCAGGACTTTAAACCTTGAGAATAGAGACAACACTAATTGGCTTGAGATGCTTTCAAAAGTAAAGCTAATAATTCAGTATGTTTGATAGACAAAAATGTTGAACAAGTAAAGTTATGTTATAATAGGTATTAGTTTATGAAAGACGTAATGCCAAAAAATACTACGGATGTTTGATTGAATTGTCATTTTGACTCCTATTCTCTTTTTTGAAGCAATTTAGCCCTCAACATTTCATTTTAGGTCAAAATGGTCACCCTGGATGAAAATTGTTACCTACATGACAGTGCACATCGTAATAGCAGTGTCATATAGGTAAATATGTTGATTTTAAAGAATAACACATCAAGCAAAAAATTAATATATAAAATTGTATGCCTGTCATTTTGTTAAGTCATTTTCAAGTTGTTTACTGTCAGTTGGCTACCACTTTTCATTCACAAAGGGACTATTTTGAACCAAAATGGATCATTGAGGGAAAATTACTTAAAAAAGAATAAGGGGCCAAAGTGGCAATTCAGTCAAACATTAGGGCATTTTTTTAGTATTAAGCGTTTATGAAATATTACTAAAAAGGACTTCACTTTTCATTTCTAAATGAAATAAACCCAAACAAATATATTTTAAAAAGAATTAAGAGTAGTGATTGTTTTTTTAATGTCTAAAAATTATAAAAAAAATTACACAAGAAAAAACATAATACATTAGTTGAAAATAATGTTGAAAGAAATGAAGTGGAAACAAACCATATAGTATTCTTGAGCGAGGATACTTTTGGAAACATAAAAACTCTATCGGGGTATGTTAGTGGAAGTTGGCAGAACATATTTGAATTTTACCTCACATAGAGCTTCCATGGCAATATAGCAGTCCCTTGCCCGAGTCTCATGATCATGCTCAACATCCTTAACTGCAAACAAGTTGTAAGTTTGCTTAAATTGAAGGAACAATACCTTGCTGACAGTAATAAAAGATTCAAATACAGCGCCATAAGTATGTTCATGATAATATAGGTCAGTGAAGACCAAACAAAATCTCACATTATATAATATCTAACAAATGTAACTGACTAGATTAACATCTTGAAGGCATAGAAAATTACAAGTGTCAAAAATATAAGAATGTATACAGATGATCTAAAGCCTAGGAAAATGTAACAATTCCCCTTCGAACAAGTTGCTTATGTTTTTTCAAGAATATCTAGCTGACTTAAAACAATGGAATAACTATTAAGGATAAAAATAAAATATCAGCTCACGCGACACAATATTGAGAACATTCATGTTAATTTATCTATAACTAATAACCCAATGTTACTTTAATCAAAAATATAATTCATATTTGATTGAGAACATTCATGTTAATTTATCTATAACAAATAACCCGATGTTACTTTAATCACAAATATAATTCATATTTGGTTGGTACGGATAATGGCTTCTGGTTGAGAACTTCCAAAGCTTCTAATTTAGAAGAGCACTTAATAAATTGAGTTTTAATAACAGGAAATACCAAGGCAAGAACGGAATTGAGAAGACTTAAACCTGATGAATAGAGAAGGAAAAATAGTGTACTTGGATCGAAAGCCAAAAATATAATCCCTACAGACAAAACGTATACCATTTAACCAATAGACTGGAGGGCTTGCAGACTCGGTGCATTTTTCATCCATCTCTTCTTTTCCTTGGTTATCAGCACTAACATCCAAAATGACAGCAACTTTATCTCCATTAACCTCATATACCTCGCCACGTTGACCATTGCTTAAGGGCCTGCAGACATCAAAGATCGGTAAAATTGCCATAATATCAAGATTAGGATGTTTAAAACAGGAAATATACAGCGATAGCTTCAAGCACAGCTCACACGAGAGAAATTTGAACTTAAAGCGTCAACTATCAATAAAAGTTTATTCTTCACATTGTAGATTAACAATGGACACAGGCAAGACAGATAAAATCAATCCCACAGAACTCTAGGTTTTACATAATTTGCTACAAGGAACTTTGAACCTGATCAAACCACTAATCATATAAACAACAAACAGCATACTATCCAAGATATAACCAGATAAAGATATTAATACCAGATATTAAACCATATCTTGTGTTGTCAAATTAGATGCTACAATATCAAAGTAGTACCGTAGAGGAATGTTATGTTCTAAACATACGGCATGTCTAGTTACACATTCCTCACTTGCATGATTAAGAAACCCCCAAGCCTATTTACAGTATTTCAACAATAAAAAAGCCTAAAACTGGAATAGGACAATACTCGGGCACTTCCATCCATAATTGTTGGAAAGCAGAACTGGCAAGACCATATTCCACCCTCCATAAATGTCCTCATATGTAGCCAATAAAATCCATCAAACAATTGGCTGCCACACACTTTTAAGGACAAGGCACGCATCAACAAAAGAATGTTGACAAAAAATGAATTTCCATGTACATATGGTTAGCATCATTTTTTCCTTCAAACTCGGTTCTCTAGAAGGGGGAATTAATATGAACAATTTCTTAGATCTCCGCCTTTTTCACCCATGATTTTAAAGCACAAGACAGCTGTCAATGGATTCATTATATCCAGATGAGTCTAAAAAGCCAAAAATATGAAGCCAACCTATCTAGGGTCAACATTAATATTATTACCATCTCACAGAAGTGTGAGCTCCTAAAAATATCACAAACTGACGCAAATAATTGGAAGTCATCCTAACTAAGAATGAATTCAGGAGAGGAAAAAAACATAAACCTAAGACAATATTCGAGCAGTAATCAGGAGACCTGTAAATTTAAAGGATATAGTGTCGAGCACAAGCACAGGCACAGATACAGCTTGCTATGACTGGGAAAAAAAATTAAAAAATACCGCGAAAGATTGGAGGAGAGAAGTTTTGAATCCAAAATAACTGAACCCATAATAACAAAAGAAAGGAACCACTGACATCTTTCTAAGTTTCTAATCTGATACAGGTTTTGATCTTTCTAAGTTAGCAAACTTTATCTTCCCACCAAGAAAATTACTCGGCATTATTGCTCACCGGAAAACATTGTGGAAGATACAAGGACCAAGGTTCCTAAAATGAATATGAACCATCACTAAAACACATTTTTAAGAAAGCCCTAAGAATAACAAGTTGAAGAGCTCTTCTTCTATACATCAGACCGACTTACCAACCCACCTGCCTCGAATACTCGTATAAACCTTAGTTGAACCATCAGATGTTGGTATCTTGCCCAATATGATCCTGTGATGGATATATATGTCAAAATCATAGGAGGCTGAAATGGAAGTTCATGGAAAGGATGAATTTTAGGGGTGTCTCTAGCAGGCGGAAATCAGCCGAGTCTATGACTCTCCTAGAAGCATGGTTATCAGCAATCATCATATACAACTAATTTGTAGCTCAAACAATTTGATGTCAACAAAAAGAAACAGGTAACCTGATACTTCAAAAAAGGAGAGAGATTCCAAAATTGCAGATCGTGTTACGGAACTTGCCAATAAGGCATCTTATCAGCAACAGATGAGCAATGACTGCTCAGTAATCTTTTTCCATCATTTGGAACCCCATAAAACACAATCATACAAAGACACAAAAGAAACAATAAAAATATCAAAAGAAAAAGAAAAACAGAAAACTGCCTAACTAGTATCACAGCATTTCTTCTACTTCAACAATTTTTAGAAGTTACAAATTCTCAAAAGTAAAAAAACGGCATTTGGAACACCATTTGACCGTCTTCGTTTTCAATACTTAAACAAATCAAACATAGTTAAAATTGCTAAAGCAAAGAACAAAGTAGAATCTAAGAAATCCACCATGTGGATGAACGTGACAGATAAAAAACAAAACAACATACAGGTAAATTAATCCATTTCATACCTTTTGCTAGCTTCACTCTGCACATTAGGTCCAATATATTTCACACGGTCCCCTAAAACGGAAGAAAAATTAGTAAGACAAACGGAGAGTTAAAAATTGTGTAAAGCTAATACAGTCTGAAAAGTAGTCATCAATATCATACACATCCCTCGGAGAGGAGGGCAACCGAGGTCCAACACCAAACCAGAAAGACCAGCCAACTTTCAAGCTATAAGATTAATTACACTGCCATAACCAAAAAGTAAAAAAGAAAAGGCTTTACATGGTAGCTTTGCTAACACCTCAACTTTTTGCTTCTTTAGCCAAACTCCAGCAGACGAGCTACTTTCAAATAATGTTGCTATCAATCAGAACATTCGAATTTTAAGGGGATAATACAACATTCATTTTCTATAATTTTCATTGCATCATATTTTCTCTCTGCTGATCAATTTCCTTGGAAGATGAGCACATATGCTCAAACATACTCAACTTATGCACTTCACCCACATAAACAAGCACGTAATCTCTAACAACTTAAACTTTCTTGCCAGTTTAGGTTTCACAGGGATCTGTTGTAGATGGGTGAGGGGGGAGGAATAAACGACCCACTACCAAGAAAAAAGGATAACATTGAACCGAGCAAAGCACTAACACTTCAAATATGCCCCCCCGAAAAAGGATCAGAGCTTTCTGTAGGAAAATATTAAACCGAGCAAAGATAACTACCAGGAAAAATAAATAGATTGCACTTCATAATTTTGAGACATGAATGTCACCTAATGACATTCGACATATCAGTGGGAAGAATTGATTTAACTTTTTTCACTTTCCTTGGTGAAGGAGGTTCTAAAACCATACCAGGGCATTCTAAAAGTTTCTTGATTCGAGCAAAAAGTTTCATTGGTCAAATGTTATAGAACATCAGCATAAATGAATTCAGAGGAAAGCACAAATAAAGCAGACAGAGAGAGAGAGAGAGAGAGAAACTTCAATAGATAGTTTTCCAAGTTCTTGTTTAAAAACTTTAAATAAATGCAACAAGAGTACAGAGAGTAAGCCATAACTTCTATTTTGAAAGTTAAATCAAATTTGCACATATATTTAACAAACAAATTTGCACATATAGCCACCTGAAATTAGTTACCTTTCTTAAGCAGCTGCTTGGATTTATCAGCAGATTCATCAGCCTCGGATTTTGAGGATTCTGAGGAACTCTCAGATTCTCCGGAGATTCTCTGCCAAGATGAAATAACATGATCAGAATGAATTAAAAAAACACTGCGTAGAAACAACTTTTTTTTACAAATGCACAAGAAATCAGGGACTCCATGAAAGACACGGCACAATAGAAGGCTAATATTTAAGCTAATTAATGAGCCTTTGTGAAACAATTGAAAAACAGACTCAAACCTTCTCCCCCCTTCAGCAAGCCCTGTAATCCTTAATCCAATAAATCTCGGAAAGTAATGTGTGTATTTTCAGCTCTGCAGCATACAAGATTACAAGGCTAGATCCAGCCATGCACCAAAAATGCCAAAACCATTCCACGAATGATTTACCTTAACTTTATATAGATAACCTAGACCATCCAGGTTAACACTTATCACTCATAAACCATAGGGAAAAGGACTACAAGAATCCTCATAAACTAGATTTCTGGTTTCCATGTTGCCAAGAGTTTGTAAGTTAAAGAATGAACACAAAATGCAGGGTCAGACCAGAAGCCATTTAGAAAGGTTAACACTTAGAGATTACTGGATATGCAAACCTAAAACAATAATGAGAAAATCATCATAAACCACAAAAATACCATCATTCTTTTAAACTGCATGAACTGTCCAATACTGGCTTTTAAGCTAGTTAATCTGTTAACACCGCTAGTTATGACCATGCATTTTTCAAAAGAAGTACCCTTAAGAAGGTAATGATATAATATGCGAGTAACATTCTCAATAAAAAAGAACACCACCATGAAAATATACCTTCTCAAACTCTTCCAGGCTGTAGGGAACAAGTTTCTTGAGGGCTGCTTCAGCAGTGGCCTGAACTTCATCCACATCACTGCAGTTTGTCTCATTGCTGCTTGTCCAGTCTTCCTCATTACTGGCATCGTTTTCATCCTCAATATCCGACTCTGAAGAACCATCTACAGCAGATTCAAGATTATCCTCATCTGACTCAGACTCTGAAGAGCAATCATCACCAAAATCCTAAAAGAAAAGTGAACATATAAAAAGAGCATAATTAAAGGGGGAAACAAAGTTCAAATTTCCAAATCATGTAAATCTCACATAATGAGCAAGAATGCTGCTATCAAGAACCAAAAGCGGCACTTGTAACTCTCGCGCCAATGCCCTAACCACTCTCTCTCTATAAAGCTCAGTGCCTGCAGCGATAGCAAGAGTACAAGACTTTAAAATTATTAAAATGTAAAATACATTTTCACGTAAATTCAAAGATCAGTTTCATACCTGGGACACTTTGAAGCAATATTCTCCCACTAGAAGACGGCAATCGAGCACCATAGGATGCAGTGAGCTCCTTATGTTTCAAATGTGAAGCAACACATTCAACCAATATATTTTTCGTACTCTCACTACAGAGAAAAAAAAAACATAGTAAATTGATAACAGCAGTAAAAATTATAAATGAAAAAGGAATCCCAAGAGGAAAAGGGGGGACATCACAAATACTTACTGAATATAGTAAGGAAATGTTTCCCAAGAAACATGAATTTTCTCCCAAGGCAGAACTCTGCGCAAGAACTCGTTTTTGAACTTCTCATGTCTGGTCAAAAATGGTGATTCCTTCTTCTTACTCTCTATAGAAAGTTTTTCAATACTGAGCCATTCCTTTTGATCATGTTCCCCAAGCTGAGCATGTACATCACAAGGCTTCACATCCTTACCCAATGTTTCCCGCCGAGCCTTAACCTTATCAAAGTCAGTATCCTCACTGGCATTCCTTCCATCGCCTTTAGAACTATAGGAACGCAACTGATTGCTACTTGAACATGGAGTAGACCTTCCATACATAAATGCAGGAGCAATACCTCGAGTATAGGATGAATCTAAAACACTTTTTCGAATCAAACTAACATCTGAGCAACCAGTCCGCACAGTGCATAGGTGGTTCAATGATCGATAACAAGCATGATCCTGGAAATGTGGCCTAATCAAATGTTTCCACCGTTGAAACACCAGACTCCATCTCTGGCTTCTACCCTTTATTCTCCTGGCATACATTGTAACCAACAACTATTCTAAAAACCTGTATTGCAAAGTAAGCTTCCATAAGTTCATATAGACTCCAAGTAATAATTTAGTTGCAAAAGATAAATAACCAAAGAATGGTCATCACTCATCATAACCAAAAAAACACTATCAAATAAACCATTCATTGGTATTTTCTCCTAATGACAAGCTACTTCATATCCAAAAGAAACTGAGAAAGAAAATACAAAAGCTTTTTTCCAAAAACAAGTCCCAATAGCAATTAGCAAAAGCCAAAATTAATAACCTTTTAAGCTAAATTTAAAAAAAAACATTTAAATTTGTGGAAAAATTTGTTCTTTCCAGTAAAAACAAACCAACCAATGAAATAGCTTCCCAATCGAATCCTTGCAAAATAAACAAGCTATCTTCCCCAAATCTTCCACTTTCTAAGCTTCCCCAATAGCCAAACGCAGACCAATAGTCAAATATAATCAAACTGAAACTTATATTATAAAGAATAACGAGTTAAGACATTAAAACAAAACAAGTCACGAACCTTCCCGTTATTAATGCTAGAATCAAAGTTAAAACGAGGATTGACGCCCAATGAACATGGTAGAGGGGGCAACAAAATGGGATTTCTCGGAAACAGCCAAACAGGGAGAAGAAAAGGGAATGAGCAGAGGTGTTGGTGGAAGGAGAACGCGAAGGATAGTGCGAAAATATCGTTGGTAATTAAAGGAAGAATGGGGAGATAAGATCTGAAGAAGTGAGCGCAAGAGAAAGAAACAACCGTTGATAATGTTGTTTCTGTCTGCCGAGGTTCGGCTTCTGAGTTTGCGGAGATCCAAAAGCGTAGGTTTGGTGAGTCAGGATTTTTCTAGGTTGGACTGATATTTATGTTTTGTTAACACAACTTGGGCTTTACCCATTTCTGACTCGGTGGACTCGTCCCATTTCGGGTACAATTTACGACCCAAATAGACTGGTAAAGAAATTGTTAAGTTCGGGTCGGGTATATCGTTAAGCATTGGGTTTGGGTTCGGACGGGTAAATATTACTTAAGTTTGGGTGAGGGTTAAGTTATATTTATATTATAGGATGAGTTTACAACGGGCGTCGAACATCGTTGAACACCGTTAACGTTGAACACCGTTGAATATTATTAAATTAATTAATAAAGATTAAAAATCTTAGAGACTTAATACACAATTATTAATTGTATGTTGAGTCTATCACTCTTTATTAATTACATATTGAATCCTTGAGATTTTTAAATTTTATTAATTTAATGGTGTTCAGCAATGTTCAACATTAGTGGTGTTCAACAATGTTCGACACCCGTTATAGAATTTTCCTATGTTATATCGGGTTGGGATCGAGGTAGGCAAAAATCTACATCGTTCTTATTATATCATGTTATCATCTTAAATTATAAATAAGATTGATAAAATTATCTGATCTGATTTTTTTTATTTCAGGTAAAATTAAATTTTGAAAATAGTAAAAATAAGTAAGGTTGAGTTTGATTTGGGATAAAGAAAATTCTTCTCGTTTTTATTTGATATATCTATGTATATTTAATATTTTTATTAATTATTTGGAGATAAATTGTTTTAATATGTTGCTTTAATCTATATACGAACATATTCGTAATTTTGAGTAAAATGAGATTAAATTAAAAAATTATTAAAATTATTTGAGCTAATTTCTAAAATTATGATAAATTGAAATAAGTGTAAAACTTATATCAATTTAAATTAACTGTCACGTCATCCACCGTTAATCTTTTAATAATATTGTATCAATTCGTTATAATCTTTAAGCCGTAAAATAATTTTATAACTTATAATAGTCAACCGACGTAAAAGATAATTAAAGTATAATTGAAAAATTATTTATATAATTTATCCGAAACTTTATACGAAAACTTTTTAATAAGATAATGAATATTCTAAGCACATTCTAATATACGTATTAAAATATTTATATACGTTTTGTGAATTTTGGTAATGATGTTTAATTTAAGGCTAATATTTAATGCATAATTTGTAGGGTCTTTTTCATAAACGAGTTTTAAATGATATTGTATGTCATTTTAAGGGCATTAAACTTTAAGTACTAAAAAATAACCTTAAATGAGATTAAGTTTGAATTAAGTTTAATTGAATCGAGTATTGATAGATCAAATTAAAAAGACTCGTGATTTATCTCAATTCATATAAAGTCTTATTAAAAAACAATTTGATACACAAATTGTATAAGTTTATATAAGTATATATACTTTTGAGTTACTGATAAACTTTTCGATTGATCGTTAATCTTTTTTAGGCGGATATCAAGTAACTCAACTATTTAAAATCTAAAACCAAGTTTAAGTTTAATTAAATTAAATATTAACTAAATTTTAATCGAATTAAACTCAAATAACTCATAATTCATTTCCTTCATTGAATTCATTTTCTAAATATACTCATGCAAACTAGGTATAGTTATTTATTTTTCATAAAAGTATTTTTTTATATACTTTTATATATTGAATTTTTAACCTTAGTCAAATTTATATAAATGTAAAAGTTTATATTATTTATCATATTTTTTTTATAGAAATGTTTTCATTATAATTAAATACACAACCAAACGTGTTTTTATATTTTTATTTTTTGAATCATTTTTATTTATTTTATTAAACATATTCTCTGTTTTCAAAAAATAAATATTATATTTATAATAATAATAAAAAAAATCAAAAACCAAATCAAAGTAAAAGTTTGTTAATATAAATAAAACTCCATCGTCCAATGAGTTTCTGGTAAACTCCCGGACGATTTGTAAATTGGGAATTCAGCCTTTTAAAAAATCAAAGCAAAAGTCTCGAAAGTCTGGCCGGCTGACCGACGAGAATCGGAATCCAGACGGCTCTTATTAGTTAAAACCGGCCACCGCCTTCGCGAACGCTTCTCTTCGGCACAATATATGGTCCTTCTTTTCCCCACAAACCCTCTCTGCTCTACGCGTTACTAAATCCACCTGCATGTCTTCATTCTGATCACCTCTCGTACAGATACGATTGAAAATTATACAAAATTATATAAAAATAAGAAAGGATGGAATTGCCGGCGAGGGATCCGATTCTTCTCGAAGACTTCGGGCAGAAAGTGGACTTGACCCGGCGGATCAGGGAGGTCCTACTGAACTATCCGGAGGGAACCACCGTGTTAAAGGAACTCATTCAGAATGCCGATGATGCCGGCGCTACCAAAGTTCGTCTCTGCCTTGACCGCCGCTCTCACGCCTCCGATTCTTTGCTCTCAGATTCTTTGGCGCAGTGGCAAGGTCCATCTCTACTTGCTTACAACGATGCGGTTTTCACAGAAGAAGATTTCGTTAGTATTTCTAGAATTGGCGGGAGTACGAAACACGGGCAGGCCTAGAAAACTGGCCGATTTGGGTAACCTCTCTCTCAGATTGCTTTATACTAATCTTCAGCTTCTCACCTTTCTTTTCCTGCATTCTATATATTTATTTGCCTTTCTTTTTGGAAATTTTCTAGGGTTGGATTCAATTCGGTTTATCACTTGACCGATATGCCCTCATTCGTGAGTGGCAAGTACGTAGTACTATTTGATCCTCAGGGTTTTTATCTCCCCAATGTATCAACAGCCAATCCTGGAAAAAGAATTGATTTTGTTTCTTCTTCAGCTCTTTCAATATACAATGATCAATTCCTTCCTTATTGTGTATTTGGTTGTGATATGAAAAATCCTTTTGCTGGAACTTTATTCCGTTTTCCCTTGAGGAATTACGATCAAGCTGCCCGAAGTAAGCTTTCCCGACAAGCTTATTCAGAAGATGATATTGCCTCCATGTTTTCCCAGCTTTTTGAGGAAGGGGTTTTCTCGTTGCTTTTTCTTAAAAGTGTATTGTGTATAGAAATGTATACATGGGATGCTGGAGAATCTGAGCCGAAAAAGCTTTTTTCGTGCTCCCTTAACTCTCCAAATGATGAAACTATTTGGCATCGGCAGGCACTTCTAAGATTGTCAAAATCAGTTGCTAACAGTACAGGTAATGAGGTGGATGCGTATTCTGTTGAATTCCTGAGTGAAGTGATGACAGGGAGTGAATGTAGAAAAAGGATTGATACTTTTTATATAGTACAATCTATGGCTTCTGCTTCTAGCAGGATTGGTTCTTTTGCTGCTACTGCTTCCAAAGAGTATGATATTCACCTGCTACCTTGGGCATCAGTTGCTGCATGTATATCGGACAATTCATCAGATGTAATTAGCTGTACTTAAAATGTCCTTGCCATTTGGGGGGATTATTTTGTTTTAAAGTTTTAATTTATATGTTTTCTTTTTTCGTTCACCAAAATCATATACCCTGAATTGTTCATTTCATAATGTGTTTGCTTTGTTTTGTAGTTTTTTCAGCTATGATTAATGGTAATAAATCTCTGTATGTATACGGTACACAAAAAACTTGATGTGATGGCTTTATAAGTTATGGAGCCTGAGATGCTTTTGATCCTGTTTAAACTATTTTTCTCATGTATGGTACCATGGCAACTTGGATTTTATTTCAAGGTGTTTGGTGATGTTTGCATGGAATATATGGCGATGAGCTTATGCCTTACGATAGGTTCCCTTTTTCTTGATTAAGCATAGGTGCATAATTAGCATTTGGTTTCACTAGAAACCAATTTGTAGATAATAGTGGTTTACATGATCAGGCCAGCCAAAAGTATGTTTTATAACTCATTGGGGAATATGACTTTAAATATATTTTCCTCCTTTATGATCCTAGTTAGATTACCCAAAATCATGCTTTTGAGTTGCTTTAATCTTGAAGTTTATAATGTTGACAAAATCCTTCTATAATTTAACTTTATTTTACCTTAACCTTGTAAGCCATTTGTAAATCACATTTATAAATTTTTTAAAGAAACTTTTATAGAGACGAGTTTGTTTTAAGTATTGCATAGCCTAAATTGCAGTTGACAAGAAGCAGCAAATTTTAATAGTTCAAGTTTAAAATTTTATGAATGCAGTGCCTTTATGTGGAAGCAAATTTTAATAGTTCAAGTTGGTCTATTCTGTTAATTGGTTATCTTGTGGTATTCTATATACGCATATCTAAGTTTTAAAAACAGAAAGTGAAGTGCACCTTTTTTTGGTTGGAGTTGTTTTGTACCTCTTACTTGTCTTACTAAAATCTTATGTTACTTTGATGCATTTTAAACAGACTCTGAAGCTTGGTCAAGCTTTCTGTTTTCTTCCATTGCCAGTGAGAACTGGATTGACAGTGCAAGTTAATGCATATTTTGAGGTCTCCTCAAACCGTCGTGGCATTTGGTATGGAGCCGATATGGACAGAAGTGGAAAAATCCGGTCCATCTGGAATAGACTTCTTTTGGAAGATGTTATAGCTCCTATTTTTATACAAATGCTGTTGGGTGTGCAGGAACTGCTTGGTCCATCAAACTCGTATTATTCTTTGTGGCCCAGGGGTTCTTTTGAAGAGCCATGGAGCATATTGGTTGAGCACATATGCAAAAATATTGGTAATTATGCTGTTCTGTATTCTGATCTGGGAGGAGGAAAGTGGGTCTCGCCGGTAGAGGCTTTTCTTCATGACGAGGAGTTTGGAAAGAGCAAAGAACTTGCTGAGGCTCTCTTGCAGCTAGGAATGCCTATTGTCCATTTGCCAAATTATCTGTTTGATATGTTTCTGAAATACGCTACTGATTTTCAGCAAAAAGTGGTTACTCCTGATACAGTACGCCATTTTCTTAGGTTATGTGAAACTCTTATGAGCTTGGGTAAATCCTTTAAACTTGTATTACTGGAATATTGTCTTGAGGATTTGGTTGATGCTGATGTAGGTACATATGCCAATAACCTGTCATTGATTCCTTTGGCAAATGGTGATTTTGGTATATTTTCCGAAGCCATGAAAGGGGTTTCTTATTTTGTTTGTAATGAGTTAGAATACATGCTGCTTCATCAAATTTCTGATATAATAGTTGATCGGGACATCCCCCTTGATATACTGAACAGGCTCTCTGCTATTGCGAAGTCATCAAAATCAAATCTTGCTCTTTTCAGTGTTAAGCATTTTGTTAAATTATTTCCTAGATTTGTACCTGCTGAATGGAGATATAAAAGTAAAGTTCTCTGGGAACCAGAGTCATCTTGTACTGTTCCAACTAAATCCTGGTTTGTGCTATTCTGGCAATATCTCCGGAATCAGGGTGAGGGGTTGTTGTTGTTTGGAGATTGGCCTATTTTGCCCTCAACCTCAGGACATCTGTATCGACCTTCTAGACAGTCGAAGCTTATCAAGGCGGAGAAACTTTCTGATAGAATGCGAAGCATCCTTGTGAAGATTGGATGCAAGATACTGGACCCTGATTATGGAGTTGAACATCCTGATTTGTCTCATTATGTATCTGATTCCAATTTTTCAGGTGTTTTGGAATCCATTTTTGACATCGTCTCTTCAAATGGCAGCATAATACAAACATTTAGTTGTAACTTGACAGATGACGAGAGAAATGAGTTACGCGAGTTTCTTCTTCATCCAAAATGGTATGTGGGAGAATCTGTTAACAGTTCTAGAATAAAAAATTGCAAGAAACTGCCCATTTATAGGGTTCACACCGGAGAATCTGCTCAAAGTTTTTGTTTTTCTGACTTAGAGAATTCTCAAAAATACTTGCCACCTTTAGGCATCCCCGAGTATCTTCTTGGAGGTGAATTCGTTCTTTGCTCCTCAAATAGTGAAGAAGAGATTTTGGTAAGATTTTATGAAGTTAAGAGAATGGGGAAAGCTCTTTTTTACAGGCAGCAAGTTCTAAATAGAATAAAAGAAATGCATAATGAAGTTCGTGACAGTGTTATGCTTTCTATTCTGGAAAACCTGCCTCAGTTATCTATTGAAGACACTTCTCTTCGAGATTACTTGAGAAATTTGGAATTTGTACCTACTTCTACTGGTGCACTTAAATGTCCTTCAGTGCTTTATGATCCTCGTAATGAAGAATTATATGCTTTGCTAGAAAACTCCGATTGTTTCCCCTCTGGCCCTTTCCAAGAATCTGCCATCTTGGACATGCTGCAGGGTTTGGGCCTTAGGACATCTGTAACTCCTGAAACAGTCATAGAAAGTGCTCAACAAGTTGAGCGAATAATGCATGAAGATCAGGAAAAGGCGCATTCAAGAGGTAAAATACTTCTTTCATACTTAGAAGTAAATGCAATGAAATGGCTTCCCAATCAGTTAAGTGATGATCAAGGAGCTGTAAACAGAATATTCTCACGAGCTGCAACTGCATTTAGGCCTCGCAACATGAGATCTGACATGGAAAAGTTTTGGAATGATCTCCGTATGATTTGCTGGTGTCCAGTGTTAGTTTCTTCTCCATTTCAAGCTTTACCATGGCCTGTTGTTTCATCCAAGGTTGCTCCCCCAAAGCTTGTGAGATTGCAAACAGACTTGTGGCTTGTTTCAGCAAGCATGCGAATACTAGATGGTGAATGTTCTTCAACACCATTGTCCTATAACCTTGGATGGCTAACTCCGCCTGGGGGGAGTGCAATTGCCGCCCAGTTACTTGAGCTTGGGAAAAACAATGAGATTGTGAATGACCAGGTGCTCCGGAAGGAGTTAGCTCTAGCAATGCCGAGGATATACTCTATATTAATGAACATGATTGGTTCTGATGAGATGGACATTGTAAAGGCTGTTTTGGAAGGGTGCCGTTGGATTTGGGTTGGAGATGGATTTGCAACTTCTGATGAGGTGGTTCTTGACGGCCCTCTTCATTTGACTCCTTATATACGTGTTATACCAATGGATTTAACAGTTTTCAAGGAGCTATTCTTGGAGCTTGGTATTCGAGAATCTTTGAAGCCCTTTGATTATGCTAATATTTTAGGCAGAATGGCAGCCAGAAAAGGTTCCTCTTCACTTGATGCCGATGAAACCAGAGCAGCGATAACGATTGTTCAGCATCTTTCAGGAGTTCAGTTTCATGAAGAAGTTAAGATTTATTTACCTGATGTATCAGCAAGGCTACTCCCTGCTAGTGATTTGGTTTATAATGATGCCCCCTGGTTTCTTGGATCTGATGACTCTGATGCCTTATTTAGCGGCACATCTGCTGCAGTCATGAATGCAAGGAGTACCCACAGATTTGTTCATGGAAACATATCAAATGAGGTTGCAGAGAAGCTTGGTGTCTGTTCACTTCGTCGAATCTTGCTTGCTGAGAGTGCTGATTCTATGAATTTGAGTTTATCTGGTGCTGCTGAAGCATTCGGGCAGCATGAAGCCTTGACAACAAGGCTTAAACATATACTTGAGATGTATGCGGATGGACCTGGAGTTCTCTTTGAGCTGGTTCAAAACGCTGAAGATGCAAGAGCTTCTGAAGTGATCTTTCTTTTGGATAAAACTCAATATGGAACGTCTTCTATTCTCTCTCCTGAAATGGCTGACTGGCAAGGCCCTGCCCTTTACTGCTTTAATGATTCTGTATTTAGTCCACAAGATTTATATGCAATATCTCGTATTGGTCAGGAAAGCAAACTTGAAAAGCCTTTCGCAATTGGAAGATTTGGTCTGGGCTTTAATTGTGTCTATCATTTCACAGACATTCCGGCATTTGTTTCTGGGGAAAATATCGTTATGTTTGATCCTCATGCTAGTAATTTGCCAGGGATCTCCCCATCCCACCCTGGACTGAGAATTAAATTTGTTGGGAGAAAGGTTTTAGAACAGTTTCCTGATCAATTTTCTCCATTTCTATATTTTGGCTGTGACTTGCAGCAATTTTTTCCTGGCACTCTTTTTCGTTTTCCACTTAGGAGTGCTAGTGTTGCATCACGTAGTCAGATTAAAAAAGAAGGATATTCCCCTGAGGATGTCATGTCCCTCTTTTCTTCGTTCACTGCTGTTGTTTCAGATGCTCTACTTTTTCTTCGCAATGTGAAGTCTGTCTCCATTTTTGTGAAGGAAGGAGCTGGTCATGAAATGCAACTTATGCATCGTGTGCAGAGAAGCTGCATCAGTGATCCACAATTGCATTCTGATGCTTCACATCAAATGTTTGAACTCATTGATGCAAAACAACATGGTGGAATGGATAAAGAACAATTGTTGACGAAATTGAGTAAGTCTATAGATAGAGATTTGCCACATAAATGTCAGAAGATTGTGGTGACCGAACAGAACTCATCTGGTATTGTGTCACACTGTTGGATAACTGGTGAATGTTTAGGCAATGGACGTACTAAAACCAACAGTGCAATTGCTGGTGACAAGATTCATAAATCGATCCCCTGGGCTTGTGTTGCTGCACATATACAGTCTGTTAAAGTGGATGGGGAAATATGTGATGTCTTTATCCAGGATAACACTTTTGCTGGTGATATTTTTCAATGTTCTATTGCTTCCATTCAAGATAGGAAGAACATTGAGGGGCGTGCTTTCTGCTTTTTGCCATTGCCGATCAGCACTGGTCTTCCAGCACATGTTAATGCATATTTTGAGTTGTCCTCAAATCGTAGGGATATCTGGTTTGGTAATGATATGGCTGGTGGTGGGAAAAAACGGTCAGACTGGAATATTTACTTGCTTGAAGATGTTGTTGCTCCTGCATATGGTCACTTGCTTGAGAAAATCGGTTCGCTGATTGGTCCCTGTGAGTTGTTCTTTTCCTTTTGGCCAACAACGATGGGAGTGGAACCATGGGCATCTGTGGTTCGGAAACTTTATATTTTCATTGCTGAGTTTGGACTTCGTATATTGTATACAAAAGCTAGAGGGGGTCAGTGGATTTCAACAAAACAAGCTATTTTTCCCGATTTTACCTTCCATAAAGCTCATGAGCTTGTTGAGGCATTATGTGATGCTGGTCTACCTCTTGCAAATGTTCCCAAACCAGTTGTAGAGCGATTCATGGATGTTTGCCCATTATTACATTATCTGACACCTGAGCTTTTAAGGTCTCTGTTATCTAGGCGAAAACGTGCTTTAAAGGACAGGAATGCCGTGATCTTGTCCCTTGAATATTGCTTGCTTGACTTAAAAATTCCTGTTCAAGCTGATTGTTTGTTTGGTTTACCTTTGTTACCACTTGCGGATGGCTCATTTACAACATTTGAGAAGAATGGAGCTGGTGAAAGAATCTATATTGCAAAGGGAGATGAGTATGGTCTTCTCAAGGATTTACTTCCACAACAATTGGTTTTTTGTGAGCTTTCTGAAGTGGTTCATAGCAAACTATGTGATATGGCGCAAAGTGAGCAATCAAATATTTCTTTTCTATCATGCCATTTGCTTGAAAAACTGTTTTTGAAGCTACTTCCAGCTGATTGGCAGCTTGCTAAAAAGGTAAGGTGGGTTCCTGGTCATCAAGGCCACCCAAGTTTAGAATGGATGGAGTTGCTGTGGAGCTATTTGAATTCATGTTGTGATGACCTCTCAATATTTTCTAAGTGGCCGATACTGCCAGTTGACGACAATTATCTTTTGCAACTAGTTAAAAGTTCCAATGTGATTAAAAATGATGGGTGGAGTGAGAACATGTCCACTTTGTTGCTAAAAGTCGGTTGTTTATTTTTAAGACAAGACATGGAAATACAACATCCACAGCTAGAGCTCTTTGTTCAGTCTCCAACAGCAAGTGGAATATTAAATGCAGTTCTAGCAGTGGCTGGAAATGGTAAAATGGAGAGCATTGAGGGGCTTTTCACTGATGCATCGGAAGGGGAGCTGCATGAACTTCGTAGTTATATTCTGCAGTCAAAGTGGTACCATGAGGAGCATATAACAGACATACATATTGACATCATTAAATATATCCCGATGTTCGAGTCATATAGAACTAGAAAATTAGTCAGCCTGAATAAGCCTGTTAAATGGTTAAAACCCAACGGCATTCGTGAGGATATGCTAAATGATGATTTTGTGCGTGCAGAATCAGAAAGAGAGAGAATCATTCTTGCAAGGTATTTGGATATTAAAGAGCCATCGAAGGTGGAGTTCTATAAAAGTTATGTTCTTAGTCACATGTCAGAATTCCTTTCACAGCAGGGAGCTGTTCCTGCCATTTTACATGATATAAAGATTCTAGTTGATGAAGACATCTCCATCAGATCTGCACTCTCCACAACACCTTTTGTTCTAGCAGCAAATGGTTCTTGGCAGCCTCCATCCAGGTTTATTTATTTATCTTATTTATTTCCAAACAATATCCATGATTTTCTAATCTCCTGCAGTTTGCAAGGTTTCATTTAGGCCAATTAATTAGTAATGTTACCATAGTCTGTTTCTTTCCACCCATTCACTCAAACTAGGGCCTTTTTTTCTGCAAGAAATCCGTATGTTTGATGATTCGTTTTTAGCATCACTTGAAGGATCCCATGTTATGAATTCCTTACTGTTATACTCTTGTCAGGCTTTATGATCCTCGAGTCCCTGAGCTACGAAGGTTGCTTCATAATGAAGTTTTCTTTCCTTCCGAGAAGTTCTCAGATCCTGAAACTTTAGACACTTTAGTCAGCCTTGGACTTAGAAGGACTTTGGGTTTTATTGGTTTTCTTGATTGTGCTAGATCTATTTCTATACTGCATGAATCTGGGGACCCAGAAGCAGCAACTTATGGTAGGAAGTTGCTTCTCTATTTAGATGCTCTTGCATATAAGCTTTCACCTAAGAGAGAGGGTGATGTACAACTGGTAATCTCGGACAAGCTTCGAAGAAATTATCCTGCTTTAGAAGGCAATGACAATGAGATGCCAGGTGACCAATTTTATCAGAATAGTGATGTTGTTGATGGTGATCAAGTTGCTGTCAACCTCCCTCATAGGGAGGAAACCAGTTGTAAGGATGATATAGACATTAACAATGTTACAGGCAACTTCCTGGATGATATGCCTGAAGAAGATTTTTGGTCTGAAATGAAAACCATTGCTTGGTGCCCAGTTCGTGTCAATCCCCCTTTGCAAGGGCTTCCATGGTTAAAACCTACTAGCCATCTAGTATGCTCGAGCATTGTGAGACCTAAATCGCAGATGTGGATGGTGTCCTCAACTATGCATATTCTTGATGGTCAATGTGACTCATTATATGTACAAAACAGACTTGGTTGGTTGGATCAGCTGAACATAAATGTTCTTTCCACGCAATTAATAGAGCTGTCCAAGTCCTACTGCCATCTGAAGCTACATTCTTTGGTGGATCCTGATTTTGACACTGAACTGCAGCATGGCATCCCAATGCTTTACACTAAGTTGCAAGAGTATGTTGGTACTGATGATTTTATTGTGTTGAAATCAGCTTTGGATGGTGTCTCCTGGGTTTGGATTGGAGATGATTTTGTTTTGCCAAACGCACTTGCATTTGATTCTCCTGTGAAATTTACTCCTTATTTGTATGTTGTCCCATCAGAGCTGGCTGAATTTAGAGATTTACTCCTGGAATTAGGTGTCAAGCTCAGTTTTGATATTTGGGACTACTTCCATGTTCTACAACGCCTACAGAATGATTTGAAGGGGCTTCCTTTATCAGCTGATCAATTGAGTTTTGTCAACTGTGTCCTTGAAGCCATCGCCGATTGTTCATCAGATAAACCTTTTTTTGAGGCTTCTAATACTCCTCTGCTAATTCCTGATTCATTTGGTGTTTTGGTGTCTGCTGGGGAGCTGGTGTATAACGATGCACCTTGGATTGAAAATAGTGCCCTGTCCGGGAAATGTTTTATACATCCAAGTATCAACAATGATTTAGCAGATAGGTTGGGTGTAAAATCCCTCCGCTGTCTCTCTTTAGTAAGCGAAGATATGACTAAAGATCTGCCATGCATGGACTTTGCTAGAATAAGTGAACTTCTCTCTCATTATGGAAACAATGAATTTTTGTTGTTTGACCTACTTGAGTTGGCAGATTGCTGTAAAGCTAAGAAACTGCACCTAATATTTGACAAGAGGGAGCACCCTCGCCAGTCTTTGCTGCAGCACAACTTAGGTAAGGAATATAGTTCTAAATTTGTTGAATATGTGATATGGGGCTTTTCCCCTTGAGAATAAGGAATTTGCATTTAAATGTTTCTTTAGTCACACTACTTAGATTTGGTTGATTAAGCAATGGTAGATGTTTTTTGCATGGTTGCAAGTGTTTTATAAATCATGGACCCCAAGGATTAGAATGAAAATTAACTTCTAACATTCTTGGAAGGGTGCTACAGCTTTGAAAATCTGTCGACGAAGTCATTTATTTCTAAAACGGTCGGGTGCAACTTTTTGTGGTAAAAGTAATCAGCATTTTCTCTTTCAATGAGTTTATCATTGTATTTGATCTTTTGTAGTCCATTTTCTGAAACAACTTGCCCAGCTTTGTCTTTGGTTTTCAACCGAATGATTTTCTGATTATTGTTTTACTTGCTGAGAGTAGTTGAATTTCAAGGGCCTGCTTTGGTGGCTATTCTTGAAGGGGCCAGCTTGAACAGAGAGGAGATAAGTGGTCTTCAGCTGATCCCTCCATGGAGACTTCGTGCTAATACTCTAAACTATGGTCTGGGATTGCTAAGTTGTTACTTCATTTGTGATCTCCTGTCTATCGTCTCTGGCGGTTATTTCTATATGTTCGATCCTCGTGGGGTGGCACTTTCTGCACCGTCAAGTCAGGCTCCGGCAGCAAAAATGTTTTCTTTGATCGGTAATTAAGTTCTTTCTTTCGTTTTCATTTTCTCCCTTTTTATTCTTATGCTTGATTTGGCATGCTTTGGCTATCAGAAAATAGATTTTTTCATAATTGAGATAGAACAGTTCTACTGATAAGCCCTAGTATATCATTTGGATGAAAGATTTATGAGCTAATTATTCCTTACGCCCTCCTTTCTTAGATCACATGCTCTCCTAAGCTTTAGATGCTTTTCTGAAAATTTTACCATTTCGTCTTTGCCTACCTGTGCAAGCAGCTTGAAATGCATTTTTTTTTCTTTTGCAGGTACCAATTTAACTGAAAGATTTCGTGATCAGTTTGCTCCGTTGCTGATTGATCAAAAGATGCCATGGTCATCATCAGACTCTACAATCATTCGCATGCCTCTATCACCAGAATGCTTGAAAGATGGACTTGAATTGGGATTGAATAGAGTAAATAAAATAATTGACAGATTTTTGGAGCAGGCCTCAAGGATTCTTATTTTCTTAAAGTCAATTTTGCAGGTAAAGATTCTTCACCTTTGTATTCCTTCTTTTCCACTGAAAAATGGACTTTTCTGGCCTTGCATTGCACTTTCCTTCTTCATTTTGCCAAGCCTTGTTATTCACGAAGGAGTTGGTGGCCTGAGAAGTCCAACCAGGTGTTCTTCATTTTGATACCCAAGCTCTTCTTTGCTAGGGACTGTAATTACTTGGCCATGTGCCACTGCATCATTCTGGTCCTTTTTATGTTAGGGAAGAAATATGGAATTATTTGATGATATATGCTCTTGTACCATTTTCTTCTAGAACATAAATCATCATCTAAATTCAAACATTCAGGTGTCAGTTTCTACATGGGAGGAAGGAAGTACACAGCTTTGTCAGGATTATTCTGTTTTTATTGATCCATCATCAGCTATCTTGAGGAATCCATTTTCTGAAAAAAGGTGGAGGAAATTTCAAATATCCAGGTTATTCAGCAGCTTAAATGCTGCTGTGAAATTGCATGTGATCGATGTGAACTTATTCCAAAAAGGAACTAGATTTGTGGATAGATGGCTTGTTGTGCTCAGCTTGGGATCTGGGCAGACTAGAAACATGGCTCTTGATAGGTATGCTGAAAGTAAACTGATTTTCTGGTATTATTCTCTTATCTGTGAATGATTTATAACTAATGTAACATTCAACTCCTCTCCTCATCCCTTAATCTCCGTTCACTGCTTAAACTATAAATATGTTGTGTTTCTTTTGTTTGTTTGCAATAGTTCAAAATGTTCTCTTTATAGAATAAAAGAAGTTGGCATATACTCTACATGTATCCTTTTTTGTTCTTGATCCCTAAGAAATATCTGCAGTATCATGATGTTATTTGACATGGTCGTCATATTTGTTCTTAGGCGCTATTTAGCCTACAATTTGACACCTGTTGCTGGAGTTGCTGCACATATATCCCGCAATGGCCATCCAACTAATGTTCATCATACAAGCTCCATCATGACTCCTCTTCCTCTGTCTGGTGTTATAACATTGCCTGTCACTGTTCTTGGATGTTTCCTTGTGCGCCACAACAGTGGTCGTTGTCTTTTTAAATACCAAAATAATGATGGATTTCATGAGGTGCGGCCTGATGCTGGAGATCAGTTGATTGAAGCTTGGAATAGAGAACTTATGTCCTGCGTCCGTGATTCCTACATAGAACTGGTAGTGGAAATGCAGAAATTAAGGAGAGATCCTTCAACTTCTAGTATTGATTCAAGTTCCAGTCAGGCAGTTGCTTTGTCTTTGAAGGCTTACGGAGATCAAATATATTCCTTTTGGCCAAGGTCTAATGGTTACATATCAAGTGATGGGGGTGATGGTGATAGTAAATTATCATCAGCTGAAGTGCTTAAAGCTGATTGGGATTGCCTGATTGAACAAGTTATAAGGCCTTTCTACTCCCGCCTGGTTGACCTTCCAGTTTGGCAGCTGTACTCGGGAAATTTAGTCAAGGCCGAAGAAGGTATGTTTCTGTCCCAGCCTGGCAATGGGGTGGGTGGCAATTTGCTTCCCGCTACCGTTTGTAGTTTTGTAAAGGAACATTATCAGGTGTTTTCAGTACCGTGGGAGTTGGTGAATGAAATCCATTCTGTGGGAATTACAGTTCGAGAAATTAAACCTAAAATGGTCCGTGATCTATTGAAGGTTTCATCCACTTCTATTGTTCTTCGATCTGTTGATACTTTTGTAGATGTTCTTGAGTACTGCTTATCTGATATTCAGTTGCCGTCATCATCTGACTCTCATGGAGATGATATGTTAGTAGTAGATCCCATTAACCCAAATGCTTTTGTTAGAGTCACCAATGAAGCGGGTATCGGATCTGACTCAGTACCAGTGTCTAATGTCCGGACTTATCATGGCTCATCCTCTCAGAATGCACCCATTTCAGGTGATGCACTTGAAATGGTAACAAATTTGGGGAAGGCTTTATTTGATTTTGGTCGAGGAGTTGTGGAGGATATTGGTAGGGCTGGAACCTTGGGTCAGAGGGACGATAGAGCCAGTAGCAGTAATAGCAGGAATGGTAATGGAGACCTGAAACTTTTATCCATAGCTGCTGAGGTCAAACGCTTACCATGTCCAACTGCAACAAATCATTTAGCACGCTTGGGGGTGACTGAACTTTGGTTGGGAAACAAGGAGCAGCAGCTGTTGATGAGGCCTTTAGCAGCAAAATTTGTCCACCCAAAAGTGTTAGATAGATCAATTTTAGCTGACATTTTTTCAAAACATGCCATTCAAACAGCACTTAAACTGAAGAGTTTCTCATTTCACTTGATGGCTACTCATATGAGACTACTTTTTCATGAGAACTGGGTCAATCATGTTATGGAGTCGAACTTGGCTCCCTGGTTTTCCTGGGAGAATTCATCAGGTTTTGGTGAAGGTGGTCCTTCCCCTGAATGGATTAGAACCTTTTGGAAAAGCTTTTTTGGTTCAACGGAAGACCTATCTCTCTTTTTTGATTGGCCTTTAGTTCCTGCATATCTTGGTAGGCCAATTTTATGTCGTGTAAGGGATCGCCATCTGGTCTTCATTCCACCTCCAGTTACAGGTCCAATATCTGAGAATGGTGCCATGGATGCAGCTGCAAGCCAATGTGATTTGACTGGAATTTCTGTCAACCAAACTTCTGAGTCTGATTCAATTCAACAGTATATTTTAGCTTTTGAAATTTTTAAAAAACGTTACCCCTGGTTGGTATCGTTGTTGAATCAGTGCCATATCCCTGTTTTTGATGTTGCATTCATGGATTGCGCTATCCCTTGCAACTTGCTTCCTGCGTCCAGCCAATCATTAGGGCAAGTTATTGCCTCCAAGCTTGTAGCAACTAAACGGGCTGGCTTTTTCCCTGAACTCACATTGTTTTCTGCTGCTGATCGAGATGAACTTCTTAAACTTTTTGCTCTCGATTTCTCCAGTAACGGGTCTGGATATGGAAGAGATGAACTTGAAGTGTTGCGCTCATTGCCCATCTACAGAACGGTTTTGGGTTCATTCACAGGATTAAACAACCAAGAACATTGTATAATCTCATCAAGTTCATTCCTTAAACCATGCCATGAGCACTGTCTGGCTTATTCAACGGATTCAATTGAATGTTCTCTACTCTTTGCTCTTGGGGTCCCTCAGTTGCATGATCAACAAATTCTGGTAAGGTTTGGTCTGCCTCATTTCGAAGAAAAACCTCCGAATGAACGTGAAGATACACTGATATATCTTTATACAAATTGGCAAGACCTCCAAGTTGATTCTTCTGTAGTTGAAGCTCTAAGGGAAACTAAGTTTGTTCGTAATGCTGATGAATTTTCTTCTGATCTATACAAGCCTAAGGATTTGTTTGATCCTGGGGATGCTTTACTAGCATCAGTGTTTTCTGGTGAGAGGAAGAAATTTCCAGGTGAAAGGTTTAGTACAATGGGGTGGCTTCGTATTCTACGGAAGGTGGGCCTTCGAACTGCTACAGAAGCTGATGTGATACTTGAATGTGCCAAAAGGGTAGAGTTTCTTGGAAGTGAGTGCATGAAGTCTACTGGGGATTTTGATGATTTTGAGACAGATGTGACCCCCTGTCATGGTGAAGTCTCTATGGAGGTGTGGACTTTGGCTGGATCTGTTATTGAATCTGTGCTTACAAACTTTGCTGTCCTTTATGGAAATAACTTCTGTAATCTCCTAGGGAATATTTCTTGCGTACCTGCTGAATTAGGACTGCCTAATGTGGGTGTGAAGAGAGTTCTTGCTTCCTATAGTGACGCCATTCTACCAAAGGACTGGCCTCTGGCTTGGAGCTGTGCTCCTATACTCTCTAGACAAAATGTCATTCCTCCTGAATATTCATGGGGGGCACTGCACTTGAGAAGTCCTCCATCCTTTGTCATGGTTCTAAAACATCTGCAGGTATGAAACTTCACATCCCCCCTTGTTTTAATCCGAATGCACTTGCATGTCAGAAACACAATTAACAAAAATTTGACTCAGATTATCGGGAAAAATGGTGGTGAAGACACTCTTGCTCATTGGCCTACTGCATCAGGCATGATGACCATTGATGATGCTTCTCTTGAAGTTTTGAAGTATTTGGATAAAATCTGGGGTTCCCTCTCTTCTTCAGGTTGCTATGTTCTTATGCCGTCAAGTATCTCTAAATGGATTGGGTTTATAGCAATTTCTTTAATTTCTTTTAGAACATCACTGTATTTATATTTTTTACTTATAGCAATTTGGTTGGTAATAATAGTACCGCGCCCCTCATTTTTTCATACCAATATAATTAGGGAAAATATCCCATGCACAAGTGGTGGAAACAAAAATTTTCCACAAGTGTCTTAGTTTTAAGGTTTAGGGACCCTATTTAGGGTTTAGGGGTTTATGTGTAGGGGTTTACCTTGAATCTTGAATCTTGGTTTATGTAAGTTTACCTTTTGCACATCACAGTGGTTGAATTATATGTGGACTATAATTATAGAAGTTTTGCTTATGCAGATATAGCAAAGCTGCAAGGGTTAGCATTTCTGCCTGCTGCCAACGGAACACGCCTTGTTGCTGCTAACTCGCTTTTTGCACGTTTGACTATTAATTTGGCACCGTTTGCATTTGAGCTTCCTTCTCTCTATCTTCCTTTTATGAAGATTCTCAAGGATTTAGGACTTCAGGACGTGCTATCAGTTGATTCTGCGAATGAGCTTCTGTTAAATCTGCAGCAAGCATGTGGATATCAGCGGTTAAATCCAAATGAACTCCGTGCTGTGATGGAAATTCTATATTTTGTCTGTGATGGAACTGTTGAGGCAAATATGCATGATAGGCCTGACCGGAAATCAGATGCTATAATCCCAGATGATGGTTGCAGACTCATTCATGCAAAAGCGTGTGTCTACATTGATTCATATGGCTCTAGATTCGTTAAGCATATTGACACTTCTAGGTTAAGATTTGTTCACCCAAATATTCCTGAGAGAATATGTACATTCTTAGGCATCAAAAAGCTATCTGAAGTTGTCATAGAGGTATTCTGATCTTGTTCTGTTGACCTTTTTGGTGTTTTTTCGTAGTCTCCTACAATTAAAATATTAGAGCATTTGAGCTCATTCATTTTATATTCTTGTGCTTGCAGAAACTTGATAATGAAGGCAACTTGGAGACTTTGGATGCTATTGGTTCTATCTCATTAGCTATTATCAGAGAGAAGCTATTGAGCAGATCCTTCCTGTTTGCTGTATGGACTCTTATAAATAGTATAACTGGTTATGCTCCAGTAATTAAAAATTTGGAGTTGGGAACTATACATAGTTCTCTAGAATTTATTGCAGATAAGCTGCAGTACGTTAAGTGCCTTCATACCCGTTTCTGGCTGCTATCAAGGTCTCAAGATATTACCCTTGTATCCAAGGATTCTATAATTCCAGAGTGGGAGAACGGGTCTAGACATCGGACTCTTTACTTTGTCGACCAATCTAAAGGCTGTATTTTGGTTGCTGAGCCTCCAGCTTATATCTCTGTTCTTGATGTTGTTTCAACTGTTGTAAGCCAGGTTTTAGGATCCCCCATTCCATTGCCTATAGGATCTTTGTTTTCATGTCCTGAAGGATCTGAAGCTGCAATTGTTGACATTCTGAAACTTCATTCTGACAAGAGAGAAGAAATTGAAACCACAAGTAGCAATTTGATGGGCAAAGAGATAATGCCTCAAGATGCTCTTCAAGTACAGCTTCACCCATCGAGACCATTTTATAGGGGAGAAATAGTAGCTTGGCGGACTCAAGATGGAGAGAAGTTGAAATATGGTAGAGTTCCAGAGGATGTCAGACCTTCAGCAGGCCAAGCCCTCTATAGGTTCAAGGTAGAAACAGTACCAGGAAAGACTGAATCTCTTCTTTCCTCTCAGGTTTTCTCATTTAGAAGTGTATCATTGGGAAGCAGTGCATCCTCAGCAAACTTACCTGAGGATAATCCCGTTGTAACTGGCAATAGGACTCGCAATGAGATGCCGGAGAGTTCTGAAAGAGGCGGAAGAAAATCTTCTCAGGTTTGGATCTTTGGCTTGCTACCTTCAGTATTAGTTTCCTCCCGTGATACTTGAAATATGATTATTGGATTTAAGCAAATTATGTCCTTGTTCATGGTAATCATTAGCAGCTAATCGGGTGTCTTATTCTTTAATGCACAGCCTATTAAAGAGCTGCAGTATGGCCGAGTATCGGCTGCAGAACTGGTTCAGGCAGTTAATGAGATGCTGTCTGCAGCTGGAATCAACATGGATGTGGAGAAGCAGTCGCTACTGCAGCAAACTGTAACCCTTCAAGAACAATTAAAAGAATCCCGAACAGCTCTCTTGCTTGAACAGGTTGAGTTTTTGCTATGTTCAAATGCCTTATTTCCAGCATCGTAGTTTCTGTCCATTGAATCACACAGTTTTGTCCGCCGATGTCGGATTTATTAATGTTACCAACCCGTTCTGCAGGAAAAACTTAATGTAGCCGTAAAAGAAGCTGATACAGCAAAAGCAGCATGGCTTTGTCGGGTCTGTTTGAGCAACGAAGTCGACATGACAATAGCTCCTTGTGGCCATGTGCTTTGTCGTAGATGCTCATGTGCAGTTTCACGGTGTCCATTCTGTCGAATCGAGGTAAAGAAAACGATCAGAATATTCCGGCCATGAAAAGCTCGAGTTCTTTAAGAAGTTATTTGTTATTTATGGCCTCTAATCCTAGTAATATATGTGTCCATTAGTCATTTGGGATTTATACCCTTGTTTGATCTAATGATATCAAAGGCTCATTTTCAGAAACACAGTTGCAAAAGCTCAGTAGTAACATTTATTTGGGGATTTCCTCCTTTGAGTTGTGTTGTATGATTTGTGTAGTATTTGTCCTGTATATAAACACAACAAAAAAACATTCGATGCGTCAACAAAATTTGGTATAACCACCATTCGATTCATTGGTCGACTAATTGTAATGGTGCAATGCGTTATACTGTTTTATACTCTTCCTATGTCTAAGGTTAATATGACTACTCGAGAAAGTGGTATCAATTCAATTAAGAAAATTAAATCTAAGTAATAATATTAATATGAAATTAGATGTATTTATGTATTTTTTTTTTACTTCTTATTTCTAAATTTCTCATCTTTGCTTAAAAGTTTACTCATTTTTATGGATTTTAAAATTTCAAGTGTACAAGAAATTACTTTATATGCTGTAGTAGAATTGATTGTTGTAAACACTAACTCAACTCTGACTGACGAGTCAAAATGTAATTGGACAATCCATGTACGCTCATACCGAATTAAAAAAAGGGGGTCAACTTTCTTAATTCATGTGGATTCGGTTGAGAAAAAAATATTTTACGAGCGTTCTTATTTAAGTTTAAATGTTAATCCTAAATTTTTAATTTTAACCCTTAAATTTTTAAAATGTTATAGTATATCCTCCACTGGACAACTGATGCACTCTTGCTCGATACCCGGTGCCGGTTTCATCAAACATCCGGTTTCCCGCTTTGACACTCTCCGTTGCGGCGATCAAGTACGGCGTTGAAATTAGTGGGAGAGAATGAGCAACTATAACTCAAATCATTTTAGGATTCTCAATCAATTCCCCTTAACACCATTTAGGAATTAGCTAGGGGAATTGAGCAATTGTAACTCAAGAGTTGAAATCCAGTCACTAGTTGGATTGTGTTATTAATTATTAGCTATAGCTCGATGAGGAATGGACAAATACACAGATAATATAAACTAAAGTGTAAACCTGCAACATGAACGCCTGATTTTGAAGCAGTTCCAACAGCAGGCATTGCTGAAACCTATGTCCCCTCGTTAAAAAAAAGGCACTGGATGCTTCACTTATTCCCATTTACAGATCAAAGCTAAACTAGAGTTGTGAGGCATCCAACTAATAGCAATGAGCAAAATCACCGAACTACTATTCTCTAACTCTACACAGATCACATATGCACCTCATATCTTATTTGCACCATAGTACAAATATTTAGATTTCTATCGATAATAACACCAGCAGTCATAATCCAGAGCCTTGAAATTCAATGAATGTCTGATGTCGCTAGGTTGAGTCTAGTTTCAAAAACTCGAATATAATCAAAGCTCTTGCCTAATAGTTGCTTCAATATGTTTGTCTTTTACATAGAACCCTAAGAAGCTAAGAAACTCAGGATGTCTTACACTAAGTAACTAACATATATCCTACTGCATAATGAGCTTGAAAGATCTATGTAACCAACATTTGAAAATTCAAGTCCAGAGATAAAGAATCGGTAGGAAGCTTCATTACACATCACATGAAGACTAGAATCCATGGTAGCAAGCTAGGATTTTGGCTTAATTTTAAGACACCACTAAGCAGATAATTTAGAGAAAATATTTGCAAAACCAACAAGAGCTGCAAGAAATATGTGTGAATGAAGGTTCAATTGGGAGAGTGTAAATTAAATATTATAATCATGTTGAAGGTATTTAAAGACATCGGAGCATGATGTCTAACAGTTTGACGTCAAATTACGTTTTCTTTATTGATTCTCGGTCAAACGTTAGCTTACCCAAACTTGGGACATCAAAACAAGAAAACCATCATAGCCTCATAGCTAGAGCCTTTAACCATGCATCAAATATATAAAGTAACATCCACTCATGTATACTTTTCCACTAAAGTGCACACCCCTAAAAGATGAATAAATATCTTGGCCAGCAAAACTTTATGCGTATGATATCGAAAATGTACCGATTGAAATATTCGCTAGCAAGCTCCCTAAATCTTGGAAATTAATTCCAGACGCATAAAATCAATCAACAGGTAGAAAAACAGTTAACCATGAGAATGGTGAATAGCAATAGTTGATCAAGAAATAGCTTACTGCCTCTAATTCTAATTGGACCCTTTATCTTTGGTATCTTTAGTTTCACTGGCAACAGCATCGGAGACCAGAGACATTGGCCTTTGATCAATAACTTCATCAATCAACCCAAATTCTTTAGCCTCTTCAGGGGTCATAAAATAATCCCTGTCCATATTCTTCTGAATTACATCAATGGGTTGGCCTGTATGCTTAGAATACAAAGCATTCAATGCATCCCAAACACGAACAATCTGTTTAGTGTGGATGGTCATATCTTTAGCCTGGCCACTGTATCCACCAGAAGGCTGGTGAATCATGATGGTGGCATTGGGGAGGGACCGCCTTTCACCCTTTGCTCCAGCAGCTAAAAGGAGAGAACCCATGGATGCAGCTTGCCCCAAACAGATTGTATTGATTGGAGACTTAATGTACTGCATCGTATCATAAATTGCAAGACCTGTACCAAGACCAACACAGACAAGATTATCGAGAATAATGATAGAATTGGGTAATTTTCGAAATATGAAAGAGTGCAAAAAAGGAAAGACCTGCAGTGACATGGCCGCCAGGGGAGTTGAGGTACATGTGGATAGGTTTGGATGGGTTTTCCGATTCGGGGAAGAGGAGCTGGGCGACAACGACGTGGGCGGTGTCGTCGTTGATGGGTCCGTTGATGCAGACGATCCTTTCCTTGAGAAGACGAGAGAAAATGTCGTAAGCCCTCTCGCCGCGGGAAGAGTGCTCGATCACCATGGGTATCAAGCTGTAGTTTCGGGGGTATGAACGGGAAAAGGTGGCGGCGGAGGCGGTGCTAGAAATGAGACTTTTGGTGCTTGAAATTAGGAACCTCATGTCTGCCTCTAACACGAAATCAGGCTAGGGGTTTCGGAAAATGGGGAAGGAACAATGCCCAAATTAAAAATGGCTAGGGATTTTCAACACTTCGGGCTGTAAGAAAGAGATCTAGTGCTCTTGCAGCAGCTGCTCATCATTATATATGTAATTATTTTAAAATATTCAAAAATTATAAATTTCATTAATTTACATGTACGGTCTAAATTCTTCCATTAGTACGAGGGTGGGAAAAAACTCGATTACCCGATCTTAGTTCCAGACCTGGTAAGATTCGATAGATTTTTATCTGGTATTGATTTTAGTAGGATCATGACTGAATTCAAAATTTAAGTCTCGATCATAACCGAGACCGGGACTGGATCTTGATTTTTTGGATTAGGTACTCGATGGGTACCAAGTAGTATCGGGACCAATACCCAATATCGGGTACTGATTTTCTTTTGTTTATTTTTCTTATCAGACTTTTTTTTTATGTATGAAGATTATGAGTATGACTAATTTTAAAACTTTAATTTTAAGTCTACAATATTCTAATTTTATTATTTAATATTATTATTGGTGGTTAAAATTTTTTCTCCAATTACTCAATTTTTTTAAGAATAAATTAATTGACCGGGTACCCAGTATTGAAACCGGTACCCACCAGTAAAGGGACCGGTTCTTAAAATTTAAAACCCGATATAACTGATACCAACCGATTTTAATTTTTAAGAACTAATGGTTACCGAAACCGAAATCAATACTATTCAGATTAGTCGGGTACCCGATCTTATCCACCCCTAATTAGTACTAATTAGGTTAGGAACAATTTTACGATAAATATTATAAACTGTAATATATTATTATCTATATATATCGTAATATATAACTAATTATTTTTAAAATTTTAAAGAATAAAAATATTATTATCCTTTTTTAATTAAAATCTTAGATAATAATTTTTAAATTTTTAATTTAAAAAATAATTAAAATTTTATTATTATAATAATTCTTACATTCGCTTTAAATTTAAGAGTAAAGTTTACAAATGATCACTGAACCTTAATCAATTAATTTTTTATTCAATAAAATTTAGCATTAGAATTTAAGAGTTTTAATTTTAAGGTTTAAGGATTTCTATTAAAGGTTTTCAACTTTAATTAGGCAAAAAGTAATCACAATGTCACTTATAATACCCCATAAGTACTTGAAGAAAAAACAATATCAGCAAAACAAAAATCAAACATCAACTAAAATTCCATGAAAGTCTTAATGTTCCCAACAAAACATATGATCTGACATGATATGAATAGCAATATTTAGAACAGAGATGTTCCCTTCCCCTTCTTGTCTCCACCAATTTCAAAGTGCTTGCACCTCTGCAAAAACAGTACCAAATACCAACAAATTAGATCAAGAATAGAACACAATGGTCTGCAGGAAATTTTTCGATGAGACTGACCTTGATCGGATGCTGGGAGACGTGCTTGCAACCTTGGCATTGCAGCCTCAGCACAATCTTCTTGGTGGTCTTGGCCTATTTAAACCACGGAGTCGGTACATATACATAATGCCGAGAAATAGCAATGATCAGAATTTAACTAAAGCCCACACTAGCTAGCATCAGAAGATATAGCATAAGATTCTTGATCTTTTTGTAATCAAACTAAACATATACGAAATGCTCAGTGCTTCGGAAAATATCAATAATCAGAAGGACAAAACGTATTAACTAAAATATCTCTTACTAACTAGTATCAGAAGGATAAAGCATAAGATTCTTGATATTTTCATATCACAACTAAACATTATACAGAATGCTTGGTACCTCAAGGCAAAAAGAATTGATCAAACACAGCTTACAAACTAGAATCAGAAGACATAGCATAAGATTCTTGCTCTTTTCTTCATTTAAATTAAACAGCAACCAAGTAATAAAAGATCAACAAAAAGGAATTACTTTCTTGTGGAACACTGGCTTGGTCTGGCCACCATAACCTGATTGTTTACGATCGTAACGGCGCTTCCCTTGAGCAGCCAAACTATCCTTACCCTTCTTGTACTGTGTCACCTTGTGCAAGGTGTGCTTTCTGCACTCCTTGCTCTTGCAGTAAGTCTTCTTTGTCTTAGGTACATTCACCTGCAATACCAAGTAGTGTATTCTCAAAACAAAATCGAAAACGGATAAATTTAGCACTACATTTTCCTCCTAAAGACATAACCAACATCAAGAAACAAGCAGTTCAGCCACAAACGAAGCTTACCCTCACTTTGCAAACTCATCAACTAATTTCACATTGGCAGTTCTGGAAAATACTACAGACTACAATAAAGAGCAGATATACAAAAGCAATTTCTCCATAATAACAAAAAGGAAAAGAAATCCCCAAAATTTGCATTCCATTTCTCTCCACCCAAATGTTCTCAGGCGATCATTACCCTATTAAATTAGTTCTATTTACAAATACTTTTGTATGGGGAACTGATCCAAAATAGATGCAGAAACGATAAAGGAATATAAGGGGAAAGAGATAAAGATAGTACCATGGCTGCTGCTGAAGATGAGAATACCCGATCTCTGTTCAGATGATGATGATGGTGGTGGTGAATTAGGAGGCCGCCAATCTAACCTAGCAAATATACTGATTTCTCATTTTTAGGGTTTTTAAGCTTTTTTAGGGTTTCTTTTTCCGGTTGGATTTTGGGCTAAAAGGAAATTGAAGCCAGATTATTCTTGGACATGCTTAGATTTACACACTTTAAAGGCCCAAAACAAACTTTAACCTGAAAATTTTGGATAAAGTACATAAATATCACTAAACTAAGAGACAATAATTAATTTGGTCACTAAAGTTTCGAAAATACAAAAATGATCTTTTTAAATTAAAAGAATCATTTTATATTTTCGAAACTTATCGGATTATTATAAAATAATTCATAAACTTACTGAAATTTGTCTTTATTTTATAATATATAGTGATCATCATGTAATAGTTCGATAAGTTCAAGGATAATTTGTGTACTTTACCTTTTATAAAAATTAACAATTTTTAGACATAATTTTTTTGTCATCTTTCCTCCTTAAATTTGTTTATTAAATTCCACTAAATGTTTGGAAATTGTATTTGAATATATTTTGCTTGTATAAATAATGGATTTCGTGTCTAAAATTTATAATTTTAAAATAAATAATTCGGTAATTTAAATATTCAATAAATTTGACTATCTCGTGGATGTTTTTTTTAATATATGTATCCTGTGGATGTTGATCTTTGAATTAGCACGAATCATTTAACTTCATCGGTTAAAGGAAACGGTTGTTATTCTTAGAAGTTATAGGTTCGAGCACCAGTAAATGACACATGTAATGATTGAAAGATTAATGTCTAATGATTAAGAGTATATTTTAGAACAGATATTACTTCATCGGTTAAAGGAAACGGTTGTTATTCTTAGAAGTTATAGCAGACGCATCATTAATGCTTTATACTTCATTAACATGTTAATTCATGGATTTGTGGTATAATATACGAATGGATTTTGAGTACCTCCTCTACATAATAATGGGTACGGTGAAGGGAAATTAAATAAAGTAGGCTTGGGGGTACGGAAATGGAAGAAATTGGATGGAAACAACTTTATTTTGTCAAAAGCAGAGACAGAGAGAGCAGTCATGCTAAAATATAGAAGCTACTGCAGTAATATTATTATTATGTGAGATTATAAAAAATTTGTCAAATATAATATCGTATTTGAATTTTAAATTTATCAAATATAAGATCGTTCTAAGTTAATAAATTTATTTATATACGGGATTTAATTTTTATGTGAAATTATAAAAAAATTATGATGATCGTCAAATGTAATTTCACGAATAGAATGTATGAGCTTTCAAGGCGTGTTCGAGCTTCAATCAAAATTGATAGTTTTAAACTTATGAATTTTCAAGTCGAATTTAACTAAGAGTATTTTGAGTTCGAATAAAATTTAATGATATTTGAATTTAACTCAATCTTATTTTTGCTCAAGGTCAGAGGCATATAAGGGGAGTGACCCCACACGGCCACACCCATGAAGTTTTTTTTTTGGCTCCTTAATTTTTTTTACAATTTGGTTTATTTATGATTTTGCCCCTTCACACTTTCAATTATTTATATTTTGTTCCCAATTTTAAATATTGACTCTGTCATTGCTTACAACTATAATTAAAAGTTTTATTTATTAAAATTAAATATACGACATAAATTTATTCGAATTAATTAAAATAAACCTAAAAATTAGGACAGCAAGAAGGGAAAAAAGTTCTTTATAAACCTAACACATATTCGAGTAACCCAGGATGATCATGTCGTTAAGTTTAGGTGATGCCGAAGAAGACAAGTAATGATGACCGCCGACGCCGTGATTGTGCTACACAATCCACAGCTATTTTTATATAATTATAATAAAATTTTAATAAATCTTAATATCTAAGATTCTGACTTCCATTATTTTACTAATAAAAAAGCTGATTATTATTATTATTTTTTTCTTTGCTGGTAACTTATACAGATTGCCCACCGGGCTCACTTTAGCAAAACAAGTACAGTTACATCTAACGTGCACATGATCATAACCAAATTTCACAAGGTAAACCGGCGGTTCCTCTGGAGCAACCCTTCCAGCACCACCTTCTTCTTATACTCCTTCGAGTTCAAATATAAATCATCGGAGTTCGGGTTCAGGGTGCTTACATTATTATTACTTTCGGGTCGGAAACGAGGGCAAACGTATAACCATGCCGACGTACAAAGAATGGCACATAATCGACCCCAGAGTACCATTGTTATCAAGGTCACCGTGATAATAGATATACCCATCATTGGCTCGAATTTCGCAATCGGTTCGTCGTTTTTCGGTCGGAGATCGTTCGAACTAACCGGAGAATGAAACCGGGTATTCCCCAGACGTTGACTCTCTTCTGGGACCGGCAACGAAACCGTACGTGACAACCTGGTTGGTGTTTTTCTAGGTTTGGTTTTGATCATCGGTAAACTTGACCCCGTTGTTGTCGGCGGCCTTGTCCGAAATAGTGAAATCCATGAGTAGAAACGTACGCTGATCACCTTTTTAACCTACATAATAATGCGGTAAAGAGCTATAAAATAAGCTAATTGATTAGGGTTTCATTTTCATTTAAAGTTTCCACACTTTTACACAAACCTCTTTAGGTGTTTCTGGTGCAACTTGATCGGTGACCGGCCGTCGCCGGTCAGGTTTGGAATTCCTCAAGCTTAACCGAAAACTTGGCCGGGAAACCGAACGGGTCTTCTCGTAGTGTGATTTTCTCTTCATGGAGAACGGGAAACAACTGAAAAACCAACTGTTTTCGGGGTTGTTTCGATGGTTTTTGGCCATGGAAGAAGCGATCATTAGACATGCAGAAGGACTTTCAACACGCGAACTGATTGGCTCGACTCAAAAGAAAAATAAACTATGTTTCATTCTATTTAGGATTGTTTTGTTTTATGTTGGAAGAAGACTTAACTTTGGTGTTGGAGATTTTTTATATATATATTTTCTTAAAAAATTATTAGACGAGTCTAATTTATTATATTATTTATAGTTTTATCTGATAATAATTTTTATATTAATTTATAAAATAATTTTTTAAGATGAATGTTTATTTTTTTAAACAAAATTAAATAGATAAATCACGTTAGATGAGATCCTAAATGACGTGGTGAATAATTTTTTTATGTTTTTTTTATTGATTGTGTAAATTCTGATTTAAGTAATAAACAATTTAATAAATAATATTTGTTAATTTCAAATACGAAAGGTCATGTTTTAATATATTTTTTTGAATCACATGTTTTAATATAACATTATTAATTATATTTGAATAATTCATATATTAATTATTTTTTTATATAATTGATTTTAATATAATATAATTAATTATTAAATATAAATGTCGAAGAATAAAAAGATAAAATAATATTAGTTTACAATTATAATAATAAAAATATGTGGTGAATAAATAAAATAAAAAATATTAAATTTATGTTATTTAGATTTTTTTATAATCATTAAAGGTAAAATATTTTTATATGACTTTTATGCAATTAAAAAATATTTTTTAAAATTAAAATTTTATTAAAAAACCGCTCTTCATTAAATATTCAAATTAATAGATTTATCGAATTAAACTTTTAACTTAAATCGTTGTTTACCAAACAAATGCAGAACTTTCAAAATTAGAGTTATATTAAAAAAATTTAAAACAATTAACATGAGATTTAATTAAAAATAACAAATTCGAAACATAATAATGTTTTAATGACCAAATTATTTTTTAAAAAAATATATTAAAATTCGAATTTATAGAGCAGGGCCCCTCGGCCATTACTGCCCCCCTTATTCCACGTCATTTGGGTACTAAAATTATTTTAGTTTTAAAAAATACATTTTTAAAAGCGAATATTATTATATTTATAATAATTTTTTTAATTCGAATAAATTATCTGTATAATATATATAGTTTTTAAAACCTTGACAAAGATGCAAAACTTAACCTCATGAGAAATGAAAATCGTATTTATTGATAATGAAAAAATATTTAAAATTAATTTATAAATATTTAAATTTAAATTAAATTATTTAAAAATAATAAAATATTTTCTTACATTTTATTTATATTATTTTTAATCGTAAATTAGACTGTTATATACAGTAAATCTACCTCGATGGACATCTTTAAATTCTGTCCAAATTGACTTCCCTCCTAAAATTCCAACCTCTTTGATTTTGTTAAGTTTTAAACCTCAAACCAAACCCTAATCCATAACCTGGAGGCGGGAAACCAACGGCGCCGGTTTTAAGCTCTTTCCTTCTCTGTCTCTACTAAGTATCCTTTTATTTATTGCCAAAAAAAGGAAAAAAAACGAATAAAAGAACTTCTACTGCTTCTATATTAGCAACTTATTTATTAACTTTCCATCCCAGGTAAAAAGAATCTAAGCTTTGTATTGTTCGACTATTTAGTTTAGTTTGTAGACAGAGTACTTGGATTCTTCAAAGGTGTGTGGGAAAGAGGCGGTGAGATATGGGAAGTGAAGAAAACTGGGGTTCTGCGGAGGAGCAAGTTGAAGGGAGAGAGGAGGGATTGGCGGTGGAAACTGGAGATGTCGGTGGAGAGGAAACAGGGAGAATCTTGGTGAAAGAGGAGGGAATTGAAGGAGACGAAAAGAGGGATGTAGAAGGTGAAGATGAATGGGTTGGTTTAAATAAGCCTAAGAAAAGAGGTAGAAAGAAGAAGGTCGATAAGGAGGTTGTCGGAGAGGGGAAAAGTTCGGATACTGTGGCTGTGAAAGAGGAGGAAAGAACGACTTTTGTTGAGAATCTAGAAATAGCAAACGGAAAAGATCGGGGTTGTACGAAAGAAGAAGTTGATTTGGCTGCCTCCGCTAATGGACTAGGAAACAGTGGTGGTGATTTAAAGAATAGACTCAGAGCAACTCCTAAGAGGGTTAATTATGCTGAGATTCTAGAATACGAGAGTGAAGTGTCTGAGGGTAAGAAGCGCAGACGAAGGGGCAGGAAAAAGAGGAAAGTAGTTCGTTCTGAATATGAAGATGATGATGCAGATAATGGGACGGCCATAAAGAAGCAAGGAAGAAGGGGAAGACCAAGGAAATCAAGTTTTGAAAGTGAATGCAATGACGACAATGAAGATAATGGTATGCCTGAAAAGAAGAGAGCAAGAATGGGCAGACCAAGGAAACAAAGTTCTGAAAGTGAAGGCAGTGAAGGGAAAGATGTAAAAGAGGAAGGTAAAGAGGACCAAGGTGGCAATTTAGAGATAGCTGATGGAAAGAAGAAAGATCGAGGGCCAAAGAAGGTTGGGAAGAAGTTGGATGAAGTTGTAGGGAATGACAATCCGCGCCGGTCCTCAGGAGTTCCCAAGAAAGAAGAGTCTGTGCTGGATACAAAGAAAAAGACGGAAAGGGTTAAAGTTTAACTCTTTTTTTTTTTTGCTTTGTTTTTATAACGTCTTTTTCATTTTCTTTACACAATGGATTCAGGTGTTGATGTGTTTTTTTCTTCTTTCAACAGGGGATTGAAGGAGAATCGTTAATGTGCCATCAGTGCCAGAGGAATGATAAGGCAGGGTTGTGAGATGCACGCAATGCAAACGGAAACGTTATTGCATCCCTTGCTTAAAGACTTGGTATTCATATTGGAGAGTAACTATGCCTACTCTTCCCATCGAAATTACTGCTTTCCTGAACTATTTAGTGTTTTCATGTTGATGTCATTATGTCAATATATGGTTTGACTCTCGTTTATCAATATTGGTTTCAACCATAATGTCCATGCTTTTTTTTGATGCATGCAATAAAAATTACCCAAACTTTTGGTTCTTTTCTGTCTAATTGTTGTCATCTTAATGATACGTGAATATCTTATATTTGTTTTTCTGGGAAGGTATCCCAAGATGTCAGAGGAAGAAATTGCTGAGGCCTGTCCGGTTTGTCGCAATAATTGCAATTGCAAGGCTTGTATGCGCATGAGTGGTGGCCCTGTTAAAGTTAGTACTGAAATCCATGGCTTTGCTTCTCCTTTTGATGCATGATTGCACATATAATACCATACTTGATTTATGACATCGTGTACTTGATGAGTTGTAGGAATTGACAGAAAGGATAAAGTTGGAATTCAGCCATGATGAAAAAATTCTGCACTCTAAATACTTGCTTCATACACTTCTTCCAGGCATTAAGCAATTTATTCAAGAACAAATGAAAGAAGTGGTCATTGAGGCAAAAATTCAAGGTATGTGTATCTCCACGTGAACATGCTTTTATGCAAATTTTGTTATATTCTCCACAAACTTCTGTGCAGTCTATCAGTTTAATGTTGAAGGTCATTTTTAACAATATCATTCTGTTAAGGAAAGGGTCCTAAATTTAATATGGAAATTATTCTCTCGTTATTCTAGAAACTGAACAGTGTTCTTTGTTTTATTTGGAACTCACTATTTATGTATATATAGGGAAGCAACCTGAAAAAGAAATTCCTGAATGCTATGCTGGCAGAATTAGTCATCTTTGTGGCAGTTGAACTTTTTTAAATCCACTCTTCTGTCTTTAGTAAATTAGAGCATTATATGAAAATCTTTTAAATACAATATCAGTTTTCACCTTAATTTGTGCAGTATACCGCTTTGCTTGTTAAGAATAATCTGCACCACCCTCATTTCTCAAAATGTTATTTCTTGAGCCCTTATTATCTGGAAAATGACTCAGCAACCAGTACTATAAACTTCTTGTTATCTTAATATGCATGTGGCATGATAGTACATTGTTATTTGATTTTTTCCTTGCAAATAAGTAATAATTCATTTTTAATGCCTTTCCTGCATTTGTAGGGGTGCTTCCAGAACAAATACAACTTATGCAGGCAGTTTGTCGTAAAGATGAACGTGTATATTGGTAGGTTCTAATTTCTATTGTTATGAGGTTGAAATTAAATGGGGTCACTTTGTTGTTGAAATTCATATTAATCAAGTTCTTGATTCCAACATATGTTTTTGCAGTAATAACTGCAGAACTTCGATTGTCGACTTTCATAGAAGCTGTCCTGATTGTAACTATGATCTGTGCCTTACATGTTGCTGTGAGATACGCGATGGATATTTACAGGGTGGAAAAAAGGAAGTATTTATAGAATATGTTGACAAGGGTTATGCTTACTTGCAAGGATTGTGTTCGAAGAGTTGCCTAGATGAATCCCCTGAGGAAAGTATCTCCCAAGAAAAGAATGCTTCATCCTCTGGGTGGAAGGCAAGTGAAAATGGTAGCATTCCTTGCCCCCCGAAGGATTTGGGTGGGTGTGGTGATGGCCTTTTAGAGCTAAGGTGTATATTTACACAGCATGCTCTTGTTCAGTTAACAGAAAAGGCTGAGGAAATAGCCAATCAGCTTCAGCTTAGTCTTCAATTTTCTAACCAACAATGCCCTTGTTACAATTCAATGGGAGGAGTTAACATTGGCAATAATAATTTAAGGAAAGCTGCTTCTCGTGAAGATACCACTGACAACTATTTATATTGTCCAGAAGCTAAAGATATTGAGAGAGGAGATTTGGAACATTTCCGAAGGCATTGGGCTAATGGTGAGCCTGTTATTGTTAGCAATGTACTTGAGAATGCAACTGGTTTGAGCTGGGAGCCAATGGTTATGTGGCGTGCTCTTCGTCAGATTAAGAATACTAATTATGAACTACAGTTGGAAGTTAAGGCACTTGATTGCTTGGATTGGTCTGAGGTCAGTTTTGTTATCAACTATACTAGTTCTTATTATTAGCGGCATATAATGCCAAACATGATTCTGTCAAATTGTAAAATGTTTTGGCTCATGTTGTCATGTTTGAGAAATAATTATTTTCCTTATGATTTCCAATCTTTTAGAATATTGTATCCTGTAGAATACAAACCATGTTCACATTGTAACTTGAAGCAAGGAGAATGGAAACTATGTCCGTGTTTATACTTTGTTTGTTTTACACTACCAAAGAATGCCAATCCCTTTTCATTTACTTGTTGGCTGGATTATCTTGGTCCTATAATCCACTTTGTTGATGAAATGTAGGTAGAAGCCAACATTCACCAATTCTTTATAGGGTACAAAGATGGTTGTTTTTATAAAGATTCATGGCCTAAGATACTGAAGCTAAAAGATTGGCCTCCATCTAGTGAATTTGAGAAGCTCCTTCCACGCCATCATGTTGAGTTTCTTTGTTGTTTGCCTTTTATAGAATATACTCATCCTAAAAGTGGTCTTCTTAATGTTGCTACCAAGTTGCCAAAGGATTCTCTACCGCCGGATATGGGGCCAAAGTCATATATTGCATATGGAGTTGCTCAAGAGCTGGGGCGTGGTGACTCTGTAACCAGGTTACATTGTGATATGTCTGATGCGGTATACTCTCAGATTTCCTTGTTTTTTAATGACAATTTATTATAAATAGTTGATTATTTATTTGGCTGGAGTAAAGAATGTTAATTAGCTTGTGTAGCTGGTGGGGACATGCTTTTTGTACTTTCCTTGTTTATGAGTAATTGGTATAGCTATACAATCATGGGCAAATTAGATTTAAGTTGGGTGTCAAACTAGAGACTTCATGCCTGTTCATGTTCATGCACATTTATACCAGAATTTTGCAAGTCATGTTGAACAATAAAGCTAGTGTTTATGGAATTATTGTAAATTTGGAAAGATAAATAGATCATACGAATTCTTTTTCTCCTAATGCTATCTTTTAGTCATAGGTGTCGTTTGGTTCTAGTAAAGCGTAACTTCACATCATCTGGATTCTGGATCAAAGGCAATCATCTCATTGGTTTATTTTCCTGGTCTGAAGTATAATTGTAAGGTATTCAAAATGGAAACCTTACTGCTTTGAATTACGGAATGTTCTTTCAGTTTTGTGGTTTAATTATATTCTGTCCTTGTTCATCCTTTTTTGCTTTTTTCTGGAACAGATCCTGTTCCTTTGCCTTTCAAGGACATAATCCGAACTGGCTTATCTTCTAACAATGATCATGCAGTTATTCTAGAGGAGCTATGCATTAGCTCCTTAACTTTTCCCTTTTCCTTTTTCATCACATAGTGGTGGCCTGTCTTTGTCAGAGACATTAATAATTTTATCATTAGCTAGTTCCTAAGGTGTGTTTATTTGTATTGGAATTTCTGTTTAGGTGAATGTTTTAACACACATTGCTGAGGTGAAGTTTACGGAAGAACAGCTGGCTAGCATCACCGAGTCAAAACAAAGGCACCAGGTGCAGGATCAGCAGGAACTTTATGGAATAAGTTCAAAGGTTACACATAACGATCCTGGTGATGGGTCTTCAGACTTCTCTACCTGCAACAAGCAGTCTAGTGATAGAGTTGGTTTTCAAGATGGTGAAGTTACTGTTGACCAAGGTCAAGATGGTTGTTCTAGCCTGAGTGACAATAGTTTGGTGAGGGAATTTGAAATGGAAGTGTGTGGAAAGACAAAAGCAGTTAAAGATGAATGTTGGGATAATGGCAGATCATCTGAAACTTCTGGTAATAACAATAAAGAGATGGAAGCTGTTGAGGGAGGTGCTGTCTGGGACATTTTCCGTAGACAAGATGTTCCTAAGCTGCAGGATTACCTTAAAAGGCATTTTAGGGAGTTTAGATATGTTCATTGTCGCCCAGTATCACAGGTACCTTTTCTACATTATATATTGTGCTTGAAACATTTTTGTTTTTATTGAATGTAATATGTTGTAAGGGAGCTGCAATATTTTCTATTGAGTGGACCTTTTCTACATTATTTTTTGACTTTCATAGATCTTAAAGATGTGGCAAATGGATGGGTATCATTTGCTATTTAAGATGCGCCTATTATGATTCTTTGAGAAAAATGAAAGAAATGGATCTAATGAGAATTCACAGAGAGGGCACTTAAATTTACACTATTTGTTATTAGTATATTTATATGCTATAAACTTTCACGTGCTGCATTGAGCTGGTTGAAGAACAGAATCTAATGGGGTTTCACTTGGAGGCTGTTGATTTTAGACTGTTACCAGTTCATTTAAATTTTATAAATTTCACTCCATTATAGGCAGTTGATTCTTTTATATTTTATAAATTTTACTGCACTATGGGCAGTTGATTCTTTTGTGTCTTTTAGTTTTTTATACTGTATAACTTACTGTCTCTTGGTGACAGTTTTTTCACCCTATACACGACCAGTCCTTCTTTCTGACTATGGACCATAAAGCAAAGCTTAAGAAGGAATATGGTATGTTAAAATGTATGACAGATTTACTGGACCTGTGATAGAAAACTTCAGTCTTTAGTTATGGTTATTTGAAATGCTGCCTCACAGGAATTGAACCATGGACTTTTGTTCAGAAACTTGGAGAAGCTGTTTTCATACCTGCAGGTTGTCCTCATCAAGTGCGGAACATTAAGGTAACACAAGTTAATATATCCTAAAATCAATTGCCTTAAGATGCAGTTTGTAAATTTAAATAATCAAAATTCTGAAGTTGTTCCTTCTTTTTCTCATTACTCTATTCTGTGATTGTGTATGCTCATTTGAGCATTTGTCTTGATTAGGAGCTGATAACAGCCATGTGGTCTGTTGGTGGTGTTAAACTCTTAGCTCTACTGACCAGGGATCAAGCCTCGGCAACATCGAATATAAAAAAGGAACCCTTAGTGCAAAGAATAGCAATTGCCGTCATAGTGTAATTAATTTGAATCGTAGCAAAAATGAAGCAATATTTAGACATTTCTGAAATTCCGAAGTACTTTTGTTTTCTTTGTGCATTGTCTGATATCCTTGATGGATTGTTTTCTGTTTGGTCACACATTGTGTTAAAATTCTAAATCGCCCACCAAGAGATCTCTTCTTTTTTTTTCAGTCGTAAAACATTATATCTAGTGAAAATTAATAGTGATGTAAGGTTCATTCTGTTAGCAACCATGCAAGAGTTGATTTCCTGTGCTAATGGATGATGGTCCACATATGCAATATGCTTATCTTTTCTATTTGTTTGCTTACAGTCATGCATAAAGGTTGCTCTTGATTTTGTTTCACCCGAAAATGTTGGCGAGTGTGTTCGCTTGACTGAAGAATTCCGTACACTTCCTGATGAACATAGGTCACAAGAGGATAAACTGGAGGTATGTTGCATAGTTCCTAAGCAAGAGGGCAAATGACAAAAGATTGAATGTTAAACAAGTAGTTAGGAGTTTAGCATATGTCTAAAAAGTTGTATAGTTTCTCCTTTTTAATCTTGTATTTACAATTAATTGAGTTTATTAATTTTTTAAATGTTGCTACTTGCTTCTTTATATCTGCTGTTCGTAACAGGTGAAGAAAATGATGGTACATGCATTGTGTGAGGCTGTGAATACCTTGGATGTAGATGCACAGTGAGTCACTTCAGATACTCGTTAACTTTCCTAAATGAGTTTTCCATGCCATCATAGATTAAATATTAATACTTATATTTCTTGATTCAGGATTAAGCTTGCTCATAGACGCAAATGAGTTGCAACTTTGTTCTGGCATCTTAGCTGAAAGTGGGACTACTTTTTGGACTGCTTTTGTTTCTGTATATTAGTACCCCTTAAATCTTGATTGCCTTGTGTTCTCTCGGCACAGGCCGAGCCTGGCGGAAATGTTAAGGTTGTGCTTTCGGAAAGCACAACCTGTTTTTTGCAGCCTTTTTGATGATTTTCACCACCTATTTATGTTGTATTTTATTTTGAAAATGGCAATGGAAAGATCAATGTTTGTTTTTGCAAATGAAGGAATATTATTCACTCTCCAATCTCCATGCATATGAAGCAGTTGAGTTCCGGTTCTATATCAAAGTTAGGAGTAGAGTTAAAAATAATTAAAATATCCTATTTTTTCTATATGCTATTTGCGGAGGAAATGAGAAACCAACCTCTTAGAGATGAATATGGAGGTCAAAACGGTAGGATATTTTTGCAGCATTACAGTTAGGAATGAACATGTTTTTAGGATGGCAGAAGATGTATAAATATACAGCCAGGATTTTGATCCAATGTATAGGAAGCAGCAGCAGATGCATAGGAGTAGTGGGAGAGTTGTATTCCTTTCCTACAATTGGTGATACATGCGGGACTTGTGCATTTGAACAATCCCTGGAATAAATCCTGAATAAATCATCACCTTTCTGGAAAGGCAAATAAACCCGTCTCCCTGAGTTGCAGTAGCCGATTGATTGAGCAATGGCAGGCGGAGGATATGCTGCTCCAGGCCAATATGTCGCCTATGAAGGCCGTGTCACTGCGTTCGTCATCTTCACTTGTCTCATTGCTGCCAGTGGCGGTCTCCTCTTTGGTTATGACATTGGAATCTCGGGTGGAGTCACATCGATGGAGCCGTTCCTGAAGAAGTTCTTCCCAACGGTTTTGAAACAGGAGACTCATGCAGCCGCGAAAGAGAATGAGTATTGCAAATTTGATAGCCAGTTGCTGACTCTGTTCACCTCTTCCCTTTACCTTTCTGCGTTGGTTGCTTCCTTTGTTGCCTCCATGGTTACGAGGATCCTCGGTCGGAAATTTTCCATGTTCATTGGCGGTGTTGCTTTTCTCAGTGGTGCGGTCTTGAACGGCTTTGCCATGAACATTGAAGTCCTGATCATTGGCCGTTTGTTGCTCGGTGTTGGTGTCGGGTTTGCTAATCAGGTAATTGTAGTACAAGTTCTTGTTTCCTAATGCTTGATGTAATTCTAATCCGAATTTGAACTATATAGTCTTGTATTGACTTATGCTTGGTATGCACGGCAGTCTGTTCCGGTTTACTTATCCGAAATGGCACCTGCAAATATAAGAGGAGCATTGAACATTGGTTTTCAAATGGCCATCACACTTGGAATTCTAGCTGCAAGCCTGATTAACTACAGGACAGCGAAGATCGAAGGCGGGTGGGGATGGAGGCTTTCTCTAGGTCTCGCGGTTGTTCCAGCAGTAGTATTGACCATCGGATCATACATTCTACCTGACACACCCAATTCCATCCTCGAGAGAGGCCATGCCGATAAAGCAAGGCAAATGTTGCAGAAAATCCGTGGCACACACCACGTAGATGCCGAGTTCCAAGACTTGGTCGACGCCACCGAAGCCTCCAAGAAGGTGACTAACCCATGGAAGAACATCCTCCAACCAAGATACAGGCCTCAACTTATCCTCTGCACCCTCGTCCCATGCTTCCAACAGCTCACTGGAATCAACGTCATCATGTTCTATGCACCTGTTCTGTTCAAGACCTTGGGTTTCGGCGACAACGCCTCTCTCATGTCCGCAGTCATCACCGGCACTGTCAACGTTGTCGCCACAGTAGTTTCCATTTATTCAGTTGATAGGTTCGGACGAAGGGCCTTGTTTCTCGAAGGTAGCATACAAATGTTCATCTTCCAGGTACATTAACCATCATTTAAGCTCAAATAGAAAAACACTCCAATGCATCATTCGATTAACATTATCACATAAACACATGCAGGTTGCGGTAGGAGCGACGATCGGGTACAAGTTCGGGATTAACGGTGATGGAAACCTAACAAGGGGTGATGCCAACATGCTGTTGTTCTTCATCTGCGGTTACGTAGCTGCATTTGCATGGTCATGGGGACCATTGGGATGGTTGGTGCCTAGTGAGATCTGTCCTTTAGAAATCCGATCAGCCGGACAAGCCATTAACGTGGGAGTAAACATGATCTTCACCTTTATCATCGGTCAAATCTTCCTCTCCATGCTCTGTCACATGAAGTTTGGTCTGTTCTTTTTCTTTGCTGGTTGCGTTGTGGTAATGACGATCTTCGTCTACTTCCTGGTTCCCGAGACAAAGAACGTCCCCATCGAAGAGATGAACGACGTGTGGAAGGAACACTGGTTCTGGGGGAAGTACATCCCGTCGGACGAGGCCGTGGTCCGAATGCACCGCAAAGATGAAGGAAGAGATGTTTGAGAAAGCTGCAACAACTGACCCCCATATGAACCGGAGAGATCAGTTTATAAAAGAAACAGAAAAGCTTTGTGCTCATTTGATTCATGATTGGCTGCTCCTATAAAAAATGTATTATTACGTTTGGAAATATTGATATTTAAATGAAAACATTTAAATGTGTTTTTTTCACCACCCCACCGCCAAAGAGAATCAAACCCCGATCGTTGGAGTGAGTTTAGAAAATTAAATTAATAAAATATACATCTAATTATTTTACCAATCATTTACTTGGTCTAGGTTTGCTGAAATGTCTTTGAAAGAAGACATGCTGCCCCCATGCAGGATCGAACTACAGACCTTCAGTTTACAAGACTGACGCTCTACCACTGAGCTATAGGGACGCTGGCTAGTGAAAGTTTCCATCATTGTTTAATTAAAAAATGAAAAAGGGGAAAGGCACAAGCAGAAGCTAATATCAAAGCAACTCAAAGCACGGGTTTTCAAGGTTATTGGTTCCATACTTCATGGAAGAAAATTTCCTTCCCAAACCTTTGTAAAAGCAGATTATGGCAGACCTTCATATCTTGATCAGTAATTTTAGGCCCCTTGATCAGTAGTTTTAGGCTCGGGTTCTAATACTACATTGATGTGAGCAGTACATTCTAAAGATCAAGTTCAAGTCATGAGCTGTACTCTTTCAGCATATTCCCACAAAATAAGAGACAACGCATTCAGAAACCGAATAGAATCCATTAGCTAGTAGAGAAATTCAAAACTTTACAGTACTCCCACAAAACAAGAACAATAGATTCTTGGGGACTCAGTAAAACACAAGCCATGACACTAACTAATAATCATCTAATACTTCTTCTGCTTCTGCTTCCTTTTCTGCTGCAGGGGTTTCCTTGTCTCCTTCCTCCTGATCAAAAAAATCAAGCCACATGTTCAGGCATATTTTCACAACAAAAGGATAAAGGAAGAACAATGGACCAACTTTTTTAGAAGGGAAAGGTCATATGAACCCTTACTTCCTCATTTTGATTGTCCACATTTTTAGCCTCCTCCAAAGCCTTCTCATACTCTGCCTCGAGCTCAGCAGCTTTGTCAATGTAACACTTCTTCTCCTAATGAGATCAAAACACATTATCATAATCCATTACTACACTAATTTCTAATTAATAAACAAATCTTGATTAAAACAATTGAATACCAACAAGTTACCTCATCAGACATGGATTTCCATTTCTCACCACCTTCCTTTGCAACCTAAATTTCATCAATGAAACGCTCAATACACAAATTTCATAAAAAAATTATGATAAAACTAATTCTACCACAAAAGTAAGAAATGGGTACCCCTGTAACACCCTTTGCATCTGGATTTGCTTCCTTATAAGATTTCCTAAAATCATCCCTGAAAAGTAACAAGAGACATCTGTCAATTCAAAAGCACTACTCAATACTCATGGAATTAACCCAAAGATTAAGCAGCAGTAAACAGAGTTATTACATGAACAGAAAGAATGCAGTAGGAGGACGTTTAGGGGCATTTGGATCTTTTCCCTTTTTCAACTTCTTCAACTTTTTAGGATTTGGGTCTGTGGTTGAAGGCTTCTTCCTGTAATCAAATCAAAAGTGAGATAAAGCTTAAAAAACAGCCAATGAAAGCAAAAACGATACCTTTCTACAGGTTTCTTCTTGGCTTCAGCAGGCTTCTCAATAACTTGAGCCTCTAAATTAAGAAAATAAAGTAAAAAAATGTGTAAAGAAAAGATCCCAACACCGATAACCTAAATTCAGTTATGTGAATGAAACTTGGAGAGTAAATGACTAACCCAAATTCATTTTGATTTTAGCTTCAAGGCTACAGCTATGCATACTGATAAGGGCCACTGGTACAGTTTTGTTACACTCATCACTGCAAATTCAGAGTTTGGAACAAAAAAAGGAAAATTAAAACGAATCTAAAAAAGAATTGAGAATGAATGCAAATACCTATAAACGAAATCGACATAAAAGCCTAGATCGAAGGTGAAAGAGGTTACCATTTGGCAAAAGCGCTGCCATCTTTGGCGCGGACAAGAGATCCGGTAGGCGGAGCGGCGGTTGAAGCAGCGTCGACTCTCTTCCTGGGCTTTGGTGGATTGGATTTGGACCCGCCTGCCATTTTTCTTCTTCACTGGAACACTGAGATAACAATGAAAGATGGGGATTTTCGTTTGAAGAGGAAACAAATCGATGGAACGATGTGCTGTTTGGAGAGACGGAAATACTTAATAGTAGAAGAAAAGGGAAAATTTGAGAGGGAAATTGAAATTCATGTTTGGTTATTTGGCGCCACCGCCATATAATTTTCCCAACGTTTGATTTTTGGAAGTGGAGGGAAAATTTTCTTACTGAACTGTTTTCTTTTCATTTGGATTCATGAGTTGGATTAGGGTAAATTATAATAAAGTTCACTCAATTATAGGTAACATCATAGTTTGATTATTTAATTTTTAAAAATTATATTTTTATTTTATTTAATTATAGATAAAGTTATATTTAAACCATTCAGTTATTAAAGATTAAATTTAAGTTATTCAATTATTGATAATATTATATTTAGATTATTCTTTATTTTTAAAAAATACATAATGTTAGTCATTTTTCTTTTAAATCACTTGTATACATTTATTAACATTAAAAAATTTTATTTAAAATCGTTAATTAATCTCATATACAAATTGATATATAATAAATAAAAAATAAATTAAATATAATATTACTTATAATTAAATACCTCCTATAATTTACCTTTTTAATACCATAATTACGATTTTTAGCCTTTTTAAATCAATTCTCTAAACAGAAGCCTAGTGTTGGGTTCACATGTCCCCCCAAGTGGTGGCTCTAAACCCAAAGCCCTCATGATTCTAAACAGTAGCACATAGCATTATTAATAATTTAATACATCAGATACAGTGTAGCTAAGAACTATAACACACAAAATTCTTAATTTCTTTACAGCATCACCTTAGCAAACATTGGGGCCAAAACCTACGAATCCATTGGCTACATCAAAGGAAATTTGGATACCCTCTTGCTGGATGTTACCTAGTATCGAAACTCCGTTTGTCGAGGGAGAAAATGCAAAACAGAATGTTCCCACGTCGTCGACGGGGATAAGAAAGTTATTGGCGGGTAGGGTTAAGATCGGTCCGTTTGAGAAATAAAATGAAACTGTTGGCACCTGTATGGAAATAAAACCTGATACATTGTAGCATGTATCGAATATGGATACTCCGGAGGTTCGAGGTAAGTTAGTTGTTTGTGCGATAAAAGTGTCACGCAAGGCATTATAAGCCATGGTTGGTAGCCTTGTGATTGCAGTGCCGGTGTCCATAACGACACCTCCGTACCCTAATTCGGTAAGTCGGAAAATGTCTTCGGGTACGGGCACTTGCGTGCCACCTACTCCGAGACCGGAGAGCCCGATATAGTAGTAGCTCGGGGCACGGGGGTTATGTAGCAAAGGGACCCATGCAGCGCCCACAGGCATTGCTCCGCGCCCGAATACTAGTGACCCGAACGCATCAGTGCCTCGGCTCACTAAACAGTAACTAAATGCACCGCCCGTTTGACCACCCAATTGACCTACTAGGGACATGGATCCACCTCCGATGCCCAACAACCCGGCTGCCCCGGTGAACATGCCCTTGTTAATGTGTCCACATCCGATAGCCACATTTTTAACCTCGGTTCGACCGAATGTGAGTGTTTCAAGTGCCAGGGTCCCTTTTGTGTATGACCCATCACCGTACATAACCTCATATCCACACTGACGGGCATTGCAACCCGAGTTCTCAACCCGGTCACAAACAGAAGAGCTGCAAGAGATGCCGGCGTAAGAAGCAGAACCAGTCGGGTCAAAAACCGGGTCGGCTTGTCTATAACATTGACTACAAGGTTGACACTGGACCCAAACAATATCACTTCCAGAATCAATAACCATGTACTGACTTCTCGGTGGGGTTCCGACGCCAATTCTCACAAAATACTCTCCACTTCCTTGGTCCATTCCTGAAACGACGTCCGACCCAAAATAGTTTGCCTCATAAGCAGCAGCACTGTCCTGGTCTCCGCCGACGGAGAGGCGTCGGAGGAGGCTTGCCACCCTTTTAACGTCCCTTTGCATGCGTGCATGAAAACGGTGACTATGGCCATTGAAAGTAGCAGTAGCATTGGAAGATAACATGTCTCTATGGACAAGTTTCAGCTTCCATTTCCCTTGATTTTCTCTAACACCAGAAGCTTCGAGAGACCGAGGTATTTTTGTCCCAAGGAGAGCTTGTTTCACGTTCAAGAGTTGAAAGTCGGGGTAGGAGGTGGCGGTGGCTGCGACGCTACTTAGACTTAGGTGTAGCAACGCCAGTAGAACAACCGGCAGAGCTGAAGAAGCAAACATGGCCGAGGGATTTCTTGGTTCAAGGAGTTGAGGTGTTTAGGTTCTCAAGCGAAAGCTTAAATATTCGAGCCGTGTTGTTGGTAAGCAAAGAAGACATGTGGGGTATGGCATAATAATTGAGGTTTAAAACAGTCTCTACTCCCAACATCTTCTTTGCTTTTCTTATAGTTTTGTTTTTGGACTGACCGAAAGAGTTTGAGAGGGAAAAACATGTCCTGTTCTTGTTTATGTTCCAACTCACTTTTTCTGTTTCGCTTTATGAGTGGTGCACGAATTCTGTCCTAAAGTAGAACCCTTGAACAAGGAAGAGACAATTCTGGTTTCGGTTGTATCCAGCTATATATATATTAGTTGACTAAAGGAGATATATATATACTTTTCTTTCCTGGTGTATAACTCTAAAGACAAAGACACCGCCTGGCCTGCATATAGATATTTTATGTTGTTGAGGCGAGTGGGGACTTGAAGTAGCTAAAGTAGGAGAAAATGTTTATATAATACAGCAGCACGAACAAAAGAAAACTTGTTGTAGAGATTGGAACGCAGAGATAGTATATTATAGAGACTGTTTTAGATATATCGATTTTTTTAAAATATTAAATATTCATATTTTTGTGATCTATAATATCTATAATTAATTATTGTTGTTGTTGTTTTTATCTTGTTTTATGTTTTACGATGATTTTATCTATTTAGTCTTTCACCAATATTTTTTACTTTTAATTATGACAGCTGCTTCCAAAGCTTGTTAAGTTCATGGACCCTGTACCGGAACAATTATTATCATCACTGCCGGACCTCAAAACTTCATCTTCAACCGGTATGATAATTGCCTACTACTTTATGTCAAAAAAGAGAGAACATCATCATGAATTTACATGGGATTTTATGTGTTAATATGATTATATATTATAGATTAAGGTGAGTAATAATGATAACACAAAAAAAATAAGATAATTATTTGATATATAAACGATAAAAATTATATTATTTTATAAATATTTTAATAAATTTAATAGTTTTACGAGTTTGTTAGTTTTGACTAAAATAGATATACTCATTTTAGTGGTCATCGGTGTAGTTTATGATAAATATTAGTAGATAACGAATTTGTACGGTTAAACCGTTTTGTACTCTTTAAACAAGCACAATAATTCACTTACAATTCTCACACCGAAAACTCTTTTCACGATATCTATTTATAAGACTTCTTAAACAAAGTCTAACCGAGGAAGTATAGTAGTGTAGTGACTGAACTTGTGACATGTTCTGTACTGCAATTCCTTGGCCGTGAGCAGTAGTGGACTACAGCCGCGGGATGACACTTCCCGACACCCATCTTATATCTAGCAATTTTATTTCTTTATCAAGTAGGTCACACCTTGAGCTTTACAGACGAGAACTTTTGGATAAGTGTGTTTTTGTTATCCAAAAAATAGCAGGTACTGTAAGAACAAATGCAATCAATACTCAACTGTACATTAACTCTATATGTAGTGTCTATATCTTCTTCAAGTGAACAAAGTCGAACAAAATCTTTTATGCACCTAAAAACATCATTTATAGAGTCAAAGGCCTTCTGTAGGTCAATCTTGATGGCATATCTTGGAGATAAATTCTTCCTTGCATAGCCTTTAATAAATTCTTGTGCAAGCAATGTGTTGTCGACAATACTTCTCCCCTTCATCAAAGCTGACTGGCTCGGGTCAATCATTTCAGGGAAGTAAGTGGCAAGCCGAAAGACTAGGATCCTTGATATTGTTTTGTAGATTATGGAGCAACAGGAAATAGGTCTAGAGTCTTTAGCCATGCATGCATTTGGCGTTTTAACTATAAGGACTATAGCTGTGGCATTAAAAGTTTCTAGCAGGGATGAAGTTTTCAAAGAAATACTATACTGCTGCCAAAAAATCTACTTTTACTGTGTCCCATGTGCATTTGCATTTAAAAAATCATGCTGTATAGCCATCCGGGCCTGGGCTTTTCTCATTGTCTTATCGGAATAGTGCTTCTTTGATCTCGGTTTCTGATATTTCCTTGGTCAGGGCATTGTGAAAAAATTTTGTTCTCATATCACCCTCTCGAATCCATTGTAGCTATTTGTATATCAGTAAGTTCATTGCTCAAATGACAACATTTGCAAGGAACAACTTCTTGGTAAAGTGATAGTGTTTACTGGAAGTGTGGGGAACACCAGCGCAAAACCTATGATAGCTCTGAGTTTAGGCAGTGAAGAATACCAGAGTTGAGGTTAAGATAGGTTTATATCATCATACAAATGGTGTTCTTCACAAAGCTGCTTTTTTAATCTTAACAGTTGTTATCCATGTTAAACTATTGGAAATTTGGATTGTGTAGTATCAACGATATGTATGTTATTGCATTGGCTAACACTTTGCCTCTGCACCCTATAGCATAAACATGTTAAGCAATTCAAGCAATTATCGATTGAATTTTGGTTCATTCTTTTCTCCAGTCAAGTCAATCTTCCTAGTCGTTATGGAGTTTCTATGTTTTGCCTATGTCTCAGTGTGCATTCGACGTTGAATTGGTTAGCTGGCCTTGCTATTTAACTTTTCCCTGTGCATTAGGTGCTTTTTGGTCGCAGTTTGGAGTCTGATGTTTGGTTAGTAGCAGCAGAAAGCGTATGTGAGGATTTTAGCTTCTTTTCTCATCATCCATCGAATCTCATATTTCATTTTTTGGTTTTTGAAATAAATATAAACCACTTGAAACTATTTATGCCATGGATATACAAATAGCTTATTGAATTCATATCTAGGGTGGAGTTTGTGATTCCTGGTTTGAGTCTGCACTTGTCTCTCAATGCATGTACAGCAGCAGCAGAAGTTGTAACTTCTATGGGTGTTCCCCTTTCTCGAGCTGGAAGATCCTTATCTAGATATGTTCCTGTTTGCATGAGCTTTGAGTTTTTTGTATCTAAAAGTGGCATCAAGATAGTGAATGATGTTTACAATGTCAATCCTGTTAGCACCAAAGCTGTGGTTGACATGATGAAAAGGATCGATTCGATGAAAAAAGAGTCGCTATTGTCTGAGACAGTTGAACTTGGTCCACTTGAGTTAGAGTATTATGAGGACATGGTAAATTACCGTCTTAATGCTCATATTGATGTAGTTGGAATTGTAAGGAAGAGGTTTCATTTAGCAGCAGATAATATGAATTTATGGAAGAAGATGAAGTTTGTACATGCAATTGGTTCAGAAGATCTTGTTCCCAAAATCTTGAAGTGCTGATATGAATGATGTTGTCTTGGTGAAGGGCAGCCGTAGCATGCAAATGAAGAAAGTTTCCGAAGACTGAACTACTTTTTGTATTGCCGGCGTCCCAAAGCCGGACGATCCATTTCTTGCCATATAAGCAACTTTGTTGGATTCATTGAAGATTCAGCATATGGACTCCTAATGCCATCAGATGTCAGTATACTTGTTTATGGTATTTTTTAGTTGACAAAACCGGCCTCGGATTCTTTCATTGTTGTGTTTCTTTAATGTTAAGCAAAATAGTCTTAAGTTTTGCTGACTTGGGGAAATGGAAAGTAGGTAAGGCAATCTATAATCTGCATGGGCCTACTGTCCATTCATTTCCACCTCACGATTACGATTTGAAGATTAAAAATGGGATGCTAAAAAGACATTGTATACCAGATAAGCACATGGATAGATTGCTTGGTTAGGTTTGCCTCTTTTGTTTTGACCAATCAAGCCTTCTTACTTAAAACCACCTTTTTGAAAAGAGGTTTCTTCCTATAACTTGGCTCCCCGCCGACTAAAGGCTAGTCCAGCGGAATGAATCACTAGGTCCTTTAAGTAAGGTTAACAGTTTTGATATTAGCGTTGTGAATGGAACAAACTGAATTGGAAAAGTATTCCCATAACATACATTTGTCGTATCTAATCTGTATTAGTCAGTCAACGAGTCAGATGCATACATAGATGATAGTTGATCTCACATGGTCTGTGTATGATATGTTTAAGAAGTTGAAGCATCGTTGACTCACTTGTAGGGGTTTGCATTATGTTTGGTTGGCAAATGCATGCTCCCTTTATCTTAGCGGTTGGAGAGATTATTAGGTGAACTTTGTTCACCACGTCATTTATGGTTTAAGTAATTATGATCGTTGATCTTTAAATAACTACCTAATAACTACCCATCCACTAAATCCATAGGAAAGAGATGATGATTCACTTAGAAAAAAATTAAGATCAACGGTCCTGAATAATTAGGACCATGGATGACATGATGAACAGTGTTCGCCTAATAATTTTTCGAGCAGTTGACATCAGAAAGGTACAATGCCAACTCAGAAAGTTTCAAACCCACGTCCTCAGGGAGAAAAATTGTAGTCCATGTTGTCTGTCTGTTTCTGTTGGCAATTTGGACATAACCCTGGGAAACTTGGTTAGGTATTTAGTTAAAAAAATGAACATGGTGGAGTTGGACTCAACTTTCTTTCGTCACTACCTTTTTCTTAAAGAAACCAAATCTTATCAACGATGATAAAACTTCGATAATTCAACTACCCCCAATTTATATCCCTTTAAATACCATTTGCCAATCTGCAAACATTCATCCATCATCACAAACCATCGTTTCCTTGGTATCATTCAATGAAAATGAAGAACCAGTTACTCGATCAAGTTATAAGAGTTACGATGAAATCGACCGTATATCGCATTGAGAGAACCCCAATACGCTACTTACCTGATGCACAGGGGTCTGCAACACTTCGAACAAGTAAGTTTTGCTTTTAACTTTGTATGGAATAATTCGTAATGAAGATGATTTCAGTACTAATGAGGAAGTTTCGGAATTGCAGGCAAAGGGAATTTTGTACTTAAAAGGATGAACAAGCTGGGGAAGAAAGCTGATAGTTTTGCACATGGAATCCGCGAGCATGGTAATAAACCTTAAAAACATTAAACATATTCGTATCCAACATTCACATTCGGCGAAACGAAAGCTAAACTTATCTGTTTGTCACCTTTTGGAATTGCAGTGAGATTGGGGGCAAAGATCAGTGAAACAGTGAAGGGAAAACTGAGTTTGGGTGCAAGAATCCTTCAAGTAGGAGGAGTGGAGAAAATTTTCAAACAACTATTTAGTGTTGGAGAAGGAGAGAAGCTGGTCAAGGCTTGTCAATGCTATTTATCAACAACATCAGGTCCTATAGCAGGCCTTCTTTTCATCTCCTCTGCAAAGCTGGCCTTTTGCAGCGACAGATCCATCAAAATACCTTCTCCAAATGGAGAATTTCTCAGAGTGAATTACAAGGTACATATCTTGATTCCCTCTGTTTTTATGGACGCAGGATTTTACATTAGAAGATGCAAACTTGTATACATAGTTGCTAGTGTCTTTATTATTTTGCACCATCTCATGTTGCTACTATCGATGTTGATGCAGGTCGTGATTCCACTGGAGAAAATAAAGGGGGTGAATGAGAGTGAAAACCTGAAGAAACCACGTCAGAAGTACATGGAAATTGTGACGGTCGACGGTTTCGATTTCTGGTTTATGGGGTTCTTGAATTATCGAAAAGCTTTCAAGTATCTTCAGCAGACAATCTCCTCGGAGACTAGATGATGTACAAGCTAACTTTCTAGGCGGCTTACCGTGACAAACGTTCATTCTCAGTTTTCATCAGGATGTTGTGTGGTGAAAGGAGGAAGTCCAAGAAATGTAAAAAGTTTTTGTTGATTCAAATATATGCTTGTCAATTCTTCAATCATGTTTAAAGAAAACAGACACATTGATCACAATGGTAAAGATTTGACTGAATAATTCACAACTCCATTTATTCGCTAACCCTATATGAATGACTGAAATAGAACATGCCAAATCAGAGAAAACTTAGAGATGCTACACCACTTTATTGCCATGTCCGGAAACAATTCAATGGAGATGTAAGAACAAATTACATCATTCCACCAAGTCATGGAAAGAGTAATATACATGCAAAATACACATACATCCGAGCAATAATAAACAACACTACTCCAACCAAGCTTCAGGCATAACATGTACAAGCCGCGGAAAGAAATTGCTAAAAGCCCTCAGACCTGGCTAGGGTATTCTAATTGGCTTTGAAACCAGATCAAGTGCTTATAACTTTTGGGACACTATCTTCCCTCAGTAATAAGTGATTCAAATTCAAATGGTGAGGATCCTAAACAAGAACGTCCGGCTCGCTTAAACTACCAGTGAAGTTTACTTTACAATGCTCGGGAAAAATTAATCCGGCTTCATCACAACCTACCTTAGTTACATGAGGGCAAGACCTCACATCAAGGTATTCCAAAGAATTGCATTGGTTCAAAAGCATACCTATTCCCGACACTGTAATCTTTGGACAGTTACTGACTTTCAAAACCTTCAAGCCGAACTCAAATTCCAGGTTTCCTAAATCCACAAAAGCAGCATCCGTAACCTCTTCACAACATCCGATATCAAGGGCCTCTAAGTTCTTGCATTGTGCAAGAATACATCTCAATGAAGAATCAGAAATGTTTAAGCACCAATCCATCCGCAAATTCTTCAAACTATTTTTACATGCGGCGGCCAATGACTTTATAGACTCATCAGATACATCCCGGCAACCACCAATAATAAGAGTTTCAAGATTTTTGCAGAATTTGGATAAGGAGAATACGGACTCATCTCCAACTTTATAACAGTCCAACAACTTCAGCGTCTTCAGACAAGATGAACAAGCCTCGGCAACCTTGGAAATCCCAATATCCCCAACATTGTTGCACTTATTAATGTCTAAATAACAAATTTGTTGACAGCCATCAACTAGATCTGCAAGTCCAGAGTCGGTAACGTTGGTACACCCCTGCAGGCTCAATTCTATTAGATTCTTACAGTTCCTAGAAAGAGCCAATAGCAATCCATCGGTGACAAATCTGCAGCCAGCAAGATGCAGGCTTCTCAGGTCATGGCAACCTTGAGCAACAGCTAACAATCCCTTGTCTGTTAACTTTCTGCAATATGATGCATCCAAAGACTGCAGGGAAGGAATACCGCTACCAATCAAAGCCAATCCTTTATCCGTAATAGCTGTTATACACACAAAACCCAGGTAAAATTTCCCCATTTCAGAATATAATACAGATAAGTCGATAAGAAAAAGTATCCAAGCACAATTGAAGCATCAAAACAGAACCAAAAGCAAACATTTTGACAACTCTGCAAATAGGGATTATCAATCACTATTATCAGTTAGAAATGAAATCCCCCAAAAGGGAACTTTCTCATAAAAGGAATAGCCATTGGAATAAAACAAAAGGCAAACGCTTTTTACCTTTGCAATTTTGCAGCTTGAGCACCTTCAAGCACTTGAAACCTTCGGCGATGACGGCAAGATCAGAGTCCGTAACCCCGGGATAAAAAGACCTGGAAACGGACTGAGAGAGGTCCAACTCCAGCACACGTGTGAACCTGGCAGCCATACGACTGAGCATGTGCGATCCAGCACGCGCGGAGAGCTTCTTCCTTTCTGTACTCTGCAGATGCAACCATCTCTTGCAGACCAGACCGAATACTTCCTTGTCCTTATCACTTTCAAGCCGTGCCAGAATCGATCTCAGTTCGTCGTCCGTCAACGCGTCGTTTATGCAAACGGGAGACGCAGCTGCATCCGCCATTGAATCGGGATTGGATCGATTGAACAAAGATGATCAAACCGGAGGAATTTGAGATTAGGGTTGCGCAATTAAAATCCCTAATCTCTAAAAATTCATATTTATATGGAATGGAAATGAGAAGCAAAAGGAATCTACTATATAAGCTAAACTGACAGAGTGGAAATGTAGGATAAACGCAAACGTTACGTTCTTAAAATTACGTAAATGCCCTTGATGCTGGTTGAATGATGTCACAGTGGTTAGGGGTGTTCATAACCGGAATTTTTTATACCCTAAATTTTGGGTACCTGAATTTTCGGGTACCAAAATATCGACTCATGACTCAGCTCATAAAAATTGAGTACCCGCAATTCGGGTACCTGTAAAATTCGGGTACCTGCAAAATCGGGTATCGGGTAGTTGATTTATTTTTTTATATATTTTTTAATTTTAATTTTTTTAAAAATATATAAGAAATATTAAAAATTTCATGATATATATTTCAAACACAAAATGTTGAGATAGGTTTTAAAGATAAATATTTGAATATATATGCATATATTAAAGTTTATCGGTAAAAAATATATTATTCTCGATCATAATTTTTCTTTTAAATCTAATATTGAAAAATTAATATAAATATTTATAAAAATTCAAAACTTAAAAGTATATAATACAAGTATAAAATGAAGTTAAGGATTTAAAATTAATTTTAGAAAAATAATAAAAATATATAATAAAAATATAATTTAAAATTTAAAAATATATATTTATTAAAATTATCGGGTCGGGTTAGGTACCCGGTACTTAAAAAATTTTGGTCCTAACCCGACCCAACTACTCAGGAAAAAATACGGGTCGGGTACCCGGCCTGAAAAATTCGGGTATTTCATTATAAATATTCGATAATTTTTAGTCGGATAAGCGGGTCAACGGATCAAGTAATTCGGGTCAGGTATTTTTGAACGTCCTGTACGTTAGAGGGACTTGTTGGATATTTCAGACGACGATTGATATCGTTGATAATATAATACAAATGAATAATGTCTAAAATCAAATATATTTAAATATTTAAGTTATTCTTATTTATAGATAAAATTAAAAAAAAATAAGTAATATAAATATTATAAATTAAATATTTAAGAAAACATCGTAAAAGTGACTAATTGTTTCAAAACTCGAATAATAAAACACAAAATAATAGGATTCATTAATGATTAGTGTCAATTTAAAACATTTTTTCTTAAAACATACGCGAGTAATTATTTATCCTGATATAATACATTTGGCTTTTCAACTTAAAAAACTATTAAAATATTATTAAAGATAATTAATTAAAACAATTTATTATATACCTAATAGATTCTTATTTGATTAATTCCACATTCAATCTGATTTAAATCTTATTTTTGTCAAACATATAACCAGGGACGGAGTCAGGATTTGGGGTTGAGAAATAAAACATAAATATTTAAAAATATGGGTAAATTTATAAAAAAAATAATTAAAAAATTTAAATAGAAAGATAAAAATAAAAAAAAATTCAGAGGTAGAAAGACGATTGCCCCTCCCCACCCATATAACTCCGTCCCTGTGGATAACAAAATAACTTAAACATTAGTTTTGCAATAATAATCTATATATTTAAGGAAATATATTTGACCACCAAATTACTCATTTTTATTTATTTTTTTTTTTAAGTAAGATTATAATTAAAATTAAAAATTATCAAAAAAATATAAATACTTTTAAAATTTAAGCATGCAATCCAATTATTAGTATTTATGATAAATAAAATTTAACTTAATTCGAAAAATCAAAATTTTTTTTATTGGTATTCTCAAACAACACTAACTGACCAGAGCAAAAGCAAAGCATATAAAACTGTAATATTTGCCATTATACTACTCGAAGTTGCCATTAGTTCAGGATATGAGTATATATATCACAAAAAATTAAGAGACTCATCTCGAACTTAGAATTATTCGAGTTATTTGAATTTTTATTTTACAATTTAAATATTATTTGAATTTTTTTCAAGTTCAAATTATGAAATTTTCAATTGAGTCAAGACGAATCGAGTAGTTTTACTTTGAATCGAGTTGAATTATTTGATTTTTTTAATCGAATCGAGTTTTGCTGGATGGGAATGAAAATTCTCTCCTCCTATCTATATTTGCTGCAACAATAAAATATAAAGTTTATGGTGTATTGTTTGATTTGCAGAAACTCACAGTATTATTAGCAACATCAATGGACGCAGAACAAAAATCAACAAAAAGGGAAGGGAAGGGGAAAACACAAATAATGTGAATAGAAAAAATACGCCCAAAACCCTAATCAGACCCTTATCGCCATGATTTGAATAGCGAAGAAAATCAGAAAGCAGACGACGCCAAAAAATAATCCTAATTTCATGCATATCATGAGAGAAATCCCATGCAAGCCAATGCAATCCCAAGGGCAAACCCCAACCCCATCTCCGTTCCACTCGAGCCTGATTTATCGGCAGGAGCTGGCGCAGCTGATTTAGGACCCGGTGATATCTTCGGTGCCGGTACAGGAGCAGCAGTCGGTGAATTAGCTGCAGGAAACCCCTTCGGCAACAACACCTTGTCCACTTCATAAACCGCCAGAGGTTTCTTCTGATACAACGCGTTGTTAACCTGCGTCACGGTAACCCCGGAAGAGACGTTAACCTGGTTGTTCTGGCCGGTGAAGTTGAGCGCATAGACCGTTCCGTCTTGAGTGGTGGCTTGGGTACTAACGGGATTGCTCACGAATAGGAGGTCGTCCAAAGTGTAGTATTTAGGAAGAATGTGGTACAGAACCAGTTGGACTTTCGTTTGTGAGTCGAGGCTGTTGAACAGACCAGGTTTGAGGCTGTTGAAGGCTTTGTTCGTCGGAGAAAACACGGTGAAGCCTTCAGTGGTGGTGTTGAGTTCGTTTTGTATTTGGTTACCAACCTGAGTATCGGCTAAGAGGCGGAGGAAGTCGGTGTATTGGCCGTTCTGGTCGAGGATGCCAGTGAGGTTCAATGGCCCGGACGGTGCAGAAGCCGGAGCTGTTCGAGCTGAGACCGTGGCAATGAAAGCTACAAACAATGACAGGACAATGGAAGAGACAAGAGCCGAAGCCATTTTTTCTTTTCTTTTCTTTGTGTTGCAGAGGTTGTGAATATGTGAAGGAGAGCCTTCAACAACACAAATCCTCCTTGGTACAACAAATACAATACAATCGTAAAAATGCACCGAAGGTATATAATTCTATGTTTATTAACGAATCGAATCAAAAAATTCTGAATTCCGATCGATGAAGGATGGTTGTCTGCATCAGTTATTATTTTAAGAAAAAATAGTGATTAATGGTTATCTTTAATTAAGTCAATTAAGTATAAATATTTTTTTATTTAAATCGCTAAATGAATAGAAAAGGTCGTATGTGATCCACATTAAAAGGGTGTTTTTGTATGGATCGTGGTGAGGAGTATGCAGTAGGACTGTTTCTGCATGTTGATTCGATTAAATTTCGTACAATGTACTTAGGCTGATAAAAACACCTAGGAGTGGAACACAACCGATTTAACTGAATTAATTTAAATAATTTATAAAAAGAATAAATGATTAAAATAAAAATTTAGAAATTAATTTATTCTCGATTTAATAATGATCAAATTATTACTATTATAAAATTTTTATATCAAAAGAATATATATAGGGATAAATGCATCAATTTTCTTTAATGGTTAAAAAATTGCATCAAAAGAATAATTTTCTTTAATGGTTATACTATAACAATGGTTAAAAAATTATTTAGATTTAATGGTCAAAATTAATTAAAAAAATTTAATTGATTCTTTAAAAAAATTCCAAGGGCTTCTTTAACCGTTAACCCTCGCTTATTTTGCTATAAATAACTTCTTACTTAGTCCTATTTCTTACTTTATTTCTTGGAAGTCTTTGCCGAGGGTCGACGGCGGTTTTTCTCTTTCTAGTCTTTTTCTTTTGTATGCCGCGAAAATTCTTTTCTTTATGTTTCTGGGTAGCTTTCTGTTTACCGAAGGAGAACTAGAGAAGGAAGACGATAACTTTTTATTATTTCATTTATATTGGGTTGAAGAAAAGATGCAGCAAAACCAGTTAAAGAAGGTTAGTTTCTTTCTTCTGTTTGTGTTTTGTGTATCAAAGTGTAAAAAGATTTGCCTTTCTATTTTCTTGAACAGATAAAATATTCGAGGTTCTACTTTCTTGATGATCTCTAGTTGGAAAAGATTATGGATAAAGAAAGAAAAATGAATCTTGGCATGTGCTTCAATTTCTGGTTTTAAGATCAACTTGAAGTTTCAAGGTTCTACTATTTGTGATTCATGTATATATGTTTGTATTTCTTTTGATCTTGCTTTATTTACTAAAGGTGGTTTGATTTCCTGTTTAGTTATGCTGAAGATCATTCAAGAATTGTATACCAGTTTGCATCCCCGTATTCAGTGATAACTCCATATCTCTTTGGTCCTGAAAAATGAAACATGCACAGTAATGTATATGCCTCCACCCAAAGCTAGATGTTGCACTTAGCTTGACAGTTTTTATTGGTTGGGGGCATATGCATTATTGTTTGTTGTCGTACAACCATGCATGTTTCATTTTCAGGACCAAAAAGAGAGTTTTCCATTGAATACGTGGATGCAAACTTGCATAAGATTCTTGAAGTTATTGGAAAGGAAAGCTATGGAGTTGTTCGTGCTGTGCTTGACATGCATACCGGAGAGAGAGTAGCTTTAAAGAAAATACATCATATACTTGAGCATACATCTGATGCTATAAGGATTTTACGAGAAGTCAAGCTACTTATGGTTTTCCTTTATCGAATCCTACCTGTGATGAAATTCATGCATTCAGGTAAAATATTCGCTTTCTTCTGTTGATGGTGCAAGTCGTCTATGGATCGGATAACCTGTTCTTCGAGACGAGATGGCCACTTGGATTGCTGGTTTTTTCAAGTTCGTCGGAAGGTGGTCGGCGTTGGAGTCGGAGCTGCTATGGGAAGTGTACGAAGTTTTAAAATGTGTTACGTCTTTGAATGCAAGATCTATGGTTGTGGAATCGGACTGCCTAGACATGGTTCATATGCGGGAAAATCCTGCTGGTTTCGCGATGGACTCTATCTTAATTGATCCAAGTTGTTTTCTTTTCTTTTCTTTTTCTTTCATCTTAGAAATGGAATAACTGTACGTTATTAGATCAATCTTAAAAGATTAAAATTTGTTAAATTTGTCGGACAACGAATAAGGTTGTTGATGGATTAGTCAAAATGGTTCAATCTTATGATGTTCCTTTAGAGAGCTAGACTTCTCATCTTGTATCTTCATGTTTCCACCAGATGTAGTTTTGGTTTTGGTTCATGATGACTTATTACTCGGGTGTGGATATCTTAATGTTTACTTAGGTGTTTCTTTTATCGCTTTGTAGATACTATCAAGTGTGCTCTTTTTCCATCATTTAAGTTTAGGAAGTTTTTTTTATCTATTTAATTTTTATTAGCGATTATAATAGGTCGGATGTGGATTAGTTTTTGACTGATTTGACCTAAAAATTAAAATATCCACCTCGACTTGATCTAACTCGAAATAATAAAACCTATTACTTGACCTAGAAAAAATTAATAAAAATATATAAATATATTGAGTCAAAGATTTTTTATCTTAAACTTGATCTCGACTCAATATTATTTTTATAATAACCTGAACCTGATAACGGGTCAAATTATTATCCTTAATTTTTATTCAATTTTATCATTAATTGTTAACTTGATAATTATAAAATAAAGTAAAATATTTTTTAGCTCTTTATCAAATTAACGTCTAGTTTTTAAAAACAAATACAAAATCATAGGTCTTAGAATTATATACGTTTATAATTTTCAAGAGTAATGTTAATAAAAAAATATAAAAATAAATGTATAGAAAATTATTTGAACTTTTATACCAACAAACTTAATAATAAAATTTAACAAAAGATAATTAAAATACTGTTTTTTTTAAAACAAAGTACTATAAGATTTCAATATCATAAAAATAAAATAAAATTTAAAATAATACAATAATTTTAATATTTTAAATTTTTAAACCTTTACATATTTTATTGGTCGATATAAAATTTGTAGAAAATGGAAAATAAATGCTGTTGTAGGCATATTTTGGGGCCCATCAGGTGACCTCAGAGCGCACGTTAGGTGACGTAAGGTAAATGGCAATATGGGCTTCCCACTGTGCGTGTGGGCCACTTCAATAATACCCCCCCTCCATGCCTTCAAAAGTAAACTACAACGAGTCACGTGCACTAATAGATAATTTTTTTAATTTCATAAATTACGAGTGGTCTAAGTTAAATTAATTATGTTAATTTAAATAAAACCACAGAAACAATAAAATTGTTTTAGTAAATATTTAATGTTATTGTATTTTTAATAAATAAAACTGAAGACCATGGTTAAGATGAACAAGTTTAAAGAGCATTTACATCTATTTTGGGAGAATTTTAATTTAATGTTAAATTGTTATTAGAAAATAATTTAACATATTTGTTGAAAAATGAAAATCTATATACTCATTTAAAAATAAAATATTTTAAATTCACGTATTTAAATTTTAAATCTGTCCCGTATTTATATAAAACAATCCCTTAAAAAATATAAAGCCCGTTGTTAGAGAGATTATAAGATAAATCTTGTTCACTATGTCATATATAATCCAAACAATCAAAACCGTTCATCTTTAAATAATTATCTAAAAACTGTTCACCTACTAATTACATTAGAAAAAATAATATTTCATCTTAAAAATTAAAAATAATAGATCTGATTAATTGAGACTACAAATGACATAATGAACATAATTCACCTAATAATTTTATTGTTGTTATTATATGGATGACGTGGAGATATGCAAATCATAGCACATGTGTACGTGACAAAGGCATGGGATTTTTTCCTAATGGACAGAAATTCTTTAGTACATCGTGTTTCCTTACTTTTGGTAAACGTCATACTAGTTATTAGCATCTGTCGATGACGTATGTCATTATTAAATTTTGTTATTTTTTTTATTTTTAATTAAAAAACTTTATTAATTATCAATTAATATAATAAAATAACTGATAAAAATATCAAAACGATAAATAATTTAATTTTTTTAAATATATCTCGTAATTAAGATATTATATACATAAAATAAATTTATTAAAAGATTCGTATGTTAAAAATATACGTTGATATAGATATAGATATCGATTAGATAAAATAATTAATTAAATTTAATAAAAAATATAATAAAATAAGTCGCCATCAGTTAGACGAAGCATCTACGTAATTATATGTACAATAAAAAATTGAAAGCATTTATAAATTCGCACGACAAAATCAATGACACCAAGGAAACGTCAGCCATTAAACATGCGTTACCACAGACGCGTTTACTGAGAACTGCCGTTGAAACATGACCCTTTCAAACCTTGTACTTGCCTGTGTGTATATATATATATATATATCATCGTTCTTCGTCTTCCATAGCCACTCGCTTCGCTTGGATTTTTTTCTTGTTCCGTTAGCTGCTTTAAATTACTTTTTTCCAGCATGCAGCAGGCGATTCCATACAAATCATGGCCTCTGCCATGCGTCAACGCGTCGACGGCTGTACCGCCGAGAACCAGGAAGAACAACGGCAGCAAAGACGTGCTCGATATCGTGTCTGAGAACGCGGTGATTGTGTTTTCGAGGGAGGGGTGTTGCATGAGCCATGTGGTGAGGCTTTTGCTGCTGGCGTTGGGTGTGAACCCTGCGGTCTACGAGATCCATGAGAAGGATGAGGCTGGTATTTTGAGTGAACTGGGGATGATGAGTCGCGAAACGGTGCAGTTTCCGGCGGTGTTCATCGGCGGGAGATTGTTTGGTGGTTTGGATAAAGTTATGGCGACTCATATTAGTGGAGAGTTGGTTCCTGTGTTGAAAGATGCTGGGGCTTTGTGGCTGTAATCCATTCATCTCCAGTTTTCTCTCATTTTCTTTTGACTTTCTCCATTAATCTACCTCGATTTGCAGAAATTAAACCGATTTTACTTGCAAATTACTCATTATATGAGGTTAAGATGTTAGTGAAACTCAACCGATTGAAACTAGTTAGTTAGAAATTTTTTACCATCAATCGTTAATTCATCCAATTAGACGATGGTACTTAATAATAAATAAATAACACTGGTTAAATATATAATTTTATAAATTCTCTTTAACTGTCATATTACTCACCCATCATTTTTAACGTTTGTGATCAAAATTAAATAGTTGGTTGATTGAATTTTGATTTTTTTTTAATTCGAAGATCAAAACAAGTCCACCCAATAATAGAGTGGTCACTTAGACAGTTTACCCATTATTTTTTAATTTTAAGTAAAGTACCATTCAAGTGATGTGTTTAGTTACATTGAATCAAATTTGTGACTATACTAATAGTGTATAAGTTTTGAAAAAAATATTATTACATCGGTTCATTATATATTATTTTAAATTTAACGATAAAATAATATATTTATAATAAAATTTTAATTAAATAATTAAATTATAGCCTTTAAAAAATAAAATAACTCATTTACAATCACAATCACATAACATGAGTTGTATTTTACCCATCTTTATTTTGAAAAGTGCCATAAGATAGAGATATTTGTTTGTTGCAAGTTGCACCACATGGGTGATTTGTTTAGACAGTTTGACTCAAACAGCTCATGCTTTGCTGGGTTTATCACATGGGCAGATGATGTAGTGTTGTTGTTAAGGCAATGATGTAAGCCAAGATAGGTACGGGTTGGGTCAGGTTTCAGCTCATCCAAAACTAATCTGAATATAAATATTTATAATTTAAATTTTACTCGATTTAATTTTTTAAAAATTTTTTGATTCGATTTGACTCAAAAATAAGTATCTTAAACTTTATTCTGACCCAATCTGACTTATAAAAAAATAAGTTTAGGGATTGAATTGTGGATACGTTCTCTTTGGTAAATAAAATGGTAAATTTTCTCTTTGGTCCCCTTAATTTAGTAAAATTTGGTTTCAAATTTGACAAATATTCTATTTAATAAAATGAAAAAAATATTCTTTGCACAAATTAAAAATATAAATTACAGATAAAAGTTGATTAGAAATTTTAAACATAATTATTGATTCGAATTTAAATAATTTAAAAATTACAAATATCCGACCAGCCGTTATATCTTACTTGTTTCGAAATTTGACGGGTCATTAAAGTGGACTTAAGCACAAATCATAAGCCGTTTTCTAAAATGGATCAGGCTTTGATAAACTGTTTAAGCATGATTACAGTAGTATCTTTTCTAAAATATAATATCTATCATTTGATATTGATCATTCAATTAGGGATGAACAAAACTCGACTCGACTCGAAAAAATTTCAAATAAAGTTCGAGTTATAAAATTGAAATTCGAATAACTCAAAATTTTTAATAATTAAAAGATTAATTTTTAAGTTTAAGACGAGTCTATCAATTTTTTATGATATATATATACATTGATATATAAAAATATAAAGAAATATCGCTACATATGAAAAAAAATATATAGATAAATATTTTATATGATTAGAGAAAGTCATTTAAATTGAAATCAAATCATACTATAACATGATAAATAATTACAAATAAATATTTATAGGAACTCAAAAACTCGACTCGATTCGACTCGAATCGAAAAAATTTCAAATAAAGTTTGAGTCGTAAAATATGACTCGTAAACTCGAATAACTCGAAATTTTTTGACTCGATTAGACTCGACTCAATCGAATACTCACCCCTACATTCAATCACTTTGTTGATATCGTTAATGTTCGAATCAATGACCTCTAGAAGAACAATCATTCTTTTAACCACTTGGGCTAGAGGGCTCGTGCATAAATAGTGTATTTTTTTTTTTTGAATAAACTGAATAATCATAGTTTGTTCTCGTTCAATAATCCTAGCGGAAGGCCACCAGAAGAACCACTAATAATATTTTTCTTAATTAATCGAATAATTTAGATTAGATATTAAAAATATATATAATGATGATTTTTTTAATGTTAAAATTTAAATTATTAATATTATTTAAGAATTTAACGTTTTATCTCATTGAACTCCTTAGCGATCTACTTATACAAAATGTAAAATTTATAGTTTTACGCATTTTCTGGATAATTGGGTGAGAGAAATATATGCCTGAAATTAACTTTTATTATTTTCTTTAATGATAATCTTCATATAATCTATTGTTAATCTTAATCATTTATTTTACTCATTCAATGATCCCAAAAACGTATAAAATTTTAATTTTTTTACGTTGTATAACTGGACAATATCTCATATATATATATAAACCGTCTTATAAGAATAATGAATGATTAAGATTATCTTTTTATATTTATTGATCCAAAAAATTGTAAAACTTAAAAATTTTATATAAATTCTATATAATATACTAAATTTGAACCATTACTTCTTTAGGAGGGGCAGATGGCAATTTTACCATTATTCTAATATATTTCATATTATATTTAAATTTAATTATAAAAATATATAATTATTAATAAAAAGGCTTAAAGATAGTTTTCACCCTTAACGTTTATAATTTTTGTCATTTTGACATCTATTCTTTTTTTGGATAAATTTAGCCCATGACCTTTATCTTTTTAACAAATAACTTATTTTTTAACTATCATGATAACTGAATCGTTAAAAATTTAATAACGATGACATATCATATATAGTAATAATATATTTTAAATGACTTAACACTTAGTATATCAAAAATATAAACGTGGGATATAGTTTTATTCCAATCTAAAAATATAAAACAATTAAAATTTAAATAAAATATTAAAAATTAATTTTTTATTTATTAAAAAATAATTAAATCTAAAACAAAAGGTTACTAAACATTCTCAACCTTAACTATAGTAAAATCAAAATTTTATCTAAAAAGGTATGAACATAATCTGAAAAGAAAGAGTTTTATATAGTTTGTTACCGATGAATCAAAGATAAAGAATTTTGATAATAATAAATTGGATTTTTATTATTTTAGTTTAGAATTTAGGTATTTTAGTTTTAATCTAAATCGGAGTTTTAAGATTTTATAAAGATATTTTAGTTTAGTTAGGGTTGAAAATATTTAGTAAACTTTTATTTTGTATTTAATTAATTTTTAATATTTTATTTAAATTTTAATTTTTTTATATTTTATACTGGAATAAAATTATATTCTATATATATATTTAATAGGTTAGATTATATATCATTTAAAATATATTATTACATATATAATATGTTACCATTATTAAATTTTTAACGGTTCACTTATCATGGTAGTTAAAAAATGAGCTATTTGTTAAAAAGACATAGGTTAAGGGCTAAATTTATCAAAAAAAAAAGAATAAGGGCCAAAATGACAAAAATTATAAACGTTAAGTGTGAAAATTATCTTTATGCCTAATAAAAACTATAGGAAAATATTATGTACAAATATAATATAGAATATGGGTGTTTATAGCGAGTTCATCGCGAGTTAAAAAATATTTGATTTATATTTTTAAAAAAGATTGTCCGACATAATTTATTATTCGTTAAAATTATATTTAATTTATGTTCGGTTTTATTTATTATTTAATTTAATTTATTATTTTTAAAAGTTATCGTATAATAAATTTTTTATAATACTTAATTCAAATTAGTTAACAAATGAGTATAGCCTGTTTTTATAATACTTTCTACTCCTTCGGGTTGGAGACAGTTACAACCGTCTTTTCCATTTGCGTTTTGTTTTCTCCTTAAAACCCTCCCACCAGAAAACCCGCAAATATCGAACCAAAAAAACCCGCCAAGTAAAGCTAGAGGCGCAATGAGCCTAGTCGCGAACTCGGCGTCGGGAAGCGGCGCCTTAACCTCCCAATCGAAGCCTCCGCTCAAGTATCCGAAGAAGAATTATCGGAAAAAGGATGAGCATCTGGTGAGTCGCCATTCGGAGATTAATGTTTAGTTATCTGTAATCTGTATCGGCATTTTTTAAATAAATTATGTGGATTCTCGTGTGTGTGTTTTCTTGCGTGCTCAGTCGGAAGAGGACTTGGTATTGAAGCAACAACTGGAATTATATGTAGAAGGAATTCAGAATCCCGATCCTGAACTCCAGAAAGCAGCTCTTCAGAGCATGAGGTAATCAATTATTTACGAATTTGAGAGTTAAATGTAGAGGGAAATTGAAGTTTGTTCTACAGTTGAGCAGTTGCTATTTTATGTTTGTATGATTCATCAATACCATATCAAGTTGATGCGTCATGTCATAAGTGAAATTTCCGTTGTCAATGTATCAAATTGTAGTGTGTATGTGCGTGTCTGGATTTAATTGTTAGTGTGAACAGTTGCAATGCCAAAATACAGCATCATTTCTTAAAGTTCCATTTTATATCCTTTTTAGGCAAGAAATCCGCCCCTCTGCAAGCTCCTTGACTTCTGTTCCGAAGCCTTTGAAATTTCTCCGTCCTCATTATGGAACCCTAAAGGCTTTTTATGAGACAGTGCCTGATTCAGATTTTAAGGTATTGCCTGTTTTTCTTTAATGATCCTCCGTTACATCTTTTGCAAGTTTAGGTAGGTTTGTTTATTCAATAATTTAAGTTTATAATTTCTTTAATTTATCAGGTTAGAATTAGCTATATTCTCACAAATAGAGAACTTCACTCAGTTTAACGAATTTTCTTTACTTTCTATATCTTTTTCTTCGAACGTCCTGCATTGTTAAATTATTTTCACTTGTTTGCAGAAAGAACTAGCTGATATCTTGTCTGTGTTGGCACTGACCATGTCTGCAGAAGGCGAGCGGGTAGCCCTCAATTCTTTTACTATACTTGGAGAATCACATAAGTTTCGCTTTATCTTACCCTTTGCCTCCTTTTTTTGCTCTCAATAATCAATCATTTCTTTTATTTGACAATCATATAGGAGAGTTTAAAGTACATATTGTTAGGTTCAGGAGGCGACATTGGGTCATGGGGCCATGAGTATGTGAGGTGAGCATTGGTTTGATAAGATGATATGTTTTACTCATTTTCTACTGGAAATTTTGTATAACCAGTTCTTCATTAGCTATTGCTGGTCATACTTTTTTCATATCGTTGATCACAGTTTATGCTTTCATGTCTTGCTAATCCAACTTTTATTTCTTAGAATTCTTAACCTAAGAATTACCCATGTGAATTTTTTCCTTCTCATATTGCTGATGAAATTTAGCGGAAATTTATTTGTTCGATCTTGTTGATTTATTTGTCGTTAGGAACTTGGCAGGAGAAATTACACAAGAGTATATGATTTCAATGGTTAGAAATCTAACAAATCTTTAGACATCTGGTAGTTTTGTTGAGTTATGCACTTCAAGACAATCTCTCTACTGTTTTTTCCTGAATGGTGAGACATTGTATTTACATGCTTTTCCGCCAATACAGGATGACATAGACTTCCCATTTGATGATATAATGGGGCTTGTGCAACAAATTGTTGCTATTCTCATGAAGGTTTAGCTATCTTCTTGTCATCTGAAACAAGCAATTGATCTATTGCAAAAAAGAAAATTATTCTAAATAATTTTCCATGGTTTTCCGATTTCTAATAATTTGTACTTCCTGTGCAGCACAACGCTGAGACTGAAGCCGTTGATCTTCTGATGGAGGTATCTGTCAACATTTTTTTATTCTTCAGGCTTTTTATTTGAGTTCCCTCTGCATTTATAGAGCTAGAAACATAAGATCTACACCAAATTGCAGGTTGAAGATCTTGAACTTTTAATTCCTCACATTGATAGTATAAATTTCAGGAGAACTTGTCTATATATCACCAGTGTTGCGAGGTAACAGGAAATTGAAGCTTCTGAACATGTTTATCACAGGCAATTCACTGAAAGTGTTATCTGTTGTTCCCCTACTGTGTACTTTGGTAAATTCTAATTGAGTATTCCCCATCAATCGTATTTGAAATTAATTAAACGTTAAATGCTGAACTAAAAAAATTCAACTGGATATCAGATATAATGTAATGTTTATACATGGATGCTGTTATTCCTCTTTCTCTCCCCGTGTTGACATTTAACTGACAATACTCGGCAGATATCTTGCTGACTTAGATGACATGTTCGCTTTGGATATTGCATACACAACATATCTTCAGTTTGTGGAATTTGCAAATGCATTTCAGATTGCACTTTTCCTTGGCGACTTGGAGGTTTTCTTCTGTTTGTTCCTATCTCCATTCCATGCGTCATTCTTGAGATACTACTTTCTCAGGATGCCAGTGTGAGTTTCATTTGTGAATTTAGTTCTTCCTAACAAGTTGGAATGTGCTCTTGCAGCGTGTGACTGAGGTGTTCTCTTCTTGTGATGATCTGCTGAGGAAGAAACAACTTTGCTACATTCTTGCTCGACATGTAAGTACTAGGTTTTTTATGGCTTTATTCTTTGTGCTGGGAAGCATTTGAACAATTTCTTGCCAGGTACGTCACTTGATTTTGATTTTCTGCTAATCATGGGTGATTGAAGTTTTATATTCTCATTGTCAAATTTGTGTACTTTTGATTTTAAGTTTAAATTCCTTTAGAATTGTAAGCCTATGTATGCATGTGTATCAGCCTGGGTATTTGTTTGTTTCTGGCAGGGGTTTGATTTCGTGCTTCATGAAGATATGTGTAGGAATGATGATGACAGAATACTTTTACAACATATAATCAACAATGATAAATTAAGTGAAAATTATCTAAGTCTTGCTCGTGACATGGAAGTAATGGAACCTAAATATCTAGAAGACATCTATAAGGTTTGGACTTCAATTCTTGTTTAACATTTCGAGATAGTCGAAGAAATCTGACTGTTTAATCCAGTTGCTGTTAATTCTTCCCTGCCCTCTGCTTCTTTGCCCTGTCTTCATAATGATTCTTTTCCTAATTGAGGAGATTCTTACTTGCATGTCCTGTTATTACAATGATGCAAATTCATTTGACATTGTCATTGCCCGTGTTTAATATTTTTCACTTCATCAAATTGATGTGTTGCATGCATGGTTTTGTCAGGCTTGGGCTGGTGCGAAAACTGATTCAGGTGTACCATATTTGGCTGCTACATTTGTCAATGCATTTGTCAACGCAGGGTTTCACCAGGTTTTGTTTGCAAACAAAAATATGAAAGCATAGGAGCTTAGTTGTTTTATATCAATTAATATTTTTCCCTTGCAGGATAAGTTAATGACAGTCCCAACAGATTCTTCAAGTGGTGGTTCATCTGGAAATTGGGTTTTCAAAAACAAAGGACATGGGAAAACCAGTGCTGCAGCAAGTTTGGTATGTTTATCGAACTGCAAAATTCGCCTCGGTATCAGTATGCATAAACCATTACTTGATTTCCTGTTAGGAATTTAGTTTAAATTAAATTTCCATCATTTTCTCCATAGCAGGGATTGATTCTATTGTGGGATGTCGACTTTGGGCTTGCTCAGATTGACAAGTATATCCATAGCAACGATTGCTACGTGATTGCTGGAGCATTGTTAGGAGTTGGGCTCATCAACTGTAATGTTTTTAGTTATCTCGATCCTGTGAGTTTATGTATCCTTTTTATCTCTAAGTTTGTGCACATAGTATAATGTCTGCTATGATCTGTCTTTCTTTCTTTTCAGGCAAGGGGAATTCTGAGTAAATACATAGGTAATAAGGATTCTTCGATACGAATTGGTGCAATTATGGGTTTGGGAATTGCATACGCAGGTGCCCAAAATAAGAAGGTATACATCGCTCCATCCTGTTAGTGAACCTGGTAGGTCATGGATCTGACCATTATGCCCTCCTGTGAGAAATGAAGTCCCGCTGCTATTTTCTCATTGAATGAGATTCATCTAACAATTCTATCAATTTTATTTTTGGGGGAGGGGGATCTGAGATTGTGGATAAGGCCTTTAATTCTAAAGAAAGCTTACGAATGTGATTTATAGATCCGCAAGCGACTGACTCCTATACTTAACGATGGAGAAGCCCCCCTTGATGTGATAGCATTTACTGCAATTTCATTGGGTTTGATCTTTGTGGGTTCCAGCAATTTTAAGGTTGCACAGGCTATTGTAGATGCTTTATTCTTCAGAAGTGAGTCCGAATTGGGGGAGCCCCTAACTCGGCTTATAGCCCTTGGTCATGGTCTTTTATACCTTGGGAAGCAGGTAATAGGTTGTTCTCGGGTATATAGGGTTTTGGATATATTTGTTTCTATGAAGTGAACTGCGTAGTCATTTTTCAGTTTGAGAGAAAAGTAGTATGCTAGACTACTATATACCTGACTGTTCAGCAAATGCTTACTCTAACAGGAGGAAGGTTTGGAGGCTGCTAGTGTCTCAGAAATGTTTGATAAAAAGATAAGGAAGCACTTTGCTATAACACTGCTTTCTTGTGCCTATGCTGGAACTGGGAATATTCTGAAGGCAATTTTCTGAAATCCATTAAAATGCTATTCATTGCTGAAATTAGTGTAGAAATCTGGCTAAACTATTTTATATATAGGTCCAGGAACTTCTCGGTCATTGTGCTGAACATCTCAATAAGGGTGAAACCCACCAGGGTCCTGCCGTGCTTGGAATTGCCATGGTAGCAATGGTTGAGGAGGTGGGTCTTGAGATGTCAATTCGTTCACTGGAGCATCTTTTGCAGTACTGCGAGCTGAATATCAGGCGTGCGGTTCCTTTGGCTCTTGGTCTTTTGTGTATATCAAACCCAAAGGTACTCTTGTTACATTTTTTTTGAACTTATTTCACTATTTTACTGAGTTAAGTTCAAGATGTTCAGAAAGCTAGAGAGGGATTATTGATCTTTTTTTAAAGGTCTCCATCTCACTATTTTACTGGTTTTGCACATATTCTACAGGTTAATGTGATGGACATTTTAAGTAGGCTTAGTCATGATACGGATTTAGAAGTTGTAATGGTAAGACGGTTAGGTTAAACTCTGTCAGTGTTGTTCTTCTATCTGCTTGCACTTAAAGTATGTATGGATGCAACAGGCCGCTATTATCTCCTTGGGTTTGATTGGAGCTGGAACTAACAATGCTCGCATAGTTTCCATGCTTAGCAATCTCTCAAGTTTTTACTACAGTGTTCCTTGCCTTTTATTCTGTGTACGTCATTTTGTGCTCGTCTCTATAGCTTCTTGCACTGTTCTAGTTCTTTAACCTTAAAAACCAACTCTTCATTTCTGTCACAGGTACAAATTGCTCAAGGTTTAATACATTTGGGGAAGGGTCTATTGACGCTTGATCCCTGTCATTGTGATCGATTTTTGCTATCACCGTAAGTAGTTCTTCTACATACATGAGCATCGGGGACGTACTTCGTTTTAGTTTACGTTGTAAAAACTTTATTTTTCTTCTGTTTTATCATGCAGAACGGCTCTTGCTGGTTTGGTTATAACATTGCATGCATGTCTTGATATGAAAACTTTCATACTGGGGAAATACCATTTTGTTCTTTACTTCCTAGTTTTGGCAATGCGGGTTCGTACCTTTCAGTATACCATCATATGCTACTTGCTTTCCTAGTGTTTATCAATTCAGTATCTCTGGTTCTGATATGACATTAATTTTCTTGTACAGCCAAGGATTTTGACGACTGTCAATGAAAACCTTGAACCTTTGTCGGTCCCTGTTCGTGTGGGTCGGGCTGTTGATGTCGTAGGCAAGGCTGGTCAACCGAAAACCATCACTAATTTCGAAAACCATACGACCCCCGTCCTTCTTGCCGCTGGGCAGAGAGCAGAACTGGCTACTGAAAAGTAAGTTAGCTTGTGAGTGACATTGCAGCCAGGCTACATCCTACATGGTTTAACATTTCTGTTAACGATTCCATTTTGTACAGGTATATCCCCCTCACACGCACCCTAGAGGGCCATGTTATTTTGATAGAAAATCCAGACTACAGAGAAGATAATTAGGTGTTAATTTTGGAGGTTAACGAGTTTTCCATTTTTACCTAATTTCTAAATCATTTGGGGTTGAATTCAAGGGAATACCGCTGTCTTACATTTCTGTTATCCTAAGAATGTTTCATGTAGTGTCATTAGTCCTTTAATTCCAAATAAGAGGATTTGAAAGTAATTAAAATTGAACAATTTAAGAACATAAGAAAGAAAATCAGATAGTTAATGGGAAATAATAAATAATAAATAATGGGAACCAATATTTCAAATGGGTTACGTTTTAAATTTTTAATATCAAGTTCATCAAAAAATATTTTGTAACATATTGTGTTGTTTTTAGTTTAAATTAAGTTAAGGATTTAGTTTAGGGTTTAAAAGTTTAAGTCGTAGAGTTCATAATTATAATGTAGATTTTTAAATTAAAAATTTAGGTATCAATTTACAAATATATAGATTTGATTTGTATAAAAAAGTTTAAACATCAAAATAAAATGACCAACTTATATATTTTTTCAATTATAATCCTAAATTTTATCTTGGACTAAAATAATATATAAGATTCACTTAAATTCAAATCAAATTTTTATTTTTCTTAAATATATTTTTTAAAATCTTAAAATTTGAATTTATTTTAATAAAATCCTCAGATTACATCTCTAAATTTATTTTATCAATTCCTCAAGTTAACCTCTTATCATTTAACATCTTCACGTTGTCATTTGTAGCTTAAATATTGTGTACCTTATTAATCAAGATCTTCACCTTTTAACCGTCAGTTGAAATTAAATTGACTTCTTTTTGTATCGATGTGTTTTCATTAATAGTGTAATCAATGATTAATTTATTTATTTATTTTCGACGATAATATAAAAGGTTTTTAATAGTAAAAGTTTAATGAAGACAACAATGTATGATATTTGAAGAACAAAAAGATGATAATAATATCTGTTATAACACCTTTCACCTTTCCACTTTTCTAGTTTTCCCTTATCCTGTACATACAAAACTCAAGTTCAAGTTACCAGCGTCAACTGTCAACAACCACTATTCTTGTGGAACCGCCGTTTTTGACATTGCCGCTATTTTGCTTCGTCACTTTGCCTCTGTCGATATGCTAGAATCTGAGACAAGAAACATGACTGAAGGCTTAATTCGAGATTGCCACCACATATTGGTATAACCTCCAAGGATATGACTGAGACAGAGAGAGATGTCAAATACCAAGAAATGTTCTCACCAAATGATTGATTCCGGAACCGCACTTGACCTTAAGCCCTGCCAACGTTTCTTCACCTTCCAAGACTTGCAATGCATCCTCCGAGAGGTTGGCACAGTTGTTATCAGTATGGTTTGGTCCTTTTACCATTAATATTTCTACTTCTTCAGCTCGCAATGGTGTCTGAAGAGCAATGTACTGCACACCAAACAATCACTGTGATCTTAAACATCATCCTAAATGTTCGTCTTCAAACCAAAAACAATGATAAAAGCGGATTTCGTGAAGGGGAAGGGGGACGGGAGGAGATGCTAGAAAGAGCAGGTCCACATGAAGTATTCATCCTGCATACAATACAAGTTAGAAAATCAATGAGTTCACATGTCAGAATCTAAGGTCAACCCCAAAACCTAGCCATATGGGGTAAAGCAATCAAACACTATGTAATATACCCATTCAACCAAATGTCGAGGCTCATCAAGTTGTCGTTTTCCTATAATCTACCTTTTAGAAAGAGTCTATGTTTAAGCCAGTGGGAAAGAAATCTCACCTCACATAGCTGCTTAACTGAGAGACTGGGCCGACAACAAAGGTGTGGTTGCTGCAAACTTGATGTATTGTGTTCATCCACCGAAATAAGCTTGAGATGAACATCCAACTGCATGCAAAGAATAGGCTTTATTTGCACGGAAAAGAGGACCTAAATACAAAATGGGGAATGAACGGGAAAAAGAAAAAGAAAAAGGGACCTAGAAGGTGGATAGAAATCATACAGTATTACTCGAGTGGAACCTATAAATTAGATAAGAACCACTAGAAAGTTATGCTAATAATGGGACCATAAAATAAATGATGGACCGGATCAGAAACCATATTATACTAGTATCATCCTATCATACCTCATCATCGTTTTCCTCCAAGTTCCCAAGATACTCCACCAATCTGTTTAAGCGAGCACGTGAACTCTTGCTACTACCACTGGCTGAATTTCCATGTCGAGTGTGACTCCGAGCACCACCTCTCCCCCAAGCAAGCATATCGGGATTCCAGACAAGCCCAGGAGAAATTCCCCTGCCATCTCTAGACACTTCTATATCATTCTCAACATATCCACCATCTGCGACTGATGAAGGCAGGGTCGTCCGGATTCCAGTCCGTCTTTTGCACCTTCTCTGCCTCCCTTCCGTACAACGCTCATCTGTGGAAGATGAATCTTTGCCTCCATTATCATCCTCATTGTCTTCAGATCCTTGATGTTCAGCTCCTCGAGAGTTCCATCCTCTACGAGGATGACTACTCCGATGATGATGTTGTGATCTAGTCATAAAGCCACCTGTGCTGCTCTCTTTACCAAGACTACGTCGTTTAATGAGTGCTTCGGATTGTCTCTGAAAAATTTGGGCAATTGATGCTTGAATCTGTATAAAATATAGAAACAATCATCGGTAAGAACAAAAATATGTGTCAATGTCTCGAACTTACAACACAGTCTGATGATAATCTTAGAACAGAGAACTGGATAGGGAAAAAGGGTACTGAGCAATCATGTCCTTCCTAGACATGTCAACATTTAGGACATGTTTTTTGACCTCACGTCGATGACATGAGAAATAGAGTTCTTCCATTTTGGTTATTCATCGCACCAAGTTAAAATGACAAGGATAATGTTATAAATGGCACTGTAGCATACATTTTCTTTCACTGTGGGATTTGTACTTCAAAAAGTTCATCACCATTGTACTATCTTTACTGTCTCAATGCTTTACTTGAACTTAACACAGTAAATCAGAGTTGGTGACAAGTTGCATGTTCTATTACCAAGTCAACATGCCATATCATATCAATATACACAAAGGGCATTAGTTTAAATATCTATAAACAATGTTTAAAAAATCCTCTAGATTTTATGTTTTTTTTTTCCCCTTAAATTTCTTTTAAAAAATTAAAGAATCATAGATTTTAATTTTAAAAGTTTATGTAAAAAACTGCATTGTTTAGTATTTAAAAAACAAATTTCTTTTTTTACATTATTACATTGGCTGCTCGAAGAATAATAGACCACCTATAGGATCATCGCGATATATCTTAGTCAATTTATCCGTAACATTATTACATTGACGGTGAATATGATTAACATTCACCTCCCATGGCAGTTGTAGCAGTCGCGTAATTTTTTCAACAATAACATGAAAACTCAAATAAAAGGTAAATTGTTTTTCTATTTATCTTATTATTATTATTATTATTATAACAATTATGAATGTATTCGTTTATATTTAGCGGTTTAAAGTTTAAGGGACATGTTTTATGAATATAATATAAAAAATAATCTTCAAATATAATATGTATGGTGTATACTTAACATTATATTCGATCGTATAAATCCGGGTGATACTATATTCATGAAACATGCCCCTTGGCCCTTGGCTTCATCATGTATGGTACCATCAAGGCAAGTCCCTACTTAAATGAACATTGTCAATTGGGCAAAATTGGTATCTTTAGTTTCATTGGACCCACGGACACATAGATGTTCCTGTCCTCACGAAATCCTTCATAAATAGAGAACTAAGAGAAGTCTCAAATGGCGGCATTTTCAGACATATCAGAATTACAAATTGTCAATTCCAGCCTCCGTGCCAATGGTAGCACAAGCACAAATCAAATTGCGAAGCGAGGCCAAACCCGTCATTTCAATGAAGAAGCGAAACCCTAAACATAAATCCGGACATATAAATAGCTCGCCTCTTCCATTTTCTCCTTGCATTCAGGAAGTAGTCAAACAGCTTCTTCTTCGACCTCTCAGGTAACTTTCTTTACCAGATCTTTGTTATCTGTTGTTTGATCGCTTAGAAATTGAGTGAAGAAAGTGACTAGAAATTATTCTGCTGTTTGTATTTGGCAATTTGGTTTGCAATCGAGTTCAAATTAGTACTCTTTTGTTTTTCATCGTTTCATTATTAGCTGCCAAAATCAACTGAATTTTACCGTGTATTGAGAATTATGTATGGATGTGCTTTAGTTTTAAGTAATGGTGAATGGATTGTTAGTTTAATAGTTTGTAATATGCAGATCTGTCGTATATTTTATCAAGTTCATATTGGTATATGGAAATATGCGAGGATAAATTTGAATTATGTGGAAAATCTTTAAATTTTGCTTTCAACATTAGAATGATCTAGTGTTGATGTAATTCTGGCCTTGTTTTTTTAAATTATTGTCAATGTTGATTTTTCTTTGTTTTTGCCCTCTAATTCTGTTTAATTGCAGGTCAATATCTTGAGTTGTAAGCATGGCAGATGGATCGAAGCGTCCATCAGTGTTTCAAAAACTGCATGGGCAGTCCTATTTAATTTCCAGGCTTTCTCCTAACTTGCCTGCCAGTAATTATAATGTTACTGGTGCATATGTCAATGGAGGAATTCATGTTGCTTTACAGCCGTCACGACAATCCATCGGGTTGGCATATGTGTCTCCTGTGTCTCCAATATTTGTACAAGCTCCAGCTGAGAAGGGGTTTTATGGTTTTATGGTGGATTTCCTCATGGGAGGAGTTTCTGCAGCTGTTTCCAAGACAGCAGCTGCTCCAATCGAGCGGGTTAAACTTCTAATACAAAACCAGGATGAAATGATCAAATCTGGGCGTTTGTCTGAACCATACAAGGGGATTACTGACTGCTTTGCCCGAACTATGAAGGATGAAGGTGTCATTGCTCTTTGGAGAGGCAACACTGCTAATGTTCTTAGATACTTCCCCACCCAGGTGGTTTTTCATTTCTTTTTTTTAAGTGCGTTTTATTACTTTTCTGCCGTCCCATTTAAAGTGAATTTGTATTTTCGATTTGTTTACTAATGATGTTTGCCTGTTATATACCTTGGGTATCTGCTATTTGACCAGACATCTTTGGAAAGAAGCAGGAAGAAACCCCAAAAATGAGACTTTTGATACATATTAACATAGTGTTGTTAAGGTGTGGTGTGCACCTAGTGCCTGGCCTTGTGTCTTAGCACTAGTAAGAAAACGGATTATATTGAACATAATGGGTTTTTTAGTATTCAACCACAAACATGGGATTACTAGGAAATTATGCATATTGGTCAACAAAAAAGGATGACTTGGTTTACCTATTGTGTCTTATTTTACCTGGGTTATCATTCTTTTTATGTCATGCTCCTCAAGTAGTATAAGGGTTCTATTAGAACCCTTCTAATGCTTGGAGTGCTCCTTGGGCTCTTGACAAGATCAATTATATGTTTGGTGTAGTATTTACTATATCAGTCTGTTCTCTTTTCCTCATTTGATGTTTTATTTTTCCGTATAAAGCTTAACTTAGTTGTATGTGCCAGGCTCTGAACTTTGCCTTCAAGGATTATTTCAAGAGGATGTTCAACTTCAAGAAGGACAAAGATGGCTACTGGAAATGGTTTGCAGGGAACTTGGCATCTGGTGGTGCTGCTGGTGCTTCGTCCCTTCTTTTTGTTTACTCTTTGGATTATGCTCGTACACGTTTGGCTAATGACAATAAGGCGGCTAAAAAGGGTGGTCAGAGGCAGTTTAATGGTTTAGTTGATGTCTACAAGAAGACCATCCAATCTGATGGCATTGCCGGTCTTTACCGTGGATTCAATATCTCATGTGTTGGAATCATTGTCTACCGTGGGCTCTACTTTGGGATGTACGATTCTCTGAAGCCTGTTGTTTTGGTTGGTGGATTGCAGGTATGTATCGGTTTCCTTGCCCGTACAACCATCCATAGACAATAACATCACCTTGGAGTTTAACAGCCGAAACATGCCTGATTCCGCGCTCATTTGGTATTTACAGGATAGTTTCTTGGCAAGTTTCTTGCTGGGCTGGGGTATCACGATAGGTGCTGGACTGGCATCATATCCAATTGATACAGTCCGTAGAAGAATGATGATGACCTCCGGAGAAGCAGTCAAGTACAAAAGCTCGTTGGATGCGTTCTCCCAAATCGTCAAGAATGAAGGTACAAAATCACTGTTCAAGGGTGCTGGTGCAAATATTCTTCGCGCTGTCGCTGGTGCCGGTGTGCTTGCCGGTTACGACAAGCTGCAAGTCATCTTCCTTGGCAAGAAATATGGATCTGGCGGCGGCGGCTAATGAAAAAAGTTGGTGACGAAAAGATTACTTTAGCTTTGAGTGTTTAGTTCCAAGACCATGTGTTTTTATTGGTTCCACTTGTTTTTTTGGTTGCTTTCTTTCAATAACAACTGTTTTGCTTTAATTGTTTTTTTCCCCAGGTGCATATTCGGATATTCGAATCCGAAATATACGATAATATATACGTAGATAGTCTTCATTGTACATACTGTATTATTGAAAAACATCAATCCCCAACGTGAATCACAGGATGGAGAAATCCCACGTTTCCGGATCGAATTCATAGTCTCATGATAGCTCTTGTTCAACCTCCTCTTCGCTGACACAGGTTCCATTCACTAACTTGTTCAGTTTCTCCTTTATTGTTTTTGCTGCCGCCGGCGATGCAATCTGCATTACCACAGATGAAATCATTAACACCAAGTGTTCTTTTAAACCGGAACCGAAACATCCGGTCGTCGGCTAATTACCTCGGCATGAACAATGTGGAAAACGGTATTCCCGACAACCCAAAAATTGGCATTCACTACATCACCTCCGTCATCGAGAAATATGCGGATCATATCATGAAACATGAACAAACGGTCATCGGATGCCGTCCGTCGTCAAATCCATCTCCATTGCCGAACCCATTTCGTTGATCCTGATATCAGCAGCTTCACCGAAACTATTACGACCGGAGCAGTTCTGAAATCTCTTTCTCCCCATTAAACTTTCTTTCTTCTCCCCAAATCCCTTCAACCCCGTTTGCAGTCTCTTTATATAATCCACAGCTTCATCTATCTGTTCAGGCACTGACATTATCTCCTGAAATCGGAACATCATCCGCCATTGAAATTAAAAACCACGAATTTATACTATAAATCAAGGGAAACTAAGTAAAAAATACCTTGTGATTATGATGGGGGAGAAGAGAATTGAGCCTGGAGTACAAATCCTTCATATAATTCCTCCTGTTTTTCTCGATGATTTTCCTCTCAACTTTCTCTGAAGAACAACGAGACCTTTCGGTTCCCCTGTTGGACCCCCAATTTTGAGCCAAGTGTTCCATTTGAAGCTCCATTGGCGTTGAACGAGCGAGAAGCTGTCTTAATTTGCCAAGAAGAAAGTTGAAAACGGTGTTGCCATCACCATGAATGATGCGGAGGACAGAGAATTGGGATCACGCTGGTGTCGTCACTTTCGTTACGTCACACCCATCTAGTTTGAATTACGCGTTTACGGTATAATAATTTAATTTATAATAAATATTAAAATTTATCATAAAAAATTATCACACAACCTAAAATATAACCTAAAATATAAAAAAATAATATTTTATATATTTTAGGTTGATAGTTTTTTTTTTTTACGAGTTTTGAAACTTAATTTTTTATTTTATGATAATTTTTATTATTTATAAAAAAATAAAAAAATTTATCGACCTAAAATATTATAAATATAAGTTATTTTATAAAAAAAATAATATTTTAGGTTGCGAGATAAATTTTTATGATAAATTACGAAAATTTCTATTTTTAGCCTTAAAATAAGTTATTGTAATGTAGATCATATTGTATCTATTGAGTTAATTCGGTAAAATAATTATATTTATTTTATAATTATTGATATTTATTTTATTAATTAATTAATCTCAATCATGTACTACTACACTTTATTACGATGATAGTTATTTCAACCAATCATTTAGCACTCAAACTACGTCTTAAATGGAAAATTAGCACATAAACTATACCATTAATTTGTTAGTTTTTGGCATAATGCCAAAAGTGATCTTAACGTTTTATGTAACAATATTTTGGTACGTATTTTTTAGTTAACTTTTATTTATAATATTTTATTTTAAGATAAAATAATCTTTTATGAATGAAAATCATTGATTGATTAACAATCAACGTGAGAGAATGATAAAATATTTTGAAACATAATGTTTTAAAATAGCTATAAAAAAGCATAAAAATAAAACTATTTGTAAACATATCAGAGTCGAATTGATCATTGTTTAATTTGACTCATTAAAAAATTCGGATCAAGTCAAATAAAGTGAAAATTGATTGAATTTTAATTGAATCAAACTCGAACCATTTTTAATCTGTTTAACTCAATTAGCACACCTAGTTGTGTCATAATATGTTTAATTCTAAAATTTAAATCACGTTTTAATTGGATAAAAAAATTACTACATAGAAAATCAAATTAAAAATTATAAAAAATTTTAGATTTCAAATCGAATTCGAGCTAGTTAAGAATAAATAATCAAAAATATCAAAGAATATATTTTCTTCTTCTTAAATTGAAAGATTAAAATCTATTAAAAAATCAGTCTTTTAAATAACACCAACATATTTTAAAAAAATATATTAATTTTTTTCATAAAACTTAAAAAACTCAAATATTTATAAAGAGTAAAAAAATAGAAAAATAAGATTTATTAATTGTTTGAGTAAATAAAGATATTCATATTATCTTATTTTATATGGTTTAAATCTTAATTATTTTTAAGGTAATATCCATATTAATCCTTCCTTTTTGTTTGTAACTCATTTTAATATAATTTTATATAAGGTATGCTATTCTGAATAGTTCAACTTTTATTTTCTTTCAATAAAATATCACTATTATTTTTTGGTATTATTTTTTCGAAGTTAATATACTTTATTATTATTATAATTATTGTGTAATATATTTTCCCCGTATATTTTGTTATATTTATTATTATTATTTCCATTATATTTATTACCATACATATTATTTTTTCTGTTACTACTAATTTATTTATTTTCATTAATTACGTTTATTTGTAGTAACTATAATGTCCTAGTATTATACAGCAGAGAAATAATGCTAAAAGCGAACCAAATTCTTCATTCCATCCTCTAGTATAATTATAATAGTGTGATTATTAACTAAACAGAGATTATCAAAACTTAATTTGATTTTTGTTTCTTAATTTCCGCCGGAAAATTTCTCATGTTTCTCGTTTTCATTCACTACACAACTTCAACAGCAGCGTAATGCATGGCAGGAAAATTCTTCCGAAGATCAAAAGTTAACATCGAAGACTTTGGTTTTTGAGACCGGTCAGGTATCCCGACCGGCAACGGTGCCGGTGTTGCTCTCTCGTATGTTCCGAGCCACTTGGCATGCATGTACTTGTGCGTCCTCCATGGAGCCAAGTGCATCTTCTTCTCTTTCATGCATTTCTTGGCGGCAACGCATAATATCTTGATCACTGCTTTCAGCCTCTCTGTTTTGCCGACGAACAGTTCCGATAACGGAGAGATTAACTTGTTGTAATCTTCGCTGGCCCTGGCCATTTCGAATTCGGCTCGGAAGTTCAACTCGATCACGACTCGAACATTGCCTTTTTGGGGATTCGATTCGTCCAGAACTTCTAAATAAGTGTGCTCCCCGGATAGAATTTCAGGGGACCTCCACTGGGACTTGCAGATGTAACAATTGAAACCTAAGCTTTGGAGACGAACCGAGAGTTCCCTTTGCATACATTTCCGGCAACATCCGGCCACCTGTCTCCGACAACCGCACTGTACTCCTACCGTTTCTAGTTCCCTCAATGTTTCTTTCGTAGCTTGCCGAATTCTTGATTCTAGAGAAGTAGTTCGGAACAACGTTGCCTAAACCAATATTTATGACAAAAAAAATGTTAATCGCCCATTTTGTGTATTTATTTTAAATGATTGGGCAACGTTTACCTGAAGAAGCTGTTCTTGGGTTTCCCAGAAAATTCTCCTCTGTTCAACCAGGGTTTCATCCTCCGCGTCTCCGCCGACAAAATCACCCAAAAAATTTTCGTCGGAATCATTGCTTCCGTCCATAAACCCAAACATCAAATCGGCAAAACTCGCCGCTCCGTCGAGGAAGTCGTCAATTTCATCGGAATTCTGGCGTGTCACGGGGACCTTTTCCATTTCTCCGGCCACCGGGAATTATATTTCGCTTTAGAATTTTGCAGAATATTATAAGGCGCCGACAGGTTTTGGGTTCCCAAAATGGAGATCAAATTTATAGCACACGTTACCTCAAAAAAAAGTTAATCGTGTTGGGTCCTATCCAGGGCCCACCAACTATCCCAAGTGGACGAACAAAGAGTGGGGTCAATGCTTACGTGTCTCGTGCTTCGGTGTTGCTGAGTCAGATCAAACGAATAATGATGCGAAGTGAAGACCGAGTCAGCGTTGTGGATATGCTTTGATAATTTAGTTGAAAATAAAATATTCCAATATTATCTTTAAGTTTCTTTTTTCTGTTTTTGATTATTTTAATTGTTAAAACTGATCACTGTTCGTTAAATAGCGATTTAATGATCCTAATAGTGGGGAAGACTGATGATGCAATTCACGATCGATTAGGAAGTTGCCACGTGGTCTGAGATGCTACGTGGCTTTCACCGGTGGTAAAATTTAAAAAAGAATGCACAGCCAGGTCTGTACCGTGACAGGGTACTATTCTACCACTAGAGTTTAGGGATGTAAAAACAATTACTCACATGAGTTTCGGGTCGGATATTGTTAGGTCGAGTAAAATCGAATACAAGTCATTTCAGGTTGATTTGATGTTTTGATTCGATTCAGGTTGGGTGCTGGTCTATTTCAGGTTGAGTTCGTTTCAGGTCTGGTCCATTTCAGATCAGGTTCAAATGATTCGGGTCCAAATCAAATAACTGACAGTTTCATTTCAGGTCGGGTCCATTTCAGTTCGGTTGCATTTCAGGTCGAATTCATTTCAAGCTGATTTTGTTTCAAGTCGAATTAAATTTGATTTTATATTCGTAGTAATTTAAATTATTAATTTTGATTTTGTATAAATACATAAAAAATATTAGATCATAAAGTTAAAGATTAAATTTTGAAATTTAAAAAATCAACATTAACTTGTAAGGACTCAATTGCAAAAAATAAAAATTAAAAACATTAAAGTAAATTAGAAAAATCAGTAATAATCAATTCAAAAAAATAACTTGTAAGTTATAAGGACTAAATTACAAAAATTATAACTTAATAATAATTAAAAGTATTAAAAGTTTATCTTTAATATATTATAAATTTATAATTAAACTATAGTTTAATATATTTTAAAAATTAAAAATAAATTTTAGATAATATATAGAATTTATACTATAAATGAAATAATAATATATATAATTAATATTATATAAAGAATTTATGCTATACGTAGAAAATATACTATACATGGAGTAATACTATAAATAAATTAATATTATTTTTGAAAATAGAATAATATTATATATGAATTAATAATATATATGAAATAATACTATTTTTGGAAGTAAAATAATACTAGAATAAAGCATAATACTATTTATGCTATAATACTATAAATGAATTAATATTATATATATGAAAAATAAAATTATAATACATATTAAAATATGATATATATTACACTATATATAATACATTAATAATTTAATAACTAATATAAATATTTATATAATATATATTGATAATTAGATATCTAGTAATTAGATATGTTATATGTATAATGTATGTATAATATATTTATAATGTATACAATTACCAATTATACATAATATATAACTACATAAGTACATTCTAACATTCATATATATAATATATGTATCAATGTATGTTATATGTATGCATAGTGATAGTAGATTAGTATTTACTATTTAGTAGTAGTAATAATATTATACATAATACATTAATCTATTAATATATATCAATAATACAATATATCATATATGTATGTTATATGTATATATAATAATTAGTATAATTGTATATATATTATGTATGTTATATCAATATGTAATTATAAATTATATATATATATTAATATATAATATATATATATATATTAATATATATATATATATATCATGTATGCTATAATCTATATGTATATGGATTATATATATATGTTATATATATTATACATATATCATACATGTTAACATGTATATTAATTTTTAATATATATGTATTAATATATAGTATTAGTAGTTTAGTACATATTTATACATGTATGTTAATAACTTAATATGTCACATATGTTAATATGTATTAGTATATTATACATTATATATATCATATTATCATACATACTATTTATTTTTAATGTATATATATGTATTATATTATACATATATAATATGTATTATACATATACTATATATACATATATTGTATATATAATATACATACATAACATATGTTACATATATTATATATATGTATATATATATATAAATATGTATACTTATAATATATAATATAATATGTATTATAGTATATATTATAAAATTTATATATATATTATACCTCTAAAATAAATAAAAAAGGGCCTAAAATTCAAATCCCACCCCCTAAAACCCAAAACCCAATCTCCCTCCCGCCTAAAAATTCCCCTCCCTCTCCCCACAAACGGTCAAAGTAAAAAATTCTCCCTTTAAAATAAAAAATTCCCCCCACATATGTTAAAATAAAAAATTCTCCCTAAAATCAAAAAAAAAATCTCAAAATTTTAATTTTAAATTTATTTTAAAAGTTAAATCAATTTGATTTAAAGTGCCTAATAAAAGTATATGTATATTTATTATGATATTTATATGTATATAATATATATATTAATATACATATACTTATATATATGTATATGTATATTTATTAATATTTTAAATTTATTAAGTTATAGTATATTTAATTATATGTCATGTAAATATTAGATTTTGTTAATATTAGTTCAGGTCAATAACAAGTCGGGTCATTTATCAGGTCGGGTTCAAAACAGGTCTCGGATCGATTCAGTCGGGTAATATCGGTTATTTGCCAGGTCAGCCTCGAGTTCGAGTTCGTTTCAATCGAATATAAGTCGGGTTTCAGGTCTATAGTAACAGGTTGAAATCGGGTTCAAGTCATTCTCGGTCGGATACAGTTCGAGTTTGATTACTACAGTAACAGGTTCAACTCGGGTTTGGGTCAACAATAATTGGATACAAATTAGGTTTGGGTCATTATATCCCCGAGTCAAACCAAGTTCTGACTCGAACAGGTTTCAGACAGGTTTTCAAGTCGGGTCAACTTTTTACATCCCTACACTAGACCATTGGTGCGAGTTGAAATAATGACATACGTGTAAATGTTTGTTTCTTCTACCCAAAAACCTTAAAGTCAAAGTAATATAAGAGGATTAAAGTTTTAACTTATAAAATCTAAAGTATAACGCCATAAACTTATACAGTAAATCATAAAAGTAAATCACATATAAATTTTTTAATTTTTATTGTTAATATATAAATGAATACTTTTATCATAATTATTAAGTTATTATCTAAAAGATTAAACCCCATTAACATCGGAAAATCACCCAAATTAACAAAAAAATTATAGCATGAACTTTTTTCTATCACGCCATCTGTGATTCATATAATCAGATTCGTTTACTTTTAAGTAATTATCTGATAAATTATCCACTCACTAATTTTATGTAGAAAATAGATGATAATTTATCTTAAAAAATATAAAATAAATAAATCTGATTGATTGAGACTAAAAAAAACATAATAAAAAAGTTCCATTATATAATTTCTTCAAATTAATAATCAAACTTTTAAGCGCCACCAAAATATTTGTATTTAACAATCAAAGTGTGATGAGTGCTATGTCACTTAAAATGATTATGCCCTAATATTGTTATCAAAAAAAAATTATGCCCTAATATTGTTATCAAAAAAAAATTATGCCCTAATATTTTTAATACAAAAATTCGTATTGAAAGAGCATGTTATAATAAATCTTTATAATATTTATTTTAAATTAATTATTTAATAAATTAAATATCAATAATTCTGCAATAAAATGTTCATTAAACAATCTTATATATCATTATACAATTAGTTTCGATTATCTTTAAAATATATATTTTTTATTTTCAGTCCAGCTATTATTTAGCAGTTCTGATTGTTTATATGATCACAAAACTATGGACAGAAAAGATCAGAAAACTGGCAAACACGAAGCCGAAAATCACACATCCCAAAGAAACCCACAGGCTCAGATTCAATCCCCAAGTCCAGATCAGATTCTCTGCCTTGAACTTGTCAATCTCAACGACTCTACCTCTCGCATGCTCTTATATCTTACCTTTGGTCCTGTGAGTTAGACCCATTGAAAAACTGGGTTTCGATCCATATCTTTGTTTTGAATCGTTTCTCAATTTTACGCCACGATACAAATCTGTGAACTTAAAGGTTCTCCATTGTTGAGTTCGTCTGGGAACCTGGGTGGGTGTAATTTTCTCGTTGGCATAATTTTCTCGACCCTTGTGTGGTTGGATTCCTCTGCATTCTCATTGTAAAGTACGAGTTTTTTTTCCTCTTGAATGATGGGAAGACGATCCAGGTAACAAGTGAATCAGGGCATGTTATAAGACATTCGGTGTGATGGGTTTGTCGATGTTCTTTGTGATCTGCATTCTCCACTCAGTGATCGCCATAATGAGTGGATCCTTGATAATGTTCTGCCTCGACGAGATTTATGTACTCGGCCATGGAGTCGAAACGGCTCAAAAGCTTTCGGGGTCTACCCCACAGGATCAACTGTTGATTCAGACGTCCAATTCTTTCGTCGGTTTGCTTCTCTTTATAGTCGGATTCTTGGTGTTCATGGTAGCCTTCATCGACGACAAACAGTTCCAGAGCTTTTTCGCCAAAGGATGTGTGCTCATTCACTTGTCGATGGCCCTTTGGAGAGTTAATTTCGAGAGGAGGCTAAAGGATCTGGCTTGGGATTGGCCTAGACAACTGGTTGGTGATTTTCTGCTGGCTCTTTCTTGGGTCTTCTTTTTACTCTATACTTGGAAGGAGAAATATGATTAGCATTCACATTATCCAGAAATATGTTCCCAGTAAGCTTGATCATTTGTTGTAACACGAAAGTACCACGAACGTTAAGCTAAATCCTTGATTTTATATGTCACATTCAAAGTCGATGCCAATAGAACAAGGTTAAAGTTCAAAGAAAATGGAAGGGATTAACCAAAATGTCACAAAGGAAACTACTACGACACAGTCAATCATTAATCGAAATATTGCAATTAGATACCTAATTAAAGGACAGAAATCGATCAGTTGGTACCCTCATTTTGACCTCCATGAATCCTTGTACTTTCTTCATCAGGACCTTCTCTGTCAGTAAGACTCCTTACTAATCTATCATACACATCAACTGCCAAATGGCCTTTAACATTAAGCAACTCCAACAGCTCTTGAGCTTCTTCTAAGTTATTCTCCCCTTGCAAAAATTTGAGACAAGCAGCCACAGTACTAGTGTTAGGTTTCCACCCCGAGCTGCTAGTCGATATTGCAGTCCTCAAGGTTTCCACTGCCTTAGCCATCTGGCCGTCAATTTGATATCCAGTTGCCAGGCTATTCAATATAAATGCATCAGGTTCTTTAATGACACCTCTTTCTATCAGTCTCTTTGTATATGCTTCGGCCTTCTCCACAAAACCATTTCTGCAATAAGCACTGATCATCACATTTGGAATCCGAGCATCAAAGAAAGAGCATCCAGACTCCCACTCTGCCAAAACCCTCTCAGCACCATCCAAATCGTCCAACTTTACCAATGAGCTTATCATACATAAATAGCCAGAATTAAAGAATTTCCCCAAGCTTCCATACAACTTCCATATACGATAGACGCTATCCTTTCTCCCTAGATTGGTATATACTGTGAGGAACACTTCATAAGCATGCTTTCTTGATCCCGGAGGAACTAGTTGCTCTGCTCTACTCAACATTTGTAATGCCTTCTCAGTTAAATTGGCTTTCAAGTACGCATTCGCTGAAATAACATAAGCATGCCAATCCATTGTGGTTTGGATCCTAGTAAGAAATTTCTCCATCCCCTCGATATCAGAAGAGGATACATAAGCATTCAGCCGAATGCAGTTCGTGAACGCATCATGCTTAATTCCCTTATCTGTCATCTCTTGCATAAGGACATCTAACTTGTCGTGTTTTCCTAGGTGATGGTAGAGGTTTAACATCACATTATACGACACTGAATTGATCTGAACCCCAAAATCCCTCATAATTTGCATGGTGGCCTCTGCTTTTTCTAAACATTTGTGGTCCGCATAGCAATGTAAAAGGGCACCATATACTTTGAAAGTTCTCATATCCTCAGGAAGACTGTTGAAATATTTCTCAGCTTGATCCACGCCGTGCACTTTTGAGATCAACTCCAGCCTTACAGCCATTTCCCCAACGGTAATGTTACATTTCATTTCTTCGGTCATATACTCCGATAACTGCCAAAGCAATAGTTTTTAAGATTCATGGTTCACACAAATATGGGGTAATCAATGTATTCATGGCATGAAATTTAAGAAGAAAAAAAGGTGGATTTCCCATTGCTTTTTGTTTGGTATAGTGTACCTCAAGAGCGTGCTTGTAGCGTCGGAAACTCCGGAGCTGTCGGATCATAACTTGGATCGTGGATGGCTTGATGGGTTTGCCTTCTTCAAGCCATTGGTTTAGAATCGGGATGATGGAGGCTTTGGGATCGCCATATCGAGAGACGCGGATGTTCAGAGTGTCGGGTGGCTTTGAAGGGGAAGCGCTGGGGCGGCTGAGGGTCTTGGTGGAGTAGGCCACAACTCTCAGAACCCCAGAAAAGGAAAAATTGCTCCATGGATTTGATCCGATAAGAAGCTTCATCTGTAAACTGAACCAAAGGGAAAGAAAATCGATACAGAGCAGGAATGGAATCTTTGAGAGAAAGTCTAATTTAATCAGATTAGGGTTTTAAGGGGAACGATGGTTAATTAGGGTTTATGAAAAATGAAAACCCGAAGATTCTGGTGTGGATCTTCTGGGCCGGGCTCTGGTTATAGATTACCAGCACCTCATTAAGCGGAGAAACTATTAATCAGGCCCATCCATTATCTTTCATCAATTACCAATATTTAATTTATTAATATATTAATCTAAATTCAAATATTATATAAATTATTATAAAAACAAATTTTCAATTCACTTTGATCTCAAATAAATCAATACTTAAGTCTATGATTCCAGGATGTTATAGTAGTAGTAACGGTGATAACTACATTTAAGATTTTATCGAGTCTAATATTAAATATGTAATTTTAGATTTAAAAAAAATTAAAATTTTATCACCATTAAGAGAATTAGCATTTCCTGCTAAATATGTGGTGATATGGGTGATTATTTATTATTATTTTTTTATTCGATTCGATCACGTATTTTTTTAAAATCTATCAACCCTCATCTCAATATGTCCCTAACACAGTTAAAATGTATTGATGACCATGTTATTAAATTTTACCAAATCTTATATGAAAAATGAAATCCCTGGCCTAGCGGGTGTCAATCCAAGTTGCATACATGATGCTATGGTTTGGAACGGACGGGGGTTTGTCTTATGTGGAATATTCAAGGCAAGTGGGACCCAGTGGGTTCTGGACATGCACAACAGGAACGACTGCACAAGACCCCTAAAAAAGAGGTGCTCCAAAATTTTGATAAAACATTCTTTAGTTGATGTTAATTTCGAAATTCATTGAAGAATTTTGAAAATGCAACTAAAAAATATGCATTATAATTGTTTAAACGTTATAATTATTTATTAAATGCGATAATTTGTTATAGAATCTTATTAATTATTCTTATTATTATTGCTTCTATAGAACTAGTGAAGTTTTAGATAGGCACAATAGAAATAATCGTACAGAGATCCCTAGAAAGGACATTTGCTTCTAAGGGTTACAATTTTATAACTAGCAAAAGTTATGGACAATTATTTCTAAAGATCGTATTTTAATAAATTACACAGGGCTCTCGAAATTTTTGAATCGTCCTTGGTGTGACCTTATAGGAGATGAGCGGGAGATTCTAGACTTGCACGTGGCAATCTCCCATCCCAGCAATAATTTTTGAACAGATAAATAAAGAAAAACTAAAAAAAATAATACAATACAAGTTATAAGAATTTTGTTGTTCTACAGTTTTTGGTATATTATATATTTTTTATAATTTTTATAAAAATAGTATATATTGAATATTTTATAAAATACATAAAAAATTTAATATAAATATTAATTTTTTATAAAAAAAATTAATATATACTATTTTCTTTTAAAATTATAAAAAAATTCAATATAATAAATACTTTGGATGAGATAAAATATTATTAATAAAATGAAGTTGGTGAGAAAAAACTGAGTCGATTCACAGTCACATGGCATCTTCTTTCAACGGTATCAGCTGCTTTAACGAACAAATAAACAGTCTTTACAAAAAGCCTTAATCGAATTATCTTTCACTCACTTTAGTAGGTAGGTACTTGTTTTTTTTTCATTATTTCCAACTTTATTATTATTATAATAATATTTATTTCAAGCATTTGTAATCTTTAATGATCACATGAATCATAATTTAACATCCAATGTCTCTTTTCTAAGTCATATCAGTGTTAAAGTCGAAATAGAATTAATAATTTAATGATAATATTTAAAAATTAAAAGTTTAATTATTAAATTAAATAATCGATTAAAGTTTAATACTTCTTTATAAACTTTATCTAATAAAAAATCAATCAAAGATTGAATACTTTTCCTTTTATTAGAATGGTTAAATATTATTGTACAGTGAGTGATAGATAGAGATGTTTATTGAGCGAGTCGATTGCGAGTTAGTCATTCATTATATTTATCATTAATTTTTTTAATAATTTTTAGGACACGTGTAAATCAGATACGGATTCTTAATTCTAGTTAATCACTACAACTTACGACGGGTGATTGTAATAATTAATTCCCTCCGTAAATTATTAATCAAATCATAAATTTAACAATCCCATACTATCAAAGCAATTAATTAAGACTTTATCCCGTCAAAATCATGATTTATTTTGGGTAAACTATCTCAGTGACTACTCAATTATTTAGAGATATCTATTTTGATCACCCAATTAAAGAACTCGTCAATCAGGTACCCCAACTTTGAAACCCTATCTATTTTGGTCACTACCGTTAAAATTTTGACAAAAAAATTAACAACAGTGACGTGGCTGTTAATTAAAACCGGTAAAATCATACATTTAATCTCTCTAATTTATTTATTATTTTAATTTAATCATAATTTTAAATTAATAAATAAAATTAATCATCCAACCGATTGATGACACGTATCACCACCATATTAGATGATTAATTTTATTTATTAATTTATATATATTTCTCTCCAATCAAGTGATGACACGTGTCATCACCTGGTTGGTGAATGATAAGTGGACGAAATAAAATGTAGAATTCTTTACATACGAGGGAATTTAAATCCATGCCCTCAAGCTTAGCAAACACCATCCAACGAGTGAACCACCGGACTAAACTACTTCTTATGTCATGGCATATTCATATGCATTACTAAGTGATTATTGTTTAGTAAAAGCCTAGAATACTAAAATTTCAAGTCGATTTATATTTAAATTAAAACATTAAATATTTAAATTAAAATAATAAAATATTTAATAAATAAATTAAAATAATTAAATATTTAAAATAAAAATATTAAATATACGAATATTAAAAATTTGAATATTTATATTTGATATTATTTGAATTAAAATATTTGAATATTTAAATTAATATTTTAAAATATATAATATTTGAATATTTAAATTAATATTTTAAAATATATAATATTTGAATTAAAGTATTTGTTTATTTAATATTCAAATTAAACTCATTAAATATTTTAATTAGAATATTAAAATTTTAAATATTTTTATTCCAATCAATATATTCGATTAATATTTAAATATTTATTTTTTTAATTAAAATATTTAAATACTCAATATTTAAATTAAAATACTCGAATACTTTTATTTAATATCAAAATATTTAAAAATTTAATAAGTTTAATTTTAAATATTTAATATTCTAATTCAAATATTAATTCAAATATTATACGATATGAAATTTTATAAAATTTTAATTCGAATAATATTAAATAAAAATATTTAATAAAAATATTCAAATATTTAATATTCGAATAAAATTTTAATTTTGAATACTTTTAATTCGAATAATATTAAATAAAAATATTCAAATAATTAATATTCGAATATTTAATATTTTTATTTTAAATATTTAATTATTTTGATTTATTTATTAAATATTTTATTATTTTAATTTAAATATTTAATGTTTTAATTTAAATATTAATCGATTTGAAATTTTAGTATTCTAGGTTTTTACTTAAAAATTAATCACTTAATAATACATGTGAATATGACATAACACAAAAAATAGCCTAACTTAGTGGTTTACTCATTTGGATGGTGTTTGCTAAGCTAGAGGATATGAGTTCAAATTCTTTTTTACTTGTAAAGAAATTTGTATTTTATTTCTTTCACTTATCATTCACAGCTAGATGGTGACACGTGTCACCACCTGATTGGAGAGGAATATATATAAAATAATAAATAAAAAATAAATTAATAAATAAAATTAATCATTCAATCCGGTGGTGATACATGTCAGCAATCGATTGAATGATTAATTTTATTTATTAATTTAAAATTAAGATTAAATTAAAATAATAAAAAAATTAGAGAGATTAAATGTGTAATTTTACATATTTTAATTAACAGTCACGTCACTGTTGTTAACTTTTTCGTCAGAATTTTAAGGGCAGTGACAAAATAGGTAGGGTTTCAAAGTTGGGATACTTGATTGACGAATTCTTTAATTAAATGGTCAAAATAGATATCCTCAAATAATTGGGTGGTCATTGAGTTAGTTTACCCTTTATTTTTTAAGCAACTTTATTTCCTCTCCCGTTAAATCTGCATTTTTATATATAATATAGAAACATATCTTTTGAAAAAATGTAGAAATATTTGTTTTTGTTTGAAAATAATTCTCTTCAGAGATCTTCTGGCACATGGGGGGTGCTTGTCTAGTGCGTAGACTGCCCAACTACCTTTAGCTTTGGGAATTATTAGGGACAAAAGAGTATTTGGACTTTTCCTTAGTGCTGGTTAGTGAATTCAACACTAGAATTATTTTTGGGAAATACTTTGAAAAAAATATTATAAAAATCATATTAAAATAAGAATATATATAAATATTATCGGATAACATTTAAACCTTTAATATATCATTCAATGACGGATCTAAAAATATATAAGAATTTATATAAATTAAAATATTTTTAGAGTATACATAATTATAAAAATATTAAAATTTTAGAATAGATATAAATAATAAAAATTTAAGAATTAATATATATAAAAAATTAAAATTAAATATATAAATTAAAAAAATAGAATTCACCTATCTTTTTCATGTAAATTCGCCACTGATACCTATTATATAATTTAAAGTACTCATAAATATGTCAACATGGTCAGGCTAATCATTTTCACATTTCATGAATAATATCAAGGAAAATAAAATATTAGATTAAAAAATTGTGATATTTAATTATGGGTAGGTTTAATCGTATGGAATAGGATGATTTTCTTAAAATAAAAATTAAATTTTTGGATAACAAATAATTAAATAAAAATTTATTTTTAATTAACTTTAAATATAATCGAATAATACAATTGATAAAAGATTTTAGATTAAAAACCGATACGACGTAGTTTCATGTTTCATCCGCACAATAAATAACGTAAAAGACCCTAACGACTAACAATCACATGGCCCTCTGAAGTAAAAGAAACCCACACACATAACGACAACAATATTAACGGTCGAATACCCAAATGACCAAAACGTCCCCACAGCTCCCTCAGGGTACGGTCACGCGGAATTAACGCCTTAACCGTCGGTGGACCCGAGTAACTAAAGTGGCACCAACGTAAATAAATCCAAAACGAGTGGATCCCATCGTCACAAAAAATATAAAAAAAATATTACGACAACCTTTTCCTCTGCTTCATATATGAAGCTCCGAACACTGTCTTCAAGACACTCAAATATTCAATACGAACACAAACTGTCGGCAGAATCTAGCTTCCCATCTGCATTTTTACCCTTTCACTTTGCTTTTTTTCACACTAGCTAAGGCTGCACAAGTGGTGGCGCCGCCTGTTAACACAATGCAGCGCCGTGGTGGGTTCGTCGGGGTTGTCACATTATGCTGTTTAGTGTTGTTGCAGTATTCAATAGTGTCTGGTCAGGTCCCGGCACAGCACAAAATGGACCTACATTGGCAACCTGCCACCGCCACTTGGTATGGGAGTCCTGAAGGCGACGGTAGCGACGGTAAGTGTACACCATTGGCTGTTTAATTTCCCTTTTTTGTAAATAAATTATGGTTGTTTATGGGATGTTATTGTGCAGGGGGAGCGTGCGGGTACGGATCATTAGTTGATGTGAAGCCGTTGAGGGCCAGAGTGGGAGCCGTGAGCCCGGTTCTGTTCAAGAACGGGGAAGGGTGTGGTGCTTGCTTCAAAGTGAAGTGCCTAGACAAGAGCATATGCTCGAGGAGAGCCGTCACCATCATTGTAACCGACGAGTGTCCCGGCGGGTACTGCGCCAATGGCCGCACCCACTTCGACTTAAGTGGTGCGGCCTTTGGTCGAATGGCTGTAACCGGCGAGAGTTCGCAGCTCAGGAACCGAGGCGAACTACCAGTTGTTTATAGAAGGTGTGTGCTTTTGGACTGGCTTTGTTTTGCAGGCATCTTTCCTTTTCACTGTCGCTTCTATTTCTATAAAATATTCTTAATTTTCTTAAATCAATACAAAAAGTTAAAACTTTTTTGTTTAAATTTTTATAGGACACCATGTAAATACCCAGGGAAGAACATTGCCTTCCATGTTAATGAAGGCTCGACTGATTATTGGCTCTCTCTTCTGGTGGAATTTGAGGATGGTGATGGAGATGTTGGGTCAATGCACATAAGAGAAGTAAACCCTTCTTACTTTTCCCATAGTACTATTTTTATTCACTATTTAATCCACAAATTATACTTTTTTCACTATTTAGCCCTCAAGTAAAGTTGGATTCTAAAATTGAGTATCAATGTACCAGCCCATACCTTGAAAAAGGTAATGGAAGGATGTTATTAAAATTCTTCCATTATTATATATTATTAACCCATGTCTAAAGGTAAGTTCTGTTCCTAGTTTATTGGATTTGTCTGCTCAAACAGGAACATGTAAGCCACTTTTGTTCACCAGAGTTGCTCGTTGAGTCATAGAGACCGAAAGTTGCTTTATCCTTCTATGTTGGCTTCCCTTTATATATGGATATGGATATTGGGAAATTGGATATTTATGTTTTTGTGACTGGCAGGCTACTTCCAACCAGTGGTTCGAGATGAGTCATGTTTGGGGAGCCACTTGGTGCATTGTTAGGGGACCCTTGAAAGGACCTTTCTCTGTGAAACTAACAACATTATCCACAGGAAGAACACTGTCTGCCAGGGATGTGATTCCCAGAAACTGGACGCCCAAAGCAACGTACACCTCTCGCCTTAACTTCAAACTCTGATAAAAGAAGAAGAAGAAGCAACCATTGGTCCAGGACACAGTCACAACCCTGGTTCCTTACAGTCCCCATGGCACCAAAAGTAACCCTCGTCTCTGTTTTTTTTTAATCAACATCATTTTCTTTTGTTTTAGTTAGTATTTACAGTGTGCTTATAGGTCAGTGTAGCCCTCTCCAAAGGAGAGTGTGCGTTTAAATTATAACATATGAACTATGGAGTCATAATAAATTTGAAAATATATTTCAAGCTTACTGGATATAGTCCAACAAGCCCATAACTTAATACTAGACCCTTCATCGATTTTTGGTATTTTATTTATGTTATTTCAAGTAATTAAGGATTAAAATTTAAGATTTAAAATTGGGGGATAAAAATTAAAGATATAATATAATTTTAGGATTTAAAATTTAAAATTTATTTTTTTAAGATCAAAACATAGAAAAATACGTCATAAACGAGTAAAAGATTTTTGTTTGTTAGTATACATTCAAATAATTTAAAAATAAATCAATTTCATTTAAAAAAACAAACACAATAAATATATCGACACACCTCTCTCTATATATTTACAACATTATTAATTAAATTAAAGATATTAAAATTTAGAAAATATTTTGACACTTAGGTTATGGACCAAACCAGAATATATATATATATATATTCTTACTGTTTATTTTTAATATTTTGGTTTGGCGACAAATAAAAAATTTGGTAAAATATTTTGGTTATATTATAATTTTTAAGTATTAGAGTTAGGATTATAAACAAACTAAACATTTATGGATTCATTTGTTTATTAGAAATTTTATTTATTAATAAATTATTGTGTTTTATTAAAACAATGTTTACTAATACAAATAAAATTGTGATTTCCTAATATCTTTCGGCACAAGTATATAGATAATATAACACTGTTGATTTTCAATTCCAACTTTGTATTGTATTCGTTATTAGGGTTGAACTGATTTTAACTATAAAATACTTTTCGGATTAACTCGAGAAATCATATTAAAACCCAGAAAATAAAATACCAAATCTTGTCATGGCTAGCCATTACTGGATCAACGAAATACAAGAAGACGAGGATCAATTTACACAACTTGGTTCTGACTTACCACATCATCTTTTCAACATAGAGATTGAGATTTTTTGGTTTTCATCTTTAAACAACAGAACAATCGTAGAAACCTTTAATCGATCTATTGTCGGTCGTCGCGACGTATTTTTATCCGAAGAGAATGGTGGAAACATGGTACATTCGTTGGTCGAGGACTTGAGTGCATCCCCAGAACTCATTGATGCTGTCGTTCCTCATATCTTGTCTTTTGCAAGGGAAGTCGATAGTTTGCCTATGAACCTTGGACGTCAAGTAATTAGGTTGAGATTCGAGTTGCATGTTGAGTCTGAGTCGAGTCCCGATGACGTGATCCGTGACTTGATTGATGAATCAATGGCGAGTTCGGTGAATTTCAACCCGGCAAGTAAGTCTTCCATTAAAACTCTGAAAAGGGCCAAATGGAACGATGAAGATGAGGGTCATCTTCCATTGAAGAAGAGGAGGAAGTTGGTCGAGGGTTCGAGCTCAACAAAAGGCTGCACGGTCTGTTTGGATGAGTTCTTGGATGGAGACGATGTTGCCTCGATGCCTTGCGGACATGTTTACCATGACGGTTGCATCGTTAAGTGGCTGGAGACAAGTCACTTGTGTCCGTGCCGATATCAAATGCCAATCGATTAAAGCTTATTCTAGTTTTATTCGATCGAAGTATTCATTATAATTCTGTTAATCAATAAGATTATCTATTTTTTTTTCATATAAGCCGTCTAACAACAACTAGTTCTCCTACACTACCAAGTTCATTATTTTTTCTACTAGATGCCCAGAGTCTCCCATGTCCAATTCACAACTCTGAAACCGATACCGTTTCCGGCCAAAATTTACCCCATCATTAGTACATGGAATGAGAATGGAAGTATCATTATTATAATTATAATTACTAAATTCTCCTACTTTAAATCATAATTATAATTAATATTATTATAATGGAGATGACAACTATAAATGTGTTTTTTTTTCCTATTGGGTTATTAAAGCACGAAACTTTGTACATGTATTTTTCTCTATAAATTTTCCTAGACTACTTTATGTCGTAACCTTTTATTCTTCTATTTTACGTTATAGGGACATGTTTTGATGGGGTTCTTTTCTTTTTGCGAGTGCCAAAAATATCTTCCCAAAGATATGGAGAAAAGGTTTGAATCAAAAAACAACTAGTAGTCTAGTGATGATCTTCATGCACTCGTACCAAATCCATGAAAGTTATTAAAATAAAAAGCTACCAATTTTACCTACATGAAATAAAAAATTATTAAAAAAATCTGGGTACAAATCGTTTAAGGTTAGGGTTTAAAAAAATTAAGGATAGGATATAATATTTAAAGTTTAAAATATAAAAATTTATATTTAATTTTTTTAAAAATCAATAAAAGATAAAAAGAAAATACAATAAAAAGTAAAAAAAATTCTCAAAAAATCTAACCTCTTATTTTGTTAGGTATTAAAGGTTTTTGATTAATGCTTTTGAGTTAAGAAATCAGGTTCCCAGATGTGACGGCATGGGGCGGTGACTGGTCCAACTTTCAGCGCATCATCATCACCTCTTTCCCTAGGGCAGGGCCAGTTGGTCCATAATTAAAACATACTTTAGCTTTAATCAGTAACTAAACTATAATCACGCCCATGCCCAGTTTTAAGAATTAAATGTTTGTCATGTTTTTCAGCCAATCCAATCTTTGAACACTTCGGTTATAGAACATCATCAACATGTATTAAATGCAAAAGGACAAGGAGATCACAGAACTGTCTCAACTCAAATTGGATTTTACAACTAAAATCCGAAACAGTATGAAAACAGAAGGCTGCTTATTAACCCATAATGACCCTACCTACTGATATTGCTAGCAGACAACGAAAAAGAAGAAACATGGTGCAACCGTGCAAGACCTAAAGCTTTAAAGACGTGTGAAGACATAAGTTTTGTCACTGCTAAAAGGCCGGAAAAATATGCAACCTTTTTGCACGTGGTTACAGGTTACTGGGAATCTATGAATCATGGTGGGGTTGAAGCTAATACACACCGATGTAGATGCTCGGTCTGTTTAGGTGAAAAAATCTCCTAATCATATGGTTAAGTTACCGATCTTCATCTTTCCAAAAGAAGGGTTTCATTGGACAAGAATTGTGTTGATGTTGCTGTTGATTTGGATTGGTGAAATGGAGATTTGAGGGGAAAAGGAGATTGTTTGTGGTATCTAAATCATCCCACACGGGACTACCAGGTCCCCAACCTGCTGGAATCGCATTCAACCAAGCTTCGGCCATGGCTCCCCATTCCATTTCCTGAGAACCCGATACGTATTCCCCTGCTCCTGGACTCTCTGCGGTCATCTCCGAATTGGTGTCCGGGTTTTCTTCTTCAGGCTCTGCTGGCTGTGGTTGTAAGGTTTCTGTTTCCGTTTCTGCAGGCTGCAGATTCTGACCTTCCTGTTGTTGATGCTGCTGCTGTTGTGGATTCTGGTCCGGGTTTGAAACAGGCGAACTCGGGGCTGTTGTGGTATCCTTATTGAGGAAAAGCTCGGGGAAATTGAGTTTTGCATTCTCTCCTCTCAACTTGAATGCCTCACGGTCGTAGGCTAAGGCGGCATCTTCCGCCGTGTCGAACGTGCCGAGCCATAGACGAGTCCTGTTTTTCGGAAGACGAATCTCGGCTACCCATTTACCCCAATGTCTCTGTCTCACTCCCCGGTAAAGCTTCGTAGCGCTTACCGGTTGCACCGGCGGCCTAAACAATTGTCTCCTGGTACCATCCTGCGGCCCCAATCTGCTCATCATCATCAGCCTCCCTCTCGGACTCAAATTCAGCACATTACTCCAGTACTGAACGAGTTGCTGCTGCTGCTGCTGAGGTGGTATCGACGATTCTCTCGGGAAAACCGGGTGGTAAACGACGCCGTGTTGCTGGTTTTGAGTTGACCGGAATGTCGGCATGAGAGTCGGATTGTTTCCGTATCGTTGAGATGCTTCAAAAGGGAAAGGAAAAGCCAGACTCGACGATGGCAAAGACGGATTCGATGCAGAAGGTGGGAATTGAAAAGAGGTTTCTCGTTCAGGGCTACGGATCTTCTTGAGAGGCCTTTTCGACATGGAAGCTTCATCAAAAACCGGTTTCCATTGACGCCTCCCTGTCTCGTCGCCATTGTTATTTGTTGCATCCATTGATACTGATACACACCAGGCACCACCTTTTCTGTGTATAAATGATGGAAAGATTAAGCAAATTAAATGTATAAATCTTGATTAGCAATAGAATCGTATATGAGGGGCTGATTTCGTTTCTCTGAAGCTAAGATCGAGGGGGTTTTGCAGGGGAGACGCGATGCTTCAAAGAGAAATGCAGGGGAGAAACTCTGTTTTCTTTTCTTTTTCACTTTTCGGAGAGAAATGGAGAAGTTGAGAATTTATACGAGTCTCGCCATTCTTGGTTGGTATTGAGGGACCCATGCGAGGTTGACTTTCTTTTATATAAAAAAACATTATTAAAGATATTTATATATATATTAAAATAAATTAACTTGTAATATTATTTAAAAAATAAATTTAAATTCTCTGATTTTATAATTAAATTAATCATCATTTACAACATAATTAATTTTAAAGATAAACAGTTTATTTCCTTCTAGTTCCCCCATGTTCTTACTCTACCTACGTGTAGATTGTTTATAGTATAACCCTTCCGAAATTCTTTTAATATTTGTACTTAATTCTTTTTAATAGTATATTTAAAATACTCCCAAGAATAACGAAACAAAAACTAAATTATCAGATTTTATATTAATTTATTGTTTTAAATATTGTAATTATTTAAAATACCCAAAGTTCAGCTAAAAATAAACCATGGGTCAAGAGAAACATACGTTAACCGGGGGCTTAACTACAAAATAAATATTTATATTATATTTGTAAAAATAAATATTTAAAATATTTTTTAATTAAAATAAATATTTAATTTTTTATTTTTAGCTGAAATAAAAATTTAAAATACTTTTTAAATGTAATAATTATTTAAAATTTTATTTTATAATTTCGTCTAATTGTGTATAGAAATCTAGTGGCGTAAAAATGGTGCACAATGACCTGAGCGAATGTTCAAGGTTCGGGCTTTACTTTCGGTGAATCAAATAAAGGGTCACAGCGAACAAGATCCGATACACTAGTTGTGCTTGTAGGTTAAAGGACATCCGAATCGAAAGTAAAATATATGATAATATATATATTAAATTTAATTTCCAATAAATTTGAAAAAAAAATATAAAATATTTATAAGAAAAGATTTTAATGGTAAAAAATATTTCAGGTGAATGATTTCAAGGATTATATTTTGATTATAAGTTGTGAAAAAATATATATTTGTCATAAATTTTTAAATTTTAAATCATTATTTAAAATTTAAAGTATAAAATTAATTTAATTTATATAAATTTATATATTAAAATATTTTAATTTTTTAATATTCCAAGAAATTACAACTGTTGCGAGATGTGAAGGGAAGGAGCTGTTTTATCCTTTATGTTCTCAGTTGGCGACAAAGTCAAACGGCAAAACGTGGTCTGTAAAAGTCGGTGGAAATGGGCACGTGTCGGTGGTCCACACAATCACTTCATCATTAATGTTCTCTCTTTTAGTGAGTACTATTCAGCAACGACAAAAATAGCTAAAAAAAAATAATATCAAATATAATTTGTTAGTATATATTTTAGGAGATTAAAATAAAATATTATTATTATTTAAAATTTTGAAGAGTGTGATAATTTATGTCTATTAATCGATTTAATCAAATTAGATTTTATGAAAATGTATAAAATAATTATTTTAATTTAACTTTTATTATTTATAATATTTTAATTTAAATTCCTAATCGTATTTTAAAAAAATAAAACAGTCAAAATTTTTATTACTAAGTTCAAAAAAATATCTTTGTCCTTTTATCTTTGCTTTGAGGCCAAGGTTTTATTCCCAGAAAGGACCTACTCCTTGGCTGTCCACCCACGCAATCTCTCCCTTTCTATTATCAATTAGTGTTTTGGATTTTTAAACTAATTAAATAGTGTTAGCTCATAAATAAGTAATCACGTGTAATGGTCATATTAAAACAATAATAATTGAAGATAGTTTTAATTAATTAAATAATTTAGTTAACACCGAAAAAATTAAATTATTGATTTTTTTAATTTCTTATACTTAAATATATTTAACATATGAAATTTATTTTATTGATTTTTCTCCGTTGGGTGCAAAACTGTCTGGTGATTGAAATCGAAAGAAGTTTCCATTAAACGTGTTGATCAGTGAGATGGACACGTGTAATACAATCATGAGTTTATGTATAGAGACCAAAAATATCTGGAAAGAACAAACACAACCACTAGGGGAGTGTCTTTGACCTCAAACAAGAACACTTTCAAAACAAAATCAAATTTTAAAAATAAAACATGTCATTAAAAATATAGAAAAAATAAAACACATTAAAATCTAATCTAAAATAGGAATTATTTTTATACATGTTTCGATACAAAAGAATTTTAAAGACAATTACCGTTAGAGATTGAATTAGGATCAAATATTAGAAGGAGTAAAAGTATATTAAGTTTTTAAATTTTAATTTTAGAAAGGATAAAAGTTTTATTATATTATTATTTAAATTAAAAAAACCTTAAATATAATTATACCAAAAATTTTTGCAAGAGGACCATGATGATTTATTATTAGGTGAACCCTGTTCACCACGTCATCCATGGTCCAAGAAATCAGGACCGTTGATCTTTAAATAACCACCTAATAACTACCCACCCACTAAATCCATGTAGGAAAGAGGTGATGATTCACTTGGAAAAAAATTAAGATCAATGATCCTTATTAATCGGGACCATAGATGACGTGGTGAACAAGGTTCACCTAATAATTTTTTATCAACATGGTTTCGTCCCTGATTACTGCCTAAAATATATAATAACTTCGAAACAAAAAATCTTTATCCCTTAATTATGTTAACACACTAAAAAATATTAATAAATTAATTTTAATTTTTTTAACCTTAATTACTCATTTTAATTTAAAACCTTAAACCTTAAATTTAAATCTATTATTTTAAAATAAAAATATAATAAAAAAAATAGACGATTTATACTCTTCTACTGTATCGTTCGATGATAACATGCATGAATGTTACCTATATTTTAGTGCTCCTCCGACACCAACAACCAGCACCAAAGTGGAAACATCCAGCCTGCATAAGTGCATAGGTGTCCCAAAAATCTTAACCAAGTAGGTCGATTCCATACAGCATGTATGTGTTCACATTGGGTGAGGTTCATAAAATTTTAGGTTCGAATTTTATCATACGGAAATTTTACGTGGATTGTCTTTAAATTTAATTATATTTTGTAATGATTAATTTTGATTATAATATACGTAATTTAATATTATTTATTCCCACTGGTTTGCCACCGGTTCAGCCAAAGAGAATGACCTTTTGAATTGGTCAGATGGATTTTGATTCAAGTTTCAACTTTCATGTCATATCAAGGGATTAGGCACGTGGGGTGTAGGTGAAAGGTTGAGTTGCCATCATTTTTATACAAATTTTAAATAAAAAAACAATTTCACACTCTTTACATTTTCTTTTTTAATATATTTATTTAATTATAATTTTTTATTATTGGTTTTATTTTTTTTCCCATGAAACATAAATTTCAATCAAAAATATTATAAAGATTTAGGCTTTGTCTTTGTTGAGTCGGTAAACATGTATTGGGGTATAATTGTTCGTTTTCAGAAATTAAAAAGTACAGATGTGGATAAACGTGTGTTTGAAGGAAAAATTATATAAGTAATCACTTAATAAGGTAATTAACGATATATGTTTAAGAGTAAAAATACGATAATAACGATTATTAAGACAAACTCATTTACGATAGAATTTTATGCAGTTAGTTTCAATTATAACTTAAAACAAAGATAAATATCAAAAGTTTGAAACAGAAAAACAGTTACAAGATCGTAAAAACAATGTTGAAAAACAAGAAGACGTGGCATGTTATGATTGGCAGCCACAACATGGGTTTTCTCGAACTCAATTAATTTAAACAATACTAATGTTGGAGTTAGATATTTATTAAAATATAAATATTTTTTGGATAAGTATTTATTAAAATATATTTATCTATGGATTGTTGGCGGGTTGTAATAAACAAATTATATTTTATAATTAAAAAAAGAGAGAAAGTCAACCCCAAATGCGTGGAGAAAATGTTCGTCTTTAATGGAAGCATCATTAGGAGGAGGGGGTATAATTAGGTTGAGGTTAATAGTTACTGAATTATTTTAATTAATTATTAATTTAAATTATTTAATTTTTGATTTAAATAATATTAATTGATTGGTTAAGTAAAATATTTAGTTTAATTTTTATTTGAATAATAATTTTTATATTTTGTTCATTGTAATATTAAATTTAATAATATGATAAATTTGATAATTATTTAGTTACATAAAAGTCCAAATTTTTTTAAAGAAAACAATAAAAAGTTAAAAACAAGAGTTTAAATTTTTAGTGATCGAACTTAGAAAAAAATCGTTAAAAAACGAGAAGGGCATAAAATTTACATGATTATAATTTATTCTAATTAGGTTTGTAAACGAATTTAATGAACACAAATAAGGGTATGTATGTTTGTTCACTTAACTGAGTCGAATAAATGAATAAACATAAAAATTAAATAAACATAATTTATTGTTTTTGTTTATTTAAAAATATAACTTGTTTATATTCGTACGTTAAAATACTAAACAAACTTTAAAAATAATATTTCATATCCCTAATATTTAATTTTATAGTGGGAAAATATAAATAAAAACACCAAAAATTGATGAAGGATTTCTATTCATTATCCATCTGAAATGAGTCTCAAGTTATGGGCTTGTTGGACTATATCCGGTAAGCTCAGTGTAGTGCCCGTTGATCTAGTAGATGATATCTTAATCGAATTTTGATATTATGAATAAAGAAAGATTAAGAAACTGTCGTATAATCGCTTAAGATGGACATGAATTGAACCCAACAATGCTGCACCTGTGTATCTCTCTAGGCCCTTCTTGAGGCATTGTTACGACCTGCACTCAATAAGGCACTCTGATGGAAAACATGGCCAACATCTTGTCGTCATGGTTTTCGTTATCCGTGTAACTTTCATCTTCACCGTCGATGCCATCCACACCACTCCTCTTGTAGGCAGGCTGAGTGACTTGAACTTGAAGAGTCTTTGATTCCCAGGAAGCAATTCCACGGCCACAGTTTCGAAAATATGCCTGTAGGCTCCCCGAAGAGCTTCCGAATCACGGGAAGCTTGGGAAGTTCTGCGCATGTTGCAGAAGCGAACACAAGGCTGAAACTTCTTCGTTGATATCATTAGGAGAGTCCCTAAAACACCATCTTCATTCCAAGTACTAATGATGGGGGAAATTTTGGCCGGAAACGGTATCGGTTTCGGAGTCATGAATTGGACATGGGAAACTCTGGGCATCTAGTGGAAAAAATAATGAACTTGGTAGTGTAGGAGAACTAGTTGTTGTTAGACGTCTTATATGAAAAAAATAGACAATTTTATTGATTAACAGAATTACAATAAATACTTCGATCGAACAAAACTAGAATAAATTTTAATCGATTGGCATTTGATATCGGCACAACGGACACATGTGACTTGTCTCCAGCCACTCAACGATGCAACCGTCATGGTAAACATGTCCGCAAGGCATCGAGGCAACATCGTCTCCATCCAAGAACTCATCCAAACAGACCGTGCAGCCTTTTGTTGAATTCGAACCCTCGACCAACTTCCTCCTCTTCTTCAATGGAAGATGACCCTCATCTTCATCGTTCCATTTGACCCTTTTCAGAGTTTTAATAGAAGACTTACTTGCCGGGTTGAAATTCACCGAACTCGCCATCGATTCATCAATCAACTCACGGATCACGTCATCGAGACTCACTTGAACAAGCAGCTCGAATCTCAACCTGATTACTTGACGTCCAAGGTTCATTGGCAAACTATCGACTTCCCTTGCCAAAGACAAGATGTGAGGAACGACAGCATCAATGAGTTCTGGGGATGCACTCGACTCCTCGACCAACGAATGTATGATGTTTCCACCATTCTCTTCGGATAAAAACAAGTCACGACGACCGATGATGGATCGGTTGAAGGTTTCTGTGGTTGTTCCGTTGTGTGAAAATGAAATCCAAAAAATCTCAATCTCTATGTTGAAAAGATGATGTGGGAAGTTAGGACCAAGTTGTGCACAAGGATCCTCGTCTTCTTGCCTTCCCCTGATCCAGCAATGGCAAACCATAGCAAGATTTGGTAATTTATTTTCTGGGTTTTGATCTGATTTCTCGAGTTAATTCGAAGAGTGTTTTATAGTTAAAATCAGTTCGACCCTAATAACGAATACAATAAAGAGTTGGAATCCAAAATCAACATTTTTATATTATTTATATACTTGTGCCTTAAGATATTAGGAAATCACAATTTTATTTGTATTAGTAAACATTGTTTTATTAAAACACAATAATTTATTAATAAATGATTCACAAATGAATCCATAAATATTTAATTTGTTTATAATCCTAATTCTAGTACTTAAAAATTACAATATAACCAAAATATTTTACTAAATTTTTTATTTGTCACCAAACCCAAATATTAAAAATAAAAAGTAAGAATATATATATATATATATATATATATATATATATATATATATATATTCTGGTTTGGTCCATAACCTAAGTGTCAAAATATTTTCTAAATATTAATATCTTTAATTTAATATATAATGTTGCAAATATATAGAGAGGGGTGTCGATATATTTATTGTGTTTGTTTTTAATGAAATGAAATTAATTTACTTTTAAATTATTTGAATGGTATACTGACGAACAAAAATTGTTTACTCGTCTATGGTGTATTTTTTTATATTCCCACCTTAAAAAATTAAATTTTAAAACTTAATTTTAAATTTAAAATCCTAAAATTATATTATATCTTTAATTTTTTATCCCTAATCTTAAATTTTAAATTATAATCTTTAGTTACTTAATTTTGGCCGGAGACGGTATCGATTTCGGAGTCATGAATTGGACATGGGAGACTCTGGGCATCTTGTAGAAAAAATAATGAACTTGGTAGTGTAGGATAATTAGTTGTTGTTAGACCGTCTTATATGAAAAAAAAATAGATAATCTTATTGATTAACAGAATTACAACGAATATTTTGACCAACAAAACTAGAATAAATTTCAATCGATTAACATTTGATATCGGCACAACGGACACATGTGACTCGTCTCCGACCACTTAACGACGCAACTGTAATGGTAAACATGTCCGCAAGACATCGAGGCAACATCGTCTCCATCCAAGAACTCATCCAAACAGACCGTGCAGCCTTTTGTTGAACTCGAACCCTCGACCAACTTCCTCCTTTAAATCAATGGAAGATGACCCTCATCTTCATCGTCCCATTTGACCCTTTTCAAAGCTTTAATAGAAGACTTACTTGCCAGCTTGAAATTCACTGAACTCGTCATTGATTCTTTAATCAACTCACCGATCACGTCTCCGAGACTTGCCTCAACAAGCAACTCGAATCTCAACCTGATTACTTGACGTCCAAGGTTCATAGGCAAACTATCGACTTCCCCTACAAAAGACAAGATACTAGGAACGATGACAGCATCGATGAGTTCCCGGGTTGCACTCGAGTCTTCCCCTACAAACGACCGATGATGGATTGGTTGAAGGTTTGTATGGTTGTTCCTAGGTAATCCAACGAATCTCAATCTCTATGTTGAAAAGATGACGTGGGAAGTCAGAACCAAGTTGTGTAAATTGATCATCGTCTTCTTGCATTCCTCTGATGCAGTAACGGCAAGCCATGACAAGATTTGGTATTTTATTTTCTGAGTTTTGATCCGATTTCTTGAGTTAATGTCAGTTAAATCTGAAGAGTGTTTTATAGGTAAAATCAATTCGACTCTAATAACGAATACAATACTGAGTTGGAATCGAAAATCAACATTGTTATATTATTTATATACTTGTTCCAAAAGATATTAGCAAATCACTATTTTATTTCAATCGATTGGCATCTGATATCGACATAACGGACATATATGACTTGTCTTCAACCACTCAACGATACAATCGTAATGGTAAACATGGCCGCAAGGCATTGAGGTAACCTCGTCACCATTGGAGAACTCATCTAAACAGACGGTGCATCCTTTCCTTGAACTCGAACTTGAACTCTCGTTCAATTTTCTCCTCTTCTCCGGCAGAAGATACTCTTCATCTTCATCGTTCCAATAGACCCTTTTCAAAGCTTCAATAGAGGACTTACTTGCAGGCTTGAAATTCGTTGAATCCGCCAACAATTCATCAACCAACACATTGATCTCGAATCGGGATTCAACTCAATGATTAACTCGACTCTCAACCTGAGTAGTTGACGTCCAAGGTTCGCAGGCAAACAATCGGCACACCTTGCATAAGATAAGATAGGAGGAACAAGAACAGAATCAACGAATTCTCGGTTTGCTCCCATGTCTGCGACCATGGAATACATGATGTTTTGAGCATTTTCTTCAGATAAAAACTCATCACGACGACCGACAGCGGACCGGTTGAAGGTCTCCAAGGTTGTTTCGGGGTTAAAAGATGAAACGCAACGATACTCAAAATTTATGTGAAAAAGGCGATGTGGGATCTTAGAATAGAGAAACTCTAAGAGACCACCGTCTTCTTGCCTGATCCTGACGGAGTAACGGGAAGGCATGCCAAGAATTCTGAATTCGATTCTCTGGGTTTTGAATTTAGATGTGATTTCTTGGTGTTAATATGTCGGCTCAAATGAAAGAAATAAGGGTTTTATGGTATTTAAAGAATCTAATAAGGAGTTGGAGTTCGAAATCACCAAAGCTATTATTACTTGCACCAGAAGGTATTGGAAAATTACAATTTTATTTATTTATGTTAAGTCATTAAACATGAATTATATATATTTTTAATTTTCAAACTTAAGTAATTAAAAAAAGGTTTAAATATATATTTGGACTTAAATAATTTTTATTTTCAAGTTGGTACCTAAACTATAACGTTAGGCAATACATTGACATTCGGATTACACTGTGAACCAGATCAGGATGCTCCGAAGGAGTTTGCGGATAAAAGTATTGTTGAGAAGCTTGTTAATCATTATTGGATTCGAAGTTTGTACCGAGTTCGATGTTGATTGTCTAAGCAGTTCAGGTGCATGGAGAAATCTGAGCAGAAACAATTTGAACAAGAAGAACAAGTGTTGGTTGCTTCATGCTATGCTACAAGCAAATGTATTGAATAGAACATGGATGAACATACATGGATTGAACACCTACAGAACCTACAAACATAACCAAGTTCAGTAGATGTACTTCTCTACACCTTAACTGAATACATTCTTTCCATTCAACAGAATATTCATCAAGATAATGCTTGCTGCTCCCGGTTGGACGGAAAACCGGGAGCTTGCCCGAACAAAGAGTTGTCCCTGTGTATAAAACAGCAACAGCCCTCATAAAATGAAAGCCTATAGGGTCATTGGGGATTCTCAACCTTTCCGAAACAGAGAATTTGGTATAGAGGTTAGTACCTGTCTGGATATCGAAAGCCTTGCCCGAACCGGAGAAACATTATGGGAATGCATTTGGGGTTTATAGAGACCAAGCTAGAAAGGAAACAACATAGGCACTTTGGGCAATATTTCTCTTATGACACATACTAAACACTCATAGGTGATGTTTAACATTTTGGCTGATATTTCCCTAGTTTGCATCCAAGCTTGGAAACAAAAACCATAGACAATACAGAATCTACATGGTACAGCACAGGATAACATTACTTTAACAAACCGTATCGAGTGTAGGCAGAGACAGAAGAACGTACCACGAGACAAACTCGAAAGGGATATTAACTAGGACAACATACAAAACACGAGTCCGGAATCCGGATACCATCTTAAACATCCAACCTAAAATCATTTTGCCATAAATGGAGAGGCCAACTTGAGTATTGACACCACAGGCAACATAGAATACCGAGGTAAGATTATACCAATTCAACAGAAACATACACTATTCAAGCTACCCAGCAAAGTTAATACATATTGGTTCAACATTGGGCAAAAGCAAACTAAAACTGTTCAACATATAAACAAGAATCAAACAATTGCAGTGAAGAAATGCAAAATCCATAGTTAATTTTAGCTGCAGTTATTCACCTAAACATAGTAGTGTCAAGTTAAAGTTCAGATACATATTAACTAGAGGAAAGTAAGGCTTACACAGCACAGCTTCCTTGAACCAAGTTTAACCCTTTTTGGAACATTCAACAACACTTCTTAACCGATACCGGAACGGCCGCATAAATTGCAGATCGACAATTACAAGACTTCAACGAACCGATTCGCATAAACGACACCAACGATTCCACAACCTTCTTAACCTTAAGCACCACCTTCTTCAGTTTCCTCGGCTTCACCTCGGGTCGTCCCAAGTCGTCTCCCACGGCTGATAACTTGTATGATCTCAAGAAAATATTCCTTTTTCTGGCTCGATCACGCCTGTAACTTGACGAGGCCAGCACGCTCTGAGCTCTTCTCTTGGAAAACGTCCTGTATCGGCATAAAGTTTCTTCCTTTGTACCCTGGGTTTGATCCAAGAGCTCGTAGCCATCAACTCTGCGGCTGAAATTTGCTGCGGCGTTTCGAACAAGAGAGCTCATGGCTACTACCGAGTACCGACACACCAGCTCTGCAACTCCAACCGCAACTGGAGATGGTTAAGCTTGATGACACTGTTATATGTAGCAAAGGGTCATTTTTAATACATAATTTATTAAACAAATCATCCTTTTTAATACACTTGTTTGAGAATCAAACGTTTATGCTGACCACAAAACATTGAACACCATAATCAAGGAATGTATTATCTCATGGTTATGGAAGTTTGGAGAGAAACGAACGGTGAGGATTTGTTGAAGGGTTCCATTCCAAGGTGGCCAGTCCAGGTAAAAAGGTTTGCTACTAATCAATGCTATAAGAGGAACATTTAATGAACTTTTGATTTGCTCTTCCCTATTAACTATTGGTTGTTGAACTTTTACCCAAAAAGTGATTTATTTATGGAAATACTTATTCAAGACATCATATCTTGGAGAAGACATTGTTAGAACTAAGAACCACGAATCTCGAACATGAATCATTATATAATGGACATGTAATTTATTAAAAAATATCATAAATTATGACTCAAATTTTAAACGTTATTCAAAATTTTAATATATATTAAGTCTTTAAAATATGTCTTTATGTTAACTGAATCGTTAATTTAAACATAAACTATGTTTGGTAAATAATTTTTAAAAGTTTAAAGTATCTTTAGAGGTTTATCCAGTAAAATCAATTAATTTAAATATTTATTAAATAGAAAACTGTAATATCGAATTAAGATAAAAATATCTTAAATCGAAAAAACCCCTAAATTGAGTTAGAGGATTCTTTTATGATTGAGACTTTACACTCCTTGTAAACTTCAAAGATGTTACTATATATAGTTTATTTACACAATACCAAAGTGGTACAACTAAATCTAAGTCCAACAATATAGGAACTTAGTAATTAAGTATCCATGTGACAAAGCATTGATAATCAAATGTTACACTTTATTTCTAAAAAGGCTATAAATTAATTACAGGTGGTAGGTTGGTCCAAATGTTTGGCCATGGGAAATCAGTAAATTAAACTTAAATTCATAGGTTAGTTGACTATAATAAAGTTGATTAATTAAACTTCAAGTCATAGGTTAGTTGACTATAATAAACTAAGGAACTGTGAACAATTCTGCAGGAAAAAGAAAATCAGAGAAACATAAATTTAATTGCATAACAAAACTCAACATCAATGAATAATAATTAAAGATGTTTACTTGATTTTTGATTTATATGATAAAAGTTGTATTTATATAAATTAATTATATATTCTAAAAATAAATATATTAGTTTAAAATTAATGATTTTTCTAAAAATATATATATATATATATCTCATTTTCATAACAATGTGTTTTTTAAACATACTAGACAGCCAAAGCTAGGGAAACCAGAGGGGACAACAACAATATATAACACCACCTCATCCGATTGCTACGATGAAGGCAACTGATCAGGGAAGTTCGTGGCAGAACGAGACGATACACAGTAACACCTGCTTCTATCCTACGGTGGCTCCAAATTCCTTGTAACACAAACATAACATGCTGACATTCCCCATATCCTCGTTCCCTTCCTCGTCTCTATTGTCCCTTAGGCAATCGGGCCCTTCCCCTCAAGGAAACCGTCACCCAGGTTTCTTCTTTACACATGTAATAACAGGTAGTGCACATACCCTTTCAAGGTAAAAAGCTTTTTCCTGTTCCCTTATGCGTGTGTGTTGTTTCCTTTTTGCGGTGGTGTTTTTGAGTTTTGTCTTCCATTGCACGTCCAACCAGAGACAAAAAGCTTTTACCTTTTATGACTTTTCACCCCTTTTGTTTCTTTCTTTTGCATTGCAAATTGTAAAGCTCTATTCTTTTGGGGGGTGCAGATGAAGTTTATTACAGCAAAAAGTGGTCTTTGATTGCGCTCTTAAGACTTAATGTTCTTTATCTTGACGAAAAATGATTCTTTTTGTTTGGATCTTTGTGTTTGTGTCATTATTATATTCCTTGACCCCATCTCTAATGATACCATTTGTTACCCATTTCTTTTCATTTTTTGCTTTGGTTAAATGGAATGTAAAAATCTGATCTTTTTGTTTATGATTCTCTCATGAGATTAAGGAAGCGTCGCCAATGCTTTCCTTCTTGCTCTTCTCTTAACAGAGTAATCAGAAGTGCATTAATTTAGACATATCTGTTAGCTTAATCTGTTTCTGTTGGCCTTCTTCCATTTCTGCATTGAATAATTATGTCTCTTGTTCTCTCCGTTATGTAATGAATAGTTAAGAGCTTAGTTACAAAGTTTTGAAGCTAATTGATATTGAATGGTTTGCTTACAACCGAAATGCAGGTTGATGAGGATGAGGTTTACTGGAGACGACAGAAGGGCGGTCAAGAGTTGGAATGGCCACACTATTCCACTCACCTCATATCACAGTTAGCTCAATGTTTTAGTGAGTGGATTTTCTTGATAAATTCTTTCGGCATTCCGGTTTAGGATAACATTTATGTTTACAACTCATTGTTTAATATCTCTGATCAGCTTCGTCTGGTTGTAGCTAATGCTATGGTTGGGCCACGATCATGGATAGGAGGGCTCTTGAATCGCCTCGGCAAGCGCAACGAGAAGTTTCTTGACTACACTTTGGATCCTATTCAGGTAATTCACAATGTGAAGTTAGGACTGGTTTTTTTGATGTACCCTGTTATAAAATCGGACTTGCTTGAGTAGAAACGAACTGGTTTTTGCCATCATTTCTTGGCATTCAGTCTACTGACATGCCAAGAGAATTTTTGGCATTTGTGCTGCTCTAGTGAGAAATTGTTTCAGAAGTATAGTATTGGTTTTGTTAGGGTGATTTGTATACATATACATATACACATCTTCATTCCATTCTCAGACTCTGATGATAAAATTGATGTTTTTTTTTTCCAATTATGATCAGGAACTCAGACTTCGACGGCTTCAAGAACGACTACAGATACCCTTTGACGAGACTCATCCCGATCATCAGGCAATCTTTTAACATCCATATTGTTTTATATCTTTTCTAACTATGATCAGACATGGTTATACAACATAAATAACAACACCTTTTTACCCCAGAACTTGCAAATAGTTTTGTTTCTTACATCTGTTGCAGCTTCTATAGTTTGTAAATAGTTTTGGTTTCGGGACTTCTTCGATGTTTCATTTTAATCAGATGAAATGCCATAAAAACTCGAAGACTAATGATCTCGTGATCCTTTGGTGTAACAGAAAGCTCTCATAAAATTGTGGAACATCGCCTTTCCTAATGTTGTTCTAACAGGCTTGATCTCTGAACAATGGAAAGACATGGGGTGGCAAGGTTCTAATCCATCAACTGACTTTCGGTACACTTCTTTCGTTATTTTACGACTTTTTAACTCGCGATTTATCCATAGAGGTATCTAAGAGACTTCAAAAGGATATGTAACAAACATCATACATTAATTTTATTTGTCTAAAAGCAAAGTTCTTACCTTAGGGGTTGCGGTTTCATTTCACTAGAAAATTTGCTGTTTTTTGGCCGAAATTATCCGGTAAGCCTTATCTTTCATCTTTGCTCTTTCCTGTACAGATTTTGCATGAAAATTGTCTTATATACTAATTATATAAAAATACAAAATGAAGGCATCTTTTTATAGGTTATTATTTAAGCAAGATGGAAACAGATCTACTTGGGAATACCCATTCGCCGTTGCTGGTATCAATGTAACTTTTATGTTGATTCAGATGCTGGATTTATGTTCAGGTTTGTTGGCTGCATTAACTACTTGTGGCATTGATCGGACCGTATTTGTTCATGGAATTCAAAACTGCATGTGTCTTGATGTTCTGCCATGAGGGATTGTTAAGTTCAAATGCAAACATTTTTGTTGATCGGTTCCTCTTTCTATTTTTGCAGATAAACCAAAAAATCTACCAGGATACAATTTCATGAAACTATTAGGAGGTAATAGATACAAGGATTTGAGTGCCGGGTCTCACAATCGTGATTGTTTGAAATTTTGCAGAAGACGAAGAAGCCTTCGATGTACTATATTGTGTAGCTTTTGAATTGATGGATGCTCAGTGGCTTGCTATGCATGCTTCCTACATGGAGTTCAATGTACTTTCTGCTTCTCTCTTTCCATTCTCACATTCACATAGTGGCAAACTATGCCGTATCGAGTATTTTCGTTCGTGCAGGAGGTTTTACAGGTAACGCGCACACAACTGCAGAGAGAACTGTCTTTGGATGATGTACATAGAATACAAGATCTACCAGCTTACAACCTGTTATACAAGTAGCTCTGCTGTCAACACTATCAAGCCGCCAAAACAGCTAAGTTCATTCTTGGCCGAGGTTTGCACAATAAAACAGACACAAACTGAGGCTCGAATGTCGACTCCAAGTATGCTACGAGATTTCGATGGACGAAGTGGTGGGTACTCGAAGCAGTATCAATACGTTGCAGCTTTCACAGGACTCTAAATTTTCTAGGCAGCAGCTTGCATGCCTGCATGAAAAATTGATTCCATTAGTAGTTTGCCTTACTACTGCCTCTGCCTTTGCTGTTGTTTCATTTCATGCATATGCAGAAAGCTTCAAGAATTCGGATTCCTTAAAGACTCTGGTATACTATCTGAACCCATTTCCTCCAGTTGTTGGCTTTGTAAATTTCACATTGCTTGTCTTAATCTGAACATTTCCAAACAAGTCTTCTTAAACCAGAACCGTCTGGTCTGTCCAATTGTGTGTCTATAAATACATCTCTGGTTTATTTGAGCTTCCACCTTTCTCATTTATGGTTTCGAAAAGTCCTTACACCAATCGGTAAGTCCGGTACCGGTTATGAGCGGTATCGCTTGTGTCGGAACGTATCTTACACGTCTAGTCTCGCCCCGAAAAAAGTATCCACCATAATATTATTGGTAACATTTTTAGTGTAACCAGTGCCATTAACTTGGAAGTTAGGTTAAACGATTGTGGTTAATTTTGTTAAGAAAATTAATTAAGTGGTTGAGTAGGTTAAAGGGTTTTAGTTAGTTTACAGCTATAATATAATCTCTCTATATCAATGTAATCATCTTATTTTATAAAATAATAATAATAATAGTTCAGCCTCTCTTTTCTTTTGTCATAATGAATGAAATTATAAAATTTTCAATAATAACTTAAATTTTAATATTACAAATAAATAAATAAATTGAAATAAAATAATCATTTATATTATAATTTTTTAAATATATTTTTTCAAAACAGTTAAATAAAAATTAGAAATATTTATTTTTAATTAATTAATTACTAGTGATTATAAAAAATATTTTGTGTGATAAAAGTAGTTGAATAATATTTTCTCGCCCAACTTCCATAATGCTCCTAATAATTAATGCGCTGTAATGAGAGAATACACACTTCCATTTAACTTCAAATATTATAATAATAAAAGTTTAAATTAAAAAATCAATATACCATAGATCAATATTTTTATTTAGTTTTTAATATTTATAATAGACTGTGAGCGAATATTTTTAGTCTATCTACTCATATCTATTTAAAAAAAATATTTCAAAATTTTTAGATTTTAATAGTTAAAACAAATTTCATTATATTTTTAAAATTTAAAATTAATAAAATAAAAATATTATTAAATTATATATTGTAATTTTTTAAGTTTAATATATTTTTAGATGTTAGATGATTGAAACGGATCGCTCGGATTAACAGTCGGTTATATAAAAATAATTACTTGAAAAAATAAAGAGATAATCTGAGTAATTTAAAAAATATATGTAATTTAAAGAATTTTACATTGTATAACTTGATCTTATCTCAGGAAAGTACTATTTAAGATTTATTCTTCTTCTTGTTTCCATAGTCCAATCTTAACTAATTCAGACCGACCCGCATCGTATACTTAGTTTTAGTACGTGAATCTTCCAACATGTATTTTTTTTATACGTTTTAAACCTAACACTTACTCAAATAAAACTAAAGTACTTATCATTTGAACCACATCTATAGTTTATAATTATACTTTTTAACCGAAGGTTTTACATTTTCTTTTGTTTAATAAGTTCTTTAATATGAAATGATGAATGCTTTTATTTGTTTTTAGTGTTTTTTTTATTTTTTAAAGATCGGATTTATTATAAGTTATAACCTCTTCAATTCATTGTTATTAATTTTATTAACAATTTATTTTTGCTTTGAACATTTAGATTATTTTTTTTAACGAATACTTCTGAATTTGTTATAAAATATATAAAAATTATAATTACAACATAATCAAGATCTAAAATAATTAGATTAAAAAAATTTAAATTTTTTTTACAACCCAAAAACAAAGAAAAATAAAATTTTTATGAAAATAAGGAAACCGATAAAATTCAGCAGCTTCCTGAATCTCTTTGTCTCTGTCCAAACGAGATGCATAGTAAAGGAAGAAGTTGTAGGCGATTCAAACTGTCGTGCAAAAAATACCACTATCCAGGACTGATTTTATCGGCAAACAACTATCAACCGAGTGAGATAAGTCTTTTCAAGTGACCACCAACAAAACAATAAATCAGAAAATTAGCATCAATTGAATCTCTGTACGAACAACAACCGATCGCTAGGTATGTTGCAACATGCCATAAGGACAGGCGAATCAAACCCTAAAACAAAACTAAAAAATATCACAAGGACAAAGAAAAGCATGTCACAAAGACAGAAAAAAGAGATCCTTATTAAAATAAAACAAGAAAAAATAGATTCGATGATCGATAAATAATACTAAAATTGATTATCGACCATCGATCAAAAAGAACGATCAAAACAAAAAAATAAAAAATATAAAATTTGAGAAAAAAAAAACTAAAGGTTTTAAGAAAAAAAATAGGTTTTAAAAAATCTGACAAAATCAATTGTCCGACCCATCTTTCTGTTATATTATTACATTAATCGATGGTGCAATATTTTGCGAAATCCATAATAATATTTGTTTATATCCTAAAGTCAAAACTCCACTATTGCCTTTAATATATCATCTCATATGTACTGTGTAAGACAATTTTATTTATTATTTTGATAATAAATCATTTTAAATACAGAAATTTCCCTTCCGGTGTGCCACTTGATTGTGTGGAGATGGCGGTGGCCGGTGAGTGTTCTTATTCAAATTTATTTGTTCCGCAGCCGGCGTAGACTTGCGATAAGGTCCTCAGCTCCATACCCCATAACAGTTCTGGGAAATCGTAGCAAGTGTCGGCGTTCAACTGAAGAACAATTTTCCATAATTTACAGACTGTTGTAAGTAAACAGGGTTTAAAATTTATAATTTAAAATAAGATTTAAGGTTTAAAGTTTAGAGTTTAGGGTTTAGAAAAAAATCGAAAGATACATGGTTAGTGTTGTCTTCCTTTGCATGGTAACTAATTAATACTTTATTTACGTCTAGGGTCAGAGTTAGGATTTCAAGTTGAAGGGATAAAACATAAATATTTAAAATTAAAAAATAAATTCATAAAAAAATCGAGAATAGAAGACGACTGCACCTCCTCACTCTCATATTCCATCCTGTTTACGTGGGATCATATATATATATTATGTTTCAGTTTCTTGATTATCGGTCAGCTACGTTGGCAGCGAAAAATTATATCATGGGTCAGTCCTACCACGTGTCCATAGGACCAACCAATGATAACTACCCACTTCATCAATTTTTTCATGTCATTTTTTTTCAGGTGAATCTTCACTTTAAAAATTAAAAAATAATGAGATAGATGATTATTATTGGTCGGTCTTACAAAATAACGTGATGAGACTGACCCATGATATAATTTCTCGTTCGCAGCATGGATCGGACGCCTCCCTGATTTCAAGGCTTTAGCTGTACCATTAATGATTTACTTGACCGTGACTTCGGGAAAATGATAAATTAATAGATATAAAATTGATATGAACGTGAGTATAATATATATAAAAACGTTGAATAATATAAACAATATACATTAAATATTAAAAAAAATCCAAATATAGAAAATTAAACATGAACAAAATCAATTATTTTGATTAATCGGGTATAAACCTATTGTTAATTTATTATAGGATGTTATTTAAAGTTTTTGAACAAATATAGTTTACATCATGGGCGGAACTAAAAAAATTATATAAGAAATATTATTTTTTAATTATATTTAAAAAATGTTAATTATTTATAAATTATTATGATTTATTTATTTTTTAATATATAGATATAAATTATATAAAAAATTAAAATATCATTTGATCGCACTTATTAAAAAATGACTCCACCCATACTTTCTACGCACGCAATTATATATACATATAACATATATTAATGTGTACATTTAATTATAAATATATATTATATACATATTTATATTAAATTATTAATTTATTATATATATATAGTATTATATATTTTATATTTTCATATATATATATATATATTAGTATAATTTTTTATATATTGGATTAAATTCATTTATAATATTATGTATATACAAAAATAATATTAGTTCATATATAGTATTATTTTATATATAATATAATTTTTTTATATAGTATATACTATTATTCTCTTTATAATATAAATTCTATATATAATCTAAATTTATATTTTTATTTTTAAAATGTATTAATAAGATGATATTTTATTTTATTTTATTAATATTTATTTTTTTTAATTTAAAATTTTATTCTTTGATTTTGTGGTTCAATATTTATTTTTTATTGTTTTTTATAATTTAGTATAGTTTTTATTTTTTTAAGATATGAATTATTATTCATTAAATAATATTTTTGTTTAATCTAGTGCATAATATTTATTTTTAATGTGATTCATACTAGTAAAAGACGTTAAATATTAAATAATTAATTCGAAATGAATGATTAACCATTCAACCAAAAGCCTATCGTTTATTTAATTATTTTTACAAAATCAAACTTAATAATTTTAATTATTATGAATTTAAAACCAAAATTAATTCGACCTGAAACAAAATCGACTTGAAATGAACTCGACCTAAAATGCAACCAAACTAAAATGAATCCGACCTGAAATCTACCCGATTTGAAATAAAATTAACAATTATCCAATTTCGACTTGAACCGTTTGAACCCGACCTGAAACGAACCCGACCTGAAACGAACCCGCATCTGATCCAAATCTAGTTAAAATATTAAATCAATTTGAAATGACTTGTATTCGATTTTATTCGACCTGAAACTTATCCGAATAACTGTTTTTACATCCATACTTAATAATATTAAAATGAACTGTTTCTTTGCGTCGTACCGGCTGCTATAAAATGATATCTGTATACTCCAATTTTTTTTACCTAAGATTTCTTTTTTCGATTTGGATCCAAATTTGGTCTCTCTCCATTTGTACTTGTGTTGAACAACACACTCATCATACAATGGCTTCCCTTTCAGTGTCTCACGCTTATCTCTTTTCTACACGCTCAACGAGGATGTTGAAGCATCGTCATGCTTTCGGCACACTGTCCGAGAATCCATCTTTGTTTTATCGGAAAAACAATTCGAGGATCTCGAATTATAAAACTCGAGTTTCTAAGATGACGACGATCGCATCTTTGGTCGGCAAAGACGATCGGAAGGTAATCGGTGTACAGACAGACGAGGGAGGCGTTGAAGTTTGTTCGTGGGTTGATTACTTACCCAAAGAAGCTCAGCCATACGCGAAGCTTGCTCGCGTGGATAAGCCCATCGGAACATGGCTGTTTATGTTTCCCTTGGCATGGTAATGAACTAACACTTCATTTAAGTCCGTTATATTTTACGTTTCGGGTGAAAACATTGAAAATATAGATGATTCAGGGAATTAGTTTCGATAAATATGATAAACAATTTTAATATGATAAACAATTTTAATATCACGAGAAATGAAGATATTGAGATATATTTTAAAATTTATAAAAGAATTATAGTATAGAGAAAAATGTCACCTATAGATAATAATTTAAGTGAAGATGATATTTTTAAGTAACGAGATTCTCTGATTTTGTCTTGAATCAATAAAACTATTAAAATATTATAAACTAGGGAAGTCATCACTTGCAAGTGACGTTTTCACTTAAATTGTCATTTATAGGTGACGGATTTTTTTTACACTATAATTTTTATTATAAATCTTAAAAAAATTCAATACCTCTTATTTTCAAAAAATATTACATTATTTCAAAAAATTCGATTTAGGGATGGTAAATAATATATATATATATTTAATTGATGACAATTTTATAAGATAGAAAATCATTATTAAATCTTACTCGTTCTAAACTTAAATCTTAAAAATAAAAATCTGATTCTATCGTAACGGGATTCGGACAAAACTGTCATCCCGGATAACATACATATATTCAATCTCTTTTTATTGAAGTTTATGTACGTATAGGTCAGCTGCGTTAACAGCAACGGCCGGTAGCCTTCCTGATTTCAAGACTTTAGCAGTAGTTGTTTGTGCATCTCCACTGTTAAGGGGCGCTGCTTGCACCATTAATGATTTCTTCGATCGCGATCTTGATAAAATGGTAATTTCAGCTCTATAAATTCGAGAAAATTCGAATTCAAACATTAAAATGATCGATGTAAGATTTAAATACATATAAATATTCGATTATAAAATGACGCATATACATGCAGGTGGAGCGTACAAAACTGAGACCCCTTGCTAGTGGCACTGTCACACCCTTTCAAGGACTTTGTTTCTTTGGGTTTCAAATGCTTTTATTCCATAGAATTCTCCTCCAACTCCCCTACAATAGGTCACTTTATTGCTTCAAATCATTTTCGGGTTTTCTATTAAATCCGTGACGTAATTTATACATTTTATAAATTTTTGTACGATATCGATTTTCGTATCTATTGTTTACAGCATGATGTACGAGGCTGTATATCTCTTCCTAATATCCACATATCCCCTCATGAAGAGAATTACATATTGGGTAATGGGTACTATACGTATATATATACATGTCTATATGCAACGTTTAAAGGAAGCTTACTTAGGCTTGTCTGATTATATGATGCAGCCACAGGCCTATTTAGGGTTCACCATAAACTGGGGAGTTATTCTTGGGTGGCATGCAGTTAAAGGAAGCTTACAACCATCTATTCTCTTCCCACTCTTACTTTCCGGCATTTTCTGGACCGTTCTCTACGATACTATTTACGCTCATCAGGTATGTCCGATAAAATATATAACGATCTCTCTCAGACGTGACATATATATAAATAGTTTTTGTAATTGTTCAGGACAAAGAAGATGATTTGAAAGTAGGCATTAAGTCCACAGCCTTGAAATTTGGTGAATCGACCAAGGAGTGGATCACTGGCTTTGCAATTGCTTGCATCGGTAGCTTGGTTCTTACAGGATACAACACTGCATTAGGTATTTAGTTACTTGCTAATGCTATTGCTTTTGATTGGGACATTTCAACAAACACTTATCTTCAATTGTAGGTTGGCCATTTTATGCATGTTTAGCAGCTGCAGCTGCCCAATTAGCTTGGCAGATATGGACTGTTAACTTGTCATCCCCAACAGATTGCAATCAAAAGTAGGTATTTATTATATTCAGAATTCTGTGTGACTCTTAAATGTATTAGAGAATATTTTATTCGTATCGAATATATATTCGTATTTTCTTTTTTGTCACAGGTTTATGTCGAACAAGTGGTTTGGTGCCATCATTTTCAGTGGGATGTTACTAGGGAGGGTCTTCTCTTAATTGTCTGTGAACAAGGGATATTTAGTTTTCCTGTTTTAGATACCAAAATCTATGATTTGTAGTTGTTCCAAAAAGGCTGGAACTTGGGGAAATATCTATGATCTGTAATTTAACTTTACCTCGCTCAAAAACAGCACCAGCTTCTCTCGGTCCGTCCCGAATTGCCCGAGACTCACATGTTGCCTTGCATCTTGTAAGTAGCCAGTCCGAATGGCAGAACCGAGATGCCGTCTCCTTCCTCTTGCTTTCTTTCGGCACCCTTGGCGTGGTCCTCCGAGTCCATGTCTGTTCCCAGAATAAACATTATCGCTAAAAGCCTAAAGCAAGCATAATATATATAATTTCTTAACAAAAGCTGAAAGAAATAGATTGAAAGAATCACCTTGAAAGGAAGATGGCAGAGTGTGGTAAGGAAGCATGCAGACAAGTATACACAAAGCTCTTACCTTGTCTGCATGGCAGCATTACCTGGCCACGTAAATGAACACACAATTTCCATGAAGGATATAAGTCTTTAACTTACATATTTAACTTACATAAAGCTTTAATACGTAACATCCTGATTACAATAATATTTGTTTTATAATATAATTTTTAATATCTGTTGACATCGTTAGAACGGTTCCGAGGAACAGGGTACTTGGTCTGCCCCACCCCTATTGCACTCAAAATTTATATCAAGATCAACTAAACTCTCATTATTTTATAATTAAAATTGGTCTAAAAAATAATGACTAATGATTAAAATCTTCTTGGAATTTATTTTATATATTTTAAAATTTTAAAATTATGATCTCGATTCAAACAAAACAATGAAATTCGTTAAGGGGTCTTTTTCCATAAGCTGTCTTTTCTGGGCCTGTGATTAGTGCCTCTAGTTAACCTATATGGTTTTGAATCTTTTGTTTGAAATATTTTTTCTTCTACCGATTAAAAAACATCAGGATTATTAATATTTGACTTTATTCTTTTGAAAATTTGTATGTCTTGGAATGATGATTTGACAATGACTTTATTGAATGGAAGCTTTGGGTTTGCAGATTGGTACTGTTCAAGACAGACAGATGTGTCAGCTACACGACAGACACAGAACTGAAGAAGAAAGCTTTTGCAGAGTTTTTTAAGAAAAAAAATTCATAGAAATATGAAGCATTCTAAAGAAACATGAGGATTCTCGAGTGACTCGGTGCCTGCTGGCTGCTGATGCTGCTCCGATACGTCGTTTCTCACATCTTCCTCTCTCTTGCTCTGTCCTTCCACTGTCGCGATTCCGCTACTAGTTGTTTTTTTATCGGTTTTTACCGTCATAGTCGCGGAATTCTTCCCGACGACCCCGTTGCTCACCCCACCGGTTCTTCCGGTTGCAGGTGACCTGGACCTGGACCCCACGTTACGTTGCACGGTCTTCGCCGCACTTGGTCCCCGTCCTCGACCACGGGCACTTTCTCTTCTAGCTCGAACACCGGCAGGGTCTCCATTGGTGGGACGTTTTTTGATAGCCTTTGATGGGGACTTGTGTTTGAGCTGGCTGTTGTCTTTGCTCGTTGCTTCATCTTCTCTAAGGCATTCCGTTGCTGTCGTCGTCGTTGTAGTTGTTGTTATGGTTTCGGAGACACTATAAATCTCTGATCGTTGAGAGATATGAGAGGTTTCTTGCTCTTGCTCTTCTTGCTGCTGCTTGACCGGATGGGAAACCTGTGTTTCGGTTTTGGTTGGCGGTGGTGTTGGCAGAGGTGGAGGAGTTTGAGTGATTTTCTCTGGTTGGTTCTCATGGGCCGGTTTGGTTGTTTCTGAAAGCACCAATACTTCTTTTATAACAGCTTCTTCTTCATCGTCATTCTCTTGAGGAGGAGATGGGGTTTTGTGGGAGTGTAAAATGGGGGTTTGTAGAGGTGAATGGTGTCGTTTTAGGGAGGTTTGGCACGGTGGGTCATGGGGTTTGGTGGCGGTGGAGGTGGAGCTGAAGCAGCAGCCCATGTTTTGGAGGTGAATAATTGCAGTGAATGGATTAGGTGGGATTTTTATTTATGGTTTGTAAAGCAAACGGCCGTGTTTTTTGATCATACAACTCATGCCATTGCCTAGAGTAGTAGTAGACTAGAAAACAGAGGAATTTGAAAGTGGGGAAATGGTGGACAGCTAGAGAGAGGAAAAGGACAAAAAGGTTACGCCCACGGTCTATTGGCTACTAAGCAAGCAATCCTTACGAAACAACTGTTGTTTGGCACCATGGACAAACGGCTAAATATTTAAAATATATTAATATTATGATATATAAGCATACCAATCTTAAAATATAAAAAAATAATGTATGGTACACCTTCCGTCCCACTAAAGATTTGAATTAGTTTGAAGTTTCTACATCAGACTATGAGCAGCAAGAATACTGAGCTCAGGGATTGGCAATTAAAAGTAAATGTCTAACACGAAACACATATTCGACAAGGCAAGGGGGAGGGAGGCTCAACCACAGCAACAAAAAGAACCAATCCTCAGTCTCAAACTTCGGCATTCCTAATGAAGTCGATGCAAGTTTGGCAATTACAATCACTGAAACGGCAAATTTCACATCCGAAGCACACACAGGAAGTACAACCTTTGCACGTTGGAGAACGGGGGCAGCCCCTGTATGCTTTGCGACTTGCTCGCTCTTCGTCGTCGTCGCACGTTATCCTGAAATGTGAAAATTTGTTGATTATAAGCTAGAGTGTATGTTGCCAACTTGCTGCAACATATAGCAAATGTTGAGAGTATTCATATTCTATATTAATATGCATGGAAAGTCCTCTACATTGGCATACCATATAGCAAATATAGAAGTATTTGGGCTTCACCATCAGCTCATTGTACAAGCCCAATTTATTATTAGACAAAATTTCCCTCAAGTTCTTTGACCTTCTTCGGCCACTGTTGGTTTGGTGTAGCAATCACTTCTTTTTCTATAGCCTATGTTTTGAAAATTTAGTGTCTTATCTCTATGTTATCCTAAAGGAATAATAGTTTATTTTGTTCGCATCGGACCGAGTCTGATACATGTGTTAAAAACATGTTCGTGTCAAACAGATACGATACCGCTACGCCATGCCCATGTCTCCCTAGGTGGTCATACTTCAATATACATATGCAATTAGAGAGCAAGAAGTGTTTTGTTACTACATACATACATTATCTATAGGGGTTCAAAAGAAAGTACCAAGTCCATAAGCATGCTTTAGATTTACTAATGCCTTGATGTGCATGAGGCAACATGCTTGAATGTAACAACTAACAAGTGCAATTTATCAGATAAGGGCATAATCAGCAATGGGGAGACAAACCTGTCATATAGAAGATCAGAACACTTCCAGTTCGCATCTGCTAAAGCATCGTGGTGAATCCTGCATTCCTCTTTCGCCCGCAATCGAAATCTCCTCTCCTTGTTACACCCGCTACAGCGAACAAACTCATCACGATGACGAAATCTTCCATTATGGGACTTATGGATACTTTTTGATGCTTGATTGTAGTATTTCAGAAAAGCAGTCTTTGATAGTGAAACCTTCTCCCCATTAACTATCAGCCAAATATTATTCTTCCACTTTCTAGCTGTCTCTCTCCCGGAATGCTTCTCAAATGCAGCAGGACTCAACTTGTCTGGTCATTGTAATTAGCAATTTAGCATCCACACAATTAGAAAGGAAAAGAAAGGGGAAAGACAATATCATATGCTCTATTAAACAGTAAAGGCAGAGAAGAGATTAGTACAATACATTACAGAATACAGACAGCTTAAACCAGTTTTAGTTACTATATTTGATTGTAAGGACTGATGCTGAAAGCTGGACTCGTGCATTTAAGTTAAAACTTCCATTAGCTCAAACATTTACACTGCATTCAACACTTGGCTAATACATTACAATGGCATGTCATTAGAATTTGGAACAGAACAGCATATGCATGAACATCTTGTTGTGGTACAAAACTAGAAACCAAGGAAGACCGGTTCACTGAGACAAAACAACATACACAAACTGTGTAAGACAGAAACCAAAACCTAAAGACTCAAGCTTCCCCATCATCCATTTCCCACTCTATCAAAAAACTTGATTAAATAAGAGACAACGACAGCCATCAACGTCAAATGAATAGATTTTCGCATTAAACACGCACAAAAATCAAAACCCATTTCCCAGAATCATCAAAGGAGAACGAAAAGAGGTATTGAGAAGGAAAGGAGAGACCTTCATTGCAACCCGGGGTGCATTCGCATGCGATTTCAAGGTGACCATTAGAGAAAACCCTAAGCTTTCCAACGGCATCACCATACCTATGGCTAGTACACCCGCATGTCACTTCAACAAAATCCCCACCTTTCTTCAATCCACTTACCTCCCCCAACTCCTCTTCGCTAAACATCATCGATCCACTTTCTTTTTCTACCGCATTCTCCATTTCTCTCTAACAAAACTCTCGACGCTTCCACGCACACACACGCAGCCCCAGAAACTTCAAAGTGGAGAAAAAACGAATCAACCAGAGAAGTATATCATATGAAAAACGTTGAAAAGAGTAGGGGATTTTATAAGAATAAGAGGGACTAAAAACAAAAGGGTCGGAATAACAGACAGGCACCTTAGTGCGGATTCCTGGTGGAGAATAAGTTGAAGAGAGAGAGTATGAGTTGGCGAAGGAAACAATGAAGGAGAGAGGACGCGTGACATTTTAATCCTGATTTGAGGATTTAATTGCATATTTTTAAACTTTGGTATGATTTTTCTGATAAAACTAAAAGTATAATGATTAAATTGTGAAAAAACAGTCTTCAACTTCAATGACTAATAGTGTAATTTATCGAAAAGTGAATATTTATTGGCCTCTATTGCTATTTCCCGATACTCCAACGCTGCTGGTGCCTGCGACAGCTGTGCATTTCTACCAATCCTAGTATCTACTAGACCATAACCCTAGAATTAATTCAGATTTTTTGAAATTTCTTTTATAAGAAAAAATATATAAACGAATATGAACAATAAATATTTATATATTTTTAATTTAATTTAATAAATAAATAAAATTTTTATTTATATTAAAAAATATAATTTATTAGTGTTTTTTTATGTCCGTTTGTTAAATGATTAATTGTGCAGTTCATTAGAGTTTATATAAAAGTAAAACTTATCTCAGGTTGTTTTTCTAATAGAAAAATTCTATAACGGGCATCGAATACTGCTGAACACTATTAATGTTGAACATTATTGAACATCGTTGAACATCATTAAATTAATTAATAAAAATATAAAATCTCAAGGATTCAATGTGTAATTAATAAAAGAATGATAAACTCATCATTTAATAAATAATTGTATGATTAGTCCTTTAAGTTTTTATATTTTATAAATTAGTTTTATAATGTTCAACAGTATTCAACATTAATGATGTTCAGCAGTGTTCGACGCCCGTTGTAAATTCATGCTTTTTAATATTTCTTTTATTTATGGTCAAAAATTCCAAATGACAGCCTCAGGAGTAGGCTTGTAGGACACCATCTAAGACAATTACATGACATTAGAATTAACCATATCAACCCAATTCTTGGGTATCCATTCAATTCCATGTCCAATCCATCATTGTATTGCCAATTCATGACAAAAGTGTTAGGTTGATTACAAAGAAAAATGACATTAATGTCAAATGTGAGGAGGAAGAAGAGCTTAAAGGATATGCATACATTGAACCAAGGAGGCAAGGATAATGATGGAAAAGGAACAGGCATGGATAACCATGAGATATAATTAATAAATTGATAATTTGAGAATAAAATTATGATGTTCAAAAATTTAAGAATCAATTTAGAATAAGTCATAGTTTGGGACGAAGTTAAAATATTAAAAAAATTAGATCAATAAAATAATTTAAAATAAAAGTTATGATTTAAAAATATGATATAAATTTAAAAATAGAGCCTTTCAAAAAGCGAGTTTGAGACGTGACTCAAACTCGCCCACTATCATTGCAATTAAAGGAGAATCCTTTCACTTGAAAAACGGGTTTTGCCGAGTCAAACTCACTGGCGTGTCTAAATTACAGCATATGGAAACAAGTTTGCAATTAGGTCCAGATCACTTGATCAATCGACAACGTTGCTGAAGACAATGATTGACAAATTTATGTCTTCTTTAGGAACAAAAAGAAGCATAAGAATTCGGCACCATGCTTTAGACAAATTATCAACGACTTTCGGCACATGAAAAAATGCCTTGGGGTACCGGGTGGTGGTCGACAATCGACATGCTATGGCATTCGTTTGTAGACATCGAAAGAGCTAACTTATCACAATTCGTCATCGTAAAAAAATATCGTGATTGCGATTTATCAAAATTATCTTTTTTAGGGGATAATATAATAATGTACTCGCGATGTATCGTGTAACGGCTCGAATCTGTTAAATAGTTATGTGTAGTGACATAGCGTTGTGTTGTGCTACAACTCTGAAAGGACCATTTCAAGCTTATCTTGGATGGTTGTTGGCCTACCATTTTGACATTTTGTTAGGTCCTTTGGCGAATATTTGGCGGCCACCAACCTAAGCTTTGCATTGTCTTTCGAAGAATCCAATGAGAAAGGTGGAGTGTCGCAGGAACATGATGCCCTGGTTGATGATGAGTTGATAAACGAGACCATTTTTCATCGTTTTTTCTGTCTAATACTAAAAAATTAAATGATAAATGATAAAACTTAAAAAATACATTCAACCCCAAATTTTATTCGAATAGTACACCATGAAATGCCCACAAGTTCTAGGCAGAGAGGCCTGCATGGTCCAAACCCATAAATTTTCAGATCTTTTAGGTCACCAATATAATCACAACATTGAAATCTGTGTTATGATACATGCTTTTTATTGTGATTTCTGTAGGAGGACCAAAAGCTGAAACAAAATGTAAAATATTTTATTTCAAATGTATGAATTAATTGGACCAAATAAACTATAAGTACCAAATTGAATTAAAAGCCAATTTTGTACCTAATTGTAACAAAAATTTATAAATACCAAATTGAACCATTAGACAATCCAAATTTGAGTAGTTAATTAGATGACACAAATTTTAGCCTTTGTGAAATTTTATCCATTAAATGTTATGGGCCACAAATCCCACCACAGTCTGATTTGTTTGTACCATGATCCAGTAGCATGTCCACGTGTTGGTTATCCAATAGCTTTCTTTGTGAGGCCCACAACTGATTATATGTACTAATGATATATTAAAATAAATAAAGATGAGATATGAATCGTCGTCAAAAAATTAAATATAATATTATATAAAATTATATATATGGTAAAAATTCTATCTTAACTTGAAAAGTCGACTAAAATAATTGATTTCCTAACTCAATACTCGAACTAAAATAACTTTAGACTCAAATAAAAATCAAATCATTCTTAAATCGAAATTAAACTAAATATAATTTAATTCAAAATAACTTAAACTAAGTGAGACAATGCAAATTTCCCATTTACCATCTGCTGTCGCAGAGGCCAGAGGGCCCGTTGTTTGGTTCATTTTCGTTTCAAAGTAAGCAATTTTAACCATCGTGTATTTTTTCAAGTACTCTTATTTTCTGCTGCTTCATTAGCTTTTTGCTGGGTTTGATTAATGAATAGATCTGGGGGAGCTTTGCATAAAAAGCTGGGATTTATTCTGTACTTGGTAAATTTAACTGCTTTACATTTACTTTTCCCGGGATTGCTTTTGTGTCGGTTACTGTTTTCTTGATGTAGTTGCTTGTAAATATCTTTATCCTCCTGCATTTGCCTGTTATTTTTCCAGTTAAGCCAGCTTGGAGCTTCTAGCACTAGAAATTTCATTGTTTGGTTGAAAAGGGATGGTTTCCCTGTTGATAGTGTCAAAGTAATCATCTTTTTGCTTGGAATCCATGTTTTCTTTTGAAGAGGAGTTGATCTCAGATTAATGTTCCCCATACAGTTAAGAAGGTGTTTTTGGTACTCTTTTCGGTCCTCCCTGCATCTTTTTGGTCCTATTTCCTAATATTATTGGTGGGTGTTTTTTGCTTGATTCTTCATGTTTATTGGGTTCTTTAGCTTAATCTAGAGGCCGGGAAAGTTTTTTTTTTAAATACTCAAAATGAGAAAACTTTATAGGAAACTTGTGTTGATTAAAAATCCATTGACAAGTGTGAGGAAAAATGTCAATTCGCATTCTGGAAGGGTGATTAGTGATAGAAAATGGATTATTCCATTTCTTGCAAGCTTACTTGTATCGATTACTTTGCTTTTCTCTGCTATGTTTTGGTTGTACAATACTCCTTACAGTGGAGATCAGTTGCCATTGGACATTGTTTCCTTTGCTAGAGCAGAGGACTCTAGTGGGTATTTTATAGAATCGGATTTAAGGAAATCATTTAATACGAGTGGATATGCGAACATGGAAGCACCTAGACTTGCATATCTTATTTCGGGGACGAAGGGAGATAGTTATAGGATGATGAGGACCTTGCAGGCAGTGTATCATCCCAGGAATCAGTATGTTCTGCATTTGGATCTCGAGGCTCCTCCACGTGAAAGGCTGGAATTGAGTAATATGGTAAAGACTGATCCGACTTTTCGTGAAGTTGAGAATGTGCGTGTGATGGCACAATCGAACTTGGTAACATACAAAGGTCCTACAATGATTGCCTGTACCCTTCAAGCAATTGCATTTCTTTTGAAGGAGAGCTTGGAGTGGGATTGGTTTCTAAACCTGAGTGCCTCAGATTATCCCCTTGTGACTCAAGATGGTTAGTGCTAATTGAAAAGACTTTGTCTCTTTTAACTTTTCATTATCAAGGCTGTTCCTTGTTATCATCGTATATGTTCGACTTCGTGATAGGCTTTTTTCTATTGTATAAAGGGTTTAGAGAACAATGCAATGCTTGTAGTATTAATTTTAGCTCTAAAGTGACTGTGAACTACTTGCCACCACCTAATCTTCTTGGAATTACTTTGAGTTCTTTACAGCATTCGAACAAAATTACGTGCTTGCTACCCTCTTGAGCTTTTGTCATTCTTCTATGAGAATTTTAGAACTTAAGATCTAGACTGCGAAAATGATTTTAAAGGGAGTCAATAGTTATAACTTGTGTTTGTCATTGTGGAGTGTTTTCAGAAACGGTCGGCTAAGATGTTTGTGCTCTTTCTGGCTTGCATACTGAAGAATATCTCATACATGTTTTATTGTGCAGATTTGTTGCATGTTTTCTCCAATTTGTCAAGAAATCTCAATTTCATTGAACATACACAGATTGCTGGTTGGAAGCTGTAAGACCTAGTGTACATGCCACTCTTTAAATATCCCTTCCCTTATGCCTTAATGCTATCCACTTTCCATGTGTATTTACGTGATTTTGCAGGAGCTCGAGAGCAAAACCAATCATTGTTGACCCAGGCCTTTACTTGTCTAAAAAGTCTGACCTTGCTGTGACCACTCAACGCCGATCACTACCCACATCTTTCAAGCTGTACACAGGTTGGTTTTTCTTCTTCTTCTCCCCCCTCCCTTATTTTAAGCACATCATTTCCGTAATAGTTTCTCGAATCATTGGTAGACTGCTTGATCATCACCACTTTGATTTATGTCAACTGTGTTATCTTGAAATCTCAAATGGTGTTCTATAGTCATGGACTGATATGGTATAAGCATGTTAGTGTTCCTAATAAGGATAACTTGTATAATTTATATCTCAAGCATAAGATTTAAGCCGCCTTTGTCTTTCACGTTACTATTTCTCCATTCTTAGCTATTTCCGGAGACTAGACTAAACCTAAACCTAGACCCTTAACAATAATTGATTGGTTGATGCTACGAAATCTGCTTGAAGAAGCCTCTTGGGAAATCACCAAGAAGCTAGCTTCCGTGATGCCGTTTTAACAAACTGTGAGATGAAGCCGACAGTTGCCTTGTCATATGATGTTCTGTAATGTAGGACAGCAAGGAGACTAAACTCTGGTTTTAAGCATTATATCTAAACTCATTGCGAGCGAAACTAGAAGTTTACATCCTTTCTGTATCATTTTGGCAGTGCTAGAGACCAAGATGCCATTAATTTTTACCCAAAATTCTCTTTACAATTAATATAATTATAGTCTATACATATTATTCAGTAATAACATACTCCATTGCATCTCAAATTAAAAATTGATAAACGTCCATCTCTTTCTAGAAATAACGAATTTGAGAATGACCCAGATCAACTTGGCTCCCTTGGTATTTGTTTCTTTCGGTCTATTAAGCAAGTTTAGAATAACATAAAGAAATAAATCAATTGCTGATTCTGTCCTGCCAATAATTATGCAAGCTAGTTCCATCAGAAAGCAAGTACTAAGATTTGTAAGAATCATAATTTCGTGCAAATGTCCCAGAATTCTTCTCCAGTGTTAAAAGCTTGTGATTAATCAAATCTTGTCGTAGGGTTCCGATAAGATCAGTTTCTTTTTGCATTTGCTAGCCTGTTGTATGTGATTTTGTTGCTTTTTATCATGCATATATACAAGATACTCTTGCATTTTATATGCATTAAATTGAAACCTGGGAAATGATGTCTTTATGAATGAATAAAAGTGTCTAATTGTTACTTTGCTTGATCTGCAGGTTCTGCATGGGTAGCGCTTACTAGAAATTTTGTCGAGTATTGTATATGGGGGTGGGATAACCTCCCACGGACCATCCTCATGTACTATACCAACTTTATTTCCTCTCCGGAAGGCTATTTCCATACTGTTATTTGCAACACCGATGAGTTTCGTGGCACTGCAATAAGCCATGATCTCCACTACATTGCTTGGGACACTCCTCCAAAGCAACATCCAAAATCCTTGTCAATGAAAGACTTTGACAACATGGTGAAAAGCAATGCTCCCTTTGCCCGGAAGTTCCATAAGAATGATTCCGTCTTGGATAAAATTGATAAAGAGCTTTTGGGCCGCACTGACCGTTTTGCTCCTGGAGCTTGGTGTCTTGGGAGTTCAGAGGGCGGAGCCGACCCATGTTTCGTACGAGGCAATGATTCTGTGTTTGCACCAGGCCCTGGTGCCAAGAAGCTGCAAGAACTGGTAAAAGGTCTGCTATCTGAAGATTTTATGAAAAAGCAGTGTTCTTGATACTTGTAAAGTGTGAGAATTCCAAGTGCAAATAACTGTATTCATACTTTATTAATCACATAGCTATAAAGAATCAATTTTCACACATTTGTAAAAACAACAAACTTAAATTGAAGATAATGGATCAAAGATGCCAACTGTGAGCATTGATTTTCTGTGTTCTTAATTATATTTGATGAAAACCGGTAACAAGATAATAACAACGAGACAGACAATGACAACAATGGCAATGCAACCCCATTTCCTCGAGCTTTTCTGATATTCCTTGGCCACCTTCAGCTGCTCAGCCCCTCTCATGACAAATGAACTGGCACGACTGATGTGGCTTTCGATGTCATTCAGTTGGTGGCCCTGTGCCTTGACCAGGATCGCCATGTCTAGGAATAGTTGATGAAGCTCAATCAACCCCTTTTCGATTTCCTTGATGGCATCGTGCCTCTCTTGTATCTCCGAAATTGTATCCTGAATCTGCCCTCGCCCTTGTTCTTGAATTGCCTGTTGCAAGAGCGTTTCACTTTCTCTGCTTTCAATCAGTTTTTCGATCATTTCCTCATCTGCTTTCTGTCCAGTTACTGTAAAGTATCTTCTCTCTACAGTTTCTTTGTATTCTGTAGTCATTTTTGCTCTTAAACCCTGAAAATCATCCATCACACCCTTTAGTTTATTGCCTAAGCCACTAACAACCGACGTCCTGGTTCGGTAAGCCAATGATCCAGGACCGCATCCCAGAAGTTTCTGATGAGCCGCATTTGATTTTTCAAGTGCTTCTAGTTTCCCCTTTATGACTTTGACCCGTTTTAACACCTGCTCAACATCCGAGTCCATTCGACCTCGAAGATCCTTCACGGCTTTAGCACTGCAAGCAGCTTTGGTCTCTTCATTCAATTGCTGCAACCTCTTGTACACCTGCTCAACCACTCTCATATCATCCTTCACATTGTCTACATCTTCGAAGAACTCATCGAGGTTCACCGTCTCGTTCCCAGCTTCTAAGTCATCCAAGTGAACTTGTTGCTTGAGATCTGAATATCTCTTGAATGAAGTAGAAATCAGATCATTCATTTCTTCAGCCTCAATGGAGTCGATGAACTTTCCTCCCTGGATCTGCTGCTCCTGCTGTAAGCTAAGTTATAACGTGAATTTATGGTGCATTTTGAAGAAAATGGTGACCAAAAAGCAAGGCCTCCATCAATGGAGGCGCACTAAGGTACACGTTTTGCTAGCACTAATTATTTAAATTCTCAACTTCTGTGACCAACCAAATCAACATAGATAGGGTAGTTAATAGTTATTACAGTCCGACTTAGTCTTGTCTTCCTCCTGTTCGACGACTAGGTCAATGCATCTGCAGACTGCAATTAACAGGCTAGCAACAATATATAAAGAAAACATTTACATAAAAAATTCACAAGAGTCCGATTCAATTAATTCGAATCGAGTTTTATAAAGACTATTTTTTTTCAATTGATACACTATTCAAGTTAAAACCAAGTTAACATTTAGTATATAAATGCATAATTTTTTGTTTAACCACAGGAGTCCGATTCGATTAACTCGAATCGAGTTTTATAGAGAATTATTATGAAATATTTTTATTAATTCATCTCGTCCTATTAGATAAATTGATTGTTTATATATCTAATTGATACACTATTAACATATTTAAAGGCTATCCAAGTACAGAAGCTCAGCCCAGCCCAGCCTGATCCAGTGAGACCGAAGCCCAACCCAATTATCCCCAACGGATGATTTAGGGTTTTCACTTCAAATCTAGGTTTTTTCTAAAGAATAATATATCTCTATATAAATGCTTCAAGCTCGCCTTTTTCCTCAAACTCTCAATTTACAGCAACCGGCCTCCAAAGGTCCGTGCTTTGCTTCTTCGTCTGGCGTTCCCCCCTCAGTTGTTGCTTATTCGTTTAAATTAGATGTTGTAATCAGTCAATCTTTGTTAATTTTTTTTCGTCTGCACGAACTCTCCCGGGCTTATCTGAATCTCAAACAATGAAGATCAAAGCCCCAATGTTGGTGCTAAATTCATGCCGTTTCACGTGTTGCGGAATAGCGTTTGCTTACTGGTCTGCTCTTCTGTGTCAAATCGGCGGCTAAATCTCCGATCTTGTTCTCGATATGGCGATGTTACACGAGGAGGCTTTTCCTTCACTGATTTCCCTGTAAAAGCATCCGCCATATCCTTTCTTTTGATTTGATTTTCCATATCGGTTCTGGCAATGATTACATTTGTTTTATCCGCGCTTCTGAGAGCAATCCATGAAGCATATAAACAACAAAATGGTTGAATTTCTTGCTATGAGCCAACCCCAATCATTTTCTTCAATCACAAAGATACCCTTTCTTTAATTTTGAAATATAATTCTGTTTTCAGGCTATGAAGATTTATAACACAGCTTACTATGCCAGTTCTGCTTCAGATAATTCTTGATAGAGAAGCTGATTTAATTTCTGAGCCTGTTCTAAAATCTTGATTAGTAAGCCAATGATGATCTATCCAGTTTTTGCTGAGTTGCAGTGGATCCAAGAATGAACCTACTTGGCAGAAGCTGTAGTTCTTTGATATTAATGGATTCAACTGAGGCTGACATATCTTGATTTTCTTAAACATGCTTTGAGTTTCACTATACTCTAAATCTTTTTCTAATCTTTTATGGTTTAGTGTCTGAAAAACTCATATAGCATTGTGTTGTCTATCAGTTTCTTCTCTTGGAATTCTACGAGAATGGAGTTAAATAACAGCACTAAATTTCATTCCTTTCTGTCCATTTTTCAGGTTCTGTATGGATTTCTTGTTTTCCAAAGTGTTTGGAGAAGTGTAAGAAAATTTTCATGCTAGGTGATCATGACAGACCAAAACATAAATGTTTATAAATGTTTAGAATTATGTGAAATAAATTTATAAAAAATAATTTTAATAAAATTAAATAAAAAGACAAAAATAAAAAATTTTTCGAGGTTGAGAGGTGATTGTCCCACCTAAATATAAGTGACTATGACCCTGTGGGTGATTGTAATAGAATGTAAAAGAGAATTGAACGAATTAAACTATAATATATTCTAAGCCTTTTTCAATTTATTGTTTCTTCTATAAAATTTTGCATGCAATTAACTCTTGAAATTAAATAAAAATCAAATATTAAAATTAATATTATATTTATTAGTTTAATGTGCTTAAAGCTCAATTGTATATTAAAAAATTGATTAATTAATATATTTTTTGATTAATTGATAAATTTTGAAGTGTTAAATGTAAATTTTGGATAATTGATTAATTTTTATTGTTTAATTCATAGTCTTATATTATACTTATTAGTTAATTAATTGATATTTGATTTAGTTGATGAAATTATTTTGTTAAAAATGTTGAATATCGCAATATAATAAATTTAATAAATACTATTTAGATGATCAAAAACTACCATAGTTTGTGTTCTAATACCTAAAATTTATAAATATTATAAATAATTAATTAGATTTGTTAATTAATTTTGTTTATAATAATGTACTATAACTAAATTAAAATATTTTGTTTAATAAAATTTGCCTTTAAATAATTATTTTGATTAATTAATAAATTTTGATTATTTAATTTTTAATTTTATATTGTACCAATTAATTTTGATTATATTAAAGTCACTAGATATTTTAATGCATAAATTTATAGATACTTTATATAACCTATTAAATTAGTTAATTAATTTTGTTTAAAATTATGAGTTAATCGAATCGAAATAATTTAAGTCTATTTTTAAATCAAAGTTTTAAATTTATATAATCTTGAATTAAAAATTTTAAACTCTAACGATCAAAATAAAAATAAAAACTTGAGTAATAAATGATGTAATTTACTTATTTTATTAAAGAAAAAGCGAAAACTAACCCTACTAACAATAGGGACCATAAAAAATAAATTAAAAGTTCAATAACTATAACATAAGTTTGAAAAGCTCAGTGATTAAATTTAAAATATTCTAAAGTTTTGTTCACTACATTTGTGGTTTACCCTTTATTTTTTAAAGATGCTTTCGTGACCTGTGTCCTTACGTCATAAGATTTATATTGCCAACCATACTTGGCCTACAATTAATGCTTCTAGAAGACTTGTAGGTGGACAAACTATATTATATATTTAAATTAATGCTTCTAGAATTATGATAAAAAATAAACTATAATAAGTATTTAAATTAATACAATAAATAACATTAAATAAATTTATAAGAGCTTTCGTGTTCGATTATTTTAGTGCGGTTTTAATTATCATCTCTAGTAAGAACAAAATTACAGGAAGCATGGAAGACCATCACAATCATTTTTAAATATTTTTATTCAAATTATGATAAACAATTATAGATATTTAAAATTTTTTATGATTTCTACAACTTTAAAAAATAAAATTAATGAAATAAAGTTTGATTTATTTAAAAATATTATATAAATAAATTTATTGATAAAGTGATATTTTTTTGTTTATTTTTATTAATTTATTGAGGGGCGTATTTTTTTCTATTTTTAGCATGGGATGCGTTCTAAGCAGCTCTTATTGTATAATAATTTACATATTTATTGGAATTTGTAAGTCAAGATTTTGCCAAAAGTATTTACATTTGCCACTCAAATAATTAAAGAATAAAAGAAATTAACTAAAATTACACCCTAAATTCATATTTTTATTTAACATGGATAAATTTCTTAAATAACGGCAGGTTAAAAAATAACCATATCAAACTTTTATAAAATTTTAATATAATAAAATTTTATACTTTTACAATAAATATAGTATATATTAAATTTTTTTTAATTTTTTATAAAAAATTAAAATATACAAAAAAATTATATCAAAGATTTTAAATTTTTATAGAAAAATTAATATAACGATTTTTTTAATGTTTTTATATGTTTTCTATAACTTAGAAAAAAATTAAAATTAACAGTTATAATTAATTAGGACCATAAATTACGTAAAATTTTTCCAAAGCCAGTGATATAATAACAAAGGATTTGGTTGAAAGTAGAAACGGGACAATATACTTTTTATCAAAAACTTTAGACTTATAGTGCACAGCCCACTGCTGCAATCATATCAGCAAGAACAAAAGTTCTATAAATTCCAACCCCCGCACAACTGCTGGGTATGAATTGAATTGTGAGGTGTGAAAGAGTATAGAATTTCTGGGTTTTATTAGTTATGGTCGAAACAAGAACCGGTATGCTGAAGGTTCTCGACAGCTTTCATGTTTCGCCGCCTCCGGGCTCGGTTCCGACCACCTCTTTGCCTCTCACTTACTTGGACTTACCATGGTTAGCTTGTATTCCTATCCAACGCCTTTTCTTTTATGAATTCCCTCACCCTACTTTGTATTTCATGGAAACAACTCTTCCCCTGCTGAAACGCTCTCTCTCCTTGACTCTCCAACGTTTTTTCCCATATGCATCCAACATCATGTGTCCTCAGTCGCCAGGCAAGCCTTATATCTATTACACGGAGGGAGGCTCCTCTGTCACCTTCACGGTTGCCGAATCCGCCGCGGATTTCGACCATGTCGTAGCCGATTACCCGCGGGATGTTAAATGTTTACACCCCTTTGTTCCTCGGTTGCCGCCGGATCATGTGACTGAGGACGGAGTTCGTGTGCTCGCCACTTTAGCGTTTCAAGTCACCGTGTTTCCAAATTCCGGGATCTGCATCGGTTCGTCTTATTGTCATGCGGTTGGTGATGGCAAGTCTTTTATGCACTTCATGAGGTCTTGGGCGTCTGTTTTTAGGTCGGGTGGTGACCTAGCCTGTCTTGAAGAAGATTCACTTCCTTTGATTAACAGGGACGTTATCAAGGATCCCGTTGGCTTAGAATCGATTCAGCTGAAGAATTATTGGCGTTGGGTATCATCCTGTGGTGAGAATTCAGCACCAACACAAGATATGACAGCAGGCAAGGTTCGAGCCACGTTCGTGTTGAATCGAGCCCTTGCCGAGAGGCTAAAGCATTTGGTTACGGCGGTTGATTCAGAGCAACACCACATCTCAACGTTTGTGGTCTCATGTGCCTTGATATGGGTTTGTTTGATTAAATCAAAAGAGGGTATTGCTAATAATTCATCACCCGACGACGACGACAAGTTCTATTACTTTCTTCTCGGCTGTGATGGTCGGAACCGCCTTGAATTCCCAGTGCCGGCAACGTACTTCGGGAATTGTTTACAACCGTGCGTTATCGACGTGAAGAAAAGTGAGCTAACGGGAGAGGATGGGATTGTTTTAGCTGCCAAGGCAATCGGGAAAAAAATTAAAGAAATGGAGGGACGTGGTTTGAGAGGGCAGAGCATTGGACGTCGACTATAATCGAACGAGTCAAAACAGGGCGTCTCACACCGATCGCCGGGTCGCCAAAACTACGAGTTTATGATACGGATTTGGGGTGGGGAAGACCTTGCAAGGTTGAGTTGACACACATCGATTACGACGGAGCAATATCCATGACCGAGTCCAGGGATGGGCAGGGCGGAACAGAGGTGGGTGTGGCTTTAAACAAGACTCAGATGGATGAATTTGCTACTGTTTTCGAACAAATTTTGATGCAACTTCGAGTTTAGTAGTATTATTGTTTGCTGTTTGATTTCTGCTATCATAATGGTGATTTTTAGCTGCGGGATTGGTCAGGATGCTAGGAAATTCGTCTTCCTTATTCTCCCAATTTAATAGGGATTTGTTTTTCCAATAATAAACTTGCTTTTTTTCACTGGATATAACCAAAATAATCTGCATTTTCTGGATATACTAGTCTAAGTTATGAACTAAGCAACAACGTTTCTGAACCCAGCATGGTTAAGGTTCTCGATTGCTGTCAAGTTTCGCCTTCGGGCTCAGTTTCCACAATCTCCGTGTCAATGTAGAATTATTGAAGAATTATTGGGCATGGCCAATGGCTATCTTCAAGTCAGATTACACACATACCACGTCTAATCTAAACGTCTGTGGTCAGTGGTAGGTGGGCACATGCGACTTCATATGGATTTGTAAGCGAGTATACGGCAGGATCTATTCGTATAAGCGAGTGTAAGGCAGTATCTATTCATATAAAAACCATTTAAATTCAAGTCTCTTAAGACAAACATTTAATAATTTTTTAATAAAAATATATTATATATTATCCCTTAATTATGTTAACACACTAAAAAAAGTCGAGATTCAATAAAAATATATTATACATTATCACTTTCAATTTTTTTGATAAATATAAATTAAAAATAACGACTTAAGTATGAATGTGCGATAAAAATAATAAGCTTCAGAAATTAAACTTCATTTTTCTCCCAGAAAACACATAGTGTTAGAATTAAAATATATTCGATATGAATATAAACTCAATATCTATACATGTTAAATCATCAAGAACTGATAAGATAAATAAACTGAATGCGGAAGCGTACCTAAATCTATTGATGAAGAATTTTCAAATGGTTTAATCTTCCAAGAAGTTAGGTTTTCTCTCGCGGCACAAGTCTCAGATGAGGATAACCAACTATTAAATATAGTTGATTTAATATGCAAGTTAATCTAATTCTTGGTGACCATAACTCATTTATATAGTTGATTTAATAACCAACTATTAAATATTTATAACTCTGCCCCTTATCAAATTATAAATACACCTTATGGTATCTACACTTTTAATTCCATGCTAATTTAATACCTATAACACGTGTAACATAATTGATCACTTAATTACGTATTAAATTTTATAATAGCAATATACATTATACATATATGCCCACTATTATTAAATTTTAATCCGACATATAATAATATAAATATCTTATGAATTATTTAAAAATATTTATATTTTCTCGAGAATGATGTTGTGTTTTTCAATTAAGATTAGAATAATTAGTTGAAAAACAAGAAGACGTGGCATGTTATGATTGGCAGCCACAACATGGGTTTTCTCGAACTCAATTAATTTAAATATTACTAATGTTGGACTTAGATATTCATTAAAAATGTATATTTTTTGGATAAAGTATTTATTAAAATATATTTATCTATGGATTGTTGGCGGGCTGTAACAAACAAATTACATTTTATAATTAGAGAGAAAGAGACAACCCCAAATGCGTGGAGAAAATGTTCGTCTTTAATGGAAGCATCATTAGGAGGAGGGGGTATAATTAGGTTGAGGTTAATAGTTACTAAATTATTTTAATTAATTAATAATTTAAATTTTTAATTTTATATAATATTAATTGATTGGTTAATTAAAATATTTAGTTTAATTTTATTTGAATAATATTTTTTATTTTGTTTATTGTAATATTAAATTTAATAATATGATAAATTTGAGCAGTATCTATTTATTTATGCATTTGATTTTATTTTAATGATCTTATTATTAGGAGAGTAAACTTTAATCACCGTTAATATTTTTAACGCTAACTCGTTACCCATTTGATAGAACATCATATTAATTAAATTTTATATTTTGAAAAAGAAACAAAAAAAAAATAACTGTCTTGAAAACTTTTATTATTTTAAGTCGATTATCAATCTTAAAATCGTCTAGGTGAATTTTATAAAGCTTTTAATATATTTAAGTATATTTTATTAATTATAAAAAAACTATTTTAAAATCAAAGGCTCTAATTAAACTTTTCATGAATTAATTTTGTATTTCAACTCTAAAAATCCAATACGTAACTTGTAATCTTGCAATAATTTTTTAATAATTATTTTATATATATTTTTTGTTTTTACAAGAGAATGAGGGTTTTTTAATAGTGATTTTAATATGAAAATATATGAAAATTTACTAAAAATATTATAAATTTTGGGTGAAATTGTTACCCTAAAATTCTATATTTAATTAAAATTTCGATAATATTTCTCCTTTTTAATTGAATCCAGTATTTTCCTTTCCTTTTTTATTTGATTCTAATCTACAAACTAATACTGTTCCATTTTGATTTGGTTCAGCCCTTCATTTTTTCCTTGTAGGCATTACAATGAGCTGACAGAAACATTAAGATGGGCTACTAATGCTATGAGTATCATACTCACAAATGGACTCCTTTTAAATTGAATCCAGGCATTTCATTTCCCTTTTCATTTGATTATAATCTGCAGAATTGATAATATTACATTTTGCTTGGTTTTAACCTTAATTCTTTCCTTGTAAAGAAATTTAAAAGCGGTCAGCAATAAGTGCTTCATTAAACCTCTCTTTTTATTCAGTATGAGACGTTGGAGGAGAACGAAGAACTGAGAAGCTACAGAATTATGGGCGATAAGCTCCGGCTAGCTGTTGGAATTATAGGTACTTTAGTTGTTTATCTTTGTTAGTTATTAGAAAAATGCTTACTCTCGTTTTTGTATTATTTTTTTCAGCTTCACATTCATGAAGGTGATAAAAAAAACACCAAAAAATTTTTATGCATTCCGTACATCCTTGGACTGTGGAATTGTCTCCTTTACACTTGGTATGCACTGCCTGTTGTAAGCTACAAGTAGGAAAACTAACTCGTGATAACCATTAACGGTTTAGGAATACTCCTAGAGCACAATAATCTTCTAATTAAGAAAAATCTCCAATAACTTGTGAAAATCTTACAAAATAGAGGTTTAAAGATACGATAATTTCATATCAAAGTTTGCTCGGAGTTGTTTCAATTTTTATCGCTATTCTGATATGTGAGAATAGTCGATTGTTGAAGTGGTTTTAAACTAAATTTTGACGTTAGTTGTTGTCGTTGTCATTGTACTATGCGTAACTAAACCATCCATCATGGTCAGGATCATAGCTGAACAAACTTTGATACCTTATTAAAAAAAATCTAAACTCTATTCTGATATCTTACTAAAAGAAATTTAAGCTATGCTCTGGTACCATATTAAACACCTCTTTTGTTTACTAAAAAAATATAATTACTTATTTATGTAACTAAAGTTAAATGATTTCATGTTATCATTCAACAGAAACTATTTTAAGATAAGACTCATTTCATTCACAAAAATCATGAAGATACAAGGAGCCTAACTCTATTATTTATACAAGAGTCAAAGAGTCTATGAGCTTAAAAAATCTTATAAGGTGACCATTACATGTAATTCCATGACAGAAACAGTTCCATGATGCAGATATAGATGAATTTTATAATGTTTAACATACATTTCCATCATGATGTTAGTTCTTTCAACTTTCTTTTGCACGACAAAAAAATTATAGATTAACATTGGTTATATAACCATGATCGTAATGTTAATATCATTTTTCACTGCTCTTGTATCGACCGTAACGGTTCACAGCCGTTATCATTGCAAAGTTTTTGTTGGAATTATCGAGCTGGTGGCCTCGGTGGCAATGTATGCTGCTACACTTGTAGTCGTGGTAAACTATATGTTTTGGTTGGTTAACATGTTTGTTTTGATCTCGATCATGTAAACAAGTGATCTTAACGAAGAGCATGGAGTTCATGTCGTTTTATTTATCTTTTTTCTCGTTTTTAGCTAGCGTGCTTTGGTTGGTTTATGGACTATTAAGTTACGATCTCCTGCTAGCTATTAGTGTTATGGCTTATGCACACTATATAAGTATTTAAATTCAGATTTTTTAAAAGTAAACATTATTTTAATTAAAATCGATCGTTGATTTTTTATATTGGATTTTTTATTGTTATTATAAAAGTTACTGAATTTGATCATTTTGCCTTTAGGACTTTTGCAACTCGAACTTTACTGCAAATATAAGAAAAAAATGACTGAAAAAAAAGGACCGAGCGAATAATATTTAGAGAAGAGCAATAGCACGCGACCAATGAAAATATCAATGGGAAGTCTTGAACTTATACTGTTTAATGCTCTAGGTGTTACATATCAATGTCGGTTTAAATTTATGATTATATTCGAATTTATGTTTTTTATATATTAAAAAATATTAATCAAGTTAAATTCAAATATTATTTACTATTATAATTTTTTATAAGATTGCAAATGGAGTACTTTTGACTTTTTTTGCTTAGGTAGTCATTTGACTTAAAATATGAAAATATGGACGAAATCAAGATTCAACATTAGATAATCAAATAATAAATTTAAAAATTACAAAAGGTTTATTAAGTTTTAAAACTTAAAATAATAATAAAAGGGTTATGAATAATATTTATTTATGTGGATGTCTATCATAATAAGAACTCTATGTACTGTTTATGCCTATAAATAGATGAGTTTGTGAAGGCATTGTACACAAGTCAATATTTTGAATAATACAAATATCACTCTTTTTATTTCCCTTTGTTCTTTTATTCTTGTTCTTCATTCTTGTCTTAGTTTTTCTTTACTTTATTCACAACAAAAAGATATAATTTATCTAATATTTAAACTTGAACTTAAATTAATATTAAATTAAAAAATTATGGGTATACATTTATTTTATTCGATTCAATTCTCACTAGATTAAATATTTAATAATTTTTTATTTTTTAATTTATATATTTATTTTTTAGACATCAAATAAATTTAATCGAGATCAAATAATTATGTAAAAATTATTTAATTTTAAATTTTTATAAGGCAAAATTGTATATAATTAAAAATGATTTTTATACACGAGTTTAATTAAAAGTGAGTTTAATATAATTCTTTTAATAAATTATTTTTTATTTTTTATTTACCCATTATATATAGAATTCATGTTTAATCAAGTGTTAGTATAAAATCCACTTTTAATCGAATGCAATTTTAATTTTATATGGACTAAAAAAATATTTTTTACGTATTATCAATTAGATTTTACTTTTTAAATAATTTTTGAAAAGAAAATATTTATTTAATTTTTGAATTTCTTTTTTTTTGTGTGTGTGTGTATAAATCGTGTAGGTAGTGGTCTCACGTGCCTTGATATGGGTTTGTTTAATAATTCATCACCCGACGACGACGACAAGTTCTATTACTTTCTTCTTGCCTGTGATGGTCGGAACCGCCTTGAATACCAAGTGCCGGCAACGTACTTTCTGGAATTGTTTACAATCGTGCGTTATCGACGCGAAGAAAAGTGAGCTAACGGGGGAGGATGGGATTGTTTTTGCTGCCAAGACAATCGGGAAAAAAAAAATAAAGAAATGGAGGTCCGTGGTTTAAGAGGGGCAGAGCTTTGGGCGTCGACTATAATCGAACGAGTCAAAACAGGGCGTCTCACACCGATCGCCGTGTCGCCAAAACTACGAGTTTATGATACGGAATACGGATTTCGGGTGGGGAAGGCCTCGCAAGGTTGAGTTGACACATATCGATTACGACTCAAATGGATGAATTCGACGCTTGTTTTCGAACAAAATTTGAAGCAACTACGAGTTTAGCAGTATTATTGTTTGCTGTTTGGTTTCTGCTATTATAATGGTGATCTATAGCTAGGGGATTGGTCAGGATGCTAGGAAATTTGTCGTCCTTATTCTCCCAGTTTAACATGGATCTGTTTTTTCAATAATAAACCTGGTTTTTTCACTGGATATAACCAGAATAATCTGCATTTGCTGGATATAATAGTCTAAGTTATGAACTAAGCAACAACGTCTCTGAATTCTTATCATACATGGTTCAAACCAGTAGGGTTAAGGTTCTCGTTTGCTGTCGAGTTTCGCCTCCTGGCTCAGTTTCCACAATCTCCGTGTCATTGCAGAATTATTGGGAATGGCCAATGGCTATCTTCAAGTGAGATTACAGATATACCACATCTAAACGTTTGTGGTCAGTGGTCATCATAAGAGAGGATGTATTCTACTTAGATAATTTGGGTTCGAACAATTTAATTTGTAAATGAATATAAGACTATCAATTTATATAAAGCGATTTGAACTCGAATTTCTTAAGATAAACATTTAATATTTTTTATAAATCTTAAATTTAATCTTAATCCTACGTAAAAGAGAAGGGAACGAGGGAAAAATTATACGGTGAACCTTGTTCATCACGTCATCCATGGTCTCAAGCAATCATGACCGTTGATCTTAATTTTTTTCCAAGTGAATCATCACCTCTTTCCTATATGGATTTAGTGGATGAGTGGTTATTAGGTGGTTATTTAAAGATCAACGGTCCAGATTGCTTGGATCATGGATGACTTGATGAACAGAATTCACCGTATAATCTCTCGGAACGAGGACTTAAAAAAAAAGTCGTGCTTTTGGTGAGTTTAATTTGTAAACGAGTATAAGGTATTATCAATTTATATCTATTTTTTTAATTTTATTATTCAAAAATATTTTAATTTGAATTATTTTTTAAATACAAAATTATATTGATTCAAATAAAAAAAGTAAATCATATGGTAAGGTAGTAGCAATTTCCTTTTCAATAACAATTTAACTTCATTGAACGTTAACAGGCCGAGTCAAATTCTGTCCCTTTTCATCTCCTCATTGAACGTTTCAGATGCTAAGTTAACGAACAGGGAAATCGCTTTCATTAAACTCAAAATATCCAAAAAAACAAAGAAATCTCTTTAGAATCAGCCAGGTATCTCTTGAATTCATCTTTTTCAATTTAAGTTCGAAATTCATCTTCGAATCACAACGATCAACTGCCAGTTATTTATTTCAATTTATATAGCAAGCAAAGGAATCTATCATTTTTACTGTTCGATTGTTGTCACTCTCATTCTCCAGAAGCGGGAAAATCCGGTTGAGTTTATTTTGCTGTTCTATTTTCCTTCGCGCTTAGCAATGGATGCATTGTTGCTAATGTTATACACTTTTCATGTTTGTTAAAATTTCTGAAGGGAAATATTATACTGATAATTTTCTTTTATTAATTTATCATTGACGTTGTGATAAATAGCTAACAGTATGAATTACGAGTGTTTTCAGGTGTAATCGATGTCAATGTCCATTACAAAAGGATTGAATTCATTTAAGCGTAGGGTATAATTTTAATGATTTTAATCAATTTTTTCTTTGTTCTGATTCAAGTTCGAAAAATTCAATTTCTTGTATATTATTTTGCCAGAAACTTTTTTTTTTCTTTTCCTGGTAACTTTTTGTGGTAGTTTTGATTTGAAATTGTTTATCATTTGATAATGCAGTTCGATCCATTACTGGCGGGATCTAAATACGATTCTGATTTCTTGAAGGAATTCTACATTCCTGCTTATATATTTAATGATGAAACAAAGAGCTCCGATGACACCGATCCTCCTAAATTTCCGGTGCTAGTTTTTATCAACTCCAAAAGCGGTGGTCAGTTGGGTGGTGATCTTATTCAAACATATAAAACTGTCCTCAATGAATTTCAGGTAGCTTTAGGGCTTGTTTAGCATAGATTTAGCTGTACTTATTCCAAAAGCTAATTTTGGCAGCCAAAGTGTTGCTGAACACATTGATTTGGCTGCCAAGGCTTTTGAACCATATCAATAGTATCTCACGTAGCGTATTGGATATTTGTTTGGGGTGATATTGGTGCGACTGATTTCAGGTTTTCGATGTGGGGAAAGAATCCCCTGATAAGGTGCTTCGTAGGGTTTACACCAGACTGGAAATACTTAAAAAAGAAAATGATGAATTTGCTGCAAAGATTGATGAGAGATTAAGAATAATTGTAAGTCAAGCCTGCCAGTTAAGTCTCACAGGGTTTACATCAGTGGCTCAGTGCATTTTATTATTTAATTATCTTTTACTCCTTGCACCTTACATCTAGCTTGATCTTTAGGTTGCGGGTGGTGATGGAACTGCTGGCTGGCTTCTGGGAGTTGTTTGTGATCTTAAATTGCCACATCCACCTCCGATAGCTACAGTTCCTTTGGGAACCGGAAACAATCTGCCTTTTGCTTTTGGCTGGGTAACAATTTCTTGCTTTTGTTAGTCCTAATCAAGTCACATAATGGGGCTTCAAGTGTCTTTGATATGTTTTCTTACATAGAACAATGAATAAACGTCATGTTCTTTTAATTAGCTTGGTACTAGGATCTGAATTTTTCATATATCAGCTTTGCTTATAGTTGTCTTTTCAATACGGGCCAAAACAAGTTCCCTTTAGGGAAATTTGTAAACTCTGCTGATAGTTCTTCCCTTTCTTGATTGGCATTGTAATTGGCAGTAGGAATCTGCTGGAATCTTTACATCATGATTAATCTCCAATAGCCTATGAGAGATATTGAGTGCTTATCTAAGTTGCAGTATTTTAAATAACAGGGAAAGAAGAATCCTGGGACTGATCGTAATTCTGTGTTGTCATTCCTGGAACAAGTAATGGGCGCAAAGAAAATGGAGATTGACAAGTAATGTAGTTGACACGACTCTTTTCTCCCTCTCTCCCTCTCTATAGGGATATAATGTCACAACTTGGAAGAAATTCTTCTCCCAGCATTTACATTAGTTTTTGTATTAAATTATTGGGTAGACTAATATATAAAACTTTGATTAGTTAGTGGTATATGTATTTTTGTTGTTCAGTTGGCATCTTCTTATGAGGATGAGAATTCCCAAGGAAGGTTCTTGTGATCCTATTGCACCTCTTGAGCTTCCACATTCTTTACACGCATTTCGCCGTGTCTCTCCAACAGATGATCTGAACATGGTAAGACATTCTACCAGTAGCTCTTGGTCCCCTTAGAGTCATTTCTCTGTATCACTCTATTTTCCCACAATTAATATATGTAGTATATTTTTTGCTTGTTACCTACAAGTTGAATCTTAGTTATCCAATATCCATTTTCTAATTTCAGATGATTTTTAAAAATATTTTTTCCAAATATTTTTAGTAGTTCATAATCCTTCCTAGAGTCTTCGGTCTAATTGCAGTTTTAAGTTCCCTACATGATACTTAAGATTTATAAAGCTTAAGGTTGTATCATTTAACTTACAACTGAAGCTTAAAATACCTTCTTCTGATTGCAAATGATCTTCATTTTATTTGTCTCTTCATACAAATGAACATTTCAGTAACCAATAATCTTTCAGGAATCGTTGGTCTAACTTGATTCTTAATAAGAAAAAGATTGCAATAGGTGTAAAGCATCATTATAACTTCTATTTTTGTATTGGTTTGCATTCTCCTATAAAAAAGTTTCTTATTTTCAGGAAGGTTACCATACATTTCGTGGGGGATTTTGGAATTACTTCAGCTTGGGTAAGAGTACATTCCCTGGGCAAAGTATTCAAAATGTTTTGTTGCTAACATGAAACTATTGTAATCTTCATACGTATTATCTTATAAATGTGTTCCATCAAAAAGACAAAAAAAGTATCTTATAGTTGTGGATGCCTTCAAACTGCATTTTCTTTTGTAATGATATTTTCATGTGTACTGTATCATACTTTCTAATATCATAAGCTCTTTTTTAGTTTCCTTTTACATTCTGTTGTCTAATGAAAATTGAACAATCTTGTAAAAAAATATACAATACTGTATACGATATGATTGAACAAAAACTTTGTGAAATTTAAGGTTTTCTTATGCGTCTAGATCCATTTTACTACAGGTTGAACTATTGTTTTGAAATTAGAAGAAATGTGTTTGTTGAGTCCTTTAGTTTCATTTTCAACGTTTGTCTATATCTCCCTCCATTTTTTTCGGTTTTGGAAAGTTTTAGGCTAAACAAGGGAAATTCCTTCCTCTGGTCATAGGTAGAAAGGCATGATTCAATCGTTGTTCCTCGTGTAACCTCCAAATAACTCAACTGCTAAACTAGTTGCCACTTTCATTGCTATATCTATCTTAAGATCCAATTATGAATGATAGATTTGGTCATTCTCACCCTCTTTTAGCTGGATTATCAGTTTTATTTCTAACACGAAAAGTTGATGACCGGTTAATCCATTAATATTGTTGTAATGGTGCCTGCAGGAATGGACGCTCAAGTATCTTATGCTTTTCACTCTGAGCGAAAGTTGAATCCAGAAAAGTTCAAAAACCAGTTAGTTAATCAGGTATTCTTCTGTTGCAGTGTCAACAATGGATGAACAATGCAGTCAAATAATCAGCTTATTAATGTGAAACTTTGAGGAAAAAGATAGTCTGCTATTCTGCCACAATAGAGCTCTTGAGTTTTCATTTCTAGAGTTTGTTCACCTGGATTTCAACTTCTGGAATGTCTATCATAACACAGCAAGAGCACATCAGTTTTTCCCTTTTTGTTTCTTTTGCGTTCATCCTCAACAATTTCATTTTTCTCAGTAAGACTAGCATTTTGAACTCAAAAATGGTTGCAACTATCTTGATGACCGAGTACGGATTCATGTGCTGTATAAAAGCATACTTTTTTTGGTGGAATATATACATCTGTGTGCGCGTTTGTGTTTCTATCATTCTATGTGTGTAGATAGTTACATTATCTCTATCTTGCTTGTCTTCGACACTGAAATTATCCCTCAGAAAGATATGCCAGTTACTGAATTTTGATGTTCTATTTTCTTTCCAACAGGGCACTTATGCAAAGCTCGGTTGTACACAAGGTTGGTTTGCTGCTTCTGTTTTTCATCCTATGGAAACGTACGTAAGCTTCATTGCTTTTACATTTGATCGTTCTCTAAAGTAAGCTCGGTTGCTTTTATCTTTTGTGTGTCATGGTAAAAAATTTCCTTTTTAAATAAAAGATGAAGCCCTACTATCGAGTTTTATGTATTTTTCTTGCATTGAAAATACATTATTTCCCTAATTAATTCCTTGTTAATGAAAAATGAACTCTAAATTCAAAAGGAAAAGAATGAGGAAGCTTACGGTGTTAGAGTTTATAATATGAGAAGTATTCATAGAATCTGTTCCATAAATATTACCTCCTTCCATGTAAAAATGGAATTTTTTTTGCTTTCATTTTGTGATAGATTGCAGCACATTTGCAAACATTTATCTTTTATCTTCCATGTTTTTATAATTTGACTGGATACAATAGACTCTCTCCCCGGATAATTTCATCTCTTTTCTTAGCAATTCAAAACTTTTACAGGAATGTTGCCCAGCTTGCAAAAGTGAAAGTCAAGACGAAAAATGGTTCATGGCATGACCTCAAACTAGCACCCAGGTAAGTTTCATTTGGTCCAACGTATATTTGCTGGCTTTAGACATATTTATTAGCTTATATGTGAAAGAAAAGATCTGTTCAGACCAAAATTTTCATTTAGACGTATTGTAAGAAAAAATATAGGATTGATCACAAGATTCACAACTTGCTTCAGGTTTTCAGCTTAATATCCTATTACTGCTTCGTTGTAGGAAGCCTCTAACATTTCTTCTAATGTCCATGGTTCCCCTCACCCCAAACTTGAACAGCATAAGGTCGATCGTTTGTCTCAACTTGCCTAGTTTTTCTGGTGGTCTAAATCCTTGGGGTACGCTGAGTCGTAGAAGATCGTGTAATGTTAGTTCCAATAATATTGATGATTTGTTCTATACATTTCCTTTTCTGTCAAAGAAATATGGATCAACTTTGCTCATATAAATCTGATGAATTATTGAATCTCAATTGATTTTACAGAAAGACTTCACTCTGCCTTATGTAGACGATGGCCTTCTCGAAGTTGTTGGTTTTAGAAATGCTTGGCATGGACTCGTCTGTCTTGCTCCAAAGGGCCATGGAACTCGACTGGCACAGGTAACTTAAACGAAACATAATCAGAAGTTTGTACCATATATATCGAATCGAATTGATGATTTTAAATTTGTAAAATAAAATTTTCCTTAATTTTATTCTTAAGATGGCTAGTTAATATATACAAGAATTAACCTAACCTTCTAGGTAACTATATTTTAATAAAAGATCACTTTCCATAAGTATAAGATACAAACTATATTTTAACCTTCTAGGTAACTAATTAATAGAAAATGTAAAACCCTAGACATAATATTCTAATAAAAGATCACTTTCCATAAGTATAAGATACAAACTATATTTTTATATTTAACATTCCCCTTCAAGTTGGGTCATAGATATTGATCATGTTCAACTTGTTGCATAGATAAGTGATTCGAACTCTATTGAGAGATTTGTTGAATATGTCACCTGGATTTTGTTATTTTATTACTTTTGTTAATGATTACTTTAGAATGATTGGACTTTATTTAATGAAATCTCGTTCTGAATTTTTAACTTATTTCTCTTCCTTTTGTGCTGAGATTCGTACCTAATTTGGTGAGTCTGTCCAAAATTTGAGAAGTGATAATACCAAATAATATGTTTTCGGTCTTTTTCAAAAATATATGGTATCAGATCAAAAATATATTGTATCAAAAAACAGTTCAGATGCAAGGATCGACGGCTGGGATAGATCAATCAAAAATCGAGAAAAATGGAATTTTTTTCGAATCGAAACAACCTAAAAATATTTTAACTTTGTCGAAAAAATATTTTAGAGAAACCTAGACAACTGATATCATGTAGAATAACCTAACATTCTAGGTAACTAATTAATAGAAAAGGTAAAACCCTAAATATAATATTCTAATAAAGTTCAATTTTCATAAGTATAAGATACAAACTATATACTTATATTTAATAAAATTATATATTCATGGAAAATAGGCTCACCGGATCCAGTTCGAGTTTCACAAAGGTGCTGCAGATCATACATATATGAGGATCGACGGTGAACCTTGGAAACAACCATTACCAGTTAATACTGATACTGTTGTTGTCGAAATATCTCACCATGGACAAGTCAACATGCTTGCAACCGGCGATTGCCTATCCAAAAGTGTCAATGATATCTCATCAAGTAGCCATCATAGCCAACAAAGTGATGAAGATGATTACAGTGATGAAGAATCCGAACACGACGCGGATGAATTTCGAAAATTCGGTGCTGCAACCACATTCAAAATCCCTGATGATTTCGATATCTCTCGTCTGAGTTAAACTCTCAGCACTTCATTTCTTCTAATCATTCAGTCATTTTCTGCAGTTAGTCATTTTCTTTTCTCAATATTGTTGTAAAATATTATCATTCAGGCATGATTAAATTGCAATCATTTTGATAACTTTAGATCTCTAGACTAATAATATTAAACATGAGAATATATAAAATTATAAAAAAATAATACAACTAATATAAATTAGGTATTTATTCTTTTGAAAAGGAAAATGAGAAGTTTTTAAGTGAAATCTAATATAATTACCGTTGAAATCTTAACCCTAAATATTAAAGCTCCTAAACTAGCATGAAATTGAAATATTCTTACATGGTAATTAGTGCTTGTTTGTTTTTTAGGTGACGGTGGTAGGTGCTTCAATTGGATGGTCATAAGAGGGCAAACAACAATTTACCACGTGAATAACTACAACACATTCTTTTCGAGATATATTTATTTTAGAGGAATTTATTAGGATGTTAGTTTATTTATTTTTAATTAATATTTTTAAATATATTATATGAATAAGTCATGAGATAAATAAAAAAAAATAAAATCTCAAATTTATTGAATGATGAAGTAATGATTATTTTAGTCTTCCAGGTTATAAGAATGATTTTAAATTTTATATTCATAATAGATTATAAGATAAAGATGAAAATAATTTTTTAATGAGAATAGATGTAAAAAGAGTACCCTTCGTACCCTCTTCACCCAATTATGAATCAAGTGAGATCAATTTAAGTTAAATTTATGTTTTACATTAGTATTTTTATCCAAATTCGATTCTAAATATATTTTTAAAATTTTGATCAATACTTTATCATTTTTTGAATAAATGATTAAAATTTTATTTATCCAAAAAGAATTACATAGAAAAACTAACAAATAGACCAATTTTAAAATAAGAAAAAAATTATACAATATTTCATTCAGAACATAAACTAAAACTTTACCATTTTTTTATAAAACAGAAAAATAAAAACATTCTTAATATTAAGATTTCAAATAAAATAACGTAAATATCATAAATTATTCAATTAATTAATATTAAAATTTTAACTCATACAAAATCATATAATATTTTTTAATTTATTTTAATAAAAACACAATAACAAATCTTCAGTCTTAAACTGAGAAAACAAATGTGATGTTAAACCCTAGGATAATAGGGGAGCAAGTAAACAATTTATTGAACAATCAAGGGCAAGTAAACAAATGTGATGTTAACCTCCTTCTTCGTCTCTACAGTCCCCAATATATATAGTTGCCGTAGCATCAACGTGCACCACTTCCGTCTTCTTCGGTCTTCCCCAACTGAAGTCGGTGTCGTAAACACGAAACTTAGGGGAGCCAGCCACCGTGAAAAGACAACCGCTTTCAGATATTTCAATCCAATTACTAACCCACTTCTCAGCTCCTCTTAACGCATCCTTTTTAAATTCCTCGACACTGTTTCCAATGGTTTTTGTAGCAGAAACCACCCATCCTCCCCCGCCAATTCACTCCCCTTCATTTGAACAAAACCTGTTTCCAGACAATTGGCCAAGTGTGTCGCCGGTATAGATAATTCCGGAAGGTTTCGACAGTCTGCCAGGAAGCCAAAGTAGTAAAATTCGTCGGTAAATTGTTGATGCTTTAGGCTGGCACTAAGCTGTTGGGTTTTGATCAAACAAGTCCACACCAACGCACTCTACCGCGAAAGTCGATGCGCGTGGTAGCTCTGCTCCATATTTTTCTATACTCCGATTCAAGACATGACGCTTGAGTCTCTCGATATCGGCCCGACAGATGACAAGTGTGGTTCGAACCTTGTCTGCAAAAACGTCGCGGAGGACTTGTTCCTTGTCGTTATCGTCCTCCGGTTAGAAGTACAACTCCACCAATCGTTTAAGAGAACTGACTCAATCCCGCAAGGGTCTTTTTCCTGAATCACGCTCCTCTCTAAGAACGGCAAGCTTGGTGCTGAGTTTCCATCTGACCTAAAAACGGACGCCCAAGATTTCATGAAGTGATTGAACGACCTTCCATCGGCTGCCACATGGCAAAACGTGATCCCTATACTTATCCCGGAGTTAGGAAACACGGTGATTTGCAAAGCAAGGAGTGGCTGAACACGGTTGTCGCTCACCACACGTGCATGTAGCAGCTGTTGGTTAAATATACCACAAAACAGGGCGTTAGCACTGACAAGAAAAATTAAAGGAACGAACTGATAGAAAGTTTGATCATGTCATGGTATGAAGGCCACTACCTTAGAAACAAATCGCCCCGATGTGTGTACTCGCTACTTTAGGCGGTTGCCCTCGAAGGTTAGCACGGTCCTCCAAACAATGTACACCCAAAGTTTGGAGTGGACTGTAGAGGAAATGATCGTCGGAATCGGAGTCGACGGAGTCGAACAGAATGATGCTCTCAAATTCTCTCTCAAGTAAGACAGATGAACTCTGAATAGGATGATTAAAAATGAGAGAAAAACATCTTATTTATAGGTTGAAAGCAAGGACAAATCTGTCCGAGAATCAAATAAAATCTGATTTAAATTTAAATTTTAAATTTAATATCAGATAATTTCTATCCAAAAATAGTAGATTTGCTAATCGAAAATATCCATTTAAATCTCGGATAAAATCTATTCAAAATTAGATTTATTAACAGATAAAATCTAATTAAATCTCAGATAATCTGTTAATATCTATCTAAAAATAGTAGATTTTATAACCGAAAATATCCATTTAAATCTCGGATATTTTGTTATTAAATCTATTCGGTTAAGTATTTAAAATTCAAAGAGAATTTTAAATCAACTGAATTGCTCTCATACAATTTATAAAAACAAAAGTGTGGGATTCAAGCATTACACATTTCCAACAGCAGCTCTGGGACAAAGGGGTGGAGATCTCGGACATCTCGAACATGGTAGCCTATGTTTCGATCGAAATCGGCAGAACACTCTGCAATATGAAATGGATGGAATCGCCAACCGTGTAAAGGATATGGGGTTTTTGTGGCGACGGAGGGCATACGAGGTTGCCGGCGAATGGGAAAAAGGCCTTCAATGTAAGAGATAGAGATGATTTGAGGGAAGGGAGGATGGATTGCGTGAACTGGAGAGTGGACAAAAAGGCATTTCTTAAAAGAATAGGCGTTGCATGGGACCGGCAAAAAGCCATGGAAAATCAAAGAAAGAAAGCGGAAGGGAGGTATTTGGCACAGATCCTGACGGAGGAGAAACATGGCTACGGTCGACGACTTTGACTGTGCAGGGTCGGCTGGCCATTTTTATTCTCTTGTTTAAGTTGTAAGCTTTTACTTTGGTGAAGACAATCCTTTACAAAAGGTGGCTTTAAATAGGGTGTAAATTGTGTACCCTTCCCAATGTTTTATTTATGCTTTTGTTTTAAGACAGAGGTTTAGTGTTTTAATTTAGGAATTTTGTTTCGAGTTTAAAAAATTAGAAGTATGGTGTATTTTTTCGTATAAGATTTAAGGTTTAAGATATTAAAAATAACGGTTAGAGTTTAAAATTTAATTTTTAATAAATTTTTAAAGAAAACATAAAAGAATGCACAAAAAAAAGACATAAGATTTTTACTCCTTTAAATACAATTATATTAAATCCAAACAAAGAGATTCGGACAGATATAACTATTTTAAAATTTCTCCATGTTTTTTATTTTATTTTTTATATATAAACACTAAAAATATTAAAATTAAATTTTAATTTTTAATCTTAAATTTTATATCTCACTCTACATCTTACCCTCTAAAAAATACATCTTACTCTAAATTTTTAAATTTTTGATAAAAAAAACTTAAACATTAACTTTAATTTCTAATATAAAAATATAAATAAAGACACCAAAAATTAAATAATTTCTATTCCCAGGACAGGTTTCGATCCTATTATATATGTTTATCATGTTGAGCATATCACTTTTTGTGTTAAAAATATATTTATAATATATTCGAAAGGAATTTGTTTTAACTAATTATAAAAGTGAATACTTTTTTAAAGATGATGTAGAAATATTAAATTTTATTTTTCTACTTTGAAGTTTATTTTTTAAATAATTTATAATATGATAAAACTATTCCAAATTTCAAACAAATATAAAATATGAAGCATTTGCCAACTGAAGTATTGTCACACCTGTTATAAAATACATATATGACTCACATGGGAGAATATATTATTTAATTTTTAATAAATAAATTTGGAATAAAAGATGCCCACAATTTGGAGGTTAATTAATTTAAAATTAATATATCTAATATTGAATAGCTGTCACAAAAATAAATAAATATGTAACGCCAGACATATTTTAATATGAAATATTTTTAATTTTTTAATAATTAAATAAAAACATAACAATTAATATAAAAAATATTTTAATATATAAATTTATTAACTCGATTAACTCGAAATTTTTAGGAATGCTCACCTAGCTAAATCTGTTTCAAGGCTTTGCTCATAGAAGCCGTAGAATGCTTCCATTTCCTCTCTTTTAAGCGCCAAACCGATCTCTATACCTCCTTCTTCGTCTCTACTGTCCCCAATATATATAGCTGCACAAGCATCAACGTGCACCAATTCCGTCTTCTTCAGTCTTCCCCAACCGAAATCAGTGTCGTAAACACGCAACTTAGGGGAGCCAGCCACCGTGAAAAGACGATCGCTTTCGGATATTTCAATCCAATTACGAATCCACTTCTCGGCTCCTCTTAATGCACCCTTTTCAAATTCCTGGACTCTGTTTCCAATGGCTTTCGTAGCAGAAACCACCCCATCCTCCCCCGCTAATTCACTCCCCTTCATTTGAACAAAGCATAATGCTAGACAATTGCCCAAGTATGTCGCCGGTATAGATAATTCCGGACGGTTTCGACAGTCTGCCACGAAGCAAAAGTAAAATTCATCGGCATATTGCTGATGTTTTAGGCTTGCGCTAAGCTGTTGGGTTTTGATCAAACAAGTCCACACCAACGCACACGCTACCACGAATGTCGATGCGCGAGGCAGCTCTGCTCCATATTTTTCTATACTCCGATTCAAGACATGACGCTTGAGTCTCTCAATATCGGCCCGACAGATGACAAGTGTGGCTCGGACCTTGTCTGCAAAAACGTCGCGGTGGACTTGTTCCTTGTTGTTATCGTCCTCCCGGTTAGAAGCACTCCACCAATCGTTTAAGAAAACTGACTCAAGCCCGCAAGGGTCTTTTTCCTGAATCACACTCCTATCTAAGAACGGCAAGCCAGGTGCTGAGTTTCCATCTGACCTGAAAACGGACGCCCAAGATTTCATGAAGTGATTGAACGACCTTCCATCGGCTACCACATGACAAAACGTGACCCCTATACTTATCCCGGAGTTAGGAAACACGGTGATTTGCAAGGCCAGGAGTGGCTGAACACGGTTGTCCACCAAACGTGCTTGTGGTAGCTCTGGGACAAAGGGGTGGAGATCTCGGACATCTCGAGCATGGTAGCCTATGGTTCGATCGAAATCGGCACAAGACTCGGCAACGATGAAATGGACGGAATCGCCAACCGTGTAAAGGATATGGGGTTTTTGTGGTGACGAAGGGCTTACGAGGTTGCCGGCGAATGGGAAAAAGGCCTTCAATGTAAGAGATAGAGATGATTTGAGGGAAGGAAGGATGGCTTTCGTGAACTGGAGAGTTGAGACAGGCAATTCATAAAAGAATAGGCGTTGCATGGGACGGCAAAGAAGCCATGGAAAATCAAAGAAAGAAAGCGGAAGGGAGGTATTTGGCACAGATCCTGGCGGAGGAGAAACATGGCTACGGTCGACGACTTTGATTGTGCAGGTTCGGCTGGCCATTTTACAGCTGAGAGAGACTCCGGCGACAATAAACTCATAAAATTTCAGTAAAGCAGGTTGGAGAAAAGACAAATTCAATAAAGAGAAAGGAGACGAAAGCTTGGAGAAGATAAGCATGGAAAGTAAAAAGTGTATAATTAACGTTATGGGCCCCACAAATTTTTTATTGTTATATATAAACATTTAATTATAGTAATTTGTTTTTCTATTTATTTTTAGTTAAAAATTTTTATTTATTATTATTATTATTATTATTGTTGTTGTTGTTGTTGTTGTTGTTGTTGTTGTTGTTATATGCTTTAATTTTTTATTTTAATTATGAATAATTTATAATAAAAATAATATTTTTTCTTTTAAAATATATTAATATTTTGTTTTTATTTATTTTTTAATTTTATTATTTTAAATAAATTATATATTATTTTATATTTATTGTATCCTTACCGTATTTATATTTTATAATTTTTAAAATTATCATTTTTGTCCTTATTTTCGTATTTGTATCCGTTTCCGTATCCGAATCAGGGTAATATAAGTGAAGACAATCTTTTACAAAAGGTGGCTTTAAATAAAATTTTATTAATACAAACAAATAGATTCGGACAGATACGACTCTTTTAAAACCTACCTCATATTTTTTTTATTTTTTATGTTTTAATGTTAAAATATTAAAATATATTATTTTTTAAAAATTTAAAACTATATTTTAATTTAAATTTTTAAAATTTAAATCGTAAGTTCTAAAATTTAACTTTATTTTTAATATAATAAAAACAAAAAATATATAGTCGATGACTTCTATTCCCTAGACTGGTTTCAATTCTATTATATACATTAATTATGTGAAATGTATAATGTCACATTTCATGTTAAAAATTATACACAATTTATTTTGAAATTCTGGTTTTAAGAATGGTGTTTAAGTTTTTGCTAGATATATAAGGTATTTAAGAATTAAAATTAAATAATAAAATATATTTTAAAAATTAAGATAACTTTTTATATCATAAGTAAAAGACATCGACACGATAATTTTAGTTAAAGATGATATTTATAATTAATATTTTTTATTAGTTTTTTTTATTAAATTTACCATATATATTAATAATTTTTTTTGAAAGAAATTTACCATACATTTTAATTTTTTTTTCAAATTTACCATACATATTAATAATTTACCATACATGTTTGAATCAGCCTAAAATTTCTTCATTGTGTCGGTGTACCTGCTCATGCTAACCTTTCACGTGGTGGTTCCTGGAACCGATAGAACCCCACGTGTTTCCACATAGCCTTAGTTTATTATATTTTTGTTGTTTTTATTAGGGGTGATAACGAGTCGAGTCGAGCTCGGTTCGGTTCGAAAACATGTATATTTGGGTTCGATTTGACTCTAGGTTCGTTGAGCTCAGAATTTCAGACTCGAACTCAGCTCGAAAATAATATTACTGGATTCGGCCGGGTTTAAAATTTATTGGGCTCGGTTTGGTTCGAAATAGATAATTTTCTATATTATTTTTATTATTTATTTATTTATAGTTCATTGTTTATGTATTATTTATAGTTTTATAAATTTATTTTAGTTGATAATATTTATTTTATTTTATTTATTTTTAGTAGATTTACTTTTAATTATTTTATTATTTTTTTTGCTAAACAAATTATTTTTAATATATATAAATATATATATACGTATGTTTATGTATAATTATTTCGAATCTGTTCACGAGCTTTTCGAGCTGAGCTTTGATCGAGCCAAGCCCGAGTAGCTCGCGAGCCGGTTAGGCTCATTATCACCCCTACTTCTTCTAGTTTCAAAGTTTAGTCTAGATTAATCCAGATCGATCTGCATCGTATATTTAGTTTTTGTGAAAAAGTTTCTCAGTAAAGTTTTTTACATACACAACATATCAAATCTGAAACTTACTTAAGCGAAACCAATTACTACTTAAATTAACCTATTAATTAGTTCTTTGTATTTTAATATTAAAATTTAAATTATAAAATAATTACTATTGAGTAATAATTAAAGCATGGTAGGTTGCGTTAAATTATGAAAATAATCTAATTTAAATTTTTATTTTAGAATATAAATGATTTTTATTTATATTTAAAAATTTAAATAATTTTAACTGTACAAATAAAAAAATGACATTTGTACATGACCATTTGAAAGAGAACATTATGTACAAATGATATTATTTAAAAATTTTATAATTTTTTTTTTAAAAAAAAACTTTACTTTTATATGATATTTTTTCTTAAATCGTCATGCGCAGGTGAAGTTCTCTTACTTTTTTAAACCTTAATTTTTTTAAATAAACTTATATTTTGGTTAATAAAATGTTTAATCAGTTAACCGGGTTTTTTTTTTAATATGATCGGATTAATCTTTCAAAACTTTTTCCATCATTTTAATGTAAATAGACATTCGATGGTTGGATTATTCACTTAACATTTGAAACAATTTAAAAAAAAATAGGTCCAAAAATTAAACTTGAACAAAAAAAAATATATCCTTCTAAAATATGTATCGGATTCACGACCCAACTTTCAAAACTCGAAACCATCTCATCTCTTAAACTAAACTTGTCAAATATTTGTTAGTGACAAAGTTTAATAATTTTAAACTAATGTTATGAACCTAATTATAAATTAATTGTCATGAGTTAGTGACATGGGATGGTCGTAGAAATAAACGTGCATCACTGTGGCCGTAACAAAGTGTCCATAAATATTTACAGTGACGTCCTCCAAATCTATAATATTTACATTGACGCCAGCATAGACAACCACTCCGTTTAATCCTCTACACCTTCAAACTTAACCAAGTGGCCCAAAATCCAAACTAGCAGGATCCTGCAACAAGATAGGGTTTATTAGATGAACTTTAACGGTATTTAACCAGATAATTAACTAATTTAAATCTAGAATTATATATATTTATAAAAATAATTTTTTATTTAATTTATTTTAACGTGATCTATATTTCCTACCACGTATAGCGTAAATACCATAGATACGTGCATGAAGTGCATTAAATAATGGACCGACTCCAATATCTTGTAATAAAAATATTTGAAAATTAAATTTTAACTTTAATTTTTATATCTAAACATTAAATCTTACGCTTTAAAAAATACATTAATATTCAAACATTACGAACAAAATATATGTGAACTCCTAAACTTCTAGCTTACAACTACATTAATATTCAAAGTTTGTTGGTGACCCCTTACAACTATAAATTAAGCAACAAAATTTTCATTACAACTACCGTAGATACACATATTGTTTTGGTCAACTTTAAAGACATGGATTCATGCATGTCTATAGATGGAGAGATTATTAGATGAACCCTGTTTATCACGTGAACTATGTTCATCACGTTATTTGTGATCTAAGCAATCAGGACCGTTGATCTTTAAATAACCACCTAATAGCTACCCATCCACTAAGTCCATGTAGAAAAGAGGTGATGATTCAGTGAAAAAAATTAAGATCAACGATCCTAATTAATTGGGACCATAGATGATGTGGTGAATAGGGTTCATCCAATAATATTTTCTATAGATGCCAATCTCATGCATAAGCAAACATTAGATTTGCGACAAGTATGTATGTACATATGTAAGCATAGATTCAATTATGAACCAGTTCTTACCAAAAAAGGAAAGAGTAAATCAATGTGACGAACTAATGCATGATGTTTCCCCGACCATGGTCTAGGGGGTGACATTTTAGACACATTTTCATTTTTTATACATTGGAAAATATATATTATGGGAAATGATGATCAAAATAAGGGACGTGTCATCATGATGCACGTTGCTTGATGCTGTTTCTAAATTAAGATGTTTCTAGACGAGCAACAGGGAGACAAGGGATTCATTAAGACAATTAAGACCTGGTTTTACAGACAAGTTTTCGTGTTAATCATGTCATAATTAGAAGCGTTTGCAAAATCCCAGGGTTAACATTTGTAATACTGGTGTTATGTTTGGTTTATTGAAGAATATTTTACTGCAATATGATTCAATCGATAACGATTGTTGGTGGGTTCATTAGTCGATAAACGAGACAAGATAGATTGTGAGTTATTTGAATTAGATTCAATCAAAATTTAGTTAAAGATAATTTTATTGAACTCGACTCAAATTTTTAATGAGTCAATTTAAGGTACTTGACTAGAAAATATAATGTATTATTTTTTTTATAATTTAAAATTTAAAATCTTAAACTTAAAACCCTAAAATATAAACCCATAAACATAAATTTAAAATCTAAATCCTAAACTCTAAACTCAACAACATAAATCTCTAAACACTAAATTGACACCATATACCTTAAAATTAACAAGCTTGAGTTTATACAATTTGTATATCAACGTTTTTTTTTTCTGACATGATTTTAAATGAGACATGACAAATGATGATCTACTCGAGTTTGACATAATCAAAGATCAGTCAACACTTGACTTGATTGAGATCAAAAGAAACTCAAACTCAACTTAAGTTATTAACGAGTAGAGTTGAGATCAGATTTCTCAGACTCATTAAAAATTAATCAAGTTTAAATTCAACTCAAAATCTTAACGAGTCGAGTTGAATTCAATACTACTCAAATTTAATTCGACTCGTTTACATCACTGGAGATTATAAAGAATTTATACATAATTCTTATTGAACACGGATTTAACCATATAATTTTATTATAAGTATTTTATTAATTAAAATTAAAGAATACCCAAAGATATATTTAATTAAAATTAATTAAGAAATTTGGATATAAAAGGAAACAATCAACATGATGTTGAGGTTTGTCACAAAGATTATGCACTTTATTATATACTATATAATATAAAATCATTTGACCAGATTGTGTCATGTTAGATAGAAGGTGGATGAAGTTTCCCACCTGATTGTCAATGTGTTTGAATTAATCCAGTTTCCTTGAAACCTGGTTCCTGCTCCAAAACCAGCACCATTCTTAGAGTTAACAACTGTCCAAGCTAAGCAACACCACAAATTTTGAGAGGGAAACTGGTTGTATATTCGAACAAAAAAGGAAGGGGATGGTTGACTTTGTAGGTGGAATTAGACAGGACACCTGGTGTTGCTTTTGGTACACGTGCACCAAATCTAGTGGTTTGTTCTGAAACAGGGTCCAGCTAGGAAAGTGTTCACATAATGTCTTTGTTTACGGGGAAAGTTTATGCTTGTAATCTGACCCAAATGCTGATGAAAGGTAACGTAGATCAACACTTTTATGCTTGAAGTTCAAAATATGCAATGGAATAGTGTCACATTTTCCCACATTGTGCACACCGAAAAATTATTAGGTCAACCTTGTTCACCATGTCATCTATGATCCCAATTAGTCAGGACCGTTGATCTTAATTTTTTTAAGTGAATCATCATCATCTCTTTCCTACATGGACTTAGTGAGTGGGTAGTTATTAGGTTGTTATTTAAAGATCAACGGTCCTGATTACTTAGACTATAAATACGTGGTAAACAGGGTTCACCTAATAATCTCTGGACACCTCCCTTAACCACCGTTACCGCCCAATCATTTTCAAATGGACAAGTATGGTCAAACCACAAGTTTATTGAAGTTAATGTGAAATCGGGTGGATCGAGTGACGAATGGGCGATCGCATTCTTAGAATTATATATCATTTTGGACATAAAGATTTGTCTACACTCAACCTAATTACTCCATCAAAAGACCTAAATTGAATATTGAACCAATGAAGTTAAGGCAAGCCACCATCGAAATGTTTAGATAGGGAAGTCTTTGAAGCTATCACAAATCATCATCATTAAGAAGATAAGAAATATGGATTTTGATTCAAATGAAAATTTCAAAGTTGATCAACCAGTTTACTTCACTCATAATGGATTTGTCTTTTTGTACCTTTAGTGCAAAATTTCGATTGACATATGACATATGAAAAAAATAAATATCATCAAATTTAACGTATAAATTAATATATAAAATATTTTATTTTTTAAATTTGTACTTTCATGACCATAAATTGTAAACCAGTGGGGTTCTAGACAAGCGCGTTAGGAGCGACCGTACAGGGTCCCTGAAAAGGAGGAACCCAAAATTTTGATAAACTACATTTATTAGATGATATTAATCTCGAAATTCTACGTTATAATTATGTCCTAAATGTGTTAATTGATTTTAGAATCTTATTGATTATTTTGATTCCTATTGTTTCTATAGAACTAGTGATGTTCTGGACAAACGCAGTAGAAACGATCGTACAGGGACTTTAAAAAGAAAAATTACTTTTAAGGGTCACATTTTTAGAACTAGTAAAAGTTATAAACAATTACTTTTAAGGGACACATTTTAATAAATCGCACAGAGTCTTAAAATCTTTGAACCACCTCTCTCGTAAACGATAAATTTATTTTTTAAAGTGGAGCAAAAAAAATATAATTAAAAGATAAATGACTTTGGCCTTAACAACAACCTATCAAACAAGCTAAACTCTATTCCTATAAAAAAAACATTTCTTTTATTTATATACTACTATAAGAAAACCCATTTCTACGTAGACAATTAATAACTTAAACTTAATTTCATGTGCATTTATACTTCATAAAGAAATGAATAAATAGTATTATGTACGTATAAACCTAAAATGTACAAAGAAAAAGACACGTGTCATGAGGCCGGCACCAAACTCCATTGACTTCAATATCGGAAACACTTTTCTGCAAATTCCCAGTAATATATATAGGAAAGGTCATCGTTCCTTTCGGATCCACCGCTCAACACTTTTCGCCATTTTTTCTTCTACGACTCTATCCTTGTGCCGCCACTCACTTCTTCACGTAAAATTGAACATATCAGCTTCACATAATCAATGGGGAGAACTCCTTGCTGCGACAAAACTGGCCTTAAAAAAGGTCCATGGACACCAGAGGAAGATATCAAGCTTACTAACTATATTCAAATCCATGGCCCCGGAAACTGGCGTACCCTACCTAAGAAAGCTGGTATAAAATTGTCTCTTCTCTTCATATAAATCTACGTATAGTTTGATTCTGATCATGCTTGTATTTGAACTGTTTAGGGTTGGAAAGATGTGGAAAGAGCTGCCGCCTGAGATGGGCGAACTACCTTAGACCTGATATCAAGAGAGGAAGGTTTTCGTTTGAGGAAGAAGAGACCATAATTCAACTGCACAGTGTGTTGGGAAACAAGTATAATTTTTCTCTTGTTTATTTCAGTTGAAAACGGTCAATTTTTATGTTGTTGTGTTGCCGTTTTCGTGTATGAATTACGATATTGAACTTACCTATTTCAGGTGGTCGGCTATTGCCGCTCGCTTACCGGGGAGGACTGATAACGAGATCAAGAACTACTGGAACACTCATATAAGGAAAAGGCTTCTGAGGAATGGGGTCGATCCGGTGACGCATGCGCCGCGGCTTGATTTTCTCGACCTTTCTTCGATTCTGAGCTCAACGTTGTGTGATCAGTCGCATGTTAATGTGTCAAACTTGTTAGGTGCACAAGCTCTCTTAAACCCTCGATTGCTACAGCTAGCCAACACTATCTTGTCGTTAAAACAAGACAACCCGAAAATATTCTTGCAACATCTCCAGCAAAATCAACAGCTTTGTAATGATTCTCAAGAAAATCCTCCTCCTCCTCCCTTGGTACAACCAAATCAGCAGCTTCAAGTTCATCCCTCGACATCAACTACCGTTCCTTGTAGTTCAATGTTAAACCAAATGGAGCCCGTGTTATCATCTGGAGAAGGATTTTTCAGCTGCTCAAATTCCCAACAAGCATTCATTTCGCAGCCGAATCATGTCCAGCGTGGTCCAAATCCGAGGGTTTCCCTCGTGTCTGAAAATACGAACACCCGATCATTGGATGGTTACAGTCAGAATTTTAGCTTAGATTCTTTGAGTTCAACGCCGACGTTGAGTCCTACGCCTCTGAATTCGTCATCGACGTTTATCAACAACATCAGTAGTGTTGATGATGAGAGAGCAAGCTTCAGCAGCTTGCTCAAGTTTGAAATTCCTGATGGTTTGGATTTCAGTGAATTTATGTCTATATAGATTCTGATTGTTTTGCTTTGTTTATTTTTAATGGTTTCTGTGTTTGTATTGTTTTCTTTAAATATTAGTGTATATGTAAAAGGATGATAATCATACCATTGACTTTGTTCTACTGCATCATGTTCAGTGATTCGATTAACTATAATTTTTAAATCAAAAATTTTCTAAACACTTTAATTTGAATAAACTTTTTATTTTTCAATTTAACATGTTCAGCTCTAGGTACAGTTACCGGTTTACCTTAATTTATCGGGTATAGATCGTTTATCTCTTAACATATTTTAATTAGTGTTTCTACTTTAAATTATGGGTTTAAACCTTAAAGTTTAGGGTTTAAGATCAAGGGTTGTGGTTAGAGTTTATGAAATTAGGGATAGTATGTATTTTTTAAGGCGTAAGGTTTAGGTTTTAAGATATAAAAAATTAGGGTTAGGATTTAAAATTTAATTTTTTAAATTTTTTAATAAGAGTCCATGTTTGATCATGTGTGCAACACAACCCTTATAATTTAAGATTAATATTTAAAAAATTAAAAATATGATATATTTTTTAAGGTTTACAAAATTTATATTTTAAAATTTGTTATTTTTAACGTTTTTATATATAAAAAAAAGAGTGAATGTTAAAACTTCTAAACACAAACCATCATAAAATAAAAATGGCTGTTGGATGTGTAGGTCGTGGGTCTGCACCATCATTCACAAGAAAGACTAGAATTCCTGAGGCACTCACCCAGCCTGCCTGCCTTTCTTTCTTGTCCCTCCCTCTCCACCAAACGTAACGAATCTCTTCTGTTTCTCCAGGGTCACATCGCTTTCTACCATTAAGAAGACTTCTTGTACTAAACTTAATGATGCAGGTACCAAGAGTAAAAAAATGTCATCGGGTACCAGAGTTGAAACAAAAATTATAAAATCAAATCAAAACGAATTCAACTTAAATTAAAATAAAATCGTATGCTTTTAATTATATTTTTTATGTATCAAAATAAAAATTAGATTTAATTTTTAGGATCTAAATTTAGGGTATATTGTGTTTCTTTGGGTACATAATTTAGCTTTCAAAACACCATATGATCTTCCATGCCTTTTGAGTACATCTTCCCTTTTTCCTATAATGTTGCTACTCTAACAAAAAGAATGAATGATTAATTAGCAGGTTCAAAGGGCCGGCTCCGATTCCCAGTTCCCACCAACCTTTTCCAAGAAAAAACATGGATTCTCCTGTACACATTTCACCGTTTGTTCTACTTGTATTTTCTTTCACTTTCCTCCAGCTCGCTCTGGCCAATTTTCTATCTCAACCAGTTTCCGGACACGCCCAGCCGTTAAAATCAGGAGACTACTCATCCCCAGACATGGTTCCCGCACTCCCCGCCCAAATCCAAGCTCAAGTTTGCCGGCTCGACCTGTCATCTGAGCTATTCGGCGGAGTCAACGACGCATGTGGCCACGACCTGGACAGAAGCCGCTGCTGTCCCGTGTTGGCAGCTTGGCTCTATGCTGCTCATGCAAGGTACGCTTTGGAAGTGTCCGCTCCTGCTCCGGTGCAACCTGAGCAGCCCATGATACCGGACGATTCCCAAAAGTGTGTGAACTCGTTGCAGAACGCATTGGTAAGCAAGCGCGTCAAGATTCCTCAGCCGAACGCCAGTTGCGATGCGATTATATGTTTTTGCGGAATAAGACTGCATCAGATCAGTTCCCTGAGTTGTCCCGCCGCGTTTAACGTTTCCGGTTTCCTAAACGCGACGCCGACAGCGGCGGTGAAGAATTTGGAGAGCGGTTGCAGGAATTCTTCTTATGCTGGGTGTTCAAAATGCCTGGGCGCTCTCCAAAAGGTAAAGTAATCAATGAGAACAGTATCCATTGTTAAATTAATGAAAGCGCCATGGTCATTTGGTCACTTTTCCACAGCTCAAAGGCGGATACAGCAAGAACGGGAGCACGGCGAGCGACCGAGCGAACAAGATGTTCATCCGAGACTGCCAGCTGATGGGACTGACTTGGCTCCTCGCACGCAACAAAACGGCGTACATACCCACCGTTTCAGCCGTGCTCCGGGCCATAATGTACATCTCGCACCCTCATGAGTCTTATTGCAGCCCGGATCAAGAGAACATGCCGTTAGCCATCGATTCTCTCCAGTTCGAGAATACCCCATCGTCAGTACCGCCATGGGCATCTTTCACTCTCCCTGTTCTTCCACTCATCGTTCTTGTCTCTCTGTTTGTGTAGCGTTGTTGAGTGTTGATCAGGTGATGGAGATGGCACGATGCTTTTTGCCACGTTCTAATTCTTTTGTTCCCGGCCGTGGATCCATGGGAATCTTATCAGACATTTTAAAGTTTATAATTTTGAAGAACACAAAAAGAAAAGAACGTTTTTTTTTTCAATTCAAAGATAATCGGATATTTTTAAATTGAGATTATCAGATTTGTGATTTCAAGTCCAGACCTAATTCTAAATTTTTAAACTTTTGGTGGACCATAATCCCTAATCGTTCAACACAAAAGTCCAGTACATTGTCAACTAAACTACCTACATCAGCCCGGTCCAACCATATATGAACTTAGTAGCCCAGTTTACGTGATATTGGGTGAAGACATCCAAATGATCCACTGATATTGTGGTAACGCAGGTTACTTGGTCCTCCCTGTGGTTTTCAATGGTGTTGGTTTGGTCTGTCTAGACTGTCGTTAGAATCTGTGACCTGTGTTCCCATTAGAGACATGTTTTGGTCCAGACATTTAAATCCAAGCAGGACAATGAAAGTGACTCCGTTATTTCTGTTCCTCCACGACATTGATGCCTCATTTATATCTCGCAGGATCCTGTGTTGAAAACTTTACCGTGTTTAGACAGGTACTATGTGAAATCATTTGGTCCATAGAGTCAGGAAGGGGACCAGGAGAGAGAGACGGACACAAGCTTTCATGATACAACAACCGAGTGGAGATGTGTATTACGACGATGACAACGTTAAAAGAGTGAAAGGCGGAGGCGGAGACTTTGCAAAAAATGTAATAAAAGGGAGGAACAGACGCACCTGCCATTGCCTTTTTTCAACAATGGTAATCATCTAGGGAAGATGACACATCGTTTTCTTGGCTGCTGCAGCCTGCATGGTGCAGATTTACTACAATACTGGACAAACATTGGAGACTTAACTTGAATTTGATCCAAAACCTGAAATAAACCAAATAGAATTTCAGTTTAACGGAAAAATAGATCTGAATCTATTTTTAACCAATCGGGATGAACTTGAACTGATTTTTTTAACAATTTCTACCTAAGGGGAGGGGGAATTTCTTTTTGGAAAATTCTACAACGAGCCTCGAACATCGTTGAACACTGCTGAACACCATTAAATTAATTAATAAAATTTAAAAAATCTCAAGGATTCAATATGTAATTAATAAAGAGTGATAGATTCAACATACAATTAATAATTGTGTATTAAGTCCCTAAGATTTTTAATCTTTATTAATTAATTTAATAATGTTCAACGGTGTTCAACGTTAGTAGTGTTCAACGATGTTCTATGTCTGTTGTAACTTATCCTTTTTGTTATTGTTGGGTGTTGAGCCCGCAACCTAAGAGAAGGGATTGTGTCAACTTAAGAACTCTAACCACCTGTTCTAAAATTTATTGACTTAAATTGATTTTTAATCGAATTAGATGGATCTAAACCAATTTCAGACAAACTTAAGGTAGCCTAAATAAAATATATTAAAATAAATAAAGATGAGATATGTATTATCACACAATTTATTAAAAAAACAAATATATATGCTAATGTCATATATATATATATATTAAAAAATTTATCTCAGTTTGAAAATCAGATTAAAACAGATTGATCTATTATTAACCCAATATTAATATGACCTGCATCAATCACACCAAAATTCAACTGAAACGAAAATCAAAGGATTTGACATCTTAACCGAATACTCGAATCAAAATCAACATAAACTCAAACTAAAATAGAATCAAGTCTGGCCCGAATTTATATTAAATATAATCAAACCAAAATAATCCAAACTAAAATAACTCGAATCAAGCATAAAAATTAACAGTTTAGAAGTCTCGAATCAAAATTATCCAAAACTTATATCGAATGCGACATTCGTTGAATATCCTCAAAGACAGACCACCAACGTCGTACTCAAAGAAGCTGATTACTAATCCAATTGAAAACAACTTGAGAGTTCGATTCAACGATGAACAAAACTTGAACCAAACCTAACACTGCCATAACTTATACACCTTCCTAATCTCTTAATTAGATCAAAAAACTTGGAAATCTTGGCGATTTATTTCTCGAATTGTACGTGCATATACAAGTATCAGATTACATTCAGTACGGGAAAAAATTAGGTTGGTCGCCATGCATCATTTGATAAAATAACAAATCCATAGCATATGCATCATCATAAATCTCATACGGTGGTGGAACATCTTTCTCCGCCACAAATGGCTCACTCCAGAAATCTCCGCCGCTTCCATCTTCGTACATTCCCGATAAACACGAGGGGAGATGAACATTCTCTGTACCGCCGCCTTCGACACTTAAGTTCGGTGTATATACACTATCGAAAACCGGGCTGGCGGAAGACAATTCGACAGTCGATGGTGTCATAGGAGACAAGGCCGAGGTCCCCAATATCATGTTGGAGGATGACAATTCGACAGTCGATGATGTTGTCGCCGTGGGAGACAAGGCCGAGCTCTCCAGTATCATGTTGGGAGGGATATCGATATGGATGCTTTCGGCTTCCCCATCCAAACTGTGGGTAGACATGGATCCACTTTGGGATTGGTCTGTAGATGACGTCGGATTCCGATTTGCACGTGCTTTTAATCGACTGTGCCACTGGTTTTTTATTTCATTGTCTGTCCTTCCTGGTAAACTTGCAGCGATCATAGACCATCTGTATTTTTGCACATTTAAAACATGGGATTCGTTAGGTAAAAACACTCTTGTATCAGCAACACGACGATTGCATGCTTGCGTCAGGCTCTAACCTATTCGATTGGATTTACTTAGATTTACCTCGACGGTTAAAATGGAATCGGAAATCGAATCAGTTCGACTTCCGATTCCAGTTTCAACGGATTAATAAGACATTAAAACTGGATCTAACCTATTCCCGTATGCTTGGTGTAACTTCAAGATTAAAGCATCTTCTTCTTCAGTGAAGCTTCCATGTTTTACTTCAGGTCGGAGGTAATTCATCCATCTTAATCTGCAACTCTTTCCGCACCTTTCAAGACCTGAAGAAAATGCAGCAAACGTACTATATAGATTATCAAGCATTATTTAAACAAATAAATTATCCAAAAAATACTTAATTTTCTCCATAAATCATGGGATTACATTGAGAAAAATCCTCTCCATTTTGGGTATATACTATATAGATTCAAGAAGAGAATAAATAAGAAATGGAAGCATATATTACCAGCATACTTGGGTAGCTCACGCCAGTTCCAATGACCAAATCTTTGAATGTAAGAACGTAGCTTCTCATCTTCTTCAGCACTCCATGCACCTTTCTTCACTCCATTTTTATCATAGAAAGGAGCTCTCACCATCTTCACCTTCTGTTTCTCCTCAAATTCCTCTCGTCTGAGTTTAGGTTTGCAGCTACCCACAGCACCACAGATCGTCAAAACACTAACCAAACTCGGCTCACATTTATATCTCCGTGACCCTGGTTTGAAAATTTCACCGTGTTTAGACTAGCAACAGATGTGCATACAGCTCCATATTTATATTCCTCCATGTATTGTAAACAACTGGGACCCTTTGTAGAGAAACTGACAAGCCTTTAAGGACAAAACTTTTGAAAATTTTCGAAAAATCATCGAATCGAGTGGTAAGAAATTTTTGTGACAAGGATGTGTGTAAGAAAAAATATATGAAAATAGTTAAAGCGATGGATCAGCATTGATCTTCGTTGCACCCTCTTATCCACCCACGTGGGGTTGAAACTCTATGAAGCATCAAACTCCCCTAGATAGAGAAAGATAAGCAAAACGTCGGGCTAATTGCCATATCCGGTCCCCTCGTGTATCACGACTCGGTTTGTTTGTTTCTTCTGCGTTCTTTCTATAATTAAGTCCACATGCAGATGCAGGTACTTTCGTGTGTGTATGCCATTGCCCCATAGCGGTGTACAATAATAGAATCAGGTACTTGCAGAGAGTCATCAACTTTTCTTTAAATAAATATACCCGCCCTAGAAACGAGTACAAAGTACTGTATGTATCTTTTCAGTGCTTTCACTTATATTTCATCCTTAAAAGAATTAATTTCAGGGTTTAAAGTTATAGTTTAGGGTTAAGATTTAGAGTATCTGTTGTATTGTATAGTTTTATTTAAATAAAAAAACCGTTATAACAGGTGTAAATTCTCCTAGGCATACGTTAGTGGATTTAGAATTTAGGTTAAGATTTAAGAATTGATTTTTGAGTGTTAGGTACAAAGAAAATGCAAAAAAAAGGGACGAGATTTATATTCTAATCAATTAGATGATTATACAGATGTAAGAATTTAGGTTAAGGTTAAGATTTACGTTTTTTATAGACAAATAGAGATAATTATAACCAATTAGATGATTAAAAGCTCTCGATTAATGACATTCTTTCTCATAAGTTATGAGTCTAATATTTTTAAATCAACGGACTCGGATAATAAAGATTTGCATATCAATAGATAAATATATATTCTAATCTATCATTTGATTTTGCGAGATAAGTCATTTAGGTACGAACGTTACAAATAAATTAAATTAAATTGAGAGAATTATTATTATAATATATCACTTCAATACTTAATTCGGATTAATCGAACAATAATTCATATAAAAATAATTATATTAAATAAAATATATGAAAATATATATTAAAAAATAGTATTTCTTAACTTGTGAATACCTATTTTGGGGGAGAAATGAATTCATACAAATAAATTTAGTCATAAATAAACCGTACCGTATGAACTGAATGAATGGACAGGTGTCGAGTTTTGATTCATCCATAGCAGAAGTTGATCATCGTGACTACAAAATTAAAGGGTAAATTACACAAATCATCATTCAACTATATTTTCACTTATTTTATTTACTCAATTTAAAACATATTAATTTAATAACTGAACTTTATATTTATTTTTAAATATGTCACTTTATATTATTTTAATTATATTTTGGAATGACATGTCATTTTATTATTAAATATAAAAGTTATTTAAAATAAAATAAAAACTATTTTTATTAGTATATAAAATCAAACCCATTTTTAGTTGATGAGTCAAATGAAAATGAAAAAAAAAGTATAGTGATAATCTATGTATTTTATCTAATTATAAATCTTAACACCAATAGTTGAGATTCGGGTTCGAATTCGGGTTTAAATTCGAGTCGGGTTGATTTATGAATTGTACCTATCAACAAAGGAAATTACAAACCCTAATTTGTTTTAAATTCATTAAAGAGTATGGACCAGACTCTGCAGAAAGGAATACTTTGAACATTAGTACAGCTATGCTAGAATATTGTATTTGTCGCATTTGCCCTCGATGCTATAAGTCAATTATATTTATTAGGAAGACTATAAAAGTCTTTATTGCCATTTAACTCAATCCTATTATATATTAGATTATTATCTTATATACTAACGAAATAAAAGTTTTAGCGTCTATTTTTAAGGTTTAGAATTTTAATTTAGGGTACAAAAATTTAAAATTTAAGAATAATAATTAAAATATAAAATTTAGGATTATAATACAGGCAGGCCGACTACTTTTTTGTTGATTTCATTATGTACAATCCAACATATCTTATCAGTGTCCTGAGACAGACACCCTGGGGATCATTATTTTAATCGTTTATTTTGTCGACAAAGAGGGATGTTTTAGGGAGAGAGAAGGTTAATTGTATTAAAAGTATTATAAAAATTTTGATATTAATTTTTTTATATATATTAAATTTTTTATAAAAAAATTAAGGATTTCACTATAGATTGAATATTTTATAAATAGTATAAAATTTTTTGTACATATTAAAAAAGTAATACATAAATTTTTATAATTTTTATAAAAATTTTAATATAATCTTATTTTAATCTTGACTTTTTTAAAAAATCGGATGATTAAATCTCATTTTAATTTTATTTATCCTACAAAGCAGTAACCGTTACTACAGGAGAGATTATTAGGTGAACCCTGTTCACCACGTTATCTATGGTCCAAGTAATTAAGATCGTTGGCCTTTAAATAATCACTTAATAACTACCCACCCACTAAGTACTTGTAGGAAAAGGTGATGATTCACTTGAAAAAAAATTAAGATTAACGGTCCTGATTAATTGGGACTATAGATAACGTGGTGAATAGAGTTCACGTGATAATTTTTCGTTACTACAGATTCTTAGGCATCCTTAACTGTCTTGTTTTCCTATCCGACACAATGAATCCTCACCTCACAAAATTGTTGAAGCAGATGCCCTAGCAGCAGGGAACTGTAATTAAGCACGACCGACCATGGCACACAGACTCCACGCGGAATCGAATAAAGGGTTTCCCATGGATACAGGAAAACATTTCTTGACTGGAATGTCTAGGTGGGAAGACAGTGGATTTTTTAACAAGAATTAAACATGGGTCAGAGTTTTCGCGCAGTACTTCTACTCGTGCGGCACCTCGGGTCTCTTTCATACTCGAGGATCAGCCTAAACGATCTTCGATGCTTACTGGTTTCGCTCTCCCATTGGCTCATCAGGGAAGCGGGGACAGCTCCCGACCAGTGTGGTGAGCGATCAACACGCCCATCCCAAATAGGACAACTGCTCGGCACGTACTACACTCTTAATGCTATCCCGCTCCTAAGCTTTAAGCACCAACAGAAAGCATCCCGCTCGGTCACGCGTAGTCACGACTTATGGTCCGTGACAAAACGTTAAATCAAGTGAAATAATATTTGTTTAACGTTAAATTAGTGGATATTTGGTTAAGTGAAAACTGAATAATGATATTTTAAATTTTTTTAATTCAAACAGTTGTGTATTAAGTGTCTATACATTTTATTAAAAGCCATGAACAAATATTATCTTAAGATTATATTAAAAATATTTTAAAATTTTAATTTACGTTTTAGACATAACACCCAAAAATATCTTGATTTAAGGTTTAATACGTTGTAATTCGAGGAATCCGTCGTAAGATTTTTTTATATTTATAACGGTATGTTAGCGTCGTTTTTTAACGAGACTTATTATCTTCTAGTGTGGACCACTAGTACATTATGATTCATCACCACGTCAATATATTTAGGTAAAAACATATTTCATAATTCAGTAAAAAACATATATCAATCGACCCCCTTTACTAAGCAATTAACAGCTGATAGAAGAAACAAACCCTCCCCGCCTGTTCCTTTGGTGGCTGGGTCCATTGATCACATGACTATTTCATGATATATCTTTGCAATGTACCCATCCAACCCATGCCATTCAGCGTGACACCAAACAGAACATGTCTGAGATAAGCAGATGATCTCAGGGATGCTGACATAAGCAAAAGGAAAATATCTAATTTATTAAATTACACTTTTTAAAGATGAAATAATACAAGTGAGTTCATACGAATTATTTTATCTCAGTGATTAAGAAAATAATTATTGTTGTTAAAAGTTACTGATTTGAACACCAATAATACAGAACAGTGGTTGCGCGATCAATGTCCAATGATTGAGAGTATATAAAACAAATAATACTATAACCACTAGTTAATTTTAAAAATTAATATAAGTAGTTTCAATGAAAATAATGATATTTATCTCTGTAAGTTATATGTGAGAAATGGTTAAAATATATAAAATATATTATCTTATAATTAATACATTAATCGTGAAAAAGTTTTCACAAAGTATCTTAAGTTTTAAAATTTATGTATCAGTTTGAGGTTTTATAGTTAACGGTTTAAAAATTAGGTCACGTGGTTAGAATTTAGGGTTTATAAGTTAAGTTTTAGAATAACATAGTTAAAAAGTTTTAACTTATAAACCCTGAATTCTAACATAAATTAAGACATACATATTGTCATAAACTTTATTAAAAACCTTTATAACCTAAAAACGAACGAAAAAAAAATATCACACGATAACTCAACAAAACATTAAAAAAACGTTATAAATTCTTATTTTATATGATTCAAATTTAAACATTTATCTTAAAAATCTTAAAAATATATAATATCTATATTTATTAATAAAATAAAGCAAGTTGAGGTTAATCTCAAATTGTCACAAATTTCTAAATTTAAATTAATAAAATAAAATTAGTAATAAATATTTAATTGAGAGACCTAAATTTGACAACACATGACCAATATGACCATAAAATGGTTTAAAAAATCCAATCTTGTTGTTGTCACTCGTTAACCCAAGACAAGTTCTTCCCATATTCACACGACAGCGAATGACTTGATATTTCTCACGTGTTCCATGTGCAGTTATGTACCTTTCTAGAATAAATTTGTGGTCCTTTTTTATAATAAATTTGTGAGGTGCAGTATTAGGTATATCTTGACTCTTAAATAAGATTTTATATTTGAATATTATGAATAAAATAAATTATTATAATAATTTTTTATATATTTAAAAGTTTAATTCAATTTAATTCTACATATAAAATAATATTATATTATTTTAATAATATTTTAATTTTTTCTTTCTAGTATATAATATTTCAATGAAATAAATTAAAAATGGATGAACAAGTGATTAATATATTAAATACTAGGGGTGGAAAAAACTCAATTATTCGGTCTCAAATCCGGTAAGATTCGGTAGGTTTTTATCTAGTATTGAATTTGATGAGACCGAGTGGGTACCAATAGGACCGAGACCAATATCAAATATTCGAATTATTTTTTTTATTTTTTTATCAAACTTTTTTATGTACGAATATTATGAGTATGACTAGTGCTAAAACATTAATTTTCAAGTTTATAAAATTCTAATTTTATTATTTAATATTATTATTGTGGTTAATTTTTTTCTTCAATTACTCATTTTTTTAAGAATAAACTAATTGACCGGGTACCTGGTATTAGAATCGGTTCCCATCAGTAACATGACTGGTTCTTAAAATTTGGAACCCGATATGATCGAGAACGAGACTGATTTCAATTTTCAAGAACTGATAATTATCAAGACCGGGACCAATTCTATTTAAATTGATCGGGTACTCGATATGCACGCCCCTATTAAATACACACAATTTATTACTTCATCTAAAATTTTTTATTATGTGGTAAATATATTTAGGGTAATAATGTACTTACAATAATTTCGATCCAATTAAACACAATTAATGTAACTAAGAAGTGTTTAAATTAAAATAATGGTGTCATGACTTAATTTTTTCTAATTTTAAAATTAATAGGACCCAAAAAATAATTAAACCAAAAAATTTGAGACAATAAGTTAATTAACTACATATTTGGGATATATAAAGTAAGCAAACTAAAAGGTTGATAGTGGGCCGGGCCAGGTCCCTAACTATATACATGCTGGAGGCTTTAGCCCCAACCTTGTTTTATTTAATTAATAAATTCTATTGGCTCATTTTCTTATGGAAGCAAAATAAGATATATCTCAAATTCAGATTTTAGGATAACAATATAGATATATTTTTATTATATTTTAAATCTAAGTATTTTTAATGAAAAAATGTTAGCAATTTAATTAAAAATTTGATTCAAATCGATTTTAAATTTAATTTAGACTCAATATAATTACTTGATATAATGATAGACTGATAGTAATAAAGTCCGAAAGTTTGTCTTTGGAAATGGGCAGGGGAAACAATTAAGGGTGTTTATGGTTAAACAAAATACTATAATAATTAATTTTTAAGGTTTATTTTTAATGTAATTAGAACACCTTTATCTTTATATATTATTATTTAATTATACTAAGAACGTAACACTCTAGAAAATAATTACGTCTTACATGAAAAATTATTATATGGTCTTGATTTACCACGTTATCTATGATTTCATTCAATAAAATTCATATATGTGAACATTCATCTTATAAAATCAAAAAAAGATAAAAATTTACTTTTAAAAAATAAAACATAAATTTGTTATTAGATAATATTATAGATAACATAACGAGTTATATTCATCTAATAATTTTTGTTTGTATAGGTAATCAAAGGTTGTGTATAGGGGTGTAAACGTGCTGAGTCGAGCTCGAGTAGTGCTAAGCTCGGCTCGACCAAGCTCGACTCGTTAAGATTTCAAGTCGAGTTCGAGCTTGAATAATTTTAAACGAGCCTAAAAAATTTGAGCTCTGCTCGACTCGTTTAGAACTCGAGTTGAGTTCGAGCTTTTTTCAAGCCTAATCGAGCTAAGTATTACCCGATCTTTGACCATGTTAGACTTGAGTAACTCTTATCTTTTACATCTCATTTAAAGCCTAACGGAGAAAAAACTTTGATACACAAGTTGTGTAAACTCAAGCTTGTTAACTTTAGGTTTTAGTATGTTAATTTAGAGCGTAAGACTTATGTTTAAGGTTTAGATTTTAGGTTTTAAAGTATATTTATATTTTTGAGTAGCTCGTGAGCTTTTCAAGTCGAGTATCATGTAGCCGCCTCAGCTCGTTAATAACTCGAGCTGAGTCTAATCGAGTCGAGTTTTGACCGAGCTTTGATCGAATCGAACTCGAATAGCTCGCGATCTGTTTTGTCTCATTTACGGCCCTAGTTATGTATATGATTCATACCCTGAAACGACAAAGCTGTTCCTTTCGTCCCCAGATGTCCCAACCCATGCCGCTCATGTCCCGTTCCTCAGACTTTCGACCCATTTGGAGTCTGTTGTTCGTCTTTTTCTGGAGTTTGTATACGTTGGAACAGCAGGCAATCAACGACAGTCGAACACTTGTTCCAAAGCAAAGAAACAGTACAAGTAGTTGACACAGCAGTTATGTCTGTACTGCATGCATGCATGCAGGTCAATTATTGGGTATGGAGACACAGGGAGAAAGCTATTAAGGATGTAGGAAGGTTTCGTGTTCTTAATTTGTGTAGATGTTTCTCAAATCAAATGAAAGTTCCATTTGATATTGTATTTCAAAAGTGTTTGTGAGAGTAAAATAGATTTTTAGATTAAAAGTAATATAGAATATAGAATTTTAGGTTAAAAATATAAAAATGTTTCAAAAGTTAACTTTTTTAGTTTTTAGTATTATTAAAAACACTTTCAAAACAAAATTATTCATCTTCATTTAAATTATCAATATTTGTATATTTTAAAAAAATATATCTAAAATATATATTTTATCTACTTAAAAATACTATTAACAATAATATCACACTCTTATTTTAAATCAAATAATTTAAAAATAAAAACAAAAAATCTGTACCCTCATGTTTTGAATGTGATGTTCAAAGGAGAAATATATACTCCTACATTAGTAACCAGCGTGAGCAGTCTCTGTATAGCTAGGCTATAGCTAACGGAATTATCTCTCTTGTGATGAATCCGTCGGTCCTTCAGGCTCCACCACTAGCTTCTCTCCGGTCGACACCAACCACAATCGAAGGTGCGAAGCGTCGCATCGCCATCGTCGTCGACTTAAGCGAGGAGAGCGCTTACGCTGTGAAATGGGCTGTTCAGAACTACCTTCGTCCCGGTGACGCCGTCGTACTCCTGCACGTTTGTCCGACTTCCGTTCTTTACGGAGCCGACTGGGGCTCCATCCAACTTCTAATCACCCCTAACTCCAAAAATAAGCACGAAAACGCCGCTGACTGCTCCGACGAAGAGTTTCAGCAGAGACTCGAGGGGGAGTTCGACATTTTCGCCACGACGAGAGCGAACAAGCCGGCGCAGCCGTTAGTGGATGCTAAGATTCCGTTTAAAATCCACGTAGTGAAAGATCGTGACATGAAAGAGAGGCTGTGTTTGGAAGTGGAGAGATTGGGTCTGAGTGCTGTGATTATGGGCAGCAGAGGCTTCGGTGGCACAAGGAGGAGCAGCAATGGAAGGCTGGGAAGCGTTAGTTATTATTGCGTCAACCACTGCATTTGCCCAGTTCTAGTGGTCCGCTACCCGGACGAGGATGGGACCGGAGTCGGCCGAGCCAAGAGGGTCACGAGAAAGAAAATTGTTGAAGAAGAAATTGAGCTGCATCCAGTACCGGAAGAGGAACTTGAGCATCATGAGGAGGAGGAACACGAAGGTTAGGGTTTTTTAACTTGTAGTTATCATATTAACGGAAGATTTGATATCAAGTAAATTAAATGTTTAGACAATAGTAAATAATAGTGGATTTAGGGTTTTAAGTGTAATAATATCGTATGTTATAATATATGAATTTAAATAATTTATCTGTATAAATTATTCAAAATTAAAATCAATAATTAGATACTATCTTATAATTACATTAACATTTAAAAAATAAATTATACAACTTTAACAAAATAATAATGTATTAAATATTTAAACATCAATATTATTAAAGAACAAGATTAAATTAATTAATATTTAAACTCATAGGTATTAAAAATTTCATTAGACCTAAAAAAATTAGATAAGTTCATACCCTTCCATGTACTACATAGTTTCATCCTACATGTATAGGTATGCAATGAAATATTTATCTTTACAATTTATATTTGCATATAAGGATATACTTACATATATAATGAAGATGTAATTAAGATGTATTTGCATGTATATACTATTGAAAAATTATTAAATAAATTGATTTATCATATCATTTATAGTCTCATCTAATAGTAGTTTTTATTTTTTTTAGAATTAAATTTTTATTTTTTAAAGATAAATCTTTATATCTTTTCTATATATTAATATTAAATGAATAAATTTCATTAAACGATACTATAAATGACGTGCTAAATCGAAATCATCTAATAATTTTACCCACTTACGTGAAACCCTTTTCCGTTTACTTATTATATGGATAAATACTTATATTTATCTATAAAAATATAATTCCTTTTAATGTTTAGAACCAAATCAAATCAAAATTTTACATGTATATATAATTGAAAAAATTATTAGATAAATCATATTTATCACGTCATCTGTAATCTTAGTTAACAAGATTCATTCATGTTATTTCTTTTCAATGTAATTTATTATTTTTTTTACAAATAATTAAAGAATAAATAATTATTTTAAGATGAATGAATATAATTGGCTCAGTGAACTTTAGCGTCGCAGTGCAGCACAAACTGGCTTGGTCCGACTTTCAGAACGTTATTGCCGCCGAAATGCAGAGCTCATGGCTCTTCATCTTCTTCTTCCTCTTCCAAATAAAAATAAAGAGAGGCTGTTTGGGGATTAATCTGTTCTTCTTCTTTCGTTTTATTAAACCAAGAAAGATTCATAAATGGAGGGTTGAACCCAAAGAAGCTTTGACTTCCAAAGCCGACACAGGAAATATTAAAAAGTCAAAAAATCAATCGACAACAAACTTCTTCGAAACAGAGGCTGTTTCAGCCCAGCTTCTGCAAGAATCAAACCCGACCGCCAATAAAACCCGTGTTCCTTTGCTGTCATACAACGGTAAAACACAAGCACAATCCACTTTCCAGGAAAATCTATCTACCTTCTTTTCTGTACTTCAATCTTCCTGTATAAATAACAAAGCAGCTGCTTCCTTAAAACAACACAACCCAAAACATAGAGCTTTTTTTTTTGACGAAATCGTAACGAGTTTTTAATGGCGGGTGTTGGTAAAGCGGTTCCGGAATTCGAAGACTTGTTACGGTGATGGCGGAGAAGCTGGGTGGGGAAGGGCTGATGAGGGAGCTGTGCAATGGGTTCGATCTGTTGATGGACAAGGAGAAAGGGGTGATCACGGTGGAGAGCTTGAAGAGGAACGCGGCGGTGCTGGGGTTGCAGGATTTGAGACATGACGAGCTCGTCAGCATGGTGGAAGAAGGCGACACCGACGGCGACGGAGCTCTTAGTGAGATGGAGTTCTGCGTGTTGATGTTCAGATTAAGCCCTGGGTTGATGGAAGAATCCCAGTTATTGCTGGAGGAGTTTCTTCAAGAAGAGCTCAAATCTGCTGCATTCTATTAGGATTTTTAGGTTTTTTTTTATTTATAATTTATTGTCAATAATAATTCCTTATAACAGTGTAATAATATATAAATTTGGTTTTCTCCGTATTTATTTTAAGCGTTTTATCTAATTTATTAATTGATTAATTATATTTTTTTAAAAAAAAATTATTTTTTTATTCGTATTTAAGAAAATATTAAGTTCAAATTTTAAAAAATAAATTTTCAAATATTTAAGAAAAAATTTATATTAAAAAATTCAGTGCTAAATTGCATATTAAAATAAAAATCAAGGGCTAAAAGCCAAATTGCTCCAGGAAAATAGTTAGGGACCAAATTACATATCCAAACAAGGTCAGACACCAAAATATACATTAACCCAATAATTTGGAGGAATTGGAATCCTGCATTGTCGTCGCCGTGGGGACATGCCAGATTATGTACAACTCCAAGTCTCCAACCTTCTTTTAATATTTGGGGTCTTCCATTAAAATAATAAGACCCGGTTCAGCTGATCGGATCTGCTACGCCACCTTCTATTTTAATACATTGATTGGAGCAGGCATTGTTTTCTTTATTGTAGTAGAATATATAAGATTATATAAGATAGTATTAGGAAGGATTGTCCGGAATCGAATGTATGCAAAAACCGCTGCGGAAATAGCGATGACAAGTCCGCCGATGATGACACCACCACCACCAGCCACCGACTTATCCGCTAAACAGTGCTTCCCGAGTCGTCTCATATCCGGTGCGGTCTCACGAGACGACTCGGCAGGCCCTTGCATGGACTAGCAATAACCACAACAAGCTTACCAAGAACATATTTAAGGCCCTTTACAGCTGCAAGTCCAGCTTTAACTATGCTGGTCGTAATGCAAATCCCATCCTTCAGCTTTCCGTCCTTACGCAATAACATAATCCGGAGCATTTTGAGCTGAACGGTTGAATTCGGAAGTACAAGACTTGAATTCAAAAACGGCACCAAAAATGGAGCTATCAACATCGTCTACGAGATGACGGATCAACCGGAAACCAAAGGTGTCCCACCAAGGCAGCGCATGAGCTCGGTCGTCTCGGCGATTCTGCTGGCGATCACGTTCAAGAATGTACACTCCCTGGACCAAGCTTGCAGCAATAGATCTTCGGTGATTAAAGTTATTCCTATAAAAATACCAGAAAAACATCTCAGAAATACAATCAAATGCTCTGAATTTGATAAGAAATCTATCCCAAAACTTCTCCTAATTGCATAATATTTGTTCATGATTACAAGTTGTGATTACCAATCAACAGCAGTGAGATGTGCAGGTCCCGAGAGGCAGAAAATTTGTCTTTCAGATGCTGGTTTATTCTCTTCCATAAATCCTCAATCAAGGGAAATAAATTGATCTACATGGAAATAAAAGAAGATCCCATGGTTCATTCAGTAATGGGGATTATTAAATTATCAGGAAAAACCCAATCTTTATTTCCTTTCAGAAGCTTCTGTTTCTGTTTCTTTTTCCGGGAAAATTCAAACAGAATCCAGGAAAGAACAAAAACAAAGAAAAACCCACAATTTGAAAATGAAAATCGTTGAATAACAGTACAGAGAAATCGATTTACCTCAATGCAGATCAGTGAAGAATTCCGAAATCTCCCATTTCACTCTCCTTTTCCGATCATCTCTTCATTTAATTTCCCCCTAAGAAACAGAGAGAGTTGACTTGCAGTTCATAGAAATTATCAAATACAAATCGCCAAAAATTTCCCTTTCTTCTTCCTTTTATTATTCTAATCTCACCAACCAAATCTCGTAAATACTTTGATTCATGAATTGATCGGGTAAATTATAAAAAGACACTTAAAATAACAAATAAGTTCAAATATTTCAAACAAATTTTGAAATTTTAAACTTCACTTTATCCTATAAAACCCCCAGATTTCAAAAATTAGTCGGAATCGACGACGTTTTACCGGAGCCAGTTGAATATATTAATGATCGGTTGGTTTATTGAGGTTAGATACGGAATAATTTAAACAAATTTTCGATAACCCAATGATGATAAAAATTAGTTATTATGAACCCTAAACGGTGGCAACGCCGCCGCACTTCGCCTGAGCTAAAGGAAGTTTCTTTCGTTGATAACGATGGGAATAATCTCCGAGTACCGAGAAGAGGAGGCGAAAAAGCCATCGGCGGGTGGCGTTTTGGGCCCATTGAACGGGGCTTCACGAATAAAATTATGTTCGTCTTCATTTATTTATTTTTAAAAAATATAGATTTGGTTGGTGTTTATTAAAAATTTTAATAGTGTTATATTTGTATTTATCGAATACTTCATTTATTTACGCTTCTAAAAATTTTATTTACGATCAAGTTTTCACGTTTATTTATACTATACTCAGAAAAAATTATACGGTGAACCCTGTTCACCACGTCATCCATGGTCCCAAACAATCAGAACCGTTGATCTTAATTTTTTTCAAGTGAATCATCACCTCTTTCCTACATGGACTTAGTGGATGGTTAGTTATTAGGTGGTTATTTAAAAATCAACGGTCCTGATTGCTTGGACCATGAATGACGTGGTGAACAAGGTTCACGGTATAATCTCTCCTATACTCGATTCCAAATATTATTATACAACTAATTAATTTAAATTTTTTAATCAAATAAAATAATATAATCCGCACTCAACTATCGGTTAATATAATTATATATCCACTAATTATCAAATATAACTTTATTCCATCCCACAGTCAATTAAAGATTAAAAAACAAGTACGGACCCTCTAGCCTAATGGTTAAAGGAACAATTATTATTCTTAGAGGTCACGAATTTAAATACCAATAATACTAACAGAATAATTAAACAATTAATGTCAAATGATTAAGATTATATTTTAAAACAGATACTATTATAATCGCTTTAATTAATAAAAAATTTAAAAAACACACACACAAATCATAACTGTTGACAATCAATTAACTATTTGAAGTTAATGTGATGAAATGAAAACATCCCATAAGTTAATTTTTAACCGCTAATTAAATTAATGAAATCATGATTTGAGACTCACAATCAATCAACTTGTCTACAATGTTCGAGAATCTTACAACCTCAGATGTTTTGTCTGGACACCGGGATAACAACTCATTCAATAAAGCTTGTCTCCCGTGGTGAGATTTTTTCATTTTAAACATCAAATTTCAAGATAATTAGATGCAAGTACATGATAAATTACAGCATACATCACCTTGTTTACATTTATTTTCATTTTAACCATCCAACTTTTAAAAAATATATTTTCAAACCCATATGTCATTGATTTATTATATTTTGATCACCTTAAATTTGAATTTCCGGTCTATATAATTTTTTTCTTTAATTTTTTTTTTCTGTCCATAAAATCTTATCGTCCCAATCTGCAACTTATTTATACATCCTTTTCAATTATTATTTCAATAAAAAATTACTATCTATACTTGAGATAAAGTTTGGTGCCAACCACTGACCTTGTTACCACATTGAAGAAAGAATTATTTTGATTAGATTGCAATAATTTGAATGTTCAGAAAAGGCTGGATTGATTTCGATAATTAATCCATCCAACCGTTTATGAACACGTCTTGAGAGACCGGTCACCGTCGGTCGCCGTCACATTTCCTTACGGGTATAAATCTTTGTCCTAGGTAGCCTGAGGCACCCACCACCAACTTGTCCCATTCCGGTGGTGCTTTCAACAGGGTTCAGTATTAGCTATTCCCACGTGCCAAATGTCTGGAGCGGACATGTGACACCCAGGGTCCATCACCTGCTCTCCTATGGAACTTTGTGCAGTTAATGACAGGAGTAATTAGGGAAGGTAACATGATTTTTTACATTTAAGCATTGGATTAAGGAGTAATCTCAATAAAAAATATATTTATTTAAAAACTTAAATTTATAACATATATGTATAATTATTAATTTTATCAAAATTGAAATATTTGAGATTTAATATTGCTTAATTTCTAAAATAAAATTAAATTTTTGAGATTTTCTTTGTTTTTACTATTTGTTTTATTACAAAGTTTAAAGAAAAAAAGACGTCTGAAGGTCACGTCATTGAGCAATTTTTTATTGACAAATTATCTAAAAATAAATATGAAATAAAATATTTAACATATATTTTAATAAAATAAATACCTAATAACAATCCAATATAATTTGAACACATATTTTCTAATACACCCTTTAAATTATAAAATTAAGATCGATTTTCCAAAAGTTTAATTCGCGGGTTTCTAATTCAATTCAATTGATCGGAAAAATTATTAGGTAAACTATGTTTATTATATCATTTGTGGTCTCAAATAATAAAATCGTTTATTTTAATTTTTTTAAAAGTAAATCATCTTTTTCTTACATATAATTAGTGAGCGAGTAGTTATTATGTAGGGATGACAACGGGTTGGGTCAGGTGGCCAAGACCCCGACTCGAAACTTAATGTTTTGACCCGACCTGATCTTAATATTTTTTATCCATGACCTAACCTGATATTAAAAAAATATATAATTCAATCTCGATCAGACCCTAATATTTTAATAAAATATTCGAATAAATTCAACCTGACTCAAAAAAATTAATAAAAATATTAAATATTATATAAAAATATATAAATATATTAGGTCGCATCGGGTCGAGAAAATTTTACTCTAAACCTGATCGACTTTATTTTTTAATCACCAAACTCGATCAAAATCGATTTTTTAAATAAAAAACACACCCCGATCGGGTTGGGATCAGGTCAAGACCCAACAGAGATAGGTTAAATGGTCATCCCGTACTATTAGATGGTTATTTAGTGATAAACAATTCTAATTACTTGGACCATAGATAACGTGATAAATAAAATTCACTACTAATCTCTCGAGAGGTAATATCTTTAAGACAAACTCGAAGCACACGTGTTCATCTGAAATGTTTGACAAATGTCATCGAAGAAATTTGACATTTTGTCTTTTTCCCAACAGAGTTCCAAATGGGTTGTGAAAGCCATGGAAGAAAAATTGATAACAATTTGTCGGTCTGCACCAGTATTCGACTGTACGATGAGGTGTACAAGGTTGCAAGCACACATAAAGATGACCATATAATCTGATCTAATTTAAAGATATTGATTTAAATTTGATTAAAAGAATTTAAATTTAAATTTAAAAAATATTTAATTTTTAATAAGAGATGAATCAGATATAAATATTGTTATGTCCATTTTAAATTTGATCTAAATATCAAAAATATAAAACTCTTAAATTTAAATAATATAAATATATTGTAATCCTAGTTAAGTTGAATTATGATTATGTATATTAGTATATATAAATATTAAAATCATAATTAAGTTTATAGACAATTTAATATTTTTAGTAAGTAATATTTTTATAATTTTATTTATATATTTTTTTTAGTTATAAGATTTTTGCGAAGCTTTAACGAAATAATTGAAACTTGATGGTTAAATTTTTTTCAACTATGTCACATCTTGATGATTAAATATTTATTATATTTTTAATTTATTTTATTAAATTATAATATTTATTAGATACTATAATTATAATTAGATTCAACTACTTAAACCAAACATAATCAAATTTAATCTTTACGTTAAATATTACACTACTTAAACCAAACTCGAACTTTAATCTTTATATAGAAAAACAACTACATTTAAACACAATAAATACACAATATTTGTTGAACCCAATAATTTTGATCTTTATTTAACTTTTTAGGATTTTATTAGTTTAAAAATTAATGAAATTAGGTTTTGTATTTTATTTTTTAATTATTTTTAAATTATTTAATTTTAAAATATAAAATAAAATTTTAGTTTAAATGTTTATTTAAAAAACCTAAATTTAAATATTTATATGTATAATATAATAGGTATTGTCTAAAGATTAAAAAAATATGAATATATGCAAAGACGATCCATATGGGCCAAGGGAGCCCTTGCCTTCCTATTTTGAAAAATCAATGTTTACCCCCCTCAAAAAAATTAAATTTTTGTTTGGTCCTTCAGTAATTTCAGATATTCTTACTATGTTTTAAATTTTATGAATATTTCAATCATATTTCCTTTTAATTTTTTTTTAAAAATCTTATCAAGTCTCATAGTTTTTAAAAAGTAGATGGACCCATTTTTTCATGAAATTTTAAAATTAATCCCTCAAGAATTTGAAATTTTTAATTTATACCTTCAGTTTTTGAAAATTTTAAGTAAGCACCCAAAACTAGGTTACCCATATCCCCTCAACGTATACTGTCATATACTCGCTCGAAAATTATTAGATGGGTCTGTTTTATCACATTATCTATGATCTCATCTAATAATAAATTTATACAAGTAACCGGAATCTTGTAATAATTTCTCTCCTCGCTCAAATATATTCGAAACAAACCCGATTTCTATTACAAGTACCCTACAACTTGCTTAATATCTCCTGCTCCACTGCATGTGTTTCTCAAGTTGTTCATGTTATCCATTCCGCCGTGCTGCCTACATGACCCCGACATGTAAACATGATAACATTTAATCCTCCGTACCGGAGATTTTCCGATGTGTCGGGTTTTTAAATTGTCGAGTCATTGCAGACGATTCTGTAAAGAATTGTTGTCTTTTTTCTGCATTTGTTTCCAACATGATTTCCTGATAAAAAGCATCCTAGTTGAAAGCTACATTCCCAAGTTAGAAGGAATCGTTGAGTTGTGACTTGTGAGTCACATGGCCATGTAGGAAGTAGATACTGAGCCATGACAACAAGGTTTCATGCACACAGTCTTCCCCAGAAAATGAAGTGAGCTAGAGTGGGGCACTCAAGGGGAGACTGGTTAAGGAAATAGGGAAACTAGGCTTTACTTTAGACTACTTGGAGGGTGACAACGCTGCCTTTAGGTATGGTTCTTTTGTAATGATCAGATATATTCGATTCGTAGGTCGATTAATTTATGGGTCAATTAATTTATATGAATTATTGTAAGAGTTTGTTATTTTTAAAATTATTTTTTTAGAAATGATAAAATAAAATTATTAATATTTTTTTAATCAGCTACAGTGATTACAATAATACCTGTTCTAGTGTATATTCTCAACTATTGAATATTAATAGCTCAATCATTATGATAGCATTACTAGTGCTCAAACCCGTGATCTCTAGGAAGAACAATCGTTCATTTAATCACCAAAGTTAGATGACTCGTGTTGATAAATAAAATTATCTTGTTGTAGCCTGTGTTAATTTTTTTTTAAAAATTCGTTGACGGTTATAGTTGGTTGAAGAATTAAATTAATTTTTTTTTTGAATTTAAGTGTTTAATTTAATAAAAATATTTAAAAATTGATTTATATTTTATAAAAATTTAAAATAAAACTAAAATATTTAAAAACTTAAATTAATTTAAAATGAATCATAATTTAAAAAATATACCGTGCAATAAATCTTACGTTAGAACATTGCCCGTGTCCAACATTAACGTACGAAACGAAAGTTCATATTGTTGGATGTTTGTTGAAGATAATTTTTTATATATATTTTTAATCAATTTTTATTATAATTTATACGAAAATAAACATAAATAAAATTTAAAAATAAATATAATTAATAAAATAAATAAATAATAAAAATAAATTTTAAGATAAACATTTGTTTACTTAGAACATAAATTTCAATATTATATTTTATAAATATGATATATATTTTTTATTACGATCGTTTAATAAAAATTTTAAAATTTCTTCATATTTAAGACATTATTGATGTCAAATTAAAAACAAATCATCCAATCAATAAACAACATTTTACTTGTAATATGCCACCTTTTTGTTACATCACTTTTCTTTTTCCCCTAAAAAATTATAAAACTGTACTAATAATTCAACAGTATCATCTGATGATGATTATAAGTACAGGAATTCTAGCCTCGGAAGTCCATGAAAAGCCAAGGACAACAGAATTTCTCTCAAAAGCATCTTGTGGGTGCTATAAACTATTTAGATATTTTGTTCAAGCTCGGAACTCTGTTTTCTACTGAATTAAACACATCTTCTTCGTTGAGGGAGTGAAAGAAAGTTGTGGTTTTTCCACAGAAGAATCGAAAGGAAAAGTGTGTGATTTTCGTGGTTAGAAATGTATGCAGAGACTGGGCTGTTTTTCCCTTACATGCAGAACTTTGCTCAAGATTTTGAGCTGTTTGAAGAGTACTGCAAAACCCAGAAAACCAATGCTTCAATGGTATATGCAATATCTCAACCTTTGTTGTTGTTGTTGTTGTTTTGCTTTGGTTTCCTTTGGGTGTTCTTCATTTGTTTGATTAGTTCTTGTTTTGAAGTGGGTTTTAACTTTGATTGTCTCTGTTTGAAGAACTTGGTGCTCTTTGATCTTTGCTTCAATGGTGAAAATGTTGTTTTCCGGTTAAAATTTCAAGTTTTTGAGTGATTTTCTGTGTTAAAAATATCGACTTTGAGGGAACTTTTGTATGTTTCACGGTCCTTTTAAAATTCTAAGGACTAAGATGAACAGTTGAAAAGGAAAAAAATAAAGTATTTTGGAAGCTTCAGCCTTCATTTTTATGCCTTCTGGGTTATCATAAAAGGAGGGATTGATTTCGATTAATTTATTCTCTTAAAACACTTTCTCAGCAACCAAACAAGGCTGAAATGGGAAAAATAATCTGTACATGCTGGACCAAGAAATGGAAACCCAACAAAGAAATTGTCAGGATATAATTCGAAAATGATTCTTCAATACCCTGAGTTCCTAGTTCTTGAAGATTTGTTTCAACTTCTTAGTGTGAACAACAACATTTTTAGTTTTTTAAGCACTTGAAGTTCATATTTTGTTGTTGTGGAAAGTGAAAATTATAATTACCCTTAAAATTGCAGGTCTAAATATTTCTGATAAATATTCATCCTGTTGAGAAAGTTTTGAAATTGATTATTAGTATGGTTGCTACTAGTAATTTGATTATTAGGTCCGTGATCTTCGCCGATAAGACTGTTTTTCGATGAAAAGGACAAGATGTTAATGAAGCTGAACTCATATGTTTGGTCTGGTAAACTAGCATTGTTTTATCCAGAGCTGTAGGCAGTAGACCAAAGCTTTTCTAAGCCTGTCTTTATCTTTTCTTGTATGATGTAGAACGACATGGTTCAGACATCCTCAACCGAATATAACCTTCATGGAGAAGTTGATATGTTCAAAGCTCTAGAACCCATCATCGAAGAACCGATTGTGGGACTTGATCCAATGACTGCAGCCATCTCGTTAATCTCGTGTGGTGAAGATGTCATTACTTCGGAAGGACTTAAGGCTGCAGATATCGAATCATTTCCGAATGAGCAGCTTCTACAGGTTCTCTATGAGTGCGAGAAGGATCTAATGGCAGAAGCAGCAATAGAAGCGCAACTGGCAGTGGTCTTGGATTTCGAGACTCCTGTTGTGAAGATAGATAAAAGCCAGAATCAAGAAAATGAAGTGCTTGTTGATGCATCGTTCCAGAAAAGCGGGAGCTCCGGTTCTTTAAGTTCAATGGGATCTATGCAAGGGGCTGCAATCGAGCCTAATTTCCTGGATTTCTCTGTAATGGATTTTGATTCTGTTTATACAATGAGGAGAGCATTTAGTGAAGGAGATATCAAGGTCAGCCTTAATTATCTTTGCATAGTGTTTCTATATTTCACTTCTCCTGTGACTGATGTCGTAGCATTTTGGTCGGTATTTGTGCGATACATCGTTTCCTTTCTAAAAATTAATCCCATGCTTAGACTTGTTTCGATAGACACTTGATGATACTGAGATTTTATGGCAGACACTCGGCAATGGTAATGTGAGCGTCATCCATTCTCCCATCGAGCGGCCACTAACCATCAGCAGCTGTTCTACAGAAGATCGAAAGGAAAAGCTCTCCCGATACAGGAACAAGAAAACGAAGAGGAATTTCGGAAGGAAAATCAAGGTAAACAAAATAAAACTTGTTCCCGTTCTTGTCAATATCATCAATTGCTTCAATTTATTGCTTATGGTTAGCCTTTGACATCAAATAAGACAGACCAACATTTAGCAACACATGCAGAGTGCAGACTTTATGGTTTTCTCCACCTAGTATGCCCAATGACATGGTTTTCTCCACCTAGTATGCTTGCAGGAAGGCTCTTGCTGATAGTCAGCCAAGGATCCACGGAAGGTTCGCAAAGATCGAAGAATCTGACAACTCCAAGAGGAAATTGATGTTCACTACTTAAACAATCACCAAGTAAAACCCGAACGAAGTTGCTAAGTCCATCGAGTAGTAGAATCCTTTGCGGAGATCGTAGACAGGTAATTGAAATAAGCCATAAACCAGCACTCGAGTAATAGTTTCACTTTTTCACTTTATTTTCTGCTGTAATAAAGCTCCCTTTCAAGGAATGTATATAGTGTTTGTTCTAATAAGATGGCAAAGCTGAAATTTGTACTTGTTTCATATGTAGAGTACTATAAACTGGTGCTTGCAAATACTTTTCCATTCTGCAGACTGCACTGAGTTTATTTCATGAACAGAAGTAGTATATATATATATATATATATATGTATGTATGTATGTATGTATGTATATTCCTATGAAGGCTGTCATTTTCTTTTTGATTAGGCCTTTGATGTTTCATTGCCAAAGCTTACAGTAGTTTTTTCCATGAAAATATTAAGTATAATCATTAATGTTACACTGTTCTTTGCTACCATAATTCCCACATTTGGACACACACAGAAGTACTTCAACTTGATACTAAGTTGAGGGGATGGTTTTGGTTTGTGTCGGGTATATTCCGGTTACATCATTCTAGATATCAGGGAGAAACGAGCAAAAATTTTCTCTCTCTTTATCATGCCTTCTTCTGTCTCATGCTGAAAAATTTTAGAAAATTAAATTTGAAACTCTAACTCTTATTTTTTATATCTTAAATACTACACTCTAAAACATACATCATGTCCCTAATCCTCTAAATCCTAACCACAACTCATAACCTTAAACCCTAAACTCTAACCCCTCTAGTTTAAAATAGAAGCATAGAAAGATGCATAAGAAAGAAGAAGACGATTTGCACCCGACGAAAACATGATACAAATACAACATGGTCAATAAAATACAAAAGGTATATATATAAAATATTCTCCTAAATTCATTGAGTAGTTTCCATGGCAAAAGATGATATTTTTTAAAAATAAATATTTTGAGTTTAAATGGCGTAATCTGTATATATTCGGATTGAATAAATATGTATGAATGTGGTGTTTTTTATTTAAAATCGCTTAAAATTTTTCCGTCTTTATTTATTTTTATACTAAAAATTAGAGTTAAGGTTTAAGATTAATGATTTAGGTTTAAAGGATTAAAGATATAATATTTTTAAAATTTAAGATTTATGGTTTAAAATTAAAATTAGAAAAAATGTGCGAAAAGAAGACACTTAAATAAATGGCAAGTTTTTTTTTTTTAAAGATGTGTGATTTTATATTATTTTATAATTATTTTTAGATTATTAAAAAATAATACTTGGTTTTTTAATTCAAAAACTTTATCTTTGGGTCTCTACTATTACAAATTACAATCCCTCTTCTGGTGTTGAGGCCCAAAGAGAGTAAAACATGGCCATTCCCATGCCCAGAGAGGCTGAGACTATTAGCCATGGAAAGGGTTTTACAGAAATAACATAAGCTTTGATCTGAATATTACAGGAAACTGAAATCTTAAAAACTGTCATCCTGTAAGAAATCACACAATACCCTTTATTAGGTTAAGTTTAGACTTTAAATGGATAAAAAAAAGAGAGGAGTCTGGTTCATTTCTTGAACGAACCAGGGAGATATCTTTACCTTTTAGGGTCATGGCTTGGATGCTACATGAATATGCAGCCTTTCTAATTTAGGCAAGTACAAGTTAAATTGGTTGATAAAGAAGTCCAAGCTATGTACTCCAGAAAAGGAAAGCTCTAAATATCTTAGATCAGTGCATGCTTTATTCCTTCTAGAAGCTCTCGTATGTCCCCATAAAAGAAACCCAATGCTCCCAGCTCCCAGCTCCTCAACAATCTGTTATCTTTCCTGTTAAACAGCAAAGTATCCTTACACGACATTCATAATTTCTAAATAGCTTCTTTGTTGTCTGTCCTGTTGTTCGAAATCTGGAAAAAAATTGAAAAAGAGACGAGAAAAAACAACCCATGCACCAGCCAGCCATTGCAAGACTATGGTCGCCGTGAAAAGGTCACTGGTCGCCGAACACGGCGACTGCCTTGGTTTCATTTACAGGCAACTTGTTCAAACAAACCATATGCACCAACTCGTCAATGATCAAACTAAACAAAATTTTCAAGCTTGATTCGAACGATTAAATGAACCCCCCATCTTCCAAGCAAAATCCTGGATTTCTAATGGTGCCACAATCTAGCACAGAGGTGGTCAGGTGGGGTCTATAAAGTACAAAATAGCTCCCCAAAACAAGCAAATTACTTGTAAGCTCCCCTCCTAAATCCCTGTGATTCACCGAGTTCAAAAACTTGCAGACTTATACGTTATATATGATAAAAAACAAATTCAGGGCTTGGTGGAAGTATAGAAGTACAAATTTGACAAAATAACTAAAACCCAATCTAAAATATTTTCCAAGTTTCTTGGAATCATCAGCCACCCCTCTTCTGTGCATAGAAAATCAAAGAAAATGAAAAGCTTTGAACTTTCTGATGTTCCTTTGTTGTTAGCCATAACCAGATTGGTGAGTGAGTAATACGAATCGGAAGGTTGAAGAAAATCGAACCCACCAAACATTATAAGCGAAGGCACGCGGCTCAATTTATTTGTACACAAAACCACCCACCCCATAAGCTCAATAGAATAACACAAATATTACTGCTATTTCTTTCTCTTCGCCCTTTGCTCTCGCAAGTTATGTAACGCCGACCCTCTCTTTTTTTTTTACCTTCTCTCTCTTTCAAATCTCTCAAAAACAAAGAAATACCCAGAAATGCTTTGAATCTCGTCACTATCGTCAATGGAAAAAACAAAGCTTTGATTAAGTTTGTAATTCAGGGATTTGTAGGGAAATTTTTTCTTCTTCTGGTTTTGGGTGGTTGACCTTTTTTTTTAATAATGTTTAGGGAAATTTGATTCAATGTTGTGTATTTCGTTCCTTCTCTGTGTTCTGGAACAGTTTTAGAGTGAGAAAGCTCAATCGAAACGAATCTCTGTTCCATTACATTCAATCCTCCCCCACCCAATTTTCTTCTTCTCCTCTTCTTCTTCCTCCTCCTCTTCTTCTTCTATTTGGCATCGGTTTGTCGTTTCAGCTTCTCATATTTCTGTCTTTGATTTCTCTGTTTATATCCGGAGAAGGAAACCCCGGGGAGAGAAAGTATAGGTGTTGGTTTAATCTTGATTGCTTTGTTGGTGGGAAATTGGGTTTGTAATTAGGGTTTATTGGTGTGTTGGGAATTGGGTTTCCACTTTAAGATCGATGTTGATTTGAAGTTTCCCCCCTCTTTAGGTCGATCAGGAGGGATTGATTAATTGGAATAGATATGATAATTAAGCGCAACCTCAAATCGCAAATGCCGAGTCTGAAACGGTGCAAACTCAGCGATGCAGTTGGTGAAGACGAAGATGACTTGGGTAAAACTCGCAAGAAGCGAAAAATGAATGACTATTATCCTCTGGCTCTTCTCGGGGAGGTCGCCACCGGCATAATTCCGTTCGGCCTCCATCGTATCATTGCCTCTGAGGCTGATAAAGGTTTCTCGGCTTCATGGTGCGCCGATGTCTCGAACTCCCCTGATGAAGTGGAATCCAAATCTAAGGCCTTGGATTCATCCAATGCCAACAACCGTACTGTGGAGATTGCTCGGCCACCACTTGTGAGGACCTCCAGAGGGCGAGTTCAGGTACTTCCTTCACGGTTCAATGATTCTGTAATTGAGAATTGGAAGAAAGAAAGTAAAACTAGCTTGCCCGATTGTAGTTTAGATGACGGTGATGATGATGAAGATTATGATTTTGAATGTAAAAAGGATAAATCTAGTTTCAAGAAACCTAAGAATTGTAAGCAGAACATGAAAAAATGGCGAAGTGAAGAGAAGAATGGTTATAAAGGGAAAAAGTATACTACATTGTGTGAGGAAGATGAAGGAGGAGGAGGGTATGGTAAGACTTCTAATTCTAGGAAGTACTCGAGTTCCCTGAGTTCATTAACTTCAGTACGTGAGCAATTCGTCAAGGAGAATGAGAAGTATGCAAATGGGGTTGGCATTGTTGATTTAACAACAGTGAAGCAGGCTTCATTTGAGAACGGTAAGAGGAAAGATGGGTTGTATGGGCCAGAGGATTTTTATGCTGGGGATATAGTGTGGGCAAGACCAGGGAAGAGGGAGCCATTTTGGCCAGCTATTGTTATCGATCCAATGACGCAAGCACCTGAGCTGGTTTTGAGGTCTTGTATACCCGAGGCTGCTTGTGTGATGTTCTTCGGACATTCTGGGAATGAGAACCAAAGGGTATGGATACCTTCTTTATCAAATTATGTTTGTGAACTTGTTTGTTGCGCGATGGAAGTTATGATTTAGTCATTAATTATGTTACTTTGAATGATTATGGACAGGATTATTCCTGGGTTCAGCGGGGCATGATTTGCCCATTTGTGGACTTTCTAGACAGGTGTGCTGCTTGTTTTGTTCAACAGCTAATTGAACTTTCATTCTTTAAATGCTATGTGCTCAGGTAGTCTTCTTTATGTAGGTTCCACGAGCAGCCTGAATTGCACAGGTGCAACCCTAGCGGTTTCCGGTTGGCAATGGAAGAGGCTTTTCTTGCAGAACAGGGTTTTACGGAGAAGTTGATACAGGACATAAACATTGCAGCTGGAAATACTACTTATGAAGAATCTGTTCTTAGATGGGTTCAGGAGGGTACTGGTCCAAACCAGGATCACGATTATCACCTTCGTAATCAGGCAAGATGATGTAGAATCTGTTCACTCTCTTGTTTCTATTGGATACATGTTTAGTGGATTTTTAAAAGTCTTCTCCTACCTCCACATGTGGACTCCCACCCACTGGCAGGGACATATGTAATTTTACTTTTTGAGCATGGGGAATCCACTTGTGTCTTATCTTTACTGTAATCACAGTACTCTTCTTTTGCTGGGGAAGGAAGGGTAGGGAACTAGAAAGAATTTGAGCCTTCGATGCTTTAGAGAGATTTTGAGCTTTAAATTTTTTTTACCCAGATTGTGTAAGAGATCATTGTCCATATCCTTTTTTTTTTATCTAAAACATTTGGAACACAAGTGTTAATGCTCCCAATTTAACTATATTTGCAGGGCTTCTTTGGTAAATATAAGAACTCAAGACCTTGTGAAGGCTGTGGCATGACCCTCCCATTTAAAATGGGAAAGAAAATGAAAGCATCTGTTCCTGAAGGCCATTTTTTGTGTAAAACATGTTCTAGGGTCTGTAGCAATGTCTTTTCTGGATCTTAAATTATGATTCTACTGTTTTTTGTTGCTTTTCATAACTAAACCGAATGATTTTTTTTATTGCAGTTAACCAAATCAAAACACTACTGTGGAATTTGCAAGAAGGTTTGGAATCATTCAGATAGTGGAAGTTGGGTAAGACCGCCTAGAAGCTTTGGCTTTGGCTTTAATATATTTTCTTTCTGCTATGACATGACCTTTTTTACTAATTTATTGCTTCCTTATATGCTCCGAGTCAGGTGCGATGTGATGGTTGTAAAGTGTGGGTGCATGCAGAGTGTGACAAAATTCCCAGACATCATTTTAAGGTCTGTGTCATGTTTCCCATCTCAATTAATTATTTTGTTCGACCTTCCATTGAAGCCAATGATTCAAATTTTGTATTTCCCTGATCAAACTATTTGCTTCTTCAGGCTTTGGGGGCCACTGACTATTACTGTCCTACTTGCAAGGTAAAGTTTAACTTTGAATTATCAGATTCAGAGAAGTGGCGGCCAAAACTCAAGTAAGTCTGTTCTATTCTGAAATAGATATTTTGTCTGTGTCAGTGTGTATATTGATTTACATTGTTTTACGAAACATATCTATATGTATGAGAAAATTATTCAAGGAATTCTTCTGGCTGATTCTTTATTCTTCACTTCATTGTTTATAATGCTCGTATACCATTTTATGCAGATCAAAAACTAACAACGGTCAACTAGTTTTGCCTAAGAAGGTTACTGTTCTCTGCTGTGGTGTTGAAGGCTTATATTACCCAAGCCTCCACTTGTAAGGAAATATTTTATTAGTGAATATTTTTTCTTCGCCACTTGATACTTCTTAGAACAAATTACAATTTCACTTCTTCAGTGTATTTTGACTTCTTTGTCTGTTTTACACATTGTTCAGTAAGCATATATGTTGGCAGAAATTTATTTTCTGAATTCCATTAAAGAAACCATTGCAATTTAATAGTCCATGATCTCATTCAAGAAAATCTGAGGCTACTTCTTGTAAAATTTACATCTTCTAAACAAGTAACGTTACAGTCTTCTTACTGGGATTTATCTAAAATCTATATAATTACGTTTAATTTTCTCTAACATACAAATAAACTTGAAGTGCCTTTGGTGAATTATATTTAGAGTGGCATAACTCGGGATTTTAACTGGGAGTCTATTAATTATGATATTGTCTATTCCAGAGTTGTTTGCAAGTGTGGGTCCTGTGGGTCTGAGAAGCAAGCACTTAGTGAGTGGGAACGACACACTGGTTCCAAAGAACGAAATTGGAGGATTAGCGTGAAGGTGAAAGGTTCCTTGCTGTCATTAGAACAATGGGTTTGTACAACTTTTGGACCTTTCTCTTTTCAGTAGTATATTTCTTATATCTGCTCATAGTTTGCATCTTTGAATGTAAAAAATGGAATTCTGTTAAAAAACTTGTAGAATGGCATTCTACCATAAATCAGTGTTTCCCATCTTCCTTTTCCTAATTGGTTGACTTTAAGTTGAACTTTAGCATGGAGGGGGAGTATGTGAACCAAATCCTTAAACCCTTGTATCTGTTTTCCCACTCTTTATATTAGTAAAGGAGTCTTCTCAGAAGATATGTCTTTACTGCCTTTTATTAACCATTTTTGCATTGTTTTGCTTCTGAGGATCTTTTTAACTTGGTTCATGTCTAACCTTGCAGATGCTTCAGTTAGCAGAGTACCATGCAAATGCTACCACCTCTACCAAACCTCCTAAACGACCACCAATAAGAGAGAGGAAGCAGAAGTTGCTTGCTTTTTTGCAGGGTATTCTTCTAGGCATCAGATTAGCAATTTCATGATTGTGCTTTTCTTTTTTCCATTTTCCCATCACCTTTGGTTTATGCTAATTATTACATTTGTTATGACAGAAAAATATGAACCAGTTCATGTGAAGTGGACAACTGAACGCTGTGCTGTATGTAGATGGGTTGAAGATTGGGACTACAATAAAATTATTATCTGCAATAGGTAACTTTTGCAGTGTTTTCTTTTATGTAAGACTAGATGTTTTTATGGATCCATCATTGGATGCACTTTTATCCATTTTTGTATAAAGGCACTGAGTTTAGGGTATCTTATTAAATGACACTTTCAAAGTCAAATTCTGGTTTTCTGATAACATTGATCTCGCTGTTGGTGATTATACTAGAGCAAATCTTATTTTTTATGATGTTGGTCTTTTTTCTTAATCAGATGTCAAATTGCTGTGCACCAAGAATGCTATGGTGCAAGAAATGTTAAGGATTTCACTTCATGGGTTTGTAAAGCTTGCGAAACACCTGAGATTACACGAGAATGTTGCCTTTGTCCGGTCAAAGGTATGGTCAGTTAATCATTTCTATTTCTTCTTGTTTGGTTAAAGCTTTTTCTTTGATTATCTTACTATGAGCGGTATATTTGCAATTTGGATGTTAGTGTCCACATCTGTAATTATTCGATTCAGATTGTTTCTTATTGTAACTTACATGGTTTCCCCCCGCTTCAGGAGGTGCTTTGAAGCCAACTGATGTTGAGACATTGTGGGTTCATGTTACTTGTGCTTGGTTTCAACCTGAAGTTTCTTTTGCAAGTGATGAAAAGATGGAACCTGCTCTTGGAATCTTGAGCATACCATCAAATTCCTTTGTGAAGGTAGAGTTGCTCTTTTAGTCATCAGTCCGTCACTCCTTGTAATCATGAAAATTTAATGATATATCATTCCCTTAACTTAGATTCTAAGCAACGTTGGATTCATATTTTTAGTGTCTGAGGCCACTCGTCTGCACATCATTTAACAATTCATGTGGTGGACAGTGACTGCTGCATTTGGATAAACTCATGTATTCCTTGTTATGCAGAAATTGTAATTGATGCTTGATTAAAAAGTCACCAGACTGGAACTCCGGGTTTTCCTTTTGACGCAGAGATTTAAGTTTAACCAATTGAGTCAATAATATTAGTAGCATGCTCTTTTATGAGTCTTTTTGCAATTTTAGATGTCAGTTCTTTTTATAAATTTGGTAGAGGAAACAATGATTTATATAAACGTATGCATGTGTGCTTATCTGAGAAGTGATTCCTTTGGTCATTATAGAATTTTCTTGGTATAAAATGACTAGTTCCTGCTATATGTTATCTTTGAGATAATAATTCTGCTAAAATATTTGAACTTTTATTTTGTAATTGTGGTTCTGTTTTGTGTTTTGAGGCATGAAGATGTCTTTATAGCTGGTTTCTATTGGTTATATATGATTATAACTGTGGCTTGTTTACATGAACTACAGATTTGTGTTATTTGCAAGCAAATTCATGGTTCTTGTACACAGTGCTGCAAGTGTTCAACGTATTACCATGCCATGTGTGCATCAAGAGCTGGCTACCGCATGGAGGTAGTTACTTCTAGCTATTCTTTCTACCTAATACTTGCAGTGTTATTTCATAAGATTCTCCCTCTTTAGCATCTACCTTCAATTTCCTCTTACTAATCTGACGTCATTCAATTGGATAAATATAAAATAGTAAATTTTAGAATTTAGAATTTGATAATCAACTATATACATAAATGAGAGTGAAGCATTTACTCACATTTTTGAAGAGTGCAGTTGAGCATAGGAAAGTGATAGGCAGTGTACCCTATGTTAATGAAGCTCTTTAGTTTATTTGCTCCTTTATGGATACATCCAATTGCGTTTGAATTTAGAATGTTATAACATAGTTGGGGATTGGGGAAAAACTAATAAACCTCAAGAGAGACAGAAATCTTCTGAAATATTATGTGAATTCCGTATGTAGGCATGTCATATGCTGCCGAAGTAGTATACTAATTTTGATTTACTTTGGATTTTACTTGCTAAGAATCATCCAGTTGATCTCTTATTACCACTTAATTGCTCTATCTGATCTATTTAAATCGCAGTTGCATTGCTTGGAGAAAAATGGCAGACAAACGACAAAAATGGTGTCATTTTGTGCTTATCATCGGTATGCTTTAATTATAGCTGCTGTATTTCTCTTTCTGAGCAATTTCATATGTGCTAAAATTTGTTCTTTTTTATCCTTATTTCAATTTTGTGTAGCACTCCAAATCCAGATACTGTTTTAATCATACAGACCCCTCTAGGGGTCTTCTCTGCCAAGAGCCTTGGTCAAAAGAAGAAGAAGAGTGGGTCAAGACTAATTTCGTCAAGCAGACTGAAAATTGAAGAGGCTCCAACTGTGGAAGCTACTGAGGTTGAAGCATTTTCTGCTGCTAGGTGTCGGGTCTTCAAAAGATCAAATTGTAATAGAAAGGTAAGATTACATGAAAGTCTGAAATGTTTGTACATAATCTATCAGGGTATTTGTTTGCCTAAATTAATTCCTGATATAAGTTTCTGCCAGATTTGTTGGCTCCTTTTCCTTTACCCAGTGAGAGGAGCTGGAAATATGTTGGCTTATAGGTTAAAACTTTAAAGCTGCATTTTGTTTTTGATGTAAAGGGAGAAAGAAAGAAAAGCATCGGATTGGGCTTCCTTTCCTTGTCAATTCTTCTCCTTCATGTTGCTTTATCTTTTCTTTTCTGAATCACGAGAAACCGACTCAAGCTTCTGTCTCTTCGAATTATTTTTTTCTTATTAATATTCTTTCTTTATCTAGAGAACTGAAGATGAAGCCATACCCCACCGGTTATTAAGACCTTGTCATCATCCTTTAAGCACTATACAGAGTTTGAATGCATTCAGAGTAAATTTCTCTTCTTTCTACATTCTGAGTTCGTTTACATTTTTTGTCCTCTGAATTTGAATTTCAATAGAAAACAATCACTTGTTTGCATCCATGATTGATTTTGTTCAATCTAACAGGTGGTAGAGGAGCCTAAAGGTTTTTCATCTTTCAAAGAACGACTACAGCACTTACAGGCAAATCTCCATCCATTTTCCCCTTTTGAGAACTTAAATTTCTGATCAGTTTGCTAAATGATATGTATGTACATAACAAATGCAGAGAACTGAACATGATCGAGTTTGCTTTGGTAGATCTGGAATACATGGGTGGGGCCTATTTGCCCGCAGAAACATTCAAGAAGGAGAAATGGTATTTTTATGAAAAGCCATTTTTAACTTGCTTTAAGTTCTTTGCGTTTAGAAAACTATTTTCTTGGGTTTCACTTTCACACTACAAATTATTATAAAAGCGTCCTAGACTTGTGACTGGTTTTTAACTATAGTGGACATACAAATGCTTCATTCTGTTTGGGAAGCGTGGGAGTGCTGAATACATATGTTAGTTTTTATTTGAAGAGGCCATTTACTATCACAAAAACCAATATAAAAACTTAAATTAATATTTGTGATTCGATATTTATCTAGCAGTTGAAATGAACTAATTCCAAAGGCCATGTTGAGCACCATTTCAGTTGTATGAAAAGGAAATAATAGGTAGTACTTTTTGGATGTTAAATACCATGCGTAAAGGAGTATACATTAGAGATGTAAATTTAGTTGAAAAGAAAACAGCATCTAGACTTTCCTAAGAACATATGGTGAATAATAAGCCTATGTATCCTCTTATATGTTTGATTCCTCTCATTCGAAACGTGTTTATACTGACATTATAACAAGTGATAATGTTTCACTGTAAAATGAGTATATCTTAAATTAATTGTAATTCTACATTTAAATTGCATTTGGGTTGACATCTTAATTAAAAGTACCAAATAGAGTATACCCTCGGAGGAACTGAATTGTTTGAACAGGGATGTTGGAGAAACTTGGTATGGGGCAGTGACATTTGCAAACTGTGTTTCTGAATGATTGGATTATCAACTTTTTCTGAATCACTGGCAACTGGGGAAGGTTTTACATGGAGTGAAAAGTTTTTGTTTGTGGTCAGGTTCTTGAATACCGCGGGGAACAAGTGAGGGGAAGTATTGCCGATCTAAGAGAAGCACGATACCGAACAGAAGGAAAAGATTGCTATGTAAGTGATTTATTTTCCTAAAAGTCGTATAAATTTGCCAATCTTTAGATTGATCAAAACTATTGAAGTCATCGTATTTTGAAGCAAAAAAGTTGGGTTGTTTATTTTTTATTTTTGGCATATATGATATTCTTGAGACTGAAATGCGGCAGCCACATTATATTTGCAGCTCTTCAAGATCAGTGAAGAAGTCGTGGTGGATGCCACCGACAAAGGGAACATAGCACGCTTAATCAATCATTCGGTAAGCAAGCATTTTGTTGACGAGAGAAAATAGGATGGGTCTAACCAGGTTGAATATCTTATAATTGATGTTTTGGTCTTGGTCTCATGCAGTGCATGCCCAACTGTTACGCGAGGATTATGAGCGTCGCAGATGATGAGAGTCGGATTGTTCTTATTGCCAAGACTAACGTGTCCGCCGGAGATGAGCTAACGTATCTCTCTATCTATCCATCTTGCTCTCTGTTACTGATCGTTGGTTAAATTTAGTAATGCTTTGTTTGATGCTCGGTTGCCAGGTACGACTACTTGTTTGATCCAGATGAACCAGAGGAATTCAAAGTTCCATGTTTATGTAAAGCTCCGAATTGTCGACAATTCATGAATTAGGAGTAGATACACACAGAGCAAGAGCATAACCATTGTTTCTCTGCAAGGAAGATCACTAACCCAATTGCCCTGTGCAAGAGGGGGAATCTCATAGTCGATCTATACACCCTCAATTGTATTTTCCCCCCGAGAAAATTTATAAAAAAAAAATGCATCTTTTCCTCCTTTTTTCATCTTTTTTTCTCGACAAATTTGATGGTTAATAAAATTATAGGATTTCCCAGTTGCTCTTCGAGCATTCGTGTATATCTGTTAACAATCAACGTTCATCATCTTACTTGAATGCTAACCCATTCTTTGTTTAAATTGATTTTTTTTTTCTTTTGGAGGAATTAAAAAAACAAACTTGAACATTGATGATGTGAATTTTAACTGGGTTAAAGGCTTTAACTTTACGGATCTGTTTAATGTCGAAAATGATTTAAATTTTTTGAAAATGTTAGATATTTGATCCCTTAAACAAATCGATTAAATTTTCATCTGAAAAATATTTAATCGAATTTTTAATATGCAGTTGGTTCCAAATCCAAGAGCTTTACCATGCAATTTTCATGAATTCTTCTCAGTTCAGGTAACGAAAATTGAATAATTAAAATGGGAATTGAAAAGGATGAGGTGGCACGCCACGAGATCATGAATCGGATCATACCGTAAAAAAACGAACCGGATAAGAAAAGCCCCGAAAAGGGAGTACGAAGATGGCAAGGCAGGCGTAGATATTTGCAGTGTTTTGCTGATGGCGACATGAGTAAAACTCATGGCTCAACGTTTTCAGCGTACTCTCTCACGCAACATTCACGCGCCCCTTCCCCTTTATATCTCCCTCTTTTTTCCATGTCCGATTCTAATTCCACGATTCCCTCTCGCTTCATCTCTGGTAAGTCTTCGGATATTCTAATGGATCTATTCAATCATTAAAACGGATTCAAATTATCGGTTTCAATAATTTCCATCATTCTGCTGGACCACAATTTCCTGATTTTTGGCGTATTTCTTTGTTTTTGTAGAGCTTTAGAGGTTGATCTATGGCACTACACGGATTCTCTTTGAATCCGTGTTTAGAAAGAGTTGAATTGTGTCAATTCAATGCCAATTTGTCGACAAAACTGATTAGGCTTAGGTGTTCGCGGTTTGATCGGAAGTCAACTTGCTCCATTAGGAGGAAATTACATGGTGTGAGGTGTTCATCCGTAAGGAAATCCGTTTCGCCCAAGGAATCAAAAGGGAATGATTCGGTTTCTAAAATGGCTTCTCCTGGTGACGAAGAAGCGGGGCATGTGACGAGGTTCGAGATGTCGGATTTTATGATTCTTGATCGTGTCAGCGTTGGGCTTGGTGGCCGGGTATATGAAGCACATATGGTTGTTGGTTTTGTTTTTGAATTTCCTTGTTGTAGTACTAGTTTAAATTTCTTGTCTTTAACTTCTTGTAGGCAGATGAGGTGGTTTTTGAAGCTTTAGTGAAGGATTCGAGCAGGTTCGTCTTGTTTAATTAGTAATGATTTTAGTACTATGATATTAGCCTAACATTTGTTGTTAATGAAAATGCAGTCCTTTGTATAACTCGAGAGTTGTGCTTCGACAACTTATTAGTGTTCAAGCTCAACGCAGGGGAAGGCGTGCCATTGAGGTATGTGAACCGTGTGCAGCGATTGTGTAATTTGTGTTTTTACTGTAAAACTCGGTCTCATTATGTGTTGATGTCTTGCGTTTGAACATATTGCAGGTGTTGAAAAGGCTTGTTGGTCGCAGAATCCTCTACCATTCTTACTCCATGCAAGTTTATGGTTATGTCTCATCGCATAAAAGTGGCAGTCATAGCTCATTCACTCTGGTCCATGGGGTATGCTCTTTCTATCTATTTAATTCTTTAGTGATATTCTTTTATTCTTATACACTGCATCATCTATCCATGCGTCCTCCTTGACTCTGTTGTTTTACCTTTGAGGCTTGTATACCAGTACAGACAGCCCCCTTCTGTACTTCTGAGCGGGTTAAAACTACTTATATATAAATGTTTTGCAGTACCATGGTAGCTTTTCCTTAAGACATTGGCTTCAGCAACCCAACTGGCTTCCAACTTTAGAAGCAACTCTTGCATTGGATGAAGAGTCTGTCAGGAGAGTAGGAGATGACTCGGTTGGGGGACCTGCAGTTTCTCGTCAGTTGAGGCTTATTAGAATATTGATGAGAGACCTCTTAATTGGAGTATGTTTCTTTCTTCTTTAATCATAAATCAATGTTTGTAGGAATTTTGTGATCCATGTTTCTAAAAGGTGGAGTTTGCTTTTGATATTTACCTTCAGGTAAATTACTTGCATTGCAATGGTATTGCGCATACAGAGTTAAGGCTGGAAAATGTGCATATAAGTCCTGTTGATAGACATATAAAGGTATGTGCCATTTTTTTCTAATGATAACTGAGGAGGTTTGTGTAATGCGATATGCGGGATTATAGTCTTGCTTAGCACAATGGCACGGGTTGATTCCTTTTTGTTTTTGTTCTTCTCGCAACTGCATAATTTTTAAAACTGACATTATCAGGTAGGAATACTAGGAAATGCTGCTGATTTCTATGAGAATGGTCCCAGTGGAAGTGCACTGGATAACAAGGTGGATAGGAGACAAATGATGATTGCATTTGACATGAGGTATGGTGCAAATAAAAACCAACTTTTTAGTCTACATCTGAAACATGATTTGAATCTCATTTAGCTTCATGTCTTACAAAGGTGTGTTGGATTTATGATGGCAAAGATGGTGCTAAGTGAACTCATGGACCCCGCAATCTTTACAAAGTTCAAACATTTCCTTATGAAGGTATAATACTTGACATTTGCTGCGTAATTATTTTTCCCCAACATAATACTTGAAGTGTATCTTAGAATGAATAAAGTAGTTGAACTTAGCTCACATTGTCAGCAATATTTTGGGTTTGAGTATCTTTAAATAACTCGTTTAGTATTTGACACTTCATTTTCCTTGATTTGCCCGTATTTGAAACAGACAAATACATATTTGTACATATGTATGGGAGTATAATCCTCAAAATATATTGAAAAACTTTGAAAATTGAACATTTTTGTGTCAGTACTCGAGACTCACCTCCTAATCTATGTAATGTAGCATATGTCAACATTTATGGTACTCCTATAAATATTCTAACAAGCTTTAGTGTAGCCATAATTCTTCATATAAAAAGGCCTTTCCCTTTTTAACATTTAAAACTTTGTTGAATGTTGAATCAATGCCACCCCATTATCATATTGCATTTTCTGTATGCCATTGCAGGGAAATGATCCCTCGTGCTTGCGTGATTTTCTTCTGCCAATCCTCACTCGGAATTCTGCTATCGAAAATGTTGGACTCCAGGTCAGTCATTTTACTTGAGTACACCTTTGCACTTCTTTACTGTCTGTAAGGATCTTTTAGCAAATTATCTTTTTCCAGATACTTGATAGAAACTGGGGTGCTGGTTGGAACTTCCTATCATTGTTGCTTACTGTCAAACGTTCTAAAAGAATAAGGTATGCTATTAAATCATGTGAGTGAATCTTTTCCTCTGTTTGAATGCCTGAGAATGCCCGTTGGAAAATTAGTCTATATAGCATTCAGAAATGCTGAAAAGTAAATTTCAACAATCTGATGGAAATGAAGAAGTTGCATTACTGGTTATGTAGTTTCTCCTTTTTCTTAATTTTTTTCTGACAACAGAGAATCCAAAATATATTACAACAATCTGAGGTTTTCAATGCATAGTGATTTTCTATATTTGTTGCAGTTGCTTAGATGCTCTTAGGCATCCATTTTTATGTGGACCAAGATGGCGTGTGGTCCCATCCATGGATATTATCAGATGGGGTCTTGGGTCAACTGCAGTGAGAATCACAGAGGAGTATATCTATCGAAAAGCTCAGGTAAATTATATACTTCTGTAGTTTTATCAAAGGTTATATAATTTACCGCGTTTCTTCTAAAACCAAAGCACATAATATGAAATGCTTCATATCACAATATGATGTGTCCTTATTACACGATTTTAATCCATGTTTTAAATTTGGATAGGTGAACTAACTTGTTAGTTCTCATATTACAGCGCGGTAGGCTTGCCCATTTTATTGAATTAATGGAGATGTTGAATCCCCATTCAAGGCCCAAGGTGATTCCTTGTTCAGTTGTTCTCTCTCTTTTTTAGTTGTGTAGGTTTTATTCTTTTTCCGCAACGATGTTTAGACTTAAGATGCTTGTTCTTATTCGAAAAGTAATTCACTATGTCGAATGTTTTTAATTGAAGGCTTTCACATCCATATTCCTTTGCATTTGCTAATAGGTGAACGAAGTTTATGTTAATCATGGAAGCTTGTCCTTAGGAGTGTGAATGAATTTTACCTATGCATAAAAGCTACTCGGTCCAATTCCTATTAACTTGAATTTGGCTAAAACATCCGAGTTGAGCTCGAGTTATTGGAGTGAGCTGAACTCAAGTGTAAATAATCGAGTCTGAAGTCAAACATGAGAATTGAGTTCAAGATTTTAAAGTCGAATTTGATCAAACATGTGCTTCTTCCTGCTTGAGCTCGATTACACCCTACTTGTGCTAATAAAGCTGTTGTGTTTATCTTTATTTGGAACATGCAGAACTGGCTGGAGTTTTTGCCTGGGAAATGGCGTTTGTTATACTCTACCGGAAGGCACATAGGTTTAACTCTTCGGCAACCTCCCCTTCGCGTACTCATTGGCGATACGTACCTAACAATTGAAAGAGCTTCCAAGTCAAACACAAGCCTTTCGCTTACATCTGAAATTGGATTCACAATCATGGTGGGACACGATTGGCCCCATGACAAAAGGGGAATCAAGGGGAAACTGCAAGTGAGCTCTTCATCTCGTTTAAGAGCTGGGAAGCGACTCTATCTTAACGAGACGGCAATGGAAGGATTCTCTTTGGGTCAACCAAACTCCGAGAAGTCCATAATCAATAAACTATCAAGCAGAAAATGGAGAAAAGCAATCCCCTTCACGGAATTACCATCAAGTCTTCCTGTAGCTAAGCTCCATCCTGACAATATCGAGATTACGATGACACTCGACGACACATTAGATCAGGGTGTTGATGCTGCAAACATAGTTCAGGAAATTCGGACACAGGTCCCCCCAGAAATGTTCGAATTGTCGAATATCGTGTGTGGAACATATGTCGACTCGAGGATGCTTGTCCTCCGTGGTGTAAATGGCTCAGCCCTCATATTTACCAGGTCCTGTCCAGATGAAAAATTGTATGTAACAAAATGATGTTAATAATTTTTTACCTCTCTTGAATTTCTACAGTTTTAGAGTCTGCCATGTTCAACTATCATAGAGCGAACCATTTCTTTGTGTACATTTCAACCAGGCAAAACCGATAAGACATCTCTATCTTCTCCTCCATCGCATCACACTGATACGCAGATGACAACAACCTCACACCAAACGCCCAAGGATTTCACGTGCAACTACCAAGAAATAATTGACAAATCGACCAGTAAAATTTAGATTAATCTGCGTTGTATATTTAAAATAGATTATTTTTTTAATATAAATATTTTACATACACAATAATAAAAATAACGTTTTTCGGTCCCATGTCTGCTTGTCAATATAAAATAAAAAATATATAATGAAAATAATCGTATAAGAAAGTGTCACGGGCCGTTGGTCGTGATTACGCGAGACTGAGCGAGATGTTTTTTGGTTGTGTTTAAAGCTTGGAAGCGGGATAGCTTTAAGGGTGTAGTACGTGCCGAGCAGTCGTCCTGTCTTCGGATGAGCGTGCTGATCGCGCACCACACTGGTCGGGAGCTGTCCCCGCTTCCCTGATGAGTCCATGGGAGGGCGAAACCAGTGAGTATCAGAGATTGTAAAAACCGATCCTCGGATATACGAGAAACATGAGATATCGCACGTGTAGAAGTCTTTGCGCGAAAACTCTAACTCGTGACAAAAGCATCTTCATATGTTACCGTTTTATTAGTAAACAAAAAATTTGATTTACGATAATCTAAAGAGTGGTTCTAATAACATATGACGGATTAATTTCTCTTAATAATTTAAATTTAAATTTATTATTTTTAAGATTTTTTTTTATCACATTAATTAGTACTTAACACTGCCGCTAACCTTAATTTGTATATTCTTTAATATTTTTAATATATTTTTGTAAGTCTGTCACGAGAATGTATTAAACGACAAATCCTGGGCTAATTTTATACTTCAAAGACATAGAACAATGTATTTTTAGTGTGTTTTTTATTTTTTTTCCCCTTGAATTTAATATATTTTTTAACAGCTCTTGAATTTAATAATTAAAACTTCGTAGCGGAGTTTTCGAGATGTATAGTTTGGACGATGAAAGTAATGTAAAGAATTTCTTAATCCAAGTCTTTAGGCTCGGATTTATTTCCATCCCTATGATCTTGTAGGCTCGGACCAGGGGGAAACATTACGGATTATTAAAACAAACAAAGATTAATTAAATTTAGGGTAAACTACACCAGTGATCACTTAACTGCTTGGGGATACCTATTTTGACCACCCAACTAAAGAATTCATCAATCAGGTACCCAAACTTTGAAACCCTACCTATTTTGGCCACTGCCGTTAAAAATCTGACGGAAAAATTAACAGCAGTTAACAACAGTGACGTGGCTGTTAATTAAAATTGGTAAAATTATATATTTAATCCCTCTAATTTATTTATTTTTTTAATTTAATCCTAATTTTAAATTAATAATTAAAATTAATCATCCAATCAATTGATGACACGTGTCACCACCGGATTGGATGATTAATTTTATTTATTAATTTATTTTGATTTATTATTTTATATATATTCTTCTCCAATCCGGTGATGACACGTGTCACCATCGGATTGGTGAATAAGTTGCTTCTTGTGTCATAGTGTATTCACATGTATTATTAAGTGGTAAAGTTTTAGTAAAAGCCTAGAATAACAAAATTTCGAATCGATTAATATTTAAATTAAAATATTAAATATTTAAATTAAAATAATAAAACATTTAATAAATATATCAAAATAATTAAATATTTAAAATACATATATTAAATATTCGAATAATAAATATTTGAATATTTTTATTTAATATTATTCGAATTAAAATATTTGAATAATATTAAATATATAAATAAAAATATTAGTTGAAAATTAATAAATATTCGAATAAAAATATTTATATTTTAAATATTCGAATAAAAATATTTCGATATTCGAATAAAAATCATGAATATTCAAATATTTTAATTTAAAAATATTCGAATAAAAATATTTAGATTTTAATTATTTGAACAAAAAATATAAAAATATTTAAACAACAAAATTCAAATATTCGAATAATTAAAATCTAAATATTTTTATTCGAATATTTAGATTTTAAATAATTAAAATCTAAATATTTAATATTTTTATTTAAATATTAATCGATTTAAACGGTCGGTCTTTGTCAAGGTAATTCGAATACTAAGATATAACCATTTAATACTTTATTTTCGGGTTTTATATTATAAATATTACATTGGCTCAGTGGTTGAACCTTTTGCTTTATAAGCAAGAGGTCAAGGGTTCAAATTCCCTCTTTGTCATATTAACACAACATTTTCCTTCTTTCTTTCTTTCTTTCTCACCAACCAGCTGGTGACATTTGTCATATTAACACAACATTTTTCTTCTTCCTTTCTTTCTCACCAACCAGCTGGTGACACGTGTCACCACCTGATTGGAGAGAAAAATATATTAATTAATCATAAAAATAAATAAATAAATTAGAGGGATTAAATGTGTAATTTTATAACTTTTAATTAACGGCCACGTCATCACCATTAACTGCCACGTCATCACTGTTAACTTTTCCGTCAGATTTTTAACGGCAGTGGCTAAAATAGGTAGGGTTTTAAAGTTGGGGTACCTGATTGACGAGTTCTTTAATTGGGTGGTCAAAATAGATATCCCCAAATAGTTGGGTGGTCACTGGTGTAGTTTACCCTTAAATTTAGAATGACACCCTCTGCCGAACATAAAATTTGAGGACCAATTTAAGATATAAACTATAACTTAAAGGATGAAATTTAAATATTTAAAAATTTAAAAAATAAACTAAATGAAATTTATAATTTTAAAAAATATTATTAATAATAAGTATAATTTAAAATATATATAATATTTGATTTAAATTAATCTATGTGATTATACGATTCTTATATTATAAAAAACAAAAATCTTATTAGTTAATTAGGATTTGGAAAAAAAAAATTGCAAATCAAGCAAAAATAAAATATTGTCCATCATTTTATTATTTAATGATCTTTAGTCTCTGTATATTTAAATATTGGTTGACCGAGTTTTATTATTTTCACTTTAAAAATAATTGATATTTTTTAAAAATCACTTATTTATGCCGCCTTTAAAAAATCATTATATAAATATTTATTAATTAATTAAAAATAAAAATAAAAATATTTATATTATTTATTTTCTTTAATAAAAATAAAGACATCTACATAAATTTCAATTTTTACCACCGTAAGTTAAGCTTTTTAATTCCGTCTTGTAGCCACGTGTTTAATATTTTATCGTGTTTGGAATTGGACTGTGTGGTTTGGGTTCAACTTGGAAGACCACGTTTTTCCCTTTGGAATCTAAAGTTGTCTCTCTTTACTTTTGATGTGCATTTATTTAATAATAAGTTGGCACGAGCCATCCTTAGTAGTTAAGAGAACGATTATTATTCTTAAAGTTATAGATTCAAACATTAATAATTTTAATACAATTATTAAAAATAGATTTTATAACAGATACTACTATAATAATTTAAGATCAGATTTCAACGTAAATAAATATTATTCGTACTTAAAATTTAATACTTATAGTGAAAAAATAGGTAATTTCAACTTTAAAATTTTTCTATATTTATATTATTAAAATATTTAAATTCGAGTCATTGAGATAAAATATTATTATTATTATTATTAGAAACACTCCTTGAACTCCCATTAGCACAAGTGGACCTTCCCTCAAAGAAAACGAATAAAGACTTTTTCTAAATGAAAACTTAAAATATTATTAACCCTTCGTATAATTATATAATAACAAAATAACAATTCCATCTTTTTGGGGTCTTTGTTTATCACTAAAGAATGTGCTAAACGCACTTGTTAATAATAATATTAGTAATGAAATTATTTTATTTTATATTAAATATTGTATTACTAATTATGATTTTCTATTATGATATTATTAAATTTTATTTTTATTATCAATATAAACTCTGATATTTAAATATAACCATAAATTCTTAATCTTTAAATAATTTTATTTATACAAAATTTAATTTTTATCACCGATATATGATTATATTTCGTATCATATATGTGTGAACACAATTTTAAATGAATTTACATTATTAAATAATTAATTACAAATATGACTGATTATTTAGGAAAAAAATCGTTTTATTTCACGTAAGATAAACTTATATTTTATTAAAAATAAAATTCAAATTTACATCTTATTAAAATCGATTATTGTATTAAAAATATCTTTACTTTACATGAATTGAATATTTTTCAAATAATCAAATTTAAAGATGTTTTTCTAATTAATTATTTAAAAATGTATATTCATTTAAAATCGCCTGGAATTGGAGTCGGTTTTGACGTCGTATCTAGCTGAAAGGGCCGCTACGATCCATCGGTGTGATGCCGTTTAGCTGTTTTTGGAAAAGGCGGTTGGTTGATGACGTGGATATGGACACCGCCGTTTTAATTTTGCGGTGATCGGATAGACACTAAACAGATACGGCAATGTTTGTCCACTTATTAAAGCTGACTGTCATTTCACGGGCGGCATTTGCATGTTAGGATTATCCTAAAACTCGTTGTTGTTTTTAAATAATATAATTTTAAATATATTTTTAAAAAATATAGTTGGTCGAGGGAAGTTATATTTTGATATCTACGAAAAATTTTATATAATAAGAGAAAATCATCTTTTATAGATAGTATCTATAAGTGACGATTTTTTCTTAATTTACGAATAATATTTTTATTCTAGTCATAATCCGCAAATGATAATTTTTTTACTATAAATTTTATTATATATCTCAAAATATATTTTAATATATTATTTTCTAAAATGTTAACATTATTTATAATATTTATCAAAATTAGCCTAAAAACTCTTTGTAATCAATAAATACAAAATACCAAAAACAAATGAAGGGAAAATTTGAAAGAAAATAATCTGATATAAAAAATTAAAATACGAGCTGTTTCCTTTAATTTTTTATAGATTAAATATTAAAAATAGTATTAAAACCCATAGTACACTTCAATATAATACATTAAGAAAACCATGCAATATTTAATTACAATATTCAAAATAAATATTATATATCGATATATCATTAATCATATTTATTAATATATTATGAATTATTTAATAATTTTTAAAATACGAGAATCTAAAACGTTAGGTATGGACATAAAGGTACTTTCGTCCCATTCTGTCACCTCAAAAGACAATTTTAGTCGTCGCTCGTTGATCCACCTAACCTGTCCATCGTGCTCGAAGGGAGGTTGGTGGCAACCAATACCATCTCGTGTTTGGTGCAACGTTTACCGACACGTGTCCGAAGTAGTGGGTAGTTGCCTCGCGAGTGTTAACCGCTCGGTGAAGTTAGCGGACCTCCTCGTGAAGTGGACTTTCAAGATGGGACATGAAATGAAATGGAACCTTTACTTTGGTTTTCTTTAACCGAGGACAACTTGGGCATTTTCTTTTGTCTCCGTACTTCTCGGCACATTTGATAATAAGGAGTCCTTATATAATTTGTTTGCAGAAAATTCCCATAACTATTACATGTTTTACTTTTGAGTCCCCCTGCGCGTGTGGCAGAGTTGGATGCTGAGGGGATTTAGTTGAAAAATCGATGGAAATTAAATTATTTAAATTTAAATCATTTAAAAAATAATTTATCCTTTTATTATTGAGATCACTACTCGGATAATATATAATTTTGAGTAATAGATAATTAAAGAAAAAGTTTAATATTAAATCAGTTGAATTTATATTGGATCAATCTATTTTTCATTTAAAGCAATGTATAAAAATGATGTTTTATCGAAGAGAAAATCAAATTTTATTCAAGAAAGATAATTAGTAATATAAAATAAGAGAATAATAAAATATTTTAATAAATTAAATTTGGGGTATTTTCAATTTATGTTATTTTCGGTTTAATTTTATTTTTTAATCAAATTACTTTTAGTTTGGGTTAAATTCAATATATATTACTTCCATCTCAGTTAAAATTCGGGTTTATTTTAATTTAGTTCAAATTATGGTCAAATTTAAACTATTATATTAAGTTTATTAAATATTAAATTAAGTAAATGAATTGGAATATTAAATTTATCATATCTAAATATAGCATTATTTCGATTTTATGCGTAAATTATGGCAAAAAAAAATCTAATTAGGAAAAAAGCAAATTGGGTAAGTTAGTTATTTACAACCGTAGCCAGCCAAATCACATATACTGTTGGCCACGTCAGTGCTTATCAAGTTAAAAAGTTTACCCTTTTTTACGCTAAAAGAAGGCTTTACCTTTTTGTTCAATTCAGGTTCTGAATTACATTTGTCAAGTTTATATATATATATATATATATCATTATCTCAATTATATATAAAAATTATAGTAATAAATAGGCTTAAATAAATAAAAAATTATATAAACTTTAAACTTTAGGTTTCTATAATATTTTTTAATATAAAATTAGATATTTAAAATTTTAATTGTTATAATTTTAATTATTTTAATAGTTATTGAAAGTTTATTAATCAAAAATAATTTGACACGTGTCATATTTGAATTAATAGTTTCTTTAAATTCATTTTTTAATTGAAATTTTAAAATTTTTAAAATAATTTATAAATCAGACTGATTATTTTTTTAATGTACCGTCATCAGAAATCGATGAATAGTGTGTTAATTAAACATTGAATGATAAATGTTAAAATATCGTTCTATTAACATACTTTTTAATTTTTTTACAACGATAGATTAAAAAATATGATCGATTAAATTAAATGATTGAAAGGTAAAACCGATGACGATGATCTACAGAGAAACAATAGAGATATAAAGATTTGTATTTTATTATTTTTAGGAATTTAAGGATTTGTTTAAATTTTTTAAAATTTATAGATTTTTATTAAAAATTTTAATGTTTTGAAAAAATAAAATTCTTGCCACATGTTTCTTTATGACTGAACAATTTTTAAATGATATTGATAATTGAACTCATAAAATTATAATAATTACAACATTAATAATCTATTTTTATTAAAAAATAGTTTAAATATTTAAAGTTTAAACAAATATATTTTTAGTTTTTTTTATTTAAGCTTAACAAATAAATCCAATAAATAAAAAGAGCTGATTGGATAAGTTCGTTGTTTATAACCGTAGCCAGCCAAATTACATATACTATTGGCCGCGTCAGTGTTTATCAAAGTTAAAAACCATACCTTTTTACTTTTCTTCATTTCCTTACGTCACATTACGTGTCCAATTTACCCATCTCTTTTAGACAAAATTACCTTTATCACTCTTTAAGATGTTAGTGCCAAATTGTCATTTTCATTTTTTTTTATTTTAAGGTTTTAAAGTTTTTAGTTCAAACTTTTCCTTACGCGAAAAAAATTGATTACCTGGTTTCAGTCCGGATGCGGTAAGGTTTAATAAATTTTTATTCGGTATTAGTTCTAGTTAGACTGAGATTGAATTTAAAATTTAGATTCCGGTCATAATTAGGATGAGATTTAATTTTGATTTTTTGGATTTGATACCCGGTGTCAATGAATACCCAATAAAACCGACATCAATATCAATATCTTGTATTGTTTTTTTTTTTTATCAAACTTCCTTTTTATGTATGAATATTATGAGTATGATTAGTTTTAAATTTTTTATTTTTCAACCCTACAATGTTTTAAATTTTATTATTTAGTATTATTATTGGTAGTTAGATTTTTTTTTCCTTCAATTACTCAATTTTTTTTTAAAAGAAAAAACTAATTAAACAGGTACTCGATGTTAGAACCGGTTCTTACCGAGATCGATTCTTTAAATTTAAGACCCGATGTGATCGAGACCGAAACTTGTTTTAATTTCCAGAAACCGATAGCTATCGAGACCAAAACCAATTATATTCAAATTAGCCAGATACCCGATATTGCCCACCCATATCCATCAAAACTTTATATTTATATTTATTATTTAATATATTATCAACATAAATAAAATTTCATAAATACATTTTTTAATTTAAAAATATAAAATTTAAATTATTAATTCAAAAATACTAATCTCAAATATTAACCATAAACCCAAACCTTATAATTAAAATCCATAAACCTTAAGTGAAATACTCTATAAGATAATTATCTTTAGAAATTAAATTATTATTTTTATCTTAGCATTTAAAACTTTTATTAGATAATTTTTGTAAACCATATAATCTCTAAATAAAAATCGAATAAAATTATAATAAGTATTTTAGTAAATAAAATTAAATATCTAAAAACAAAGAGTTAAATATTATTTTAAAACAAGCTTCCAACAAATACATTTTAACTAGTTTTAAAACCCAACATTTTATTATTTTTTAAAAGACAACTCCATATTTTTTTCTTAACCTTTATTTTAAAAAACAATCAATAATTGTGCATCGCATGGAAAAGGAGTCAAAATATTTTATTTATTTTTCAAAATTTTAAATTCAACGCATGCACTAAAATAAAATAAAAAAATCATCACACAGTAGTATTTTATTTTACCGTGACGCAGCGTGCGGAGGCTCGGAGCCGAACCTAATTCCCCCAAACCTCAGTAAAACAACAAAAGCATCCAACTCCTAGGTTGTCTACCTCCCTCCGTCGTCGTACCGCATAGGGTTAGAACTCACACGTGGCGGTTTTTGAAGCATGATTTGTCACGTCCCTGTTAGATTAGAACGGGGTTGTTTTGGGGTACAGTGGTAATTTAACAGGCCTTTTCCCCCAAACTGTGGTCCCCACGTACTTGTCACTGAAAATAAAAACTCTTAATATTATGATTTTCTTTTTTCTTTCTATATAAGTCCAGTGCTCATCTCTTCAAATGCTATCAATAAGAGCAGCCTCTCAGGTCGGATCTGCTCAGTAATTTTCTCTTTTGTTTTCCTTTTTTTGAAGTTTTCTCGCGCATTTTCTCGTTTCGTTTCCTGTGGTTTGATTGGAGAAGGAATTTCGATTCGAGTGATTCGAAGATCGGTGTTGAAGGATCCGTCGATTTTTCATATATATAAATGAACATCCATCAGATTTGAAGGATTTTGGTTGCTTAAACTGGATTTTAAAACGCAAACCTGAAAGATTTCGAGGCTTCGTTTTCCTTTTCACGGAACCGATCGGAAAAATCCTTCAAAAGTTTCATTTGAAATCCGTCATATTTTCAGATCTCTCTAGGCCTTGTTGTCGGATCTGAATCTGAGAACGAAGCTAGATTTCCATTCCGGTATATTCTGATCTTGTTGAAAAGAAAACTACGTGGATTGGTATTACGAAAATCGGTGTTTGGTGAACCCTCTTTTTTTTTTTGAAAAATGTCATCCGTGTCAACGTCTAGCTCTCTTTTTCAAGCTCGAAACAACCGTTTACCTCTTCCTTCAACCAACAAATCTTATCTTAATCCTCAGCTGAATGTCACTCTTTCATACCGCCGTAAAAATAGAAACGCTCGATGCTCCTCCACGCTAAAGTCCTCGGCGGCTTTGGAGAAGAAGTTTCTCGGAACCCGATTGCGGTGCTCTGTTTCCGAGAGATTGCACTTTTGGCAGTCAGACGGTCCGGGTCGGATTCCAAAGCTCCGGGTGACGGTGAGGTCGGCATTGTCCGGTGTGCCTGAGAAGCCTCTCGGTCTTTATGATCCGTCTTTTGATAAGGACTCGTGTGGGGTCGGGTTTGTTGCTGAGTTATCCGGTGACAGCCGCCGCAAAACTGTATGTTTTAGTATATGTGCCGTGTAATGTGTTTTTGGTTTATATACGTATGCATGTGCGTATTTCGAGATTTTTTAGTGTTTTGACTTGAATTTTTTATGGAATTTGTTAGATAACGGACGCTTTGGAGATGTTGATACGGATGTCACATAGAGGGGCTTGTGGATGTGAGACTAATACTGGAGATGGGGCTGGGATTCTTGTGGCACTTCCTCATGATTTCTATAAGGAGGTTTGCTCATGTTAACTAAATTTAATGCCTATTCCATTTTCCTTCTTTTAAAACGAAAAAGAAAAAGAAAAAATATGTCTGGAAGAATTGAAGTCAATGGAATAATACAATTCTCTAACCGGAAACTTCCACTTCAGATTTCTTTTAAGTTTAAAGTTTGAACCACTTTTTGTGCGTCAGTGTGTGAAAGAATAACAAATGCAATGTGTCCCTTGATTCCCAGCATAATTACGGAGTAATTAGTGAAGTAAATTCTTTCCTTTTGAACATTTTTTTAATCATCTGTGATCAGGTTGCAAAAGATGTTGGGATTGAGTTGCCACCACCAGGGGAATACGCTGTGGGCATGTTCTTTTTGCCCACATCTCAGAGCCGAAGGGAAGAAAGCAAAAACGTATTCACCAAGGTAAATTCTAAGATGAAAGAATTGTTCTTTAACATTATCTGCGTGTTTATCAAATGCTAAAATATTTTCCTCATATTTACCTTTTCCAAAGAGTACTCTTTTCCCGCGCACATTGGTTGTATATATAGATCAAAAGCCCTTTTACAAAGTGTAAAATTTTACTAGTTTTATGTATTTCTGTATTTCTTATACAGTTTTTTATTAATTTGAAAATGTCTTGGCTATTTCTTCATCTTAAAAACTTTCAGCCATTAAAAATATTTCCGAAAGATTGTGTAAAACTTGTATATCTCTTAACAACAGCTGATGAAAATCTTGTCGGCTTTTGCAGGTTGCTGAATCACTTGGGCATAGAGTTCTTGGGTGGCGAGTTGTACCCACAGATAACTTGGGACTCGGCAATTCTGCTTTGCAAACAGAGCCTGTTATTGAGCAAGTGTTTCTTACACGCTCACCTAGATCAAAGGCTGACCTTGAACAACAGGTAGGTTTATTTTTCTTTGCGTTAATAGCATGTTCCTAGCGCATGCTACCATCAATTTTCTAGAAGTCTAGGAAGATTATTTCATGGTTAAATTATAAGAACTGAAAATGGTGCTTTTATAGGGAAAAACGTAGTTTGTTTCTATATGCCTGATTCAATTGCTAGTATGGCAACTGTTTTACAGATGTATATATTAAGGAGGGTTTCAATGGTTGCTATCCGAGCTGCATTGAACCTTCAACATGGTGCTGTTAGAGACTTCTATATATGCTCTCTTTCCTCAAGGTTTGCGCTTTAGAAACCTGGGTTTGGTCATAGAAAGAAGTTTTCCTGCAGTTCTGTTTGTAAATAAATATTTACACCTGTATCTGGTTGGTGCAGGACTGTTGTATATAAGGGGCAGTTAAAGCCTGACCAACTTCCAAGCTACTATTATGCTGATCTTGGCAATGAAAGGTTTACGAGCTACATGGCCCTGGTAAATATATTATCCCATTCATGTTCTTTCTTTCTCAACTAACTCAATACTTACAAACAGCATGGAACAACTGGTAATTGAAGAGATGCAAGGTTGAGGGATGACTTCTGAGGCATTGAGGTTTGAATGATCTCTTAAGTTCTTCCACTCCCTTGATAACTATATGAATTTGGATGCTGGGTTGGATGCCTTGGGTGAGTTGGTAATAATCCTCATTGCAAGTAAATAATGTTTGCAGCAACTTCCTGCAATGGTTTCCATCATTGATTGTGTGAGGATGAAACTTTAATTTTCTGGTGGAAGGGAAATGTGTCTGATTGAGGTAGCTCAGGGTAGTGTTATTTGTGTCTCAGCACTGCAGTATATGATTCTTGAAAATGCCCTGAACAAAATATTTTGCGTGCGTTTTTAAGCCAACCTACATTCTTAGCAGAGGAGGTTGTAAATGACGAATTTGATCATTTTGTTGATTCAGGTACACTCTAGATTTTCAACAAATACATTTCCTAGCTGGGATCGCGCACAACCAATGCGTGTCTTGGGGCATAATGGGGAAATTAATACACTTAGAGGAAATATAAACTGGTATGTATCAAGGGAACATGTAAATTCTGGATTAATTATCATGCACATATAAATTAATATTTCCCCCCTCTCCCTTGAATAGTTGAGAATGTATATTTTAAATTTAACTGGCTTGAAACTTTTAAAAAAGATCCTCTTTTTCACTGTTACTGAAGCAACATAAGAATGCCATTTCAATCTTAATTCTGTAGCTGTCCATGTTTTATTGTGGGTTGCATGCTGTGTTTTGCCCCTCTTCACTGTAGATATGGTAAATATGCTGAACGTGCATGCTTATTTGAGTTTTAACTGTCGTGTCTGAAAGCTGGTTTGAAACGCATGGAAGATCCTCTTCTTCACCATAACTGAAGTAACATAATCATGTCATTTCAATATTAGTTCTGTATTTGTCAATGTTTTATTGTTGGTTGCATATGCTGTTTTGCTCCTCTTTACTGTAGATCTAGTAAATACAGTGAACAATGCATGCTGATTTGGGTTGACTGTCATGTTTGAAAGATGTTATCTTGTTCAACAGGTATAAGAGGTCATATTGTTGCAGGATTTAACAATTTTTAATTTATTTTGCAATTCAATATTTTTTAAAGTTCATTGTGTATTAAAGCTAAATTAATAGGACAAATGGTTTTATTGTCTGGTTAAGTTTGTTGAATGTTATATAAGATGTTTCTTCACCTGTTTGTATATTTGCCAATTGAAGGACATTGGTTGAATTTCTTGTATTTCATCAGGATGAAGGCACGTGAGGGTTTATTGAAGTGCAAGGAACTTGGTCTCTCGAAGAATGAGATGAAAAAGCTTCTTCCCATTGTGGATGCCAGTTCATCTGATTCAGGTAAACTTATGCATCTCTGCTTGTGTTGTTGGATTATCTTGTATTTTTGCTTTACACTTGCATTTCCTTCTCATCCCATTTTAAAGTTTTGGATGCCAAACAGATGATACTAGTTGTCCTATTAACTGACAGTTATATGATCTTTATTGTTCTTTTTTTGTCTTGCAGGGGCTTTTGATGGTGTCCTTGAGCTTCTGGTTCGAGCTGGTAGAAGTCTTCCAGAAGCAGTAATGATGATGATCCCTGAAGCCTGGCAAAATGACAAAAATATGGATCCTAATAGGAAGTCCTTGTATGAGTATTTCTCAGCTCTAATGGAGCCTTGGGATGGGCCTGCTCTCATATCATGTAATTAAACCTTTTCAAAAGGATTTAAAATATTCTTTCAGACTTCTTTAACTGATGAAAAATTTATTTGCAGTTACCGATGGTCGCTACCTTGGAGCAACATTGGACCGCAACGGACTCCGTCCTGGTCGGTTTTATGTTACACACAGTGGACGAGTCATCATGGCCAGTGAAGTTGGTGTTGTTGATATTCCTGCTGAAGATGTGCTCAGAAAAGGAAGACTAAATCCCGGAATGATGCTTTTGGTAGATTTTGAGAATCATATTGTTGTCGATGATGATGCCTTGAAGCAACAATATTCACTTGCTAGACCTTATAGTGAATGGCTTGAGAGGCAAAAAATTGATCTCAGAGATATTGTTGATTCAGTTCATGAATCTGAGAGGGTCCCTCAGTCAATTGCTGGAACTATGCCAGTAAGTGCTTGGTTTTCTTTTCATTAATTCTTTCTTGCATCTTCCACAAGTAGAATTTTCAAAAAAGCCTCACCGATGTTTTATTCTTACTTGAAGGCTTCCATTGATGATGAAAACATGGAGAACATGGGAATTCATGGCTTATTGGCTCCATTGAAGGCTTTTGGGTATGTAACTATCTGTCAGGCTATGCTTAATACAGTGAAATGCTTTAATGGAACATTCTGTAATATTCTTCCGGCCTTCATGCAGCTACACTGTTGAGGCTTTGGAGATGCTTCTTCTTCCTATGGCTAAAGATGGTACGGAGGCTCTTGGTTCAATGGGGAATGATGCTCCTCTGGCAGTTATGTCCAATCGAGAGAAGCTTACATTTGAATATTTCAAGCAAATGTTTGCTCAAGTAACCAATCCCCCCATTGATCCTATTCGAGAGAAAATAGTGACATCCATGGAATGCATGATTGGTCCTGAAGGAGATCTAACAGAAACAACGGAAGAACAATGTCACCGTCTTTCATTGAAGGGCCCTCTTTTATCAATTGAAGAGACGGAAGCAGTTAAAAAGATGAATTTCAGAGGTTGGCGAAGTAAAGTTCTTGACATAACTTATTCAAAGGACCGTGGGAGGAAGGGTTTAGAGGAAACCTTGAACAGGATTTGTGCTGAGGCACGAGATGCAATTAAGGAAGGTTATACATTACTGGTGCTTTCTGACAGAGGTATTTCATTCCTCCCTGGACTGCACCTAAACATTTTTCTTTTATTTGATTGAACTTTTTGTTGCACCGTGCTGCACCTCCTCTTTTTCCTTTGCCATATTTTCTATTCATGAATCATGATTTAAAGTACTAATGTCACCCTCTTTTTAAATATGTAGCCTTTTCATCGAAGCGTGTAGCTGTGAGCTCCCTCTTGGCTGTTGGTGCTGTTCATCACCATCTTGTTAAAAACCTTGAGCGCACACGAGTTGGGTTAGTTGTTGAATCTGCAGAACCACGTGAAGTGCACCATTTTTGCACACTAGTTGGATTTGGCGCGGATGCTATTTGCCCATACTTGGCCATAGAGGCCATTTGGAGGTTGCAGGTAGATGGGAAAATTCCTCCTAAATCTAGTGGTGAGTTCCTCTCGAAGGAAGAGCTTGTGAAGAAGTATTTCAAGGCGAGCAACTATGGAATGATGAAGGTTCTTGCCAAAATGGGGATATCTACTTTAGCCTCATACAAGGGTGCTCAGATCTTTGAAGCGTTAGGCCTTTCTTCAGAAGTAATTGAGAAGTGTTTTGCAGGAACTCCTAGCAGAGTTGAAGGAGCAACATTTGAGATGCTAGCTCGTGATGCACTTCATTTGCATGAGTTAGCATTCCCTTCTCGGGCTCCTGCTCCCGGAAGTGCAGAAGCTGTAGCACTGCCTAACCCTGGGGATTATCACTGGAGGAAAGGTGGTGAAGTTCACCTTAATGATCCTCTTGCTATTGCGAAGTTGCAAGAAGCTGCCAGGGGTAATAGTGTTGTTGCCTATAAGGAATATGCCAAACGAATTCATGAATTGAACAAAACCTGTAATCTGCGTGGTATGTTGAAATTCAAAGAGTCAGAAGTGAAAATTCCATTGGATGAGGTGGAACCTGTCAGTGAAATTGTGAAAAGGTTTTGTACTGGGGCCATGAGTTATGGATCAATATCATTGGAGGCACACAGCACCCTAGCTATTGCTATGAATACCATTGGAGGAAAATCAAATACTGGTATGTTCTTAGATAAGTATTAACGTATCTGCTTGTTTGAGACTCCTATCTCCAACTTTGATATAAAAATGATGACATTTTTCTGTTTATCTGTAATTCAAAATTTTCTAAAAGGTGAGGGGGGCGAGCAACCATCTCGTATGGAACCTCTTCCCGATGGTTCAAGGAATCCAAAAAGAAGTGCTATCAAGCAGGTTGCTAGTGGTAGATTTGGAGTTTCAAGTTATTACCTTACAAACGCCGATGAACTACAAATAAAGATGGCCCAGGTATTAATCTTTCATATTGAATTGTATATGCACATTTTTTTTTGTATTTAGTGCTTCTATTCCAATAGGAATAGAGGTTCCTCTTGTTTATGCATTTATATTCCTGGAAGATGATGTTGTGTTATGCTAGTCACCTCTGAGTGACTTTGCATCTTTAACTGATACCTACGTTTGACATATGGTGAGGTTAAAAAATGAACCAAGTAAATTCTTCTTTATAGATTGATTATCATTGAACTTAAATTTTCTTTTGTTATGCAGGGTGCCAAGCCTGGTGAAGGAGGTGAACTTCCAGGTCATAAGGTAATAGGGGATATTGCAGTCACCAGAAACTCTACAGCTGGTGTGGGACTTATTAGTCCACCTCCACATCATGATATCTATTCAATCGAAGACCTTGCACAGCTAATTCATGATCTGAAGGTAGGTTCATTTACTCGTTATATATATATATATGCATGTATTTGCTCTTCCAGCAGCCTTTTTACCCCCGCTTTCAAGAATTGGTTTGTGTTTCTTATTAAGATGCAATATTTTATGATGCTATTGATTGATGCTTAGTCTCTTTGACCCTCATTTTTGGATTTTCAGAATTCAAATCCATCGGCTCGGATCAGTGTGAAGCTGGTATCTGAAGCTGGAGTGGGCGTAATTGCTAGTGGGGTTGTCAAGGGGCATGCAGACCATGTCTTAATATCTGGTCATGATGGTGGCACTGGGGCCTCACGCTGGACTGGCATAAAAAATGCTGGGCTCCCATGGGAACTTGGTTTGGCTGAGACTCACCAAACTCTAGTCGCCAATGATCTCCGTGGTCGTACAGTTGTCCAGACTGACGGCCAACTTAAAACCGGAAGAGATGTGGCCATTGCTGCACTTCTTGGTGCTGAAGAGTTTGGTTTCAGCACTGCTCCTCTAATAACTCTGGGTTGCATTATGATGCGAAAATGTCACAAGAACACCTGTCCCGTGGGTATTGCTACTCAAGATCCCGTGCTGAGAGAAAAATTTGCTGGAGAGCCTGAACATGTTATAAACTTCTTCTTCATGCTAGCTGAGGAGGTCAGGGAGATAATGTCTCAGCTTGGCTTCCGAACAATCACTGAGATGGTTGGTCGTTCAGATATGCTTGAAGTTGATAAGGAAGTTCTAAGTAGTAATGAGAAGCTTCAGAATATTGACCTCTCCTTGCTTCTTAGACCTGCTGCTGACATTTGCCCTGAAGCTGCTCAGTATTGCATCCAAAAACAGGATCATGGCTTGGACATGGCTTTGGACCAAAAGCTCATTAAACTATCTACTGCTGCTCTAGAGAAAGGTCTTCCTGTATACATTGAAACACCTATATGCAATGTCAACCGTGCAGTTGGAACAATGCTGAGCCATGAAGTAACTAAGCGCTACCACCTGGCAGGGCTTCCCGCTGATACAATTCATATCAAACTCTCAGGAAGCGCGGGGCAGAGCCTGGGAGCTTTCCTGTGCCCTGGCATCATGCTGGAGCTTGAAGGTGATAGCAATGACTATGTTGGCAAAGGATTATCAGGTGGAAAAATTGTAGTTTATCCACCTAATGGAAGCCTATTTGATCCCAAGGAAAACATAGTAATTGGTAATGTGGCTCTTTATGGAGCTACTTCTGGGGAAGCATATTTCAATGGAATGGCAGCAGAAAGATTTTGTGTTCGAAATTCAGGTGTCAAAGCAGTTGTAGAAGGTGTTGGTGATCATGGTTGTGAGTACATGACTGGCGGGACTGTTGTTGTGCTTGGAAAAACAGGTAGGAATTTTGCTGCCGGTATGAGTGGTGGTATTGCTTATGTCCTTGATGCGGATGGAAAATTTCAATCTCGGTGCAATCCTGAGCTGGTAGACCTTGATAAAGTTGAAGAAGAAGAGGATATTGTCACTCTAAAAATGATGATTCAACAACATCAGCGTCATACCAACAGCAAGTTGGCTAGAGAAGTACTTGCTGACTTCGAAAATTTTCTGCCCAAATTCATAAAAGTCTTCCCCAGAGACTACAAGCGTGTTCTGGCAAAGATGAAAGATGAGGAAGCCTCTAAGGAAGCACTTGAACATGCTGAAGAAGCTGAGGATCAAGATGAAGCTGAGCTGAATGAAAAAGATGCTTTTGAAGAGCTCAAGAAATTGGCAGCTGCTTCTTTCAATGAGAAATCAAATCTGGTATGCGGTATTTGTTATTATCAAGTCTTACATTCCTTTAAAAGGGTCTTTGCTTCATCTTAATTAAACTTTTCTTTCACTCACTTATCTTTTGGATTTATATCACTGAATTTATACAAACCTTTGTGGATTGCTCCTTTGTTTCTAGTGTTCGGTTGATATCATTGTAATGCCTGTGGGTATCATGTACTATTTGTCTACGATCTAATTTGGCTTTTGAGATTGTAGACAGTCGAGGCTGAACCAGTGAAGAGGCCAACTCAGGTTTCTGATGCTGTAAAACATCGTGGTTTTGTTGCTTATGAGCGTCAAGGTGTTCAATATAGAGATCCTATTGATCGGATGAATGACTGGAAGGAGGTCATGGAGGAATCGAAACCTGGCCCACTTTTAAAGACACAGTCTGCTCGCTGCATGGATTGTGGTACTCCTTTCTGCCATCAGGTACTGTTTTCCGTTTGCTCTTTTTTCATCATTTTAGATATGAATTTACCCAAAGCACAGCTTAAACCTAATTTCTTGTCAAATGCAGGAGAACTCTGGATGCCCTCTTGGAAACAAAATCCCTGAATTCAATGAGTTGGTGTACCAAAATAGGTGGCGAGAAGCACTAGATCGTCTTCTAGAGACAAACAACTTTCCAGAGTTCACTGGCCGTGTGTGCCCTGCACCATGTGAAGGGTCTTGTGTACTTGGTATTATTGAAAATCCTGTGTCCATCAAAAGCATTGAATGTGCCATCATAGACCGGGCTTTTGAGGAAGGGTGGATGGTGCCGCGACGTCCTCTCAAGAGAACAGGGTATGGTTTGTGTTATATCTGTATATCTAATCTCCTCTCAAGAGAACAGAGTATGGTTTGTGTTATATCCGTATATCTAATCTAGTAGACCCCGCAATTGAAGAATCAGTTACTTTGTTAAAGGTTCAAGTGAAAGTTTCCAATATATGGCTGGATTCGGGAGATGTTTTGCCTTCCTTTAAGATTGATATATTTTGGAAATTTATGCTTTCACTAAAGTAAAAGTCCATATGTATTTATTACTGCAGAAAAAGCATTGCTATTATTGGAAGTGGACCAGCTGGTTTGGCTGCTGCTGATCAGCTAAATAGAATGGGTCACTTAGTCACTGTGTATGAGCGAGCTGATAGAATTGGAGGGCTTATGATGTATGGAGTCCCTAACATGAAGGCTGACAAAGTGGATGTAGTTCAGCGACGGGTGAACCTTATGGCTGAGGAAGGAGTTAAATTTGTTGTCAATGCAAATATTGGAACTGACCCCACCTACTCCCTTGACCGGCTACGAGAGGAAAATGATGCCATTGTTTTGGCAATTGGATCCACGAAACCCAGGTAACTCTTTGAGGGAAGCTTGAAAGCTGTTGATAAATCTTTTAAGCGGTTTCAGTTTTTTCACTTTTCCTTGCAATCAGATGGTGGTCAAAATGATATAATTCATTACAACATGGTTGCAGAATTGATTGCATTTATTTTCTTGATTCAGGGACCTTCCTGTACCTGGAAGAGATTTATCGGGTGTTCATTTTGCAATGGAGTTCCTACATGCAAATACTAAAAGTTTGCTTGATAGTGATCTCCAAGATGGTAACTACATATCAGCTAAGGGCAAGAAAGTCGTAGTCATTGGTGGAGGTGATACTGGTACAGATTGCATAGGGACATCTATCCGGCATGGATGTAGTAGCATTGTCAATCTCGAGTTACTTCCTCAGCCACCTCAGACTAGAGCTCCTGGAAATCCCTGGCCACAGGTATGGCCGTTATATTCTTAGTTTACTTGCTATCAGCTTGCTTTGCCTCCACCTCTGGAACCAAGTATGGTCATTTTCCAAGTAATTTAAACTGTTGCTGGAAGATTTGGTTAGAGGTGGTACTTTAATTAATCTTTAAGTCTGACCGTTTCTACTTTTTTTGAATTGTAGTGGCCCCGTATATTCCGTGTAGACTACGGTCACCAAGAAGCTGCTACCAGATTTGGAAAAGACCCAAGAACCTATGAGGTTTTGACCAAGAGGTTTATAGGAGATGAGAATGGAATTGTGAAAGGACTTGAGGTGGTTCGCGTGCGTTGGGAGAAGGATGCCAGTGGGAGATTCCAATTCAAGGAAGTTGAGGGCTCTGAGGAAATAATTGAGGCTGATCTAGTCCTGCTAGCCATGGGGTTCCTCGGGCCTGAGCCGGTCAGTATTGTGATCCCTGCCCCTTTTTATAAGTCTGTGGAAATCAGTTCTTATAGCCTAGTGTAGTGAACCTGAATGCTCGTTTATGTTTTGGTTTTCCTTTTATGTTTTGCATCCGAAGTCATTTAGTGGTGAATTATTGTTTCTTGAGGATAGATGTTATGGTGCAGTTTCTCATACATCTAAGATGCATTTATGTTGCTTGCATGGTTTGAGCATTGCTCATCAATTCTCTTGCTCTTTGATTTGAACAGACAGTGGCAGAAAAATTAGGCGTAGAAAAAGACAATCGGTCGAACTTCAAGGCAGAATACGGCCACTTTGCAACGAGTGTGGATGGTGTCTTTGCAGCCGGAGACTGTCGACGCGGCCAGTCGTTAGTTGTATGGGCAATCTCCGAGGGAAGACAAGCTGCCGCACAAGTTGACAAATACCTGACTAATGAAGACGAAGACACAAGCGTTGCCGGCGACTCTGAAGAATCCTTCAAACGTCATCAAGACCACTCCCAGAAGCAGCAAACAATCGTGACATAGTCGATCTTCATATTGTTATCGTTCGTGACATTGGGCTGGCAAAGCAAAAGCCTATTTCAATACCGTAAGAACTAAGATGGAAAAATTTTCCGAGGGAAACTGATGTCTGTTTCGACACAGTGGGGACTTAAATCATGAAATGTTTGCGCTTAACCACCGGGGGATGTTTTACTTATAAGCTTGTTTGGAGATTCAGCTCTCCTTGTTTTCTTAAAGGAACAATAATGTATAGTTTCCTGCAGCGTTTAATTTAGAAAAGAATGTCATTATTATTACCATTATTAACTAAAACCCCTTTTTATATTTTTAAATACAAGAGTTTGGGTACGATCCATCGGTTAAGAGAACGGTTGTTGTTTCTAGAAGTTACAGGTTCGAGCAACAGTAATATCAACACAATATTTGAGCAATCAATCTCGAATGGTTGAGAGTACTCTAGAACAAATATTATAAATAAACACCTAATTATTGACTTGAAAATTTGAATCGTTACATGATATTATGTTATATTAGAAAACATTTAATTAATTTTGTTTAATTAACTAGATGTGAAGAAGCAAAAGATTTATATATAACAAATTAGTATACTTAAGTATGTTTCAAATAAAATTACATTTTTGTCCAAATAATAATAGTATGTTTCAAGTAATAACAAGGGTATCGTTACTTTTCATCTTGATTTTTCTTACATATTAGTCGAATTTATATTTTTAGTCATCTCAACGATATAATACTTAAAAAATGTCATGGTATAACATCATCAAAGAATTAAAAATTTAAAATTCCATGAATTTAGGACCAACTATAAGAAAAATAGGGACCTGATTGAAAGAAGTTACAATGTACTTGGATTAAAATTAACTTTATTCACAAAATAAATTTTTTATTTTATGAATAAAGTGTAGCGCAAGGTGCGGAAAACTCGACGCCACTAAAATATTTTTTTTGTCTACTTTATTTGATTTGACTTTTTTAAAATAAAAATTTTAAAAACTTATTTTTTTCTAATTAATAAATAAATTTTTAAGTTTTAATCAAATCTTTTGATTTTTTCAATATATATTATATGTGAAAAAAAATGAATATATATACATAATATAAAATATCGTTTAAATAAAATCAATATACATTATAAATATTAAAAAATAATTATAATAAAAGTTAAAAAACTTAATTTAAATTAAAATTTATTAATTCCACTCCACTCGATTAATGGCTATCAGTAGGGTTGGGAATCAAATTAAAATTCATTTACTACTAGACTAGATGGTTCACCCCAATAGGGTGGGAGGGGACCGGTAAGGTAAGCAAAATTCGATTCGAGTCGAAAAAACTCGATTGTTTTGATTCGATTCGAGGCAAAAATATTTGATTTAAATTTTATAGACTTAATTCGACTTGAAAAAAATTCAAATAAAGTTCGAGTTGTAAAATAGAAATTCGAATAACTTAAAATTTTAGTAATTAAAGGATTTATTTTTGAGACGAGTCTTTCAATTTTTTATGATATATATAGTAATATATAAAAATATAAAGAAATACAGTTACATATGAAAAATATATATATGATCCGAGAAACTCGTTTAAATTGGAATTAAATCATAATAATTACAATTAAATATTTATAGGAATTCGAAAATTTAACTCGATTCGAATAAAAAAATTTCAAATAAAATTTAAGTTGTAAAATATGACTCGTTGACTCAAATAACTCGATTTTTTTACTTGACTTAACTCGATTGAATACTCACTCCTAGGACCGAGGCTTTAATTTTACATTGAAACGAGCATGAGAACAAATAAACAACATAAACACCTCTGATTAGGGGTGCTTATCGAGCGAGTCGATCGCAAGTTGGACATTGCTCGACATGTGCTCATTAAAAATTTTTGTTGCTCGACTCGACTCGTTGCTCGTTAAAATATTTTATTGCTCAACTCGTCTTGTTGCTCGTTAAGCTCATTAAAAAACTTATCTTAATTTTAACTAAAAGTAAAATTTAATAATACCATATAAAGCTTAATATTAATTTAAATTAATAAATTTAATCAAAAATATCAAAAAGATTATATAAAATATTTTTAAAGTCTAAATTCAAAAGTAACATTCTATAAATATATTAAATTAACATATTAAAATTAAAGTAACAATTCACACATTAATAATTATTATTTAAATTTATTTTTTGAATAAAGTTATTTTAAAATAATTATTAAAAATATTTTAAAAAACTAACGAGTTGCTCGCCAGCTTATCAGTCGAATTAAACTTTACTCGATTTAACTCGTTAAGATATCGAATTCAAATCGAACTATTCTAAATTAAGTATTTATCAAATTTTAATCAAATCGAATTCGAGCATTTCACGAGCCACTTAACTCGACCCCTACCTTTAATCAAAATAAGCATTGAAAACAGAAAGTGAATAATATAAATTGAAACAATTATTTCCCCCTCTTCACCGTCACTCTTCCCGCTCGCCATTTGGATTCTACAGATTATTCAGTTCCGTCGTCGTCGTTGTTGTTTTAACTTTCTCACTGTAAATAAGAACAGGCAAGAATTTCTCTTCTTTATTTTAGTAATATTTATCTACAAATTGTTTCTATTTATCACTTCTTTTGATTCTGCGATTTGCATTTTTTTTCTCATTTTTTATTGTTTGATATGTTCGTTGTTGTTGTTTCATATCTCATATTTGAATCCTTCATTTTCCATTTTGTTTGTTGATTTCATTGACTTTGAAAAGCGGTGGTTTAGGAGATTCTATGTTTTGATTTCGCTTCTCAAAACCCTAATTCCTTCCGTTTTGAAAATTTCGCGGGAGAGGATCGTAGCTTTGCGTTAAATTTGATCTCTATTTTTTGTATATCTGTTTGTTTCTGTAATATAAGCAAAAAAAGGAGGTTAACTTGGCTTATTTGCGTTAAATAATAGTTTTCTTTCCAACACAATTTGTTTTGAAGTTTGCGTTTACTTTACGTAACTTGATGGAATTTCTATTCCCATGTCGATATATGTTATTCAGACCAACCGATGGGCTTTTGAAGATCTTGACTTTGATCGTTTCTAGAAGCAGCGCTTCTATTTGTTTTTATTCGTTTTATTATTATTATTATTATTATTAATTTTTTAAAAAATAGCCAATTGCATAGCTTAGTTTGGGTGTTTTTAATTACTCCACTTTTAGAATTGATAAATTCTGGATTTTTTTCCAGTAATCATAGCATGTGTGTTCAATCATTGTGGTTTGATTTTGTTTTCTTTTTTAGTATTATTATATGATATCAGAATCTTCTTGTATTACTTTAGGTGATTAGGTAAGGTTATGTTTTCCTTTTAGTTTCTTAATCACTTTCACGAGCCAAATGGAATGGAATTTCTGCTGACAGTTCTCTGGTGCATCACATTCTTTTTTCTATAATTATATTTAAACAATGGTGAGAAATGTATCAAATTAGTGCTTGAAGAACAAGGAATCTGATGCTCCCCCCGGGGGAACATTCTGTAATTACTATCTTTTGTTTCTAAAAGAAACATATTTACTTCTTTATATCATCATGCATATATATTTTTTGAATGATTTTGTTAAAAAGATTTTACACTGCATGTGCCTGCATATGTTTTGTTTTTCTTCTTCTTCTTAAGGAGGGTTCTTATTGATTTATTTTGACATATAGAGGCTGGAATCGAATAAGAAAAAGATAATCTATGGGGGAAGACGCAGAAAGAGATTTGGAATGCCAGAAGATTATGGATGGGAAGGTGAATAGTGGTAATGGCTCAGAGAAGGTTGTCCCTTCTTGTTGCTTGAAGGCCAGGGCTTCAGCCCCTGAGCTTGAGGCAAAATGCCATCCAACTGTTGTTTCTGGGTGGTTCTCGGAATCTCAGCCTTCCTCTGGTCTTTATCTTTGAATTATCTTCTTCCTCTTCTTTTTTATTGTTTATTAGAATTATTCGGTTTGATCTTTATTTTTCTTTTTTCATCATTCGCAGATAAAGCTGGTAAAATGGTCTATTTCAACAATCCTATGTGGCCTGGTGAATTTCAATTTCCCTTTGTAATTTACATATGTTTGAAATTCCTTGAAGTATCTTTATTGCTTACCTTCTCACTGTGCTAGAGTCCCAGACATCCTTTTATAATTTGTCATAGCAACTTATTCTATGAAATTAGAGCTTAGGAGCCTTGAGTTGAACTAGTGAATCCCTCTTACACATTGGACCATATTATTTACTAACCATGCTTATAATTTTACTGCAGGAGAGGCTCATTCTCTGAAAGTTGAAAGCATTTTATTTAAGGAAAAATCAGACTACCAAGAGGTCCTTGTTTTTGAGGTTTGGCATTTTAACTCCGTATTTTCTACTACCAATTTTGTCTACCTCTAGTTCCTTTCTATCTTTTTTTGCCCAACTTCGCTTGCCTCTTTTCTTACATTCATTATGCATAATCTTGCTGATGAAACTACCTTTTTTCCTCAGTCAGCAACATATGGGAAAGTGCTTGTTCTTGATGGAATAGTTCAGTTGACTGAGAAAGATGAATGTGCATATCAGGAGATGATAGCGCATCTTCCACTTTGTTCAATTCCATCTCCCAAAACTGTAATGTCATCTTACTAAACATAGCTTCGCTCCATCTCCTGTCAGTAATTTCCCTTTTATCTTGCTAATATCTTCATCTATTGATGTAATTTATCCTACTTTCTTTTGTTCAATTTCTAAGTTGGCATTGGAATATATTTTTCTCTAAGATTCTATAATGAGATAATCTTGATTAAGTTTTGTGCTAGTAAGCCTATTGAAATTGGTTGGTCTTTTCTCTCATCAAATTCCGGAGATATACCCCCTAAGCTGCTTGATTGATTCAAAGTTTCATGATGGCTGAGCAGTCTTGAATTTTCTCAACTTCATCAAAATGTTTCTTATCTAACCTCACTTACATAAAGAAGTTGCTTTAACTCTAAGGTTATTTCATGTTGATTTTTAACTAAAGTACTAAACATTGGATGCAGGTCCTGGTTGTTGGAGGTGGTGATGGTGGAGTTCTTAGGGAGATTTCTCGGCACAGCTCTGTTGAGCACATTGATATATGTGAAATAGATAAGATGGTTATAGATGTATGTTGTATTTTAGTAGCTATTTTTTTTTTTGCTTTTACCTTTTGTATGAAATTGCTCATTTAGTAGCCATATATCGCTTCTTTTTATTCTAGGTTTCCAAGAAGTTCTTTCCAGAATTAGCTGTTGGATTTGAGGACCCTCGTGTTAATCTTCATGTTGGTGATGGTATGTGAACAATATTGAATATTTTATGTGTTTCGTTTATATCCTTTTTTCCTGTTAATTTTCTGTGAAGTGATCAAGCATAATGCTTTAATTCCCAAGCTGATGTTTTACTTGCATATAATCTTAACAGCTATTGAGTTTCTCCGTCATGTTCCAAAAGGAAAGTATGATGCAATCATTGTTGATTCATCAGATCCTGTAGGTATGTTGCAATGTTTGATCTGTTAAAATTTTATTTACACCATTAATGGTATGCAAATACAAAATTTAAAATTTTGTTTCTTTAAGAATATGTACATTGTATTTTTGCTTTTAAGAACCAATATCATTCAAGCTTTACTTAATTCTTCTGTTTGCAATTTAGGTCCTGCTCAAGAGCTTGTGGAGAAACCCTTTTTTGAGACTATAGCACAAGCATTAAGGCCGGGTGGTATCCTTTGTAACATGGCAGAGAGTATGTGGCTTCATACACATTTAATCGAAGATATGATTTCTGTTTGCCGTGAAACATTCAAGGGTTCTGTCCATTATGCATGGACAAGTGTCCCAACTTATCCAAGGTATTTGATTAAGCTGTCTTTCCCCCTTTATTCTCTTTCAGATATGAATGATGCTTTTGTTTGTGGTAATTTATATGTTGTCATTTACTAATTGCAGAACCATCTTCAGAATCATCGTCTATCTCATTTCTGACTTCTGTATTCTTGTTTTTGTGTTCCTTTTCTTTTGCAATGTAGCGGTGTGATTGGTTTTCTGTTATGCTCCACCAAAGGACCACATATTGATTTTTTGAACCCCGTAAACCCTATTGAGAAGCTAGACGGAGCTTACCATCGAAAGAGAGAACTTAGATTTTACAACTCCGAGGTGAGAACTCATACCATCAAGTTCAGTTTTCACTCTTCTGCAGGGTACTTGGCCCTTTTGCTACGAACATTAACCCTTTTAAGCCATTATAGTTTGTTTCCTGCAAGGAAATGAACCTAGTAGAGTTAATGAGTGACAGGACATCTTTTTTTCTTTCTTTTGTGATCTACCATGGACCTCTAACCATTGTATATCTGCTTGGTTTAAAGTGAGACTTTTCATGGCACTTTATTTCAGCTTGGCTTAAAGAAAAAGTAAAATTTTAATTTAATGGTTGAGCTACACAATATGTGCTACTTTGTAGCTCAACCATTTAATAAACTCTTTTCCCTCCGTTCTCTTTTCATTTTCTTCCTATCTAATATGGCACATGAATTGTTATGTTTTTATGTGCGGCCAATGAACACAATGTGCATATTAATATCGTGTCAGTCTTATAAATTCTCCCGGTAGAAATAAATTCTCTCTTCTCTATCGGCAGATGCATAGGGCTGCTTTCGCATTGCCTTCATTCCTTAAGAGGGAGGTGAGGCTGCTTCGAGACTCTGCAACTCCGGAGCAAGGAACTTGCATCTCCTAGACCAAACATGTAGTAGACTTGCGATTCGTTACTTCTCATAGAACTGAAATAAACATTTTCAACATTCTAGTACGTATTACTGTTTTAATTTAGTAGATTATGTAGCATAGGACTTAATCAAACGGGTTGTTTGCGCGATGCGAGGTGCTTCGAATGCCTTTCAAGTCTGTGTGTACTGGACTTGACAACATTGAAACACCCGAAGAAGAAGTGAGATGAATAAGGTACCCTTGCACGTTTCTTATATTTATAACAAGGATCGCAGTTTGTGTTTATACATTTTGGTTTATGGATCTCTCAGTAAATTGCGGCTTGGGTCGGATCCCTCTCGAGGAGAAAAAAAAGAGGTTAAGGGAATGTGTAGGAATGAAGATTAGGTGGAACTCTTTGTTTACTTTATAAATTGCCTTCTGGATGCTAAATTAATAATTTGGACCGACCCGTATAGTATATTTGGTTTTGGTTGATTGAGTTACTCGTACTGTTTGAGTGATATTAAACTGTTTATTATTTGGTTTTGGTGATTGAGTTACTCTGTTTGAGTGATATTAAACTGTTTATTATTCGGATTAATTCGTTAATTAATTTGTTTATTAAACATAATCTTTTCTTATCCTACTGTTTATCCGAACTCTGGAAATACGGTCGACCACACAAATGGTGGCTTCGATTCACGCCTTGGGCGTTGGTCAACGATTTGATGCTATTTTACATGTAAAAGAAAAAAGACCTTTCCTCGTTCCCGAATGTTTGCAGAACAATTAAATAATTAAAATCAAAATCCATTATTATATTGCAAAATCGGACTTAAATTACAGTGAATTTGCTTATTAGATATAAGAATCATTTATCTATTTTTCACGAAAACAAATGAAATGATAAGCAGGAAGACAGAGGATCATTCCTCTCCCCTGAAAAGGGAAAATTCATGAAAGAATGCCACGTTGCACATCCTCTTCGGTGGCAGCCTACACGAATTTGCCAGCTCTATCACCCACTTCCCTCTTTCCACTCCGCACTATCTCCATCTGCTGATTTCTTCACATCGCTTTCTCTTCTCTCTCTCTAGGGTTTCAGATTCACCTCGCGTTTTCTATTCTTGCTACGCGGTCGATTCCTACTCGACTCTCTTTCAGATTCAGATCCGTCACGTGTTCTAACCTGGATCCGACTCCCTTTTTTCTTGATCCAAATTTCTGGACGAGAGAGAAGCGGTTTTTGTTTGTATAGTTTCATTTTGATTTGATCGCAAAATGCCTGCACTTCTGACCATTTATCAGCTCAGCAAATGAATTAATTACACTGAAAAACAAATGTGAGATTTTGATTCCTCTATTTCTCTCTCTATATTCATATATTTGTTATTAGGTGGTTAAACTTCTGTAATTCAAATCTCAGCTTAATCTTGGTAGATTTTGCTCCTTATGGATATTAAAGGCTGTTGATTGAAAAAACATATACCGCTACAATATTCGACTTGAACGTGTAATGATTCAGCTTTGTTGGAAGCTACTATTTATTTAGTCTACGCGGATTACTGGAGTTAATTGCGTATGCTTTTATTTAAAACGATCGTTTAAGAACTATTTACTCTGATGAACAGTTGTATTATATTTATATATTTCAATTTCGAAGTTAAAAAAGCTTGTTAATTCTAGATTTTATATGTTTTGAATTTCGGTATGCAGCATTGTTCGTGGCTTTGAAGATCTGGCTCTAGAAAGCCAGAAGTGGGACAACAGTTTAGATGGTATGCAACAGATATTTAATGAGTGTAATTGTTAAAACTGGGCAGATAGGAACAATATTAACCCGGGGAAGGCTGCATTTACGAAGTGCTGCGAGGATTTTATATGCTGGTGGTGCTGGATTAACTTTTCAGTGCAATTGTGACTTTCGATCGAGTCCCAAGATGATGGTTGATTCATGTGCTGCGGCGAGTCAGGGCCCTGTTGTCCATAAATTCCCGGAGAAAGATGCTGCTGGTTATGTTAGCGGAGGGTGGAAAAGGTAACATTAATTTCCCAACTTGTTAATTAGTTGTTTTGATCATGCAGTTCGTTCTATAAGCAATTAAGCATAGCCACTTTTCATGAATGCCGGGATTTGTTTCGAATCAGACATGCATTTTGTTGGTTCAAATTTTATGATTTTGTTTCTGGATAAATGCTTCTAGGAAGTTACTACTACGCTGTAATAATTATTGTCAGATTTGATTTTGTTCTGTACTTTGCATGTTTGGACTTTGGCTCAGTGATCGTGTTGCCTAATCAAGGAAAGCTAGATTTTGTTCAGATGACTGATGGTGGCAGTCATCGACTGTTTATACTATATAAGGATCTCAATAATTTGAATTTTTCATGTGTTGATATTGCAAATTCATTGTACATTTCTTCTTTGATTTGGCAGTGAAGATGGAAAATTAAGCTGCGGGTATTCAAGCTTCAGGGGAAAGAGAGCAACCATGGAAGATTGTTATGATATCAAAACTTCCAAGATTAATGGGCAGACAGTCTGCTTGTTTGGAATTTTTGATGGTTAGTTTCTCTCTTACCATCGTTTTCCTTGTAGAGTGATGTGAAATAAAAGACATTCTAAATTTGCTGTAACATATTATTTAGAAGCAGTTAAAAGGTACCATCCAATATGATCATCGGAAAAGTACATAGTCTACAATCTGGAGCTAGTCTTTCCCCGTGTTCTGGATTTCCAACCACAAGACTGATAATGCAAAGAAATGCTAAAACATACAAGTTTGTTGATGGCATGATATGTTTGTGACTTAAATCTGTTTGCAGACCTTCTGAACGCATCTAATAACCTTGGAGTAGTGTACTGGGACATGCTTACCCAAATTACTGGCACACAAGTTTCCTGGTCAAATACTGTCAATCTTTCTAAGCTTTCTTGTGATTTCATTTAAATCAGAGTTGAAGCTAATATGGGATTATGACAATCAATCTGTCTTATTTTTAGTTAGCATCTTAAAAGTTCCTCTGAATGAATTATTTGACTTTTGACCTATTTATATCATAAGTCATCCTGGCAATGCGTTTTTGGATATTAAGTAACATGTCCTGAGAGTACGATGTCTTTCATATTGAGAATGACAGCTTTTATTAACCTGTTTTTTAACCAATGTAATATGCAATTGCAGGGCATGGTGGTTCTCGTGCCGCTGAGTATCTGAAGCAACATCTTTTTGAGAAACTAATGAAGCATCCACAGTTCATGACTGACACCAAACTTGCGATAAGTGCGTTCAAGATCACTGTTGTGCTGTGTTTATGGAACATTTGAATTGGGGCATGTCCTTTGTTGTCAATTTTATAGAGGATTCTTGCATTTACAAGTACTTGTATCTCTGTTTTGTTTTGAGTCTGTAGGTTGCATTCACATGGGCTTGTGTCTGCATAAATATAATAAACCCATTTGAAAATTAATTTATATTGGCTTCAATGGACTGCAGGTGAAACATATCAACAAACTGATGTGGATTTCTTGGATTCTGGAAGAGATCCTTATCGAGATGATGGTTCGACTGCTTCAACTGCAGTGTTGGTTGGTAACCATCTATATGTCGCCAATGTTGGAGACTCGAGAACTATAATATCAAAGGCTGGAAAAGGTATTTTATGTGTTTCTAGTGCTTGTTATTGTGTGTGTTTCAAGTGCATCAATACATGCGTCTATATTCTTCCTTTGAACACTTGGTCGAGGGTGATCATTCCTTGAAATTGCATGCTTTAAGGGGACAGTAAAGGGATGGACAGGCACCATATTCTGAAAGGTTTTAGTTGTTTGTTTCTGTCCTTTGTTTATATCATAAGTGGTCATGTCACATTAGTTTGTATTAATATCTTGTGAATTATCTACTTATCTTAACCTAATTATTGTTACCCATGAGTATGGTTAGTAATCATTAATAAGTATGAGCTATATATTATATGAATTGTACGATACATTTCTGAATGATTGGTATGTCTTGTATATGAAACATATATAAAGCTATCCCACTTTTGTATTTAGGCTTTGTTAGAGTAACTGCGCTTGACATGAAGATAAATGTTGCGAATTCTTAATTTACATATTGATATTCCTAAAAGCAGCTTCTTTTCCTTTTAAAGCTATCCCACTCTCTGAAGATCATAAACCAAATAGAAGTGATGAATGGAAGAGAATTGAAAGTGCTGGAGGGGTTGTGATGTGGGCAGGTAAACTGTCTAAAAGATCCATTTGGTCTTATTGAGACAATATTTTCCATTACATCTGGTGATTGAATCAGTAGTGCTGGCTCCTGAAAATTTATCATAAGTTTCTTGTTGACCGTGTTATCAGGAACTTGGAGGGTAGGAGGTGTATTAGCTATGTCTCGAGCTTTCGGTAATCGAATGTTGAAACAATATGTTGTTGCAGAACCAGAGATTCAGGTGATCCTCGGAATTGTATACTAACGAGCTAGAAATCTTTAATCACCATTACATTTAATTTTGATATTATTTTCTTCAATTATATTGCCTTGTGTTTAACATTAAGGGCTCATGTAAGGAAAACATCATCTCACCCGAAAATATTGAAGTTGCAACTTTTTATTTTCAACATTCCTAATTAAAAAAATCCAAAAATCAAATCTAATCTATTAGAATCAGATGCAGAAGTAAAAATGTGGTCTTGTTTGTTCTTTAATTTGAATACAATGTTGAGTACCTTTGCTCCGTTTCCACTTCTCCTTGAGTTCTACTACCCCTGCTCCACCCTAATCTGTCTTTTAATTTCTATTACATATGTCGATTTGACTACTACACAATTCACATAGTATTATCGTCTTAAAGGTAGAGGCATAGGTTATGGATTATGCTATTTCTATTATTTTCTCAGGACCAAGAGATAGATGAAGAGTTGGAGCTTCTTGTACTTGCTAGTGATGGATTATGGGATGTAGTTCCTAATGAGGTAAACCTTTCTCTGATATGTGTGTTCACATGCGCATGGGTTGCACTTAATTTTCCATCCATGTATTAGGCATGTACTGTGTATTGCTTTCCAGGGATGTCTAAGAATTAAAGTATTAGTTAATCAGGAGTTTGAACTCGTGTTTTCCTGTGTGAACAAAAGAAAATACAATGGGCAAAACCGACTCACGCAAGCTTGCTGGTTTAGCCATACGTTCCATTTAGTTGCTTTGTGTTTGAGCAGCATCTAAGAATGAACATACTAGTTATTCAGGACATCTAAATGGGTGAATGAGGAAAGAAAAATAGAAAGGGGGGGGGGGGGGGGGGAGAAAACCAGCTCACACGAGCTTGCTGTATATCGTTACGAGTGGTTTTCTGCATTTTTGCCCGTTATAAGTTAAAATCTTGGTTTCCAGGATGCTGTTTCTCTTTCCCAAGCAGAAGGAGAACCTGAGACAGCTGCTATAAAGTTGACAGAAACTGCATTCACCCGAGGGAGTGCGGACAATATAACATGTATCGTGGTGAGATTCCACCATGACAAGGCGGATCGACTTAATCCGGATCCCGTTCCCGTTCCCCAAGCGTGTGATTAGAAGGCCTTATATTATCGCACTTGCATGTTTAGATTCATTGGCAATTTAGTTTTTAATCTTGAAATCTGCATTTGCCTTGTGTCTGAATCTGCATTTGCACTTGCATACATATGAATGTGACAAATTGCTTATTCATCTCCTAGTGTCTGAAATTGTATACATAATGCCTTGGTTGTTCCCAAACTGGCCCTTCCCATATCTCCACTCTTTTCTTGTGTTGAAATTTAATAAGCCCTTTCTGGTTAATATATTAACTCATCATCTAGTAGTTTACTCAGTACCGCTGAACCAAACTCTGACTAAAAAATTTAAATTTATCGAATCGATTTAGGATTTTACAAATTTGATTAAAAAGTTAAATAGATTTGAGTTATAAAATAAAAATTCGAATAAATTGAGTAGTTTAAAATTTTTAATAATTAATGAATTGATTTTTAAATTTAAATATACCGATAAAAACTAAAGATATATATGTATAATTTATATGATTAGAGGAATTTGTTTAAATTATAATTAAGTTATATTATAATATGATAAACAATTATAACTAAAATTGTATGAGAATTTTAAAATTTAATTTCAATTTAATTTGAATTTATAAACTTGGTTGGAATAAAACAAATAAATAAATTATAAAATATAATACATTAACTTAATTTTTTTTTATCTTGATTCATCGAACACTCAACCCTATAAATAAATGATTCATTAAGTTCTTTAAATTTAATTTATTTCGACAAATATTTTTCCTCTTCGTAATGTATCGTTAAAAAATATATTTTATGTACTGCTTTGTTTGAAAAAAATAACCAAATTCGACCCTGATAAAGCTTGTTGGAAATTGGAATGTCGTTATCCTGAGAGTTCAACTTACTCTTCAATGCCATTTCCATGTGCTTTAAGACTCTAATGGCCACTAGTTACAAGGGACACTGAATAAGTTACGAGTCAAGTTAGGGCAAGTTATCTTTAATTTTTTTTTTCATTCATAAAATTTGGATTCGGAATTATATATAAAATTCACCGCATTTTTTATCTATAAAATTAAATAAATAAAAAACACTCAAAATTTAATACGTGAACTTTAAAAAATTTAAGATACATATAAACCCATAATCCTTTTGTGTACATCTGTCATTGATTACGAGGAAAGATTATACCAAAGCTAAAAGGATTGCTTTGAAGGCTTATAATTTGTATCTCTGGTTATCAACGTGAAAAAAAAAACTTTAAATAAAATTTAGGTTATTAAATAAGTTCTTTTTAGATAAATTAAACTTTTATTCATCTAAAGTAACCGTTCATATTCATTAATTTTACAAACCAAATAAAGAAAAGCATAAAATTAATTTCACATTATGCCTCAATTAATGGTTATATCCCTATTAAAATAAAAATGACAAGAATTAAAATATAAACGGTTGTTCCTCTCTTTCCAGACATTATAGTTTAATCCACGCCAAGCTAAACACACAATCGCAGTTCGCAAGGATTTCCCCTTCCCAAACTGCAAAACTCAGTTAAAGCTAGCAGACCAATCTCGTTGGGACTATTGTAACTTGCAAGCAAGAACAAATAAATATCATACTCGAGTTGAGAAAGCGCAATCTCCAAATAGGTGATCTCGGGTTTCAAGTTCAAACACATCACAAAGTAAGAAACCAGGGTCAATCTGGATACCCCAATTTGCCATTCGACTCTTTGTCAACAATCTATCTAAGACAACAAGCCAAGTAATAAAAGAATATTTAGGGATTGAATGTCCTTTCCACACAATTTTACACCAAAGAACTTTTTCTTTCTCGTGCTTTAGAATATTCCACAACTTCTTATTGTTATACCCTCCTTGCAATTCACTCTAAATAGTCACCAAATCATCTCGCAGGCGAAGCAACTTTTTCATACCCAACTGTGAGTAACTTTAGTTTGAGCATTCTAAATAGAGTCCCTTTTAGATGAGTTTTTAATATCTCGAAATTATTAATAATTTAATGATTGATTTTAAGTTTGAGTCAAATTAAGATTCTTTAATTTTATATATATTTTGTATCTTCTACTGAGAATTTGATTTTGTATCTCTTTATATTTTTAATATAGATTTTTAATAGAACACAATATCTTACATAAAATTATACATTCGTCTTTATATTTATGTTAAATTATTTTATAATCAGATATTAAATTTTACGTAGAAATTAAATTAATTATTAAAGGCATTCAAATTGGGTTTATATTTTATAAAATCTTTTTAATAATAATTTAATCAGTCAAAATCCAAGATACATAGAATATATTTTATAAAATTAATTATTATAGATATTTTTTATTTATGTTCGTTTAAATTTATTAATATGAATACTGAACTTAGGAGAGGAACACATACTTTTCATCTTTAGGTATATAAATGAATTGAACGAACCTTGTTTATGTTCATTTTATATTTATTATTTTATTTAACGAATAATAAATTATATTTATTTATTCTATAGAAATAAATATAAATATACTTTCGTTCATGTTTATTCAATTCGTTTGTAGGCTTAAATTTTATGCAATATTATTTGTTCTAATCTTAATCTTTCAATAACATATATATTATGCAGATAAATTATTTAAATTTAAATTATTATTTTCTTTTATAATATACTACTTAATGGATTCATAAATTTTATTATTCATAAATGAAATAAACTTATTAATCAAATATTTTACTGTAAATAGAAGTCATTAATTAAAGATTTTTTCGCTAAACAAGTTAATTTTAATTTTTAATTCTACAAAGTATTATATTTAAAAGATAAATCTATTACATGTGTCGAACATCGTTGAACACCAATGACGTTGAATATTGTTAAATATTATTAAATTAACTAATAAAGATTAAAAATCTTAAGGCCTCAACATATGATTAATAATTTTATGTTGAGTATATCACTCTTTTATTAATTATATATTGAGTCCTTCAGATTTTTTTATATTTAAAGGGATGATTCAGTACAAGACATTTTTTTACGATACCTATTATTTTAAACACGATATAATTTAAATATTTATTTATAATTAAATAAAGACTATCACAAAATTAAAGAGTTGGTGATCTCGAAGAACTTCAGAAAACATCAAAATATGGTAAAATTCTAGGAAGTTTTTATGAAACCAACGACAAAGAAGAAAAACATTAAAGAATAACAGAAAAGAAAATATTTTATTAAAAAAACAAGTTCTCCTCTTACCCCCCCTTCCCTCCTCTATAAATTGAACCCTTCGTTGGACTTTCTTCCATCTCTAGTATTATTTTCTTAGCACTTCATTGAGAGAGAAAATATACATTCAATCCTCTGTTCTTTTTCCTGCTCCGTCGATTCAATTTTCTCGAGAAAACAGCTCAAACTTTTGGTAAGCAATTTTCTTCATTTCAAGATTCTTTTCTGCGTTTATTTGATTTATGGCATTGAAGTTATTTCTTGTGTTTATTTTTTCTGGAATTTCTCTCTGTAACGAACGCGGGTGATTCGCGCGTTTAATTTGATCTCTGCAGAACGTAGAGGCGTTTGGTTTTCACGTGCCGTGTAGTCGTGGGTTTTGTATTTATTTTGACTGCCTCTTGTTTTCAATTACCGAGAAACAAACTTCTATAACTTCCATTCTGGACCGTACACGTGTCTCTTTTTCTTAACCCTAAGACTCACCACTTGTAGCTGTAGGGTATAGATTATGGGTTGGCGGTAATCACCGGCCCACAAAACGCAGTTTTCAACTAAACGGCTTGTACCTGAAAAACGGTTAGCGGTACGTTTTCATAGTAAAGCCGCCATTGTTTGTCTGTATCCTAGACTTAAGATTTGGAATTTTTTCTTTTTTAAAATAAGTTCTAAAATCTTCTTTTAATATATAAAAATTACAAACATTAGGATTTGATCTGATTATTTTTAATTTTCTTGGTCAAAATGTCCACTGTAGATATTCTGTTAAAAAATTAATTAAAAACATTGTCGATTCATGTCTGCATTGGATACACGTGTATTCATTCAACGTGCCATGTTAGAGAGATTATTAGATGATTCATGTTTACTATGTTATCTATGATCCAAATAATCAAGACCGTTTGATCTTTAAAATAGTCCCCTAATAACTACCCATCCAGTCTATGCAGAAAAAAGGTAATGATTCATTTGAAAAAAATTAAGATCAATGGTTATGATTGCTTGAGACCATAGATGACCTGTTGAACAGGATTCGCTTAATAATTTTTTGCCATGTTGGGGAGCTTTTGGTTTAGTTTTGATTAGTCGTCTTCTCTGACAATCAAGTTTGGCTGCACTGCTGGTGAAGCTTCAGTTTTCTTCATGTTTTGTTCGACCTAGTCGTCGGAGTAGCACATGTCGGTATCGGCTGAATCAGCCGATGGTAACACAAAAACCCCTTTGTTTTCTTCTGGTTTCCAATGAATTTTGGCCTTTAATGGTGTTATGTTTATATGTTCTGTTGACCTTTTCCTCAACGAAATTAATGTGTTCTTATATCTTAATTAATTTAGAATCTCTTTTTCCCAAATGCACGTTTTTTTCTTAATTACGAAAATATATATTTTTTCTATATATGGTGCTACCTAACATGAAGTAGGTAAGCGTGTGAGTGATATAATGTTTTTTCATAAATTTAAAAGATTTACTTTAGTCTGATAAAATCTTTTGTTATAATTACGTTAATATTTACTAATTATCTGTTCTTTATATATATGTATGTATGTTTTAGTAGATTATCAAGAGAAACTTGGCAAAGTTTAAGCACAGAATGGGACTCCAAATATCGCATTCCAATAAGCAGACGAAAGTGAAACCTTTCTACGGTCCAGAGAATGAAGATGATGATAATGGAACCAATGGCTCATTGACAGTGATCAATCCACCTGATGTTGCAGGCTATGCTTCATGGCTGGTAAGTTGCTTACTGGTTATGTTTTCATTGAAACATGCCGACAACAATCACATGTTAACTTGATTTTGACATACATGTAACATGTTCTTGTTTATCCAGGTGAAACACCCTTCTGCGTTGAACATGTTCGATTCGATAACGAAGGAAGCTAAGAGGAAAAGGGTGGCCGTGTTTTTAGATTACGACGGCACTCTGTCGCCTATTGTTGAAGATCCCGACAAGGCCTTCATGTCTGCCGAGGTACCCTTTGATTTAATTACATTGCTGTGCATGAACATGATATCTCCACCTTGCATGATTTAAAAAAAAACACTTTGTCACATTCCTCTCAAATCTCAATTTCAGATGCGTATGGCAGTACGTGAAGTTGCAAAGTATTTCCCAACATCTATAATCAGCGGTCGGAGCCGGGAAAAGGTTAAAGAATTTGTACAGTTAAGCAATGTATATTATGGTGGAAGCCATGGGCTGGACATATTGGCGCCACCCAGAGCAATGAAATCCTTTGATAGAAAGGTCTGTTCCTTTCTTCAAAGTGTTTATTTTTAAATCACCGGTATTTAATTCATTTGCCGACTAATCTGGATCAAATACCGTATAGTCCCCTCACGGGGTCTGTAGAAACCATATTTCTTATTACTTTTATTGGGGGGTTTTACAGGGAAATGAAGTTGCCTTTCAACCTGCAAAATCATATTTACCAGCAATCCAAGAGGTAATTACTAATTAGGTCTTTCTCCTTAGCTTTAGAACCTGTTCTTGAAGATTTTAGTGCATGTAGTTTATGTATTTTTTTTAATGACAGATATCCATAGAATTGGAAGACATGATCAGAGAAATACAAGGAGCTAGGCTAGAGGATAACAAGTTCTGCATCTCTGTGCATTATCGGCAAGTTCCACCACAGGTAAAAAATTCAAACAAATCTGATTCTTAAAACATCATAAGATTTATCGCTTAAAAGCTTAATGTTAATCAATTCTTGTCTATATGCAGGACCATGAAATTTTGAAGGAGAAAGTGAAGTCTTTGGTTGGAAACCGCCCTGAATTTCGTCTCACCGAGGGTAAAATGGTTTTAGAAGTGCGGCCATCGATACCATGGAACAAAGGCGATGCCCTGAACTATTTGCTGGACACATTAGGATTCAACAATGCAGAAGATGTTCTGCCATTGTACATCGGAGACGATCGAACCGATGAAGATGCATTCAAGGTTAATACAATTCCCATATGTTTTTGCCACACAATGTACTAACAATGTTAATTGATAGTGACTGAAAAAAGCCTTTATCTGGTCATTTGTTGCAGGTCATAGCAAGTAGACATGAAGGGTTTCCCATAATAGTTTCTTCCATTCCGAAAGACACCATAGCCTGGTACTCCCTGCGTGATCCGTCGGAAGTATTAACTTTTCTATTACGTCTAGCCAAATGGAAGAAATCGGAAACCTCCTTCTTCAAGTAGATTCATCTGTCTTCCAAATGCAAGAAAAGGGTCTTCGAAATGGATGAAAATCATCGCTTTAGGTGTTTTTCTAAGCGGCGGTGTATCCATTAAGCTTTGTAAATGATAATTCTGTCGTCTTTTTAATAGCAGGTTTCCATGTCCCTTGTTAATGGCAAATGTGAAGCTTTTTTTGAGTCTTCACATTACTGGATTTGGGAGCCACAGTCATAGTCATTGTCCCTTTCTGGTATATATATTGTATTATTGAACTTTATATATGTGAAATGTTATTTTATTTTATATTTTAATAGGCTAATATTTTCTAATATCACTGTTATGTTATTTTCTTATTCGTATTCGAAGCATATTTAGATAAGAATATAATTCTAAAAAATAATTAGAAAAGAGACATAAATTGAATATGAAACATGAATCTTGTCTTGATATAACTGAGAATCTTTCAGTTATATAATATGAAATCTTTTCCAATGTTATTCTTTCTCCCCAGATTTTTATCATTCTTTTAAATGGTTGGCTTTTGAGTCATTTTCCATGATTTAAAGGTGTTCGTCTTTTTTCAATTTATACAGAGACGAAACTATATATGCATGAAAAATATCGTTATCCTTAAAAAATTCAAACAGTTTATGCGTATATATTTTAAAATAATTAAAATTAAAAAATGTTATAAAAATTCTAATTTTAAACCTTTACATCGAACATAATCTCAAATCTTTATTTGATCTGAGATTTGAACCGATTTTATTTGATTTGAGATCTAGTATTGACTTGAATATGATATCCGAATTTGATTTGAAACCTCAAATAAATTAAATTTAACCGAATTTTTAGTTGAACTGATATAGACTTGATCTAATTTTTAATCGAATTGAATATGCCCAAATCGATTTTCAAGCGAATTGAATGGACCCGAATTGAAATAATATGAACCGAAAGTAACCTGAAATGAAGCAACCCAAAATAAAGAAAATATATTAAAATAAATAATGAAAGATTTGATGTAAATTGTTGCAAAGCTCACCGAAAACTTAAATATATTAACTTTATAAATATGGGTTTAAAAAATTGATGCAACCTGAAAACTCGACTAAAATATATTGATCTTCTGTTGAACCGATTTCTACTGGATCCTAAATCAACCAAATCGAAAATATTCGACTCGAAATTACCCAACCCCAAAATTAACTAAATTGATGTGACTCGATCTGATTCAATACATGACTCAAATCACTACAGATTTAAATTAAAAACCGAACTAAACCATATTTGATATAAACTAAACTAAAATCAAATATAATTAAAATCAAAATGACTCGAACTCGATCTCAATAACCCATTTATCAGCTCTAACTCAAAGCAACCCTCTTATTAAATGATTCTATTAGTAATACATATACTGGTCGATGAAAATCATATCTTTTACGACCAAAACCATCCAATTTTCTATTAGACACTTGAGGTCCATGCTGATATTGTTAATACATTTACTTTCTAAGGGACCAATGTCTAACAAGATATTTACTCTAGGTGAGGTAGTGATTCATGGCGAATTGGACCGAAGCAAGCTGTACTGTTATGGAGCAATATCTTAAATATTTAATTAACCTTCTTTAATTCTTCAAGATACATTGGGTTTGCCAACAGCACAATCACCATAACCAGATATATAAAAGATTTCAAACGACGAAAAGGCAAAGGGAAGATCAGTACTTCATGGATCTCCACTTAGTTCACCGATCATTGGTGGGACTTTATGGTACGGACAAGATTATTGATTCATGCGATTGATAATTCATGATAAAATTATATAAAATTTTAATAAATTATGTCTAAAATTAAATGATACAAAATTATATAGTTTAAAAAGCATAAAAATTAAATAATGATTAATAAAATCCTATATTTAAACCAAGAGTAGAGTGATTAACAGCTGACTCGTCGTATTAAGAGTACAAGGACCTAATTTGAAATGAGTGAGGATTCCAGGGTCTAATAGCATAATTAAACCTTATAAAGTGTAAAATGTAGGTTTCTCCTCCCCGCCACAAGAAATTAGGGCGGGTGTGGTTGTAGCTACTAGCTGTAGGCTCTTAAACATGTAGCGTGTGGTTTGAGGTTTTTGCCTACACAAGTAATTATAGAAAGATAGTTGAGAACTTCAGTAGGATCTTTTAAGTACAATGAATTGGGTAAGGATACGGTCAGTGGACGAGTAATTAGATTGTTAAGTCTAAATTTAATTAGCTAAACAATGATTAAAAATGTAAAATAAGTTTGGTTTTGAACTTCAGAAAATTTTAATAATATGAGAAATAGTTATTGAAATTTGATATTTTTTTCGATTATTTTATGATGTGACATATAAAATTATATCAAATATTATACTTTTAAAGTGACACATCATCAAAATAAATTAAAATTCGTTCTATTTTATTTTTTTCTATTAATTTAGTCGCATGATTCTTTTTAAGTGTAGGGTGAGGGGTGCAAGTAATTATGATTAAGTATCATCCATGGATGGTGGCTAAAGGTGTGGAGGAGGGGAGGGGGCTAGCTTTCCACCAAACGTTCATAATTGACCTAAAATCTATAGTTTTAAAGAAAAAAAATAAGTGAAGTTGTGGAACACTAGAGCGTAAAATAGTGATTTAAATTCGAGTCCGTGACTATTTTTTAAAATTTTTAATACTTATTGAAATTATTATCGTAAAATATAATGATTCATAATAATTATAATTTATCTATTATTATTCGCAACCTCGATTTAAATTCCCGCTCTATAGGTTCGTACCTTCCCTTTTTCACTTCTTTCCATGCTTTGCACAATGTGACAAATACCCATGCCTAAATGCCTCAGTTACTACTTTCGAGATATTATTAAGTGAACTTTGTTCATTACGTCATTAATAGTTTAAGTTATTAAGATAATTTATTTTTAAATAATTATTTTATAACTGCTCACCCACAACTTTTAAAGAAGAAGTGATGATTCACATTAAAAGAATTAAGATAAACGGTCTCGATTAATTTGAACTACAGATGACGTGTACTTAATAATTTTTCCTCGATTATCGCATTGTCAAATCGACATTGGTTAAAGAAGTTGCTCAAATTGCAAACAATTTTATATAACGTTGATTATATCGATATTTAACGAAATTAATTTATCCTTAATTTTAACATGAAAATTATCTTAAAATAAAATTTGGGTGTTTAATTGTATGTTTATTTTGTCTTTCATATGAGAAATATTTATGGTATTTTGGGTGACGTAATAAAACAAATTATTGTTTTTTTTTTTTCCATTAACTTAGTTTTGTTTGGACAAAACTGGAAAGCAAGTGATCTTTTGTTTCTCTAAACATTGTGTAATAACATATATTGTTATAATTAGATTAGGTGTTAGACAGATCCATCTCAAATAATCTTACAAATATTATATTATTTTATACCGAATTATCAAATAATTAAATTAAATCAATCGGATTGAATAATTTTAAATATTTCTACCGAAAACTACCTCAAGTTACAAATCACATTTTTCATCCCAAACCAACCAAAAATAACTAGGAAATTAATCAAGCTCTGTTTATCTCTTAGAGCTCCCCATGATTTTCATAACTCAAACTTACGAATTTTTCATCACATTTGATTTTTTCCGAAAATCGTCGATTTCAGGTGAACTTTTAATTTTTAATTTTATTTTTGTCGATTATTTTTTTTGAGTTGGTCTTAAAATTCATTTAATTTTATATTAATTTTAAATAATTAAATAATTTTTATATTATATAATTAGATCTTATCTTACATACATATATATATTGTTTGGGAAGTTTTATAGATATATAGGTCATTTAAAAATTTTATTTAAGAAAATAGTGTATCTGAAGTTTATTTTAGAATTTAAGTCAATTTCTATAATACAGGTAAGAGAGCACTACTTGTATACGACAATTTGAGGGAGGATGTGACATTCTTTATTTTTTAAATATTTTTTTTAAAAAAAAAAACATCGTAGGCACATAATGTTCTTCTATCTGTAGTATAAAAATTGACTTAGATTCAAACAAAGATCATCTATATTTTAAAATAAAAATTTATATCGAATTATTCTTAAAATTTCTCCTATTTAGGATGTATATTGGAGGGAAAAGAAGGGATGAGATTATAATTAGAGGTTTAGGATTTAAGAGTATTTTGGTATAAAATATAATAAAATATAATATATCATATAAAAATATTAATAAAATAATTGAAAATGATTAAAATATAAATTATTCGAAAGTTTAATTATTAAATTAAAAATGTTTAAATTTAAGTGAGTGAAATAGAAGTTAAAAAAATAATTGAGTGATAAATTGTACATTTTACTTTATTTTTATTATTTCAGGTGATGAGTTGGGTGATAGAGACTCTTACAGGTAGAAGAAGCAATTTTATGGCGGTGACTCACAGGCTTTTCTTCAGATAAACCGCGTTAAACAAAATTATAGAATTCTTGACGGAGATTCAGTCCGGTCCATGATCGGAGCTCTGATTTCCATCGGAGGAGACGAGGTAGAGCCTTTATTTGTTGTTCGTTGTTGTTGCGTGAGAGAAAAGCGAGTTTTGGTAGGAAGATAAGGAGAGGAAGAGTGAAAATGAACGGTAATAGCAATGGATTCGGGAGTGTGGCGGCGGCCGACTATATAAGGAGTCACCATCTGCATGAAATTGGAGAGAATCAGTGTAGTTCGGCTCTCGTAAAGCACATCAAAGCTCCTGTTCCTCTCGTAACTTTCCTTTTCTTTTTCTCTTCGTTTAAGTTCTGCATCTTTCAATTCATCTCACTTATCATCTTCTATTTCGCTCCGTTTTCTTTCGTTTCTTTGGATCTGTTACGGAGATTTTATTGTGCTCTTCTCTCTTTTGATAGCTTCATTGATCGATGATCTTTCTTTCTTTTCTTGTGATTATTTTGCATGTTTACTTAGATTGTTTTTCAATGCTTGACTATTTTTTCTCCGGAAGGATTAATACTGATCTGTGGTGGTTTTCTTTTCTGGAAATCTTAGATTGTTTTGATTGAATTTTTTCGTTATTCTTCTATTAAATACATATACTTTGTAAAAAGACAGAAGATTGAATTGAATTTGTTACATTTGATGTGCTGGTGATTCAAATGGAGAAGAACTTTTGGCTCTAATTTGTTGAATTAGAGAAGATAATTTTTCTGATATTGAACAATTTTTTGTTGGTTGAATTGTCCAAAAAAATTCCAGAATAAATTCATTTCTATCTAGTTAATTGCTTTATATAGAAACAGTGGGGGTGAATGGTGATCAAATCTTATTAAATGCTAATTATCTTGTTTGTTTGCATTTCCTAGAAACGGGAATGACGTGAGTATTTGTTCCAAATCTTTATTTCCGCTTCTGTCTCCATTTTTCTTGCTCGTACCATATGAAATGTTTGTATTTGTAGGAACTAGGAAGAATACACCTATGAGGAAAGATCAATAACTAAGTGGGTATTCAGATAATGTACAAATAATGCACTCCATAATTGTAGAGCCTGATTCTTATGTCTTTTTGTGAATATGTTAATCTCTGTCTCTGGTTTAATAGCTTTTTCTTTTCCTGAATATGCATAATTTTCACATAAACTTGTATTGCTTTGTCTTTTTTTTAACAGGTTTGGTCTCTGGTGAGGAGATTTGACCAACCTCAGAAGTATAAACCTTTTGTCAGCAGGTGCGTCGCGCAGGGAAACCTCGAGATAGGATGTCTTAGAGAAGTTGATGTCAAGTCGGGACTCCCGGCTACTACAAGTACTGAAAGATTGGAACTCCTTGATGATAATGAGCATATCCTCAGCATCAGGATTATAGGTGGTGATCACAGACTGAAGGTAGAACTCTTGTTTCTTTCCTTTCATTTCTGGTTTAACCTTTGTTACTCTCCATTTACATTCAATATTACCCATCTCTTGCATCTCAAGTCCATTTGTTCTCTAGAACTAAGTAGATTAAACGCATTTGCTTGCAGCTTTTATTACATTTGCCAAGGTAAATTATGTGTTTTACCGAAATTTGGATGGATTTATAGACCTTTTTTTTACATCTTGAAAATCCAAGTAGTTAGATCTGCAGCTAAATTTGGTTTCCTGAATGTTCCGGTACAAAAGTTCATAAGTTGACAAGTCATGGTCATGAGGTTCATCTTTGAAGTGTTGCAGTTTTAAAATGGAGATGGTTGGCCTTGTTTGATGTCTTTCACCTTTTTTTAAAAAAAATTCTATCCAGAACTACTCTTCAATCATTTCCCTCCATCCGGAGATCATCGATGGAAGACCGGGTACATTAGTCATTGAATCCTTTGTGGTGGACGTGCCCGAAGGGAACACAAGGGACGAGACATGCTACTTTGTCGAAGCTTTGATCAAGTGCAATCTCAAATCACTCTCCGATGTCTCCGAGGGGCTAGCAGTGCAGGACCGTACCGAACCCATTGATCTATGAAAGTTGGGGCCAAAAACAAAATAAGGTGGTGGCTATAGTTGCCATGGATGAAGCTTCCAAAGGCTTTTCTTACCTGGGAGGCTTTAGGGATGGACTGGCAATTGTAGGTCTTCTATCTTCTACACATATTGCTTGTAGTTTTTATCAATGGGTCTCTCCTTTTGTTTTTAACTAAATATGCTCGAATTTACTGTCTGTAGTAGATAATGAACTTAATTAAGAATGTTGATAATAACATTGTAACCTATTTATCTATCCATTTAAAGTGGCTTAAGAAAAATCGAATCCTCCAAGTGGAATTATCATCTTATCATTGTATTTTTAATCCAAGATTTTAAACTTAAATCTTGAACACTAAAGTAAAAACACTGAATCTTTAAACTGAATATAATATTTGATTTTAGATTACAATTAGAAAAATGCTTTGTTTAGACATTTAGGATGAGAAGGATATAGGTTATAGGGTGTAGATGTTAAACTCTTTAGAATTTAGTGTGATAGGTTAGAAATTTATATTTTAAATTTTATAACTTAAATATAAAGGGTTATGTAAACTTTTTTATACATTTTATGTATTAAAATATAATCTTTGTATTAATGATGATTAATTTTTAATAAAACATTTAAATATATATATTTTAAAATTTAACCCTAAACCTAAATCTAACCACACTCCAAATCCAAGCACATACATTTAATCCGCACATACATTTAATCCTTAGTACGGATATTAATGAACTCTATAGAAGAGTTATCTATCGAAATAATACTCTTACGAATCTATTAACAACAAGTAGATCTACGCCAGGGGAATTAATAATGTGTCAGGAAAAATTGGTACAAGAAGTCGTGGGTACACTTCTTGATAATGGAATCCGCGGACAACTAATGAGGGACGGTCATAATAAGGTTTACAAGTCGTTTTCAGATGTAATTGAAGGCAAAGAGGGAAAATTTTGCTAGACTTTGCTTGGCAAACGAGTCGATTATTCGAGACGTTCTGTCATTGTTGTTGGCCCCTCACTTTTATTGCATCGCTGTGGATTGCCTTGCAAAATAACAATAGATTGCTTTTCCAGACATTTCGCAATCTAATTAGACAATATCTTGCTTCAAACATAGGAGTTGCTAAGAGTAAAATTCGGGAAAAAGGGTCAATTATATAGGAAATACTGCAAGAAGTTATGCGTTGCTAAATAAACTTTTCAGAATTAATTACCCTTTACTTATTCGCCCTATTATGTTAAATTCCAAAAAAAATGAATGGCAAAAATATCTAAAACCGATCAATTTATAGTCATAAACAACAAAACATGGGAGCAATCCCCGATGGGGTTTTTATACGGTTCATACTCGATAGAGAGATAGTGTTTTACATATGGTTGGGTCTGAAATGAGGCATGGACGAAGCGGGTGGTGGTATGCCACTCTGGCCTGGCATTTGCATCATCCCGTGGCTCATTTGCGGCATCGAGGCGGGTGGAATGTAAGGATTATGTGTTGTCATCTGTGCCGGAACAGCTGAGACTCCCCATCCAGCTGAAGGTTGTGGAGGAATCATAGGTTGCCCCATACCTGGTGCAGCATATTGAGTCCCACTGTATTGATGACCAGCTTGACCCATTGTTTGTATCGGTTGTTGCCCCAAGGCTAAAGGCTGTGGGTTAACCAGAGGAGGATTCGGGATTGTATAATCTCTGCTCCGATCATTGTTGAGCTGCAAAGATGAACCAACCATATTAGATTAAACTGCGTAAAACCGCCAACATAGTCGGATTCTGAAGAGATACGACCACTAGACTACAAATCCCCCACTACATTTCTCTACCCTTAGTGAAAGAGTGTGAAGAATATGTATGGCCTTCAACTCTACCACAAACTAATGTATTGCATCAAAGCACGACTACCTTTATACTAAGATCCGTGTGGCGAGAATACGAGAGATGAAGTTTGCAAAACCCTCCATCATATATGCAGTGCCCTTCTAAGGCCTCCTTGGCAGCAATAGCTGTCTGAACATCTGCAAACATGGAACCATTAATGCATGAATTCGAGGGGACGACAGGAATAAAATGCCCAATCTGTTTCCTATGGTCTAGCCTTTAATATAAAAGGGGAAATATGGGCTAGGTCATAAACTCCAATTATGCATTTGTAAGAATAAGCAGGCTAAGTCTAAAAATAATCTTCTCAGCACCAGTGAGAACTTCACAGTTCTCAATAGTGGGCCACCCTGATGGAAGAAGTACCAGATTCTGAGGCATAATTTAAGACAAAAATGAACATGTTTGAACATTACCAGGGTACTGAATCAGAGCCTGCAGCGCACCATTCTTATCAAACATGGCAATCTTTTGAACAGGGCCAAAAGCAGAGAAGACCTAAACATGGGACAAAAGAAAGAGAGAATGACAAATAATCAGTATTGAGTTGAGGTCCTAGACAGTCCACAAATGCCGCTTCCAGTAATTAATAAAATACCATGTGTAGCACATCCAAGGTAACAGCATACTGCATGTTCTCAATAGATGCAAGCAACACATTACTCTCAGGTTCAAGCTTTTTCCCATCAAGACCCAAATTGAACTGCAATGATGACAAATTAATGCAGCAATGTTATTCGTTTCTAAGGAGAAAACAAGTTGACAAGAGTTGAATCTCAACATATGCGGAGAACCTTGCACGAGTAAACATCACATATAAACATTGTAATGAATTTATGTCAAGTACCTTGTGCTAATATTAATGCTTTGTAATCTAGGAAATGTACCCGATAAAGAATCCAGAGAAGGTGAACAGTATGACCATTTTATCTACTGTTTTTTTAGTATAATTTTATCTATTGTTAAGCAATTCAATAAAATGTTGTTTACCTGGCTGCTCCCATCTATAGCTGAAGGGGCAACAGGAAGGTAGGGATCGGTATAGTCCCTGAAAAGAAAAAGAAAGGAAAACAATTTGTTTAATTACCATAAAATAGTAAAGGGATGTGCAGCAGCCCAGTACATGGTAAAGCATATCAGAATACCTGCTCCTATGGCTCTGAAATTTCACACTCAGATCCGTATGAGCAGAATATGTTATCCTAAGCGTACAAGGAGCTATGTTGTCAGAAAGCAGATACCTGGAACCCAGGAAAAAGTCAGTTGATCATTGTGCAAGAAAACCAACAGTCAGTTGAGCACATAATCTGTTATATTAAAAGCTTTGCTTGTGGAGGATACTACTTCAATTCTGCTCGTGCATTTTCTATTGTCAATGACTAAAAGAACACAAACAACCCGAAACTTTGCAACACTTATAGAAATTGTCAAAAGTTTTAGGGCTCGATACAGAATGAATGAAGCAATATGGTGTACCTACAGTTCATAGTTGGACTAAATACCGTGTCAAACGATTAATACCACAGTTACCTAGGGATGATTCGTCCATCCAAGGCATTTTTTGCGGACGTTGCTGTTTCGGCATCTGAAAACTGCACCAATGCCTGCACAAAAGAAAGTGTGACTTATTTACTGAAGCAAATAAATCAATCAGAAAGGAGGAGATTATTGACCTGGAATCCAGCTGTCTTCTCAAAGGTGGTAATTTTATGCACAAATCCAAAAGCTGAAAATACCTGCATTTTTAACTACTTTAGAAAGATGAATGGAAAAAAAAATCAAATAAACTGACTTCAAAAAGTCATTGCAATCGATAATTTCTTCATATTTGCCAGATAATAAGGAATGGAAATAAGTCCAATATATCGGGTATTAAGCAATGAGATATAAGCAACATAACTTATTATAGAGCTTCACAATTGCAGTGATGCATTTCAGATTCTCCAACGATGTTAACAAAAATCAGAACATGTAAACTCAATAATTTAGCCAATGTGCTAAAAAGCAGAAAAATATAAAAACAATGATATAATAACCATCCAATTATGATAAGAAACCTCAAATCTTTCCCAAAACCAAATCTACACTTCAGGCTGCTCAAAATTCAATGTTATCAGGTTCCATGTATTATAATACAATTGCTATTCTCTTCAAAGGATAAAACACAAAAGCAGCTTCAAATAAATAAATGCAAACTAAATTACAAACACGGGGACAGACATTAACAGCTACAGCATTCAAAAGTCTTAAATACCATTCAGATTTAAGTCTAAGGAAAAAGTTACAATACATAGCATATTCTAGGATCAGTCAGGTACAAAGATGCCCCCACTAACCGACTACTATAGATATAAACCTAATTGTAGAACATGTTGATTAATATCTCAGGAAACCTACATTTCTGAAGGGTGAAGTAAATATATTTAAACATAAGGCACTAATGAATATTATTACTTTGTAGATTGCATTGTTACCTAAGAAAATAACCAACTTTCTTTAGTTGAATATTATCTAAGAAAATTAATCGCTCATTTTCAGAAAGTGGATATAGTTACCTAAACTTTAGAAAGGAACATTTAGTTTGTAACAACTAGCGCAATCTATCATTACTATAAGATTTCGGGACTGACTTAATAATTAGAAATCATGTTTTATTCCAAAATGGCAAGAGATAAGTAAGTTTGCATGAGCACAGTAGATGCAGGAAGCACTTTCAATCTTCACAGGTTATTATTGATTTAGCCACTCGTTCATTGGTAAAATAAAAGGCGTCAGCGGACAGAAAACAATGATTACATGAAAGATTGGCTACCTAATCAGAAACCAGGTTCACCCATGCCAAAAGCTACCACATCCCCTAAAAGTATCCATGGCTTCAGCTAGTGCCAACACAAACTAAAGGAAGATTTTGGCACCCAATAAAGGTGGTTTCTATTGTTTATTGCACAAATATAATACACACCATAAGCACAAACTCAATCAACCTTCTTGTGGCAGTAGCAGCACAATCAAAAACATAGAGTTACAAAGCATCTAAAAGTCCAAGGGAGAAGGATGTACATGAAAGAAGAAATGAAAAATACACCCTAAATGGTAGGGATAGGAGGTAAGGAAGAGTAGGGAAGAGAGGTAGTGTTAAGAAAGGAGAAAGGAGAAAGGAGAAAGGAGACAAACACACATGTGCTCTTTCTCCGGATGCACTAAGCTGCCATTGGAGATAATTCCCTTGACATGATCCTGCTAATCCATTCATAATCATGTCAAAACAACAAAAAGTTTTTTTGTGGAAAGAGCATGACAAAAACCACACAATCCTAGTAAATACATAAACTCAGATAAAAACTGGAAATTCTTAACCCAAAAGAAAAACAAAAATGAACCAAAGATCCTCCTTACCAGATGCAAAACGTCAATAGAAACAAGCCGCGCATCTTGACCTTCGATTGTTACCAAAAGAACATTCCCGGCAATATCCGCCGTTGTTTTGTTGTTTACGATCTCTTGCCTATTAGAATATTGAAGGTATACCGTTTTCCCCCTAACTTGAGCAGGCTCTGAAGATGAAGCATAATACGATATCATAGCAATAGCCTGATTCAAATCAGCCTAGGCAAACCAAAGAAACATACGATTACTAACATTATTGAGAAAATAGAAAGAGATTTGATGAGAAAAATGGATTAAAACTCACGAATTCGATGAAAGCTTGATTGCGATTGGCTCCGACATTGCACTTGGTGTTAACAACCTTACCAAACGGTTTCCCAAGCTCGATCAACTCTTCCTCCGTGCACTCCCATGGCAAGTTCCTTAAATGCAGCACCTTCGACGGGGGTTGAGTATAGCGGAACTGCGGCTGACTTGATACGGAGGCCATTCCGTTAACACAACCCCTATGAAAATAAATCTTCTCCGGAAGGAAAATCCAAAGCCTAAATGCTAAAAAAATTCAAAAAAATACAAATCGTTAAAAACTTTAATATCCAATCGAAACATATATCTATAGATATCTACAAAACACGCGAAAGTATGAGGGAAATTAAAGGAATATATGAAAACCTGGAAATCGAAGACGTAACCCGTTGGAATTTCTTAGGAATTGTTATTGTTAGGGTTTCAGAAACTTGCGGAGAGAAATATGAATTATTGATTTTCCTTTCTTTTCGTTTTTCCCCTTTCTTCGTTATCGCGGTTTATTTTGGCGCCGTATAAGTGTATTGAGCATCCCGTTGATGTTAGTAAATAGGGGGAGAAATTGATTTTCTTTCCTTCTTGTTTTAATTAAACAAGTCGTTTGTTATGGGCTGAAAAGGCCCTAAAAAGATTTAAATTTTTACATCTCAGAAAATTTTAATTTTTTAAATATAATTTTATAAAATAAAACTCAAATAACGTTAAATGATTATAAAATATAACTTTAAAAATAATATCCAAGTTACAAAATAAGATTTAAATAATATTATTTTTTTAATAATTAAAAAATTAATTTTTCGAAAGTAAATAATCATGCCTGACATATGTATTACATGTATAAAATATCACATGTATTAATGGTAAAAATATCTTATTTCAATAAGCGTTATAAATTTAGAGACTATGAATTTAGTTTAGAATCTATACATTATAAGTTTAGAATTTAAAATTTATGTTTAAAGTTTAATTAATCAAAACTGATTTATATTATAACAAATAATATTATAACAATATAGATATTTATTATTAAATTTAAACAAAAATTTAAATAATTTAATTCAAAATTTAATTTATAAAATATCACTCGTTAATTCAATTAACATAATTTTTACTTATTAAATGGATAAAATATATAAATTTTGATAATAATTTAAATATGTGTTAAATTCAATTAACAACTAAAAATAAAAACTTTATTTTGTTTTTTATGTAATTATAAAATAATATTTATTTATATTTTTAATTATAAATAAAATTATTTAAATTTAAAATAGATATTATTTAAATTAAGATTTTTCATTGAAATACAAGAATAAGATTTTAGATTGTGACTTGTAGGGTTGCGTAGCAATGATTCTCGGTATGCATCAATCAATCACATCTGCCTTCAAGGAAACAGAATGAGTTCCACAGGCAGATGCTGAGTCACTACCTACACGATTTAAACACACACAAAAAATTTATTTAATTCCGTAAAAAAATTATTTAAACTTGATTGGATTTATTTAGATTTAATATTTTTTAAATCTGTCTTGTTTTGTTTCATTGTAAATAGGAGTGTTCAAAATTTCGGTTAACTGAATTAACCGATCGAACTGAAATTTTTTTGGTTAATCGGTCGGTTAATTTTAGATTGGATCGTTAACGATTAATGACTTTTTTCAAATTTTAATTATCGGTTAATTCGGTTCGAAATCGATTAATTAACCGAATTAATCAAATTTTTATATATTATATATTATGTATTTTTATATATTTAATTTTTATCATTAAACTTTTAAAAATTATAAAATGGTCATTAAATTTTATAAAATTAGCATAAAATAATAATTAAATTTATTAAATTAAAAAAATAATCATTAAATTTTTAATATTTATTAATAATTTATAACGTACGGTGAATCAATATAATAATTCGATAGGTCTAATGGTTTTTTATAATTTTTAAAAGTTTAATGCCTAAAAAATATTTTAACATAATTTAGTGACCATTTGTGTAATTTACCCATTTTTTAAAAATATTCGGTTAACTGAATTTTTTCGGTTCGATTAAAAATTTTTGAAAAATTTCAATTCAATTAACAATACAAAAAAATTCAATTAATGAAATTTTGAAAGTTCAGTTTAATCGGTTAACCGAACCGACTGAATGAACACCCCTAATTGTGAATACCTAAGAAAAAAATTAAAATGTTGTATCTGCAGTCTCCATGGAAAATTGACAGTAGTAAATAATAGTTTATTGAATTTAACTCGATTGATATTTTTTTATAATATATAAGAAAACATAAAATCGATTACAATCATAAATTTAAAACGATATCGATATGTAACTCTCAGAGCATTGAAACAATATAAGTTCAACACTTCTCATTGTTATTTTCGTTGGTCGCAGACTGCATACGTTGGGGTTTCTCTTGGCTGTTATTCTGCTCTAAATCCCATTTGCTCGGTTCTTCTATAATCCCTCGGTCCCTGTATTTGCAATAAAGTCCGAGCTGCAAAAGGCCTAAAGGGAGACCCACCAGATTCGGCGACTGTCGTAACAAAAATAGAAAATTCAATTAAAATTTACCGACTGACTCGATAAAATATATATTTATTTTAGAAGATTCGAGTTTAAATACTTGTGTATAGTGTGCATAAACTATAACACTAACTGCTAGGAGGAGATCATGACTCAGTAGTCCATAAGCCAGCCAAAGCACGCTCGCCAAAAACGAGAAGAAAGACAAATAAAACGGCATGAACTCCACACTTTTCGTCGCGATCACTTGTTTCTGCCATTAGAAAAACAATCACGACACGAATTTGAGTATACGATCGAGATTGAAACCAACATGTTAACCCGACCGAAACATATGGCTTACCACGACCACAAGCGGAGCAGCATACATTGCCACTGAGGCCACCAACCCAATAGTTCCGACGAGAACTTTGCGATGATAATGGTCGTGGATTGCAAAGGTCGACACAAGAGCAGTGACGGAAAATATTAACACGACGATCATAGTTATACCACCAGCCTTAATCTGCAAAATTTTCGCCGTGCAAAGATTAAAAGAACTAACACCGCGATGAAAATATAAAAAATGATGGTTCGAGAGAATAGAATTCGTTATGTCCTGCATGTCATAAAAAATAACTGACGACCGATTTAAGAAATTTCTTACCTTTTCTTTGGTTGGAGCAAACCAAACATATATGAATATGAATGAGAGCTCTAAGATGATCCCTAAACCGTTGATGGTAATGACAGGGCAATTTTCCCACTTGTAGCTCACAACAGGCAGTCCATACCAAGTGTAAAGGAGACAATTCGACAGTGCAACGATGTACGGAATGCATGAGAATTCCTCGGTGCTTCTTTTTCTTACCACCCTCATGAAAGTCAAACTGAAAAAACCAAACAAGTTAAAACCTTAATTATCTTATTATTATATACGTTATCATTTAACAAGTTTGATATCATTTAAACTAACACGAAGATAACGCTAATCGTATGGGTTCGAGTCCAACGATATATATTTTATAAGCTATGAAGTGTATGGAATATTGACGTTACATTGGTGCAGCATATAGCAACAAGGAAGAGGCATTGCCTGCAGGAGAAGATCTTATTTCTCAGCAAACATAAACCATAAGGAAATGAAAGAGCAAGTAAGGAAACTACCCATGATCCCAACTGCGAGCCGTAGCCTATCTCCCATGATTCTGGAGTTGGACGATCAAAATGGTCCCTAACTCTATTTTATTGTTTAGTTATGGTCCTGTGGATTGTTTAAGGACCTGGGACGGATATAAATACTCGAGTGAGGTATTGGTATCTTTTGTTCGGAGAAAAATCAAGAATAAAAAGATAGAATAAGAATAAGAATAATATTTTTAAGAAAAAAAATGAGAATTGTAGCATAACAAGTGCGGTCTACGTCTTGACATAAATTTGTGGATGTCGATATTTTGCTCTAATACACGTAAATAGTCTTATTTAATAATAATTTTTTATCTTATATTTTTTTAAAGATGAATATCCACCTTTTTATTATATATCATAAAACGAATGAATTTTATTGAATATGACCATAGATAACGTGACGAACTGAGACTATATAATAATTTTTCATGATATGAAACTTTTAATCTTAAACTCCAAATCTATTTTTTATGAGGATATAAACAGAGATAAGTGATTTATATTCTAAAACGGTTAATATATTATTTAAGTTTTAATAATTTAGTAATATAATCTTAATAAAATAATTTAGTAAGCTAAACGAATAAAATTGTGAATATTATTATCTATTATTCTCAAGTTTACAATTTAGTAATGTTTTGATTTTACAAAATTTAACCTAATTAATGTAACCAAAAGCATCTCTTTTGTTTTGAAATAACAAGTTTAAAGACCCCAAGTGATGAGTATGGATTGATCTTTAATGGCTACCAATAAAAACAATCCTCTTAGAACAATTAACTTTGTCTATTTGTCTCTAAATTGATCATCAATATCAACAGACAATATTCCCATTCTCACATGTACATTTAAATGGTTCTTAGAACAATCTCACTATCGACTTATTTACGGTTAGAATTATTCTTCATCGTCACATTATTAAAGTTGCGTAAATAAATTGATATTCGATTTAACTTAGATTTATTTTTTAATTTGATTCGATTATTATTTAAGTTTATATGATTTGTTTTAGTCTTTCGGTTCACAAATCAAAATAATATTTTTTTTAAACTCCACACATCAAAATATTAAACTATATACAAATATATCTATTAAATCGAATAAACTAAAATGAATTTTCTTTTACTTTTCTAAAGTTTTATTTTTAAAATAAAAAATATCACTGTAAAAATAATTTATATGCAATTAATTAAATAATATGATCGAGTTATTTCATATTCGGTTATTTAGTTTTATATTTACATCAAATTAATTAAATATATACATGCAACTGCCAACTATTTTATAAAAAATATTCAATTAATCATATGATTCGGTTAATTAAATTTATTCGTTTAACTCGATTTAACGGACTACTTACTCACCCCTTAATATCGAATAAAAATATTTTATATCCGACATTCACGAGCATCTCATCTTCTTGTTGTGAATGGAATCCATGAGAAGCATATTTGAGTGATGTTTCTGGTTGAGTCAATTTGTGTGTGATGCTTTGTTTGTGTTGGACATGGTTCTGCTTCTGTCTGCTGCTTCAAACTTCTTACAATCGGAACAAGTTTGATTTGATACTGTTAAATCAATCGATTATATGTGAAACTCGATATCTTTCCGGGGATATAGTGGGAAGTGGGGAGATCGAAATCATCGACGATGGAATCGGTCCAAAAAATTATAAATTTTAATTTTTGAGATAATTTTGTGAGATTTTAAAATTTTAAGTTTTTTAAATAAATTAAACTAAAAGAAATAAAATAATATATATATTTTAAAAATAACGATAATTAACGGTTAAAAACTTAAAATTATCAAAATAAAAATTTAAATACCTATTTAAAATAAAAAGTAATTTATATATAAAAAATAAATAACATATATAATTTAAACATCTATTTATTATTAAACCTTTGTTTATTTAATGTATTTTATTTAAAATAAAACCTTTTACTATACTTTTCGTTTTAACATAAAATATAATAAATAAACAAATAAAAGAAACAGCTGATGGGTCTTACATTTTAATTAAAAAATATCTAAATAATTTTAATAATATATAGCGGTGTACTTCAATTATTGTAGAATTTATTATTATTTAGAGATTATAATTTTAATTTATATATAATTATTTATGTTTTAAAAGTTAACGGTTATAAATAATTATACACAAAATGATAAACAAGAAGACACTCGTGACTCATAAGCCCTGAAACATCGTGTGGTAATTAGCGATCCTCGATTTATTTTAATATTTTAGTGACACTTTTCAAGTTAGAATAAATGCCAATTGAAGTTTCTGATAAGCACAGAGAATAAATGTCATTTTTAGTATATTGTGATTTATTTTAAGTTTTAATCTATAAACCTAAATTCTAACGATAATTTAAGATTATAAATGTATAATCTAAATTTTAAATTATAGACCATAAATTAGATCTTTAACTTGAAAATAATGCACTCAAAAACATAGTTTTTACCCCTAATATATGGTATAATTATCCGCATGTATTGAATAATTTTACCTAATATGTATATAGATACATGGAATTGAGGATGCTTGTTACGGTTTCTTGGTGCCTTATCTGTAAGTAGATAATCTAGAGATCGGATGATCCAGTATACCATTCAATGCGATCTAGCAAACGTATATCAAACTATTACCAGGAGAATGATAAAAACTATTACGTGTGGTGTGTAATTGGGGAATTACAATCTTCGGAGCATTTGAAATTTATATTACATGTATGAGAAGTCTATGTTCATGTAGTTAAATGACTATGATACAAGATCGTCCGTATACAGAAAACGACTGTTACGAGACAATAGAAGATTATAGGGGAGATTATAAAGATGAACGACGAGGATGTTGATACAATTCAGACAACGTACCGGCGAAGGTAGTCCACTCGAGCCGGATGCTTGAGCTTCATTAGTGCCTTTACTTCATGCTTTCGGACCATCTCTCTAGAAATGTTTAAGTTCCCTGCAATTTCTCCTAGTGTTCTATCACCTTTACCATCTAGGCCATATCTCTGCCTGATCACCAGGCTCTCCTTGGGCTTCAGAGAATCAAGCTGGAAAAAAAAAAAACAGGGCTTTTAGTTGCATACTGGGAGTCATTTTGTCTTCGGACAAAACACAGTCCAAGTAACCAAAAGCATGTAGCATAGAATGTTAGTTAAAAGAGGGTGTTGGCTTACCACATCATCGAGTGCAAGCCTGAGAAGAGCGGGTTGCCTACGGTGATCACCGCCAACACCCTCGACATCGGTGATTCCACTAATGAACTCTTCTTGCGTGACCAAATGCCTTGAATGAAGAGATCCAACGGGTTTTGCGGCCCTCATTACTTCTTGGTACCTCTCAGGAGAGATCCCAACCTTTTCAATTACTTCATCATCTGTTGGTTCTCTTTGAAGTTCAAAAAATAATTCCAGTTTGGTTCTTTGGATTTCTACTCTAACCTGCATTAAGTAAACAGGAAAAAAGTTACAGCATATTGCTACAAAAGAAGCAGCAATGGCTTCGACTACTCAGTTTATCAGTCAAAACTCTTGAGCCAAAATTTAGCGGCATAAGGCAGCATTCCAAATGTCAATAACATAAATGACAAACAGAATATCCATTCAAGTTATGATTTACTAGTTCCTCTGGCATTTCAAGCATGATGATATCATCAGCTTGCAGTTAGATTCCTATAGTGACCAGTTTTGCCATCAAACACTTGAAAAAGGGCTATCAATCATCCCTACTTTGGCCCTTACAACAAATTTGACTGCCAAAATGTAAATGTTGCTACTTTGATTCATGTAAATCATCAATGGTAATTTTAATATAAGCAGTAAAATATAGCATTCCAAAGTGAGGAGAGCATACCGATTCAAGTCCAAATGGAACACGTGTGAAGTTTGATACTGTCATGGAACGTATAATTGCATGCCTAATCCAGAAAAGACCATATGTTGAAAGCCGGAATTTCCTTCCTGGTTCAAAGCGATCAATGGCTGTAATAAGTCCTTTGACTCCTGCCTGACAAAGGTCTTGAAATCTCGGACCATTGGCAAAATCTTGAAAATATTTGTTTATCACAAACAAAACAAGCCGAAGATTATGCTGCATGAAAAGAAAGCAATACCTCTCAGTAGTTATTATTGAAAGCCAATGCCAAAATGCTCACAACAATAAACTTTATCCACAAACTAGGCAACCACTTTTAAAATGGTGATATCAAAACATGGTTCTTGGTCAAATTATTTCAGGTTTCATCATAAAAAAATTCGGCAGAGGAATGCTAGGCTAGTGGTACATCAACACTAGTAGCATATATAAAAGACTAACATATGTTCAACTAAACCAACTGGAAGTGAAATCAACCCACAATCACCGGTGGTGGAGGTGGAATCACCTTAATGAGCTTATTTCTAGCAGCTCGACCGACCTCGAAATGTCTACTCACTTGAGCTGCACTCATATTTGTTGCCTCGGCTAATTCATCTTCAGTAAGATCTCTACCCAATTCCTTTTGCAAGTTCTCTTTCGCCTCAAGCAATGCCTGCAGATTGATCGAAATATTTTAGTGGCAAGCTCAATCAAAGTTTCAAAAACTAAACAAGGAAAATTGAAAGCTTGCAGCAGTCTCATTTTATTGCAAAGGTGCAAACCTTCATCGGCTGCATTAGTTTAAACAACCAAGTATGTATAGTGGTCGGTAGAACCGGAGGTATCTTCATCTTTTTCCAGTCCAAGCTGACCAAATCAGTCGAACCCGAATAGTCCCGGACTAGCCTATCAATCTTTTCGCTTTCATTCACAATACCCTTTTTCCTCTGACCAGAAACAAGTGACTTTCCTTCTCTGTTCCTTTTCAGTTCAACTCTTTTATCAAGATTCAATCTTCTAGTCTTCTTAGTCTGGTTCCTGACGACAATCGTATCATTAGCATTGTCTGCTTTCCCGTCACTTTCTTTAGACCTCTTTCTCCTCAGCTGGCGTCCTTTGGGCTTGACCTTTTCCTCTTCATCAAATGTTCGAGTTGAAGGACTAAGCTTATAAATGCTTTCAAGTTTGGCAGCAGCTTCATTGTAATCTACGTCAAGCGTGCATGGAGAACCTTCATCAGTCAAGACAGGGTTTACAGTTTTCAAAGCCTTTTTAACTTTCCGGCGTCTCTTCGGGTGCTCCTTAGCGGTTTGCACCGGCGAAAGAATAAGTTCTTGAGTCGTAACTAGTGCTGTATTATGAGATTTATCTGCTTTAAACGCTACAATACAAGGCCTTCTAAATGTACATCTTTGAGTAGAAAACTTTGTGCTTAATCCTAGTGGAGTTCGGGCAGCTGAACTAGAAACACTGACAACTCCCATGGCAAATGCTCTTTGCAAAACTTAAGCAAAAACTGCAACCAAGCATATGCATCAGCAACAATAATTAGGATTAACTTACCGGATCTTTTCTAGCAAGAACAAGCATAGATTCATTGATTATTACATAGTTAAAACTAGTTTTCTGACACAAAAACATTATTGTTTGTGCTATGCAGCTATATCAAGCGTTTGATCAAATATATTTTCAAACACCTAGCTTTCATTAAACAGGTCAATAGCATTGTAATATAGTGTTTATCTAGATTGATCACCAAAACTTTAACCTAATTTGACATAGGCTTCTTCAAATCAACATTGTTAGATGTAAAGTTAGTTTGGATAGTCTCAAGAGTGGTTAACAGCAGTTATTAGATTCAGTCTATAGGCACAGAGACGCGAAAAAAAGAAATTATTTTCCTTCTTTCCAGTTTTCTCTCCTTGTAATTCTTGCACTTTCTTTATTACCAAACAACATGATTTTTCTGCTGTGATTCAAGATTTTAACAAACAATAAAGATAGAAAAAAAATCATGAACAGATAAAAATTAGCTCACTGAACATAAAGCAAAACTCTCCGATCTCTATTACATTTTTATTTCTACAAGGAACTGAGTTAACAATTGACATTACTCGTAAGCAATTTAAAACGTAAACCAGTTCCCAGCAAAGAGAGACGTACCTGTTCAAACAGAGCAGAAGCGAGCTGCTGAGTCGACTCAGATTGCAGAGAATTTGAGAAACCGGCGCTTTGTTTCCTGGTTTCCGATTAACTGCAAAGATTTCTCAACGATAAATATTCTCGAGTTTTTAAAGAAATAAATATGTAAATTACGACGTCCACAAATAATATCAAAGTAGAAAATCAACGGCCAGATGGAGGCAATTTTGGAATTGGACGGTGGATGCAAGTGACAAGTAAGATGGAGAGAGGAACAAGAAGGTAAATGGTGACGTGGCCGCTGGGGAAAGCGGTAATCTTGAAAACGGCGTGGCGAGAAAAGAGTGGAAGAGTAGATATTTCATTAGATTTAATGGATGAGGCCGATACACGTGGTTGGTTTTTATTGGATGGAAGATTTCATTTTCAATGTGTGGGACCCATTACTTGTGGTCTTCTGGGACTCCATGAGCGTACCCTTACGTTGTATGGCCGATAGCCATAAATATTAATCTTTATAAAAATAGAAATTATGATTTTCGTTTGTTAATAATTGATTTAATCGGTTATAAACTCAGTTTAGGTGTGAGGCAGGAAAAATTATATTATGGGTTAGTCCTACCATCTGTCTATGAGACCAACCAATAAAAACTGTCAACTTCGTCAATTTTTCTATGTCATAACTTTTTCCTAAGTGAATCTTCACTTAAAAAATTAAAAAATAATGAGGTGTATAATTTCTATTGGTTGATCCCATGGATGACGTAGTGGAACTGACCCATGATATAATTTCTCGTGAGGCAGAGACGGAGGTAGAAAAGAATAATTGTTTCTAAAAGTACATATTTTTTATTTAATATTTTTTAAAAATCAATTGGCATAAAGATAGTTTTCATCCTTAACGTTTATAATTTTGGTCATTTTAACCCTTATTCTTTTTTTGGGATAAATTTAGCCCTTAACCTTTATCTTTTTAACAAATAACTCATTTTTTAACTACCATGATAACTGAACCGTTAAATATTTAATAATGATAACATGTCATATATATGTAATAATATATTTTAAATGACGTAACATCTAGTATATCAAATACATAACGCGGGATATAGTTTTATTCCAATATAAAACAATTAAAATTTAAATAAAATATTAAAAATTATTTTTTATTTATTAAAAATTAATTAAATCTGAAACAAAAGGCTAATAAATATTTTCAACCTTAACTATAGTAAAATCAAAATTTTATCTAAAAAGGTATGAACATAATCTGAGAAGAAAGTGTTTTGTATAGTTTGTTACTGGTGAATCAAAGATAAAAACTTTTGATAATAATCAATTGGATTTTTATTATTTTAATTTAAAATTTAGGTATTTTAGTTTTAATCTAAATTGGAGTTTTAGGATTTTATAAAGATATGTTAGTTTAGTTAGGGTTAAAAATATTTAGTAAATTTTTGTTTTGTATTTAATTAATTTTTAATATTTTATTTAAATTTTATTTTTTTTATATTTTGTACTGGAATAAAATTATGTTCTATATATATGTATATATTTAATAGTTTAGATTATATGTCATTTAAAATATATTATCATATATATATATATGATATGTTACCATTATTAAATTTTTAACGGTTAAGTTATCATAGTAGTTAAAAAATGAGTTATTTGTTAAAAAAACATAGATTAAGGGCTAAATTTATCAAAAAAAAAAGAATATGGACCAAAATAACAAAAAATATAAACGTTAAGGGTGAAAATTATGTTTATGCCAAATTAATTTATTATGAATTTATCTTTATTTTTAAATATTTATATTTTACCTTTTTAATCTTAAATTCTAATGCAAGTTTAGTAGCATTGTACGGAATGGCAGAATTTTTAAACGTTTTGGTAGACTCCATTCAATGGGTAGTATTGTACTAGGAATGACAGTGAGTAGGATATACTATAATTTCTAAATATTTATACTATAATTTCTATATATTTATTTAAAAATTCAAATCTCTTTTTATTTATAATTAATTCGAATTAAATGATATTATCCTTAGATTGAATAAATGGTATTATCCTTACAACAACTCAAGTGTGAACCAGAGCAGTAATTGAGAATTTGTATTTAAATTCAGTTCGAGCATCTTAAACAAGAGACCAACAAGATAATTAAAAAAATATCGTCTTTACTAGTCAGAATGACGTTAAATCTTATCTTAATAAATAAATAAATAAAAGGATTAAACAATCAATTAATGACAAAATTAATATCAAACCACAACGTCCACGAAACTCTAAAGACTCGTGTTGCAGCTTCGAAACTCCTAAAAATACCAATATCCAGCAAAGGACTTCGGTTTGACATTTTCTCTGATTCGCCATTTCTAGATTGCTTTTCACGGCAATGATTTATATATCGAAAGTGTGCTTAGTACGATCTTAATAGTATGATTTCGTGTCAATCGGTCAGTATCCATAGGATGTTAACCTCAAAGAAGAGTGAACATGGGGGCAGTGATGGGCGATTTGGCGTTCAAACAAGGTTGAAAGTTTCAACAGGAGACTTTACTTTTCCTTGAATCCCAGATTCTCTATGACCAATGACTGGTCCAGTCCTTAATGAAAAAGAAAACCAATTTCTTCAAATTCCAACTCAGTCTCCACCTCGTCTCCTTCCTCTTGTCCCCTAGTTTTACTACATTCAGATGCTCTTTATATATATATATATATAATATGTGTATGTAATGTAATTTAAACCCTAAACTTCTTCAACTTCTTTTATTTTTCTCTTTGTTTAGTATAAATGGAGGAGACGGGAGAATTTGCGCAAAAGAGTCTGGTAACTGAGCTAACACAAGGGAGAGAGCTCGCCATGCAGCTCCAAGCGTATCTAAACGTCCCATCTTCTTCTTCTTCTAATGAAACTCGTGAATGGTTAGTCCGACAGATCCAAGCTTCCTACGATAAGGCACTTTCAATGCTGAAACACAACAACATCACCGGAATATTGTCGATGATGGACGACTCGCAACCACTTTCTGGTACCGGAAGTCCCCGGAATGGAGACCCCGACCCTGGGTTCAAACCGAGATGGACGCAACAAGTCCGAGTGAGGCCTGGAACTTCCCTGGATGGACCTCTTGATGATGGCTTCTGTTGGAGGAAATATGGGCAAAAGGATATCCTCGGAGCAAAATATCCAAGGTTTGCCACACACACACACACATATATATATATATATACACGGACCGGTTCCACCATGTCATCTGTGGTCTCTAACCCTAACCCTAACCCCTGAACCTTAAACCTTAAACCCTAACCCATAAACCCTAAATCCTAAACCCTAAATCCCAATTAAAAATGATGATGTGGATTTGTTTTTAAATTAGGGTTTAGGGTTAGGGTTTAGATTTATGGTTTATGGTTAGGGTTAGGTTTAGGTTTAGGGTTTAGAATAAAAAATAAATCCACGTCATCATTTTTTTAATTTTAATATATTTTATTTAGAGAGATGATTTGGAAATTAAAATTATGAGTGTGCAGATGATGTGTAAAAAATGACGACGTGGATTTGTTTTTTTATTCTTAAGGACCATGGATGACGTGGTGGAACCGGTCCATAGAATGATTTCTCGTATATATACATATATTATTCTAAGCTTATTCGTTATTATCAGTTTTAAATATGTCAGGTTTTCGGATTTTTTAAAGCAATTTAACAGTTTCAAAAAGGTACTATATATAAGATTGAAGTAAGCATTTTTTGTGAAAACCTGGAACTTGTTGAACGTTCTTTTCGGAGTGCAGATGCTACTTTAGGTGCGCTCATCGGAATACCCAAGGTTGTCTGGCGACGAAGCTAGTATAAAGATCGGATGATGACCCCACGTTTTTTGAGATTACTTACCGCGGAAGGCACACTTGTAGTCTAGCCTGTAATGCCGTGCTTCCCAGGGCACCTGCCTGAACCAACATAGAGCCTCAGCAACTAGAAGAAAATCGGACACAACAATCACTTGATTTACTAATGAACTTCCAGAGAGACCTCAAAGTTGTAACCCCACACTCCGACAACGGTGATCACCAGACATACCCTTTGTCGACGTTCGATATAAAGACCGGAAACAAGTCGGCCTTTTCATCACCTTTTGTGGTCGGAAATTTTCCACCTATGTCGTCTCCAAATCAAAGCGGGATGAACAATAGTACTACTGTTGTTGCCGCCCATGTTGAGTCTCGGGTCACCGAGATTATCCAAGTTGCTGATGCTTCTACTTCGGCGGCAAACGCTCCTACCGGTGGCTTGAATTTCCCATTAGGGAATGACGGATTCGATCCAAACTTTACATCAGACAACCGTGGATTCTTTTCCTAATTCTATGCCTTGTTGCTTATATGAAACCTTTATTTTTCGCAGCACGAAGTGGTAACAAGCCATATAATTCGACAATAAATGAATAATTAATATTTGTTTTGACAATAAAAATCCTAGAAAACAAAAAATACGTATTAGACTTGTAATAGTTCAAGCTATGAGAAATTCTTACCCAACATTGGACCACGAAAGCACCCAAAAAAACAGAACCCAGATTGGAAGCCATGGTCGGATTTGCCCAATTGATTTATTACAATCCATGTAAATTCTAGACCCCAGACAGATGCACATTGTGTGATGAATTATGTGACGAGCCACCACCCCTTAATATATGCTTTTATTATTTTATATCACAGTCCATTTCCAATTCGAACCATAGGTCCAGAAACTATAATTAATCTTTGATTCCTTTTTTCAGCTGAGAAAATGATTTTATTTGGTGGTCCAAACTTGAGTAGAAAAATGACATAAAAATTAAAATAATAAATAATTTGAAATTTTATTTTTTTACAAGTGGTCCCTAATATATTAATATTAAGCCTCTTTAAGGCTGTCATGCAAATTTCTTGGCCTCCTTGCCTGCTACGATACTGCTGAAAAATCTTGTTTAGATCGCATGAATGGGACCATTAATATTACGTGGAATTATTCTTTATTTTTGTTCCTTTTTAAATGATTTAATAAATAATAACTCATCTCGCAAAATAAATTCGAGTAAATTTGAATTATCCGAAATGAAATAGAATAAGTATCAAAGAAAAGAAATTAATTAAACTTAAAACAAGTGGATATTAATTTAAGTGTATGCTCCCTACATGCAAACATGCAAAAGAAAGTAATTAAAGTTTAACCTAATTAATAGACTACAAAAATTACAAGGATGTGTTACACTTACTCTTAACACTATAATATTAACTAATGCATGCAAGTCATGATAATTACTATTACTAATCTACAATTACATGTAAACTGTCAAACATAAACTAAAATTAAACCTAGCAATGTCCGAATGTTTGCTGGATTTGGTGTGCGAGTTCTTCAGCACTCAACTGGCATTCAAATCCAATCTGCTCGTTCAAAAACACAAGAAAATGGTGCATATAATTTCATCGTTAGTATAAACCCAGACATAGTTTTCATGCAAAGAGCTGACATAGGCTATAATTACTGCATGAAAATGACTGCAAAGATGCCATAGTTTTCTGCAATAACCCTATATAACGGTTGTGTTTTCCAGGAGTTGTGAGTAAATTTGTTTTTTTTACAGCAAGTACCGTTGCAGTACTCTAATGTCAGTTTTACGTTTGTCTGAAAACTACTGCAACTGTTCTCGGAAACCTAATATTAATAATTAAGTTACCCTGAAACAGTGAAAGTTTACGGTGGATTCTACTCCCCTGAATGCCCTGATGTTGTTGTCAATGGTGGAAGAAATTGTTCAAATTGTGCAGTTAAGAGAAAAACAACAAAACCTAGAGACATTGTTAGGTACAAACAGAACATGTTAATACATTAAGGCATGTTCGAGATTATTTTTAAAAAACACGATAAAAAATGTTATTAAATAATAATACTAGTCGATATTATTATAAAAACTATTTAAAAATAGATAAAATTTGTATATACATGTATAAATATTGAAAATGAAAGTTACCAACTTTAAGAAGAAATCATTGCAGAAAGAAGAAATGATTGCAACCCGGAAGAATCCAGGAGAAGGAAACATGTCTTGTCAGTTTGCTGTCTTTTATGTTTCTATCTTATATACTACGTAATACCATTTGAATTGTTAATTAAGTCCCAAAAACAGGCTTAAGAAATTGGCTAAAGTTTGTAGTTCTTTTACCTTGATTGTGAAGGAATTAAGCATGGTTTCATCAACGGTGTTAATGTCGACGTTGAGGATTTCGAGTGAAAGTTCCTCAAGAGCCGACATTATCTTCAGGGCTTGACCAGGAATCCGAGGGGATACCGTCTTCAAAACGAGATTCTGGCCGGAAAACTTCACTTCCACGTCGGCGATCGGAGACTTCGAGTTCGCGACGAGTTCGTTGTTGTCAACGGAGGATGTGGAAGAAGCTGGTGACGGTTCGAGCGAAGTAGTTGCCACAGTCGGAGACAGATAACTCTTTTGCAACCTCGGCATGTAAGGGCTACCAGGCTGAGGGGTTCTCGGGCTTATCGGCAAGCTCAGAGGCGACGGTCTCGGACTCAAAACCAACCGCGGACTCAACACTTCACTGTAAACTTTCCTTTGTTTCTTGGCCTCTAGAGATTGTAGAACTTGTTGCAACTCGTTGATGTAATCCACGACGCCGCCGATAATCGATGCTTGATCCCCCTACGTCATAATTGAAATACACAAATATTATTGAAATGATCGGAGTTTTTACCTTATAGCATTGTTTTTTCTAGAATTTTAACTGGAAATAGCTTACTCTTTTGACATAGAAGCAAGGCATCAAGGACCGTAGCACCGACAAATTCTCGTTCATCTGCTTCCTCCGGTTGCGTTCGACGGTAATATGCGACATCCTTTGAGGACCGTCAGGATTCGGCGTCGTTTCCTCCGAAGAAACCACCTTCCGCCGCTTGTTTTTCGGTGATGTTTCCTCGGTTTCAGACTCCATTTGAGCAGACTTTTGTGTACAACCAGCGACAGCCGTTTCTTCAAACGGAGTGAAGGGGACTTGAAACGACTCAGTCAGTCCACCTAAGCTCTCAAAAATACTGAACAAATCATCATCTCCGACGAACTCGTGTTCTTCCAAAAACTCACACAGATTATCATCCATTGGAAAAATATTTCCAAAACTCAGTAACTTTTTCTGGGGAAAAAACCCAGCGGAAAACGAAAGTGTTTGCTTTAAAAAGGAGTAAATACGCTGCGAAACTAATCAACTATCACCATCAAATAATCGTCTTCATTCGGATGGGTATCTAAAAACAAAAGGATTTCAAGCTTTGAATATTTGCCGTAGTTGGCTGCTGCTGGTGCAGCAGTTGTAGTTGGTGTTTTTCTCGCAGGCAATCGAAACTGGAAAATAAAGACAGGGAAGGAAAATTTGAACTCAAATGGAACATGCATGGAAAGGAGCATTGAGATGGGTAATAAATAAGGTAGATAAAATCGATGGTTATAAATAGAAAATAAAATACTTATTTACTGGAATCGATATATATTTTCATCTGATGTAAAGATTACTGTTTAAACTTTATGGAGTTCATTTCAGATTAGAAATTATTCTATACTTTTCAACATTATCTTATATTCTTGCCAGATGTTTAAAATCAAAACGAAATGCACTGTTCCTAACTGTTCATTAATTAACGTAAAGTCAGAGGACAGTAAATGAGAAAGATCCCCAGAGTAAAGAGTCATCTTTAGGTTTCGGTTCTGCAATTCTTAATATCCTGTCTGTCTGGTTTGCTATACAGTCTTTTTGTTATGGCTTTTCTGTAAAAGCATCCCCTTAATTTCAGCCGCCCACCATTTTTTATACGAGTAAAAATCTCTTGTTTTTTAACGTAATTTTTTATGTTATTAATTTGTTAAAAGATCGTAACCCTAATTTTTTATAATTTTAGTCCATCATGTCATCAGGATTCTGGTTTAATAAAACTAGTTATATATTTTTTTAATATCATTAAATTAATCATAATCAACTTTTTTAAAAATAACAAAAAAAATATAATTAATTTTTAATAAAAATCATAAATAATATAACAGACCGCTGTCGTATAATAGTTTTTCGGTTCTAAGGGTTAGTTTCGCAGTATATTTAAAGTAATCACGTCCCGTACATATAAATAATGAAACATGGCTGTACAAAAAGAGTAATAAATAGCTCTGTGATTTATTATAGCACTGGAAACACGACAAAGGGAAGATAACTGTGAGTAAACTTAGAGAGAGAGGGAGGGAGGGAGGAGGTTTTAATGATGACAAGACAAGAGTATTAGCCATGGGACAATAGCCTGAAACTTGTTTCTGTGTCAATGTCTGTGTTTTATGTAGAGATTTTCTTTCTAGTTTCTTCCCCCTTCCTCACTGTCTAAGTCTAGGGTTTATGTCTATCCTTCATTCTCCAGACACGGCATCTCCGTGTATACTGTCTACGATCATGCTCCTGTTCCTGTATTTAGGGTTCCGGCAGCAGGGATATTGTTGGCTGTGAAACCAAACATTACTCCTGAAAGTGTAAAAATAACGTTGCTAAACCTTAAAAGTCGAAAGAACAATGAAAACGAGTCACTCGTCAGTAGAATATAAAAGTCAAACTCCTTCAATGTCCGGATAAAAATAATTTGAATAATTAACCTGCATATATATTATCAAATTAAAAAGAATAAACATAAATTATCTTTTAATCATATTAGAATATAAGATTAATGAACATAAATAACTTATATACTTAAAATTACAATTTATGATATTCTACCTCGTTCTAATTCTATTAACAATATATCTATATAAATTGGAGCCTACAATTATTTGTATTTTTTATTTTCATCCGAATTATTATTTTATCCACTAAATAAATCCATCGCCATCAATTCTCGCATTTACCCTCCTCACCCACCCACCCATATCTCTCTTACTTGGCATCTGCAACACCCAATCAACGTTTAGCTACATTTAATTTTCTTTCAAATTTCATTATTATTTCTCTTAGGACATTGTAAAAAAAAACTTTCTTGAAATCATTGGAAACATCATGAAAATTCTTTGATTCTATTTCTATCTTCTCTCTCTCAATGCCAAATGATTTAAGACATTTAACTCTTATGAAATAAAAAGAAAAAAATAATATATTTTGATGTACTGATGGTGATGGTATTAATGAATTAAATAATAGTAATATATCTTTTAAAATAAAGTGAATTTTAATTTTTAATGATATATTATTATTTGATTCGTTGATGATATATAAAATGATACGTGACAATTCGTTGACTGTTCATCCATTATAAAATTGCATGTAAAAATTATAGTGGAAATGAAAATGACTATGCATGCATGAAGCTATTTTAGGTGTATATGTAAACAGCTTTATCTAGCATGATTCCCATGGCACTAACGTATAGGGACAAACATGTTACAACTTACATGATGTTGTCTCTATATGTATGGTGACTGCCACATCATGTCGACATAGCCCATAGGAATGTCTTCAATATCCATCTATGGTATTATGAAAAATTGGCTACATTTAATATATAATATATATTTAACTTGAAATGAAACAATTGGTATTATCTTTCGAGTAAAAATCATCTAACTATTTTCTGTGTTTTTTTTAATAGAGGGTTTAAAGTTTAGGGTTTAAAGTTAATGATTGTGGTTATGGTTTAGGGAATTAGGGGTAGGGTGTATCTTTTAGGGTGTAGGGTTTAAGGTCAGTGGTTGTGTATGGTTTAGAGAATTAGGGGTAGGGTGTATTTTTTAGGGTTTAGGGTTTAGGGTTAGTGGTTGTGGTTAATTAGGGTGTAGGAAATTAGGGGTAGGGTGTATCTTTTAGGGTGTAGGGTTTAAGGTCAGTGGTTGTGTATGGTTTAGAGAATTAGGGGTAGTGTGTATCTTTTAGGGTTTAGGGTTTAGGGATTAGGGTTAGTGGTTGTGGTTAATTAGGGTGTAGGGAATTAGGGGTAGGGTTTAGGGTTTAGGGTTTAAGGTTAGTGGTTGTGGTTAATTAGGGTTTAGGAATTAAAGGTAGGGTGTATCTTTTAGAGTATATAGTTTAGGGTTTAAGGTTAGTGGTTGTGGTTAATTATGGTTTAGGGAATTAGGGGTATGGTGTATCTTTTAGGGTGTAGGGCTTAGGGTTACAGAATTAGGTGTAGGGTGTATCTTTTAAGATGTATGGTTTAGGGTTTATTATATAGAAAATAAAAGTTAGGTTAAAAATTTATTTTTTTTTAAATTAAAAAAAACATAAAAAAAAATGCACCAAAGAGAAAAATAAATTTTACCCTTATCTTTCTTAATTTACTATTACAGCGCACATAATACACATTAAAATAACCGGACAAATCTAATGACTGTTTCGTAACGGTCGAACAAATTTAATGACTTTTTTTAAACTTTTGAAATATTAATGATTAAAACGATTATTTTTTATAATTTAGTGATTATCAATTTACTTTACCCATTTTTCTACCAAACTATTGAGAGGTACATAAATAATTATGAAGAAGATATAATGATTTAATTAATTTATATTTTGTTTAATTTAAAGTTTTAAAATTTTAATAAAATGCTCCAAATTATAAATAAAAAAGGACAATACTAAGTGTTCTTTTTTATAATTTATGATCCCCAACACAGAGATAAAAAGTGTAGTAAATGAGACAAATTTTGAAATCAAAAGTTCAAAACTGCAAATAAAAATAAATTAAATAATAAGTGAGTGGGCCCTCCACTCTACAGCTTCATTTATTTCCCAGTCTGAAACATATCATTTATTAGCACACACGAAATCTATGAGATCAACATTACTCCATTGGCTTCGATCTCTCACTCAAATATAATAAAGATTCTCATTAAATTGAAATGACGGTTTATAATTTAAGTGTTTAAAAATTATGATTATCTGAATTAAATTGAATTTTATTTTTTTTGTATTGTATAATAATTTTTATAACACTTTTGATCGTATTCTAATTATGTATTATTTATAGTAATAATTTTAAATTAATGTTTAATCAAATTAAATATATTTTTTAAATATTAATTTAGTTGATAAGTATAATTTTATTATCTTAACTCAATTTAAATAAATTATGCATGCACCAAACTAAAAAGTGGTCAATAATATAATTAAATTTCAAACTGGATATATATTAAAATAATAAAATATGTTTCGGTATAATATTAATCTTCTTAGTTAAGGAGTGGATTTTTTTTGAAAAATACTTTTTTATATTTTATTAAAATCATTCGTTTTGTTTTTGAGATGTATATTATCTTTTTTACTGAAATCAGTCATAAAAAATTTAGTCATTATGATGATGTAATCTTAGTGTGCCACATCATCAGAAAATAGTAAAAAAATTAAAAATTGCCAAGTTTAAGGACTAATGTAGTAAAAAAATCAATTGGTAAAAAAATTGAAAACTTTTCAAATCTAAGGACCAAAACTTACTTTTATCCCAATTGAATTTACTAGGTTAACTAAACTTGTACCTGAATTTAACTATATCATTAAATTGGTTCGATTTTCGAAATCTATAAATTTCAGAAAATAACAGAAACAGAAAGAACACCAATGTTGTAATAACAACATGTCTACATGTATATAAAATAATTAATTTTTTTTTTTTTTAAAAAAAAGGTAAGAACAAATCGTTAAGTTTGAAAACATCCAACTACAATCCAAATGCTAGCAGTGTTATTTCCCCATCACAATTCACTCTGATACGTCGGAACTGTTGGGGAATGTACTGTCACAGTCACCCTAAGCTAAAAAATCACAAAGGTGTCGATATTGAGATTCGAATTCTAAGATTTGTTCGAGAAATGGAGTCGTTATACGGTCCGACTGATTAAATTTCGAGTTATGAAAAATGGGTTTCGAAGGTTTTAAATAGGTGGAGCCTCTTAGTCTGGCTGTCTGCCTTTTCCTTTCCAGACATGATTTTAGTTAGCTCGAAGAGCTTTCATGGAGATTATGCAAAATTATTGGATTGAGATGGCTCATGTAACCAGACATTAATGCCATGGTTGGCGCGCCCTTTACATTACACTTGACGACAAAGACAAAAACAAAAACAAAGGCAAGTCTTGAAGTTTGGTTCTTTTGTGTAGGTTGATGGGGACTTGTTAGATCCATCTTAATGATGGGTTGTGGGCGGGGGAAAGGCCCACAGGGGGTCGTAATTAAATGGTTTTTATAAATTAAAAGATTTTTTTTAGATTAATTTAATTAAAATTTTTATTTTAGAATATAAGTGATTTTCAATTATATTTAAAAATTTATGTTAATTTTTACGGTGTAGATAGGAGAACGCTATATGCGGGTAATGTTTTCCCTTCAAATTTTATAAAAAGCGTTTTTTTGGTCAAATCGCTATGTACATGTGGCGTTTTCTTACTTACACTATATAAATTGGTTTAGATTTTAAAATAAACTTTAAATACTTAATTTTTTTAAATAAAAACTTTAAATAACCTATATATTCAACAGAATTAAATTAAAATATTATATAAAGACATAATTTCGAATATATTTTAATTTTTTTTTGATTTAAGAGTTCGAAACTATCGACAGTTGTTTACTTTCTTGTTATTGGTTAGTAAAATGTTTTGCGCCCAACAATTTTTTCCCGTATCGTTTCTATTTGTGGCCCAACAAAGCTTTGAGAGCATATAAGTCCAGGACTCGCCTAGAAAATGGAATGCAATCCAAGTTCTTATAATTTTGGATTAAAGGAATGGATAGCAATTTTACATTAAATATATAAATCATTTAAAGATTTTATTTTAAAATACAAGGTATTTAAAGTTGTTGGAAGTTAGCCATGCAAGTGTACATGGGTTTGCATGGTTCTGCGTGCACAGATGATTGTTGCAAACAAAGCGTCTGGAAGGGTCTCTTAACAGCTAACAGAAGTTAGTTTTCAGGATTAGTTGGAGTAGTTAGCCCTTAAAGTTTGTGTATAAATAATGTGTATTGTTTCCATTGTAAATCAGACTGCTTGAATAAAAGTTTCTTTCTTTGTGAACCTGCTTCCTTACAAAAGTTTATTATAAAATTTAAATAAAAACTACGATGCAGGTAAGAAAACGATACTAGAAAATGGTGACTTGGGAAGATATCGTCTGACGTTTTTATTTTTAATAATTTTTTATAAAATTTAAAAAGAGAACGCTATATACACATAACGTTCTCCTACCTACACAATAAAAAGTAACCTAAAAATCATAATATAATTAAAGATCAAAATAAATTTTAAATTTAATTATTCTCAATTTTTTTATTTTACTAATTCAATTTATCACAAAACAATCATTAAACCATTGTTTATGAAAAGAAAAGGATCCAAAAAAGACATGCCCATTTCTTTTCATAGAGGTTGAACCCTTACATCTTGAAAGAGGTCCTCAAGCCAATCCATTAAACCATAATGAATCTAGAAAAAAATAGTGATTGAAACATAATTTATCAAATTTTAATGCTGAAAAGAAACATTTAGTTAAATTCCAGTGACTATTTGTGTAGTTTAGCCATTTGCAAGTCACCATCATCTCACTCGGTCTCTTGCTTAGCACTCTTCACTCTACCCCGTAATTTCCAGTTACTTTATTTGAAAGAAAAAGAGAAGAAAAACTGTGAATTGGGAGAGCGAGAATCTCTGCATCTTACTGTAAGTTTTCCATTTTTGCTTGTAATTTTGCTTCGCTCTTACTCACTATCTGTTTGGTTTCCGAGAAATTATTTCACTGGAAGAAAGTAATAAAAAAAAGGAAAATTTAAGTCAATTTGTCAGCTTTATGAGTTGTGGGAAAACAACATGAGTCAAAATTCAGGCTTCCATGCCTTCATTTCTTTAGGTTTCTTGTTCTGAAATATGCTTGTTATTGCTGTTACCCTTGTTTAACATTCTAAGAAACCTAGCAAAAGGAGAATAGTTATGGCTTCTGTTTTCCCTTTATTTCCTCCTTTAATGTCACTTGTAATATATTTCCCAAAGCAAATATAAATAACTGAGGACTAATTTTTTATACCCAAATTGTCTTTTTGAGGATTAAATTATTGAATATGCTAACCGGAGTTTTTGTCCTTTTGCTTTAGTAAAAGTTGTTTTTGGTTTTAGGTGGTAGAGGTTGATGATGGAGGCGAATTTGGAGGAAGTTGAGGGAAAAGTTCAAAAGAATGAGCCTGTTTATGCTGGAGTGGTGGGAAAATGTAGATGTGTTGAATTGGAAGCGAGGAGCGAGAAAGCCGAAGCACGGTGTCTGGAGCTCGAATCGGAGGTTCAAAAGTGGAAGAGTGAGTATGAAGCACTCGAGACTAAAGTTCGGACATTAGAAGCTGCTAAGCTTGCGCTTGAGGGTGAAATCAAGATCTTGAAGTTTCGGAATAATGAAGTTAGTGATCGAATCAGCCATTACGGCAAAGAAAAGGTTGTTGGTTATGAAGGGAAAGGGTTGAATTTGATTGAGGGAGCTATTGATTTGACTGAGGAGAGTGATGAGGAAGACAAGGTTTTTCAGCTGATGGCAGAGAATAAGGTTTTGGAATGTGAGAGGAGTATGGCTGAAAATGAGGCTGAGGTTTGGAAGAGAAAGTTCAAGGAATTAGAATCATTGACATCTCAGCTGCAGAAGAGCTTGATTCTGAAAAGTGCAGAGCATCCGTTTGATATGAAGAACTCTGATGTGAACAAAACAACTGAAACATTTAAAGCAAAAAATGGATCACAAGTTGGAACCACTTCAAATGACATGCCAGTCATAGTCGAAGAAGTGAGTTTCGTGGACTCTGTACCTACTCTAATTTACCCTGTCGAAGGCACCGGAAAACTACAACCAGCTGGTAATGATGATTCTTTTCTATGTATTCCATGTTCGTATGTTTTCGCTCCCTAGTAACTTATTTTTGATATGATGGGGTTTCATTTTGTCTCAGGGACGCCTTGTAGTGACACGCCTTATAAGGGTTTCACTTCTGATAAGGGAGATTACAGAACGCAGAGTAGTAAACGAGTTAAAAGATTGTTGTCATTTCAAGAGGAAAGAAGCCGTAGTAAACAGATGGCTCCTTCCACACCAGCTGGTGTTAAACCTGGTTCAGTTGGCATAGTTGATATTCATGATAGTGACGATGAACCCGATTCGGCCCACAATGGAACACCTTCTACAAGTAAGTGGGAAGACACGGGTGGTAATATTTCGAGTGAGCATGAATTAAAAGCAACTGTGGTTGGCAAAGATGAAACTGTGGCTATTGGTGACCAGAACCAAGAAGAAAAAGTGGGTAGTTGTGTGGATAATGTTCCGTTTATTTCAGTTCACAAAAGAAAACGAGCCCTTAATATTGTTACTAGTGACTCGGAGAGTGATAATGACAATGTTCCAATTGGGAAATTCAGGAGGATGCGTTGCAAGGAAGTGATTCCTGCCGGTACTACTGCCGAAATTGACAATGAAAGGGGTAACTTTACTCCTCGAAAGCGGAGACTAGTATCACTAAGACAATCTCGAGGTAAGGAAAAAAAATTCTCTTCAAAGAAGAATAGAACTGAGGGTGTTGAAGTTGACTCAGATGGGAATGAGTCAGAAAGCGATGGTGACGGTGATGGTCTGAATGGTTTCATTGTCAAGGACTCTGAAACTACGGGTGCTGATGATAGTTGTGGTGAGTCACATGATGGTTCTGATTGCAGCGATGCTCATAGTGGACAAGAAGATGTTTCTAGTGACAGTGGTGCATGTTGTGACTCGAAAGAAGCTTCAAATGATGAAGTGGACTTTGGTTTGATTCTCTCTCAAATTAGAAGGGGCAAGGATCATAAATCAGATTGGAAATTTGAGGGAGAGCTACTTGCAGCCTTTGCCAAGGATCCCGAACTTTGCATGAAGGCTGTATGTGCTCTCTACCGGCAGCAAACATCGGGGGAGAAGCTTTCCAAGGCAGCCTTATGCCAAAATCAGAGAGGTTTTAGTAAATTTGACGCCTACAGGTGTGAATTCAAATGTTTATGATCATAATGAACTTTTTATCTGTTGAGAACACGTCAAAAATCTACACTCAGTGGAGGGCTAAAAAACTGGGCCGACATCATTTGCATATTCAGTTCACTATGTTATTGCATAGTGCTTTGCATTGCATCAGTTTAACTATTTAGGAAGACGAGCAACCTTCTATTAGTAATATTGGCTATTTGTTGTAGGGTTTTTTGCGTTCACCGTTGCCTAGGTAATAGCTTCATTTAGACGATCATCGTGTCATAAGAGTTTCAGATGCTGAGTTCTATTTTCGGAATTTCTGTTGTCCTACAGGGGCTGTACTCTGGCTGAGTTTCTAACTTATGGTGACCCGCAAGGTGATGTAAAGAAGTCTGTGAAGGAGTTGGAAGCATATGATCCGAATGGAGTCGAGCTGTGCAGAAATTTGGCAACCCGCTATTCTAAGCAACTGTTTGAGATCTACAAAAGCAAAGAGGATCCGTATTTTCTTCTTTCTTAAAGTACCAGACAACTAATTATTTCAAAGAATGTCCGTATTTATCTGTTTTCACTCGAATCCGTCATCGTCAAGCCTAACATGAATGTATGATTAGCATAGTTTAACTTTTGAGTGGCAGGCATGGAACAGAGGACCAAAATGTATAGAATCTTTATCATCTCAAAGTAGTTGCATTATGTTGTTAGTTGCTAATGACTGCGGGGCTATACGTTTGATAAACTTGTTAGAAATCTCTGTAGTATTTCAAGGCTTCAGTTCTTTTAGTATTATACACTGCAAAGAATCTTGATAGTTGCTTTAATTTGACCATTTGATGCACAAAAAAAACATTACAGAGACATGTTTATTTAAAGGTCATAGTTCGATAAAAAAAAAAGGTTTATGCCTTCATCATTGTTGTAATATATACGTGAAAGTACGAATAAAAATAGACCCCCCCTCTTCTTCAATTCAAGGGGTAAAAATCATGCAAAACTGAGCAAACCTCAGCAAAATGTAATCAGAAGGGATCAAAAATTTTCCGCTCAACTTCGAGCATAACAAGCAAAAGTAAAATCAACAACAAAAATGAGTAAGAAATGTGAGTTTGCAGACCTAGGTTAGGATTTACAGCGATGAAATCGTTTGTTATTACCGATGACAACCTATGGTATGTATGATCAGCATTAGAAGTTAAAAACCTTGAGACCTATATGAAACGGAGATACGACACCAAAATTTGAATATTATCAGATCTATTCTACTTCACCCTTATCCACATCAACTTCCATATATCTTTACCTTATTGCAGGCCACCAAAACATCCAACGACGATATGGGTTGCTGCTCTCGTAGCTCATGAAATTGCATAATGGTGATGTAGAACATACTTCACTACTTCATAAAATGAAACCACAATCCCAACCGAAGGGCCAGCACGGCCTACACGAGGACCCACTCCTGTAAAAAGTCCCCTCATTCCTCCATCCCTGTACAAAAAAAAAAGGTTGGTAAGTAACAACCCATCCTGAATTATATCAAAATACAGAAGCGTAGAAACTCTGGATAAAAGCCAAACCAAGCAAGAAACATAAACTCACACTCCGGGAACACAAATTTAATTGCTTAATACTACCTGAGTTACATACTTTAGAAAGAAATAGCTGATTAATATGATATAGTTTGATTTCATTCCTATCAACTGATCAGAAATAATTGATTCCAAAAGTAATGATAATAAAGTATGATTTCCAGAATCATTTCTCAAGCATGTCTCCACCTAAGAAAGCTTATTCATAAAATATCTGTAAAGGTCGTAGGGCAAGTTTGGGGATTGGAAAATCGGAACCATGTAATACGCATGTACCATCACCAGCAAAGATGCTTCATTCAATTAACAGTGAGTTAGGATTATTACCTCCAAACTTCCATCAGTGTCTGTCGCGTGGTCATTCGCAATGCCCTCACAGGGTCCATCTGAAAATTAAGACAGACGACAGTTTAGAATAAGATATAGAATTAAAACAACATTTAAGCGCAAGTTAGTTCATTGACTTGGTACTTCCTGTGATTAAATTAAAACCACTCAATAAATACCAAAAGTAACTACTAATAGGGTAATATGACATAAGTTCCACATGCCATTAAGAATAATCTGTTAAAAGAAGGAGAAAAACCTCTATTTGCCTTCGAGTTTTAGCAACATCTAGAGGACAGGTAGCAGCAGCAGCAAGGCTACCAGCAAAAAACCCAGCCGAAAAATTCGCCCCTAGGACAGTAAATACATTGGATTCTTCCCCCACCAAACCCAGAAGTTTTCTCCTAGTCTGCAAAAATAGGTACAATAACCAACAAATTCAGTTGATGCAATGCATTAAATCAAAAATGCCAATAGGTTTCCTGCACAATATCCATGGTCGAAGGGGGTAGACAACTATAGGAGTTCTAAGAAATGGGAACTCACAGGCTCAAGGGTTGACCAACAAATTCCAGAGAAAGGAACATCACGAGCAAGTTGTGCTCCCATGCCTGTCCATAAGACGCGATACCCTGGTACTGTCAAGGAAAACATCAGAAAATCATGCTTAGAATTATGGGGAAAAAGATCTGTCACCAGCATCATGACAGTATAAATGAATGTGAAAATGTAAAATTTTTAATTAGGAGATAGAAACTAGAAAGTAAAAAGACAAGGGGAAAAACAATATCCCCAGTAGGATAGACTTCAAATACAAAAAAATGTAACTACCAGAAACAGGTAGAGGAGAGATTAACTTACAACTGCTTGGAGGGTTTCTGCCCTTGACATCAGACAGGACTCCTAGAAGGGTACTAAAAACTCCAGGTGGTTTCTTTCCAATTTGAGTGTCTTTAAATGCCTGTGATTGAAGCAGAAAACTGACAAGAATAAGAAACGATAAAAAGAAAAGGTATCAATGAATTAACAGATATCCAATTTTTAAAGTGCAGATATGACAAACTTATTTTGATCAAAATGGAAAAACATAGTAGCATCAAACAACAGCAACATTCATACAATCACTTTTACAGTGAAAAAGACAACTAACTGTATGCAAATTAATATAAAAATTACCTGCATGCGTGTTCTAGCAAGTTCAATAGGGTAACATGTCGCACAAGCTAATGACCTTGCCAAAGAGCCAGCAGCCAAAGGGGCATATGGTATTGCACCAGGCATATATTGCTCTGCAAGCCCCTCCATCCAGTTACGGAATATGTCATAGCAAGGTAAATAGATTCCCACCTGTACATAAATGTGAGTAACCACCAAAAACTCTATTAATATTTGGTGCAAGAAGCATACCCGAAAATATATTCTCCAATTGCTGAAAGGGTTGCTAACGAAATAAAAAACTCACTGTTGGTACAGCCAAAGCCAGACCTGCATTAGTCCCTCTCCACAACCTAGCAAACCCCTCCTGCAAAGATATCATGTTAAGCAGTTGAAAATAGTAGACATCACAAACGTGTTTAGAAAACCAAATTCAGATAACATGCATTATTAAGATAAAGAAGTAAGTAGTTCAAGTTATTACAACAATGTTATCAACAAGCTACAAGACAACACATTGCAACACCAACCTGGCGTATAATCTTGTTGAAAACATCTAATGTTCCTTTGTACTGAAAACAATCAGGAGGACAAATTGATACAGTTCCATGAACTCCAGCACGAGTACATGACGGAGAACATCTCAAATCAGCAAACATCTAATCCAAAACATTCACAGATGTAAAATTAGGCAGAAGTCTAGTAATGCCATAAAATTAAAACACACACAACATAACAATTAGATTTTCGGAGATATTAAAGATGAAAAGTGAAGGAATAGATTGCACTGATACCATGTTTGGTCCAAAATATGCCATTCGACCGATAAGATTACTTAGCGGATGTGAATAATGTACTCCTGCAGCCTGAGCTTGCAACCTTGTCTGTTAATTACATGATATAAACATCAATCGGATTAACTATGATACTAATTACGCAACCAAAATTCAAGTAACAAACAATTAGCAAATCAGCGATTGAGATAGAACTAAAAACAAACTACTTTTTATTACCTTGACAACATCGAGCGGATTAACTATAATGGCGGACAAAACAGCAGCACCGGCAGCAGAGAAAGCACGTTCTCCAATCCCTAGATTCGAATCGGCAGTATTATTATTTTGCTGATCCTCGGGAGCACCGAGTTCATTTCCAACTATGTTTGTTATCATCGGTTCCGTAGTCGACAAACCGTGCCCGTTAATTTCAACCCGTGAGGCTTGCTCTGAACTCATCCACTGAATCTGCATTCGTTGCTCTGTCTCCGCCATCTCTATCGCTTTTTCTTCTCCTCTATGGAAACGAAAAATCAATTAAAGAGTATGAAATCAGAATCAAATTCCCTAACATCAGAGCATTTTTATTGACTTTTTTAGCCCAAAAAAATTGAATGCCCTGTCCTGTCCAATTTACTTGGGGAAGAGGAAGATTATTTTTTTTTAAAAGGAAAAAATAGTAGAAAACGCTTAATGCTTTCTAGAATAAAAGCGAGAGACGCACAAAACCCTCCAACCTTAGGCCACGTTTGGGAGATTTTTCCACACTGATGGTATTTTTAGGTGGTTAAAGTGAAAATTACAGTTTTATTCCCAATAATATCCTTGAATGAGAAATTGAGAAACAAACAGGGCCTTACATTTATAGCCGATGAAAGTTTTGGCGCTGGGCATATTCTTCTAGGGCTTTCTAGTCTACTGCTTGAACGGCGAGTTGATCAAACCCTAATTTGCTCAATAGTGAAAACTCAGACGGTAAAACCCTAAAGTGACGTCAGTCTTCTCCCTCTTCGAATTCTAATGGCTTCCACGTGGCAACTTTACAGCCGTTTTCTTTTGTGTGTGAGTGTCTCAAAATCCTTTTAAAGTGAACGTGAAAGTAACGATTATTATTTTATTCTTTTATTCGAATATATCGATGTGATTATATAATAATATCTATTTAATTAAAAATTAAAAGTTTTATTTATTATTATGCTAATATTTTAATTACCACGTCTGTTTTCGTCTAAAAATTAATTTTAGGTGATCATTTTGTAAATTTTGATTAGTCGAGTGTTTATTTTGTTATATCTTATAGTTAAGTGACTATTGTAAAAATAACTTATAGTCAAGGGACTATATTCATAGTTTAGCCTATTATTGTTTTCCTGTTGGAGCAGGGACCGGAACCGAACAAATCAAATCTGCGAATGTCTAGAAATCGTGCGGTCAATCAAACCCTAGATTTTTTTTTGATAATTTAACATTTTCTTTTTCCCCAAAAGGGCTAATTCTCTGGCTTTTACCCTCTCCTCTGAAATGAAATGGGATATGGAGATCGAGGAAATTGAGGTAGTTCTCGAGAAAATCTGGGACTTACACGACAAGCTTAGCGATGCCATTCACTCCATTTCACGAGCTCACTTCCTTAATTCCATCAAAGCTCTCAGAAATTCCGACAAGAAGAAGCTCTTCAACGATGCCGTCGGCGGCGACGATAACAGGACTGGCTTTGTTTTCGTCAAGGACTTTAGAATCGAGGATGGTGACTCCGCAATTCAAGAGGCCAAGAGTCTTAATGCTATCAGAACCGCTCTCGAGAATCTCGAGGACCAACTCGAATTTTTCCATGTCAGTTTGCAACTCGCTTTCTTTACTTTTTTTTTCTTGATGATTTCGGTTGGAAATTGTTACTTAAATTTCTGTTTCTTTGTTGAGGACAAAGTAAAATTCAATTTTGTAGGTTGTTTTCTGTGTTGGTTTGGTTATTTATCTTGAATTTAAATCAATTTACTTTGGTTTTGTGGATTCTGGAGAAAATGTATGAGCTTTATCCGAAATGAACATGCTTTAGTTTTCTGGATTCTGTTGTCTTTAGAGAATTTTGAGATGATGAAGAGGTTTCTTAGGATTTGGAGTAGCATTACAAATATAAGCTCGAATTTGGTTGAGAACATGGCATTACAACTATTGTATGGACTGAATCCTGATTTGGTCTCAACTGAAAAATGCTTGGTTTGGTTCCATTGCTTTTTCTCCTACAGTTTTTCGAATATTAGCGATTAGCATGGCGCCTTGAATTCTTGATCACTTATACATTTCTTGTTCGTTTTACAGACTGTACAAATACAGCAGCGGGTTGAGAGAGATGCTGCCATTGCACGATTAGAACAAAGCCGGATAATTCTTGCATTGAGATTGTCTGAGCATCATGGAAAGAAGTACAAAGTAATTGATGAAGCTCTAGCTTTTGTGGGAGATGTACATGATGTTAGCCGTTATGTCTCACCCGAAAACCTTTACTGCACACCAAATAGTTCACCTGGAGAGAATCTTGCATCACCCGAAGGGAAACGCTCTAATAGGCTAATCGAAGTTCTTGTTTCCAGCTTCAACAAAGCAAAGAAATCCCTGAATTTTGACTGTATGGGTGGGATACTAACCAATGCAGCTATATTTGCGGTCAGCATGATAGCAATGATGCATCTGCTACGGATTGCTCTCCCGGAACATTCAGGGAGACAAGAAGATAACATCAACAACCACAGGAACCCGAGAAAGAATTCTCATCTCGAAGGGCCATCCTATGATCATCCGACTCACTTGGATGTGTATTTAGCTCGGGGTTAAGATGAAGACCTTTAAAAAAGGGTTAGAAGTTTATTCGAGGATAGGGGTGTCGTTTTTTAAGTTCGAAGAAGCATTGCAGTATCCCGTTTTCTCCTAACAGGAGATTCGAGATTTTCGCCGATCATGTTAGCAAAGAATACCAGTGAAGCTGAAGCTGTATCCCGGTTTCTCCTAACAGCTGATTCCATGTTGAAAATGATAGTGAAGCTGAAGCAGGTGATCTTAGTTTTGAGTGTTCCTTTGCTTAGGAGCCGAATGTGGCAATGGATCTGTGTCTCTTCAAGTATTTTGATTTTTTTATATCGATAATATAATGCCACGTGGATTTTCTTAAAGATATCCTTTTAACAAAAATGAGAAACAATGTTCAAATTTAGACTCCAACCAAAATAGGATCGATTTTCTAGAGGTTACGGGTTCAAGCATTAGTACAACAATATAACGATTGGTCGATCAATGTTTAATGATTGATAGTATATTTTAGAATAAATATTATTGTAAGTACTGTAAGTGATTAAAAAAAGTCTGATTTAATATGTATTTTCAAGAGAAAAAGTTTGGTTTAATCTTTAGATTTGTCATTATTCTCTACGCATAATTATCGTTTGTTTCGTAATTTTTTTAAAATTATTTTTAAAGAACACTATTCTCATAATTACTTGTGATTTAGTGATGCATTCCATTCAATTTCAATAGATAATTAATGTGTTTAAGACTAAAATTAAGAAAATATAGTCTTTGAATTTTATGTTGTTCAAATTAATAGTGTATGTGAAATAATAAAAAACACTTCGGACGTTTTTTATAGACGGTGTCCTTACTTATGCGACATTTTTTTTTTAAATAAAATTTAAAATTTATATTTTTTAAAATTATTTTTAAAGAACAATATTCCCCTAATTATTTCACTCCACTCATTGAAATCTCATATCCATTCCAATGAATTTAGTAACAACTTATCATTTCAACGAAATTTTATATCAATTTCAATGAATTTGGTTATGTAAAGAATAATTATAAAACTTTTAAAATAAATTAAAAATGTTAAATTGAAGATTGTGTTTTTTTTATAAATGCTATTAAATTTTTATTAAATCCATAGAAAATTATAATTACAACGTAATTAAGAAACGAGATAATTGAATTAAAAAATTCAAAAATTCTTACAACCCAAAAACAACGAAAAATAAAATTTATATGGAAATAAACATAACAATAAAATTCAGCAGTTTTCTGAATCTCATTATCTTTGTCCAAACGAGACGCATAATGAAGGAAGGATAAGTTGTAGGCGATTCAAACTGTCGTACAAAAAATATCGTTATCCAGAACAAATTTTATCAACAAACAACCATTAACTGAATGAGAATAAATCTTTTCAAGTGACCACCGACAAAACAAATATATGAATTACATACAAGTTCAGTACAACTGTAAGATAATATATTCTGCTGATATGAACTTCTCTAATCCACGTGTCTTCTGACTAGTCTTTGATGTCCACGTGGCTAACGATTAGAAGAAAAACAAATGCTTGAGTTGAGTCAAGAGGACTGCAATTGGGTACAGAACTCCCCATACAAATTTATCGTGTTCATCACCTGATCATGTCTTGCCACCCGTTTAAAGGGCCAGACACAGGTAAATTTAGCTGAATAATAAAGTTAAAAAAAAATAAATAATAAATATTTAAAATTATTTTAAAAATAAATTAAAAGGAATAATATTTTTTAAAATCTCATTACTTATAAGTAGTAAGGTGTATATATATTATTGTTTTTAGTTAAATCTAATAATCAATATAAATTTTATCACTTACATATAACGAGATCCAGACAAATTACTATCTATATAACATTATTTTAATTTATCTTTAAAATTATTTTAAATTTATTTATCTTTACAAATATAACTTTAAACATTATTATTCTTCTAATTTTTTCCGCAACTTACCTTAGAAAATAAAATGTCACAAAGTCTATAGTCTAAAGTAAGCATGTGAATGGGATCAGACCATCAAACTGATTTTTTGGACCCATGGGTTTGCATCGACGGCTGTCGTGCACTCTACACGTGGTCGATATTTAATCTCATTTTGACAATATCGTTAAATGAAATCATGATTTGGTATACATTAGTTTCATTTTCAGATTAATACGATATACAATTGGTCAATCCTCACGGCTACTGAATATAACAATAGGTCAATCATAAATGTTTAGTGTAACGAGATAAAACAATAAATTATTTAAATAAAAAATATTTAAAAGTAAAATTAAAAGATAATTTTTTATATTGAATCTTTATAATCGAATATAAATTAGATGATTAAAAAATCAGATATTAAAGATGAAAAAAAGTGTATTTAACCAATGACAGTTTAGATAATCATATTTTCTTTTATTTTAATATAATTCAATTTGGTCTATAAGCATCTAATTTTATTTTTTTTGTATGAAAATTTATTTAAATCAAATAATCGGTGTACGAAAAGGTTTGCATATAGGGTCCAATTGAATCATTTAAAAAGATTTTTTAAAAACCATCTCTATCTCCATTTACAGGTACACCTGCCTTCTTCCACATTTTTCATACCTATTATTTCTAATTAAAAGAAGTATTTTACAAAAGTTTTCTGAAATATTTTTAACTCATTTTAATATATTTTTAATATTTTATTCCTATTCGCAGGTAGCCGCACTTTTAATAATAATAATAATAATAATAAGGGTTAATTGCATCACAAGTCTTCAAACTATAATTTTTATTTCAATTGATCCTTAACTCTTTGAACAATTTAATTTTTTCCTTAAACTATGATCCTCTAAAATTTTAAATATTTTAATTTTATCTCTACATTGTCACTATATATTAATTATATTTATGTTAATAAAATTATTATAAAATTTTTTAATTGTGATCTAAGTATTAACGTGAATTATATAACAATATAATGTGATATAAAATATAATTTAAATATAAAACTGAAATATTTAATGTTTTAAAAATTAATTTAAAATGAATATTATAATTTAAAAATGCGTAATACAAATAACTCTAATACTAATAATGATGATATAATTAATATTTTGCTATTATATTAGATAGATAGATATAGACATAATTATTAGAACCTTATTCAATTTCCATTACATTCCTCATTGAGTCTCAATGAAGCAAGATAGTTAGCCACTTCTTTCCAATTATTTCCATTACATTCATGCCCCAACCTCATGTGATGTGTTATAAATAGTGAAACTATTATTAATTATCTTTTTTTTAATCTAAATTTTCAATGAAAAAATGATGTTTTATTATTAAAATTAAAATAATATATTGTTTGTATAACATATTTGAATTCAGAATTGGATTGAGAGGTTGGAGAATACAATATTTTTTAAATTATACTCTAAATTTTATAAAATTATTTCGAATATAAAATTTTATATCCGTCTCTTATATTAATTTATTACCTGTTCATAATATATTGTTTAGTATATTAATTGAAATAGTTTAGGAACATGAAGAATGTGAAATTCATCATCATGTCCCTAAATCTACCCAACAAAATTGGTTTCAAATAAATCAGTTGTTACCATCATTATCATAATTAATTCATCTGGGGATGGGGCTGTAGAAGAAATTCCAAGTCAATTTTCTAATTTTAGTGAGAAAAAAATATATATAATTAGGGACATTTATTTTAATATTAAAATTTAAATAAAATAAAATATCATCATATATTATAAAAATTCCAACCCACATACATTCCTAATTTTCTTCATCCACATTCTGGAAATATGTATATTTTTATAAGAGATGTATTATTATTCGATCAGTTTATTTAATTTAATAAGTTATTAAAATAAAGAAAAAAATGAAAATATACATTTTTTTAAAAAATAATTTTAACAACCTAATATCATTAAGTTTTATATAAACCATGTGCGTTATTTCAAATTTATTACAGGTGGTAAATTTGTCCTGTTGTATTAGTGTCGTTGTTTTTTATTGTTAAGACATTCAACAACTCACAAATCAGCCAATTAATTCAACAATAAAATTTGTCTGACATTAGACCATCTCAAATAAATACTATTTAAGTAAATTAAATTTGCCCCAATAAAATGTACATTAATTATTCCCATTTTTATTTCATTTATTTTGTTCTATAAATAATATTTCTTTAATCTAATAAATGTCTCGATAGAAAACAAATCATATTTATTATAAAAATATAAATTTAAAATATTTAAAAACAAATATTATTTTATAATTATCTTTAAATAATTAAATAATAATATTTTTTTTAAAATACCTTGTCGGTTTTCACAAAGGACATACTGTACGGGGGAAAAAAGAATGCCACCGTGGCACATTCAAATTTTCCACACGTGACCACGTAGTGCAACACTGCCATGTCATACTAACATATATTAAATTAAAGTTTTTAAAAAATAATTGGTTTATTAGTTTTTTTTTTATCTTAGGAAAATAAATTTCATTAACGAAACCAAAGGATACAAAGAACTAGGGCTATAAATGAGATGAGACAGATCGCGAGTTATTCGAGCTCGACTCGATCAAAGCTCGGTTAAAACTCGATTCGATTGGACTCAGTTTGAGCTTAAACTCGGCTCGAGTTTTTGACGAGCCGAGTCGAGCTACATGATACTCATCTCGAAAAGCTCACGAGCTACTCGAAAAATATAAATATACTTTGAAATCCTAAAATTTAAAACCTAAACATAAGTCTTACGCTCTAAATTAATATACTAAAACCTAAAATTAAAAAGCTTGAGTTTACACAACTTGTGTATCAAAGATTTTTCTCCGTTAGGCTTTAAATGAGACGTAAGAGATAAAAGTTACTCAAGTCTAACATGGTCAAAGATCGGTTAATACTTAACTAGATTATGATCGAAAAAAACTCGAACTCGACTCGAGTTTTAAACGAGTCGAGCCGAGCTCAGAATTTTTAGACTCATTTGTAATTTCTCAAACTCAAACTCGACTCGAAACCTTAATGAGGCAAACCGAACTTAGCACTACTCAAACTAGACTCGGCTCGTTTACACCCGTACACAGAACATTACAATGTGGAGAACAAGCATTGGTAACATAAGCAACAAAACAGCTGTGGCCGAAAGCCTCGGACAACCGAGTCAAAGGAAAAAAAATCAAAATAATTAAATATAACCGATAATTAGTTGATATAATAAGGTTAAAAAAAAACAATCTTTTAAATAAATTTGTGAGTTTAAAAATTTAAATAAGTTTAAGTTAAATTTAAATTTAATTTAATTTCTAATAAATTATATTAATTTTAAATTTATTAGAAATTATTTGAATTCGAACTTAAATGTTAATTAATCGAATTAATGTCTTAAAGGTAGCTTAATTTTTATTTCTTCCTCAAAACTATAAATACACTGGCACACAGAAGCCTGATTATAGTAAAACAAATTTAAAATAAAAATCTCAGCAGAACTCCACTCAACTCTCCGTTTATTTTGACGGAGAAACTAACATTAACAACGTTAACAGTAAAAACTATGCTAAGACTTTAATGTCGCCGCCGATCCAAAATCTGCCGGAACATCGACAAGCAAAACGGCGACTACATGAACTCTGTTTCACAATGCCACTAAAGGATCTGACAAGAACAAATCATCGATGTCTGCAAAAAAATCATCTACTTGACACATAGTCGATGGTGATGAGCAACCAAAATCGTCACTGAAAACTGTACTGTCTGGTAAAACCATCGCAGCAGCATCGAAATCCGACAACCCCGACACTGACATGCCGAAAAGCTCGTCGACCGAAGGGAAATCGAGCGGCAAATCGAACAACGAAATGTCGGAGAAGTTGGTTTCGGTTTCTCCTTGAAATTCGTTAAGAACAGGTTGTTGCGGCGACGGCGGTGGCTGTTTACTATCTTCTTCTTGGGATTCGGGAGCTCGTTCCTTCTGTTCGACCGGTGTTTCTTCACTTGACTGAGTTCGGAAGTTGAGAACCGAGGTTGGAGAAGAAAGATTGTGAGCTAACTCGTCGCCGGATTCGTACCCGGAAACCGAACTGACGTTGATGTTTTCGGGTTTTTCAGCATTTTCTTCCTTAGCAGGCGGAGTAACGAAGTTTGTCAAAGCGTCGGGTCCTCGGAGCTTGATCGCTGCATTATCATAAACCATGGCTGCTTCTTCAGCAGTATCGTAAGTGCCCAACCACAGCCGTGCACGTCGAGCGGGATCACGAATCTCCGCCGCCCATTTCCCCCACGGTCTTTGCCGTACTCCCCTGAACTTCCTTCCATTCCCGTTGGCCGAAGAAACCTTAATCGGTCTACGACATCCCGAACTGACACCAGCTTCCACCGCTGTCCTCTTCCGGTTAGAAACGACACCGGCGCCGGCGACAACTTCGATATTGATCTCGTTCACATAACGTTTCACTCTCTGACGACCAAAGAAGTCAGCTTCCTCGTCACTGGAAGAGTCCGTCGCGTCATGGTCTGTAACAGTTACCCGAACGACCCTCGTAACATCAGCAACATCACCGCCGTGAACACGGCCATAATCAAAAGCTGATTTCTTCGGTTTCAAGGTCTGTTTTTTGAACTTGCGAGTAATACTTCTGTGTTCAGTGTATTTGTGCGGACATAGGATACTTTCCTCCATTTCTAATTGTTTCCCCCTCAGATTCTACCAGTAGGCATCAACTCAGTAAAAAAGAATAAAGCGGCAAAAAAGGCAAAAGAACCGTGAAAGTGAAGCTTAAAACGACGAACACACAAACAAAACACAAAGCTGAACCCAGAAACCTGCCATGGGAGGTCTGCAAAGGAGAAGAAAGCAACGGATATAAAAAAGGGAGGAAATGAAGAAACACAAAAGGGAAGTGAGCAACTGTTTGCCTTGTAAAAGAAAAGAAACGGGAACCCAGTACTTTTGGGGGCTTTGGCCAACTAATTTACACTACGAAGTTTCTATACTCGTCACTGTTTCTGTTATTTCAAGATTTTTTCCGACGGGAAAATCACACAGTCTTCACACTAGAGAAATAAAATCCAGGAAAATGAGATTTTTCAAAGAACCTGTACTGTGAGAAAATATTTTTTTCAACAAGAGTGGGCAGAAAGTGCAACGTAGTGAAAAAATGAACGAGAAAGCGAGAGGCTTTTAGTCCCATGGACACTGATTTCGCTGTTTTTATAGGATCCCAACAGCCGAAATGGGAAAAAAATATCCTCAATATACTACTATACTAATACGATGTATTGTTTTAAATATTGGTCAAATTACAACACAGGTCCCTATATGATATTAAAAATTCCGATTTTGTGCATATATTAATATATGTACTTTGTATTACCATAAGCAATTAAGACGGTAGATACAACGTAATGGCGTCCGATGCCGACACGTGTAAAGTAGGTCCCGCAAGGAGGAGTGATTTCATCAATGGGACAGCATGGAATGGGGCTGACTCAGCGTGTGACTCACTCTCGAACAGCGTGATGCCGGTCACGTGAGTCCCCCAAGATACCCGGCTGAGTCGAATCAATTTTGAGTCGGTCAAATTGTTTTTTTTGACTATTGGCAAAAGAAGAAACGCCTCATCTTATTTATTCTGACCATTTGCTCCCCTGCCCCTGGATTAATTACGCTTTGTTACCTGACCTGTCACCTTAATTACCAATTAATCTTTGTTTAGTATACTAATTCCAATGAACGAGGGTATTCTGGTAATCCTGGCGAGTGTAGACCACCTCAGTTCTTGCTGGCTTTGATCTAGAGTCATTTTCTAACCTATCAAATTACAACTTGATGGTGTTTATGTATGATAAAATAAATTTACGGGTTTAATTTTTTATGGTAAAAACATCAAGTTTTTAACAGCTAGAATGAACATGGCGGGCAACCTAGAATTCGCCGCCATTTTATAAAACGGTGCTGTACGTCTCTGGGTTTTTTTTTCCAGTTCTGTTTGTTTCTAGTGTAAATGGGATTCTCATTCGCTTTTTACTGCCGGTGTGTTACACGCTCTCCAAATACATTTTATTTGAATTAATGGGATGAAAAAATTGATTTTCACGTAAATATTATAAATTAATTGAAATTTTAGAGGTGTAATTAAGATATTTTTAAATTTTTTATTAATAAAATTTAAATTTCAGTGAAGACGTCGTCTGTAATTATATATATTTTATATTATAATTTAACGATTAAATTTTATAATTTAATAAATTTAATAATTATTTTAAATTTTATAATAAAATTTTTTTATTTAATTTAGTAATCATTTATATAATTTATCATGCTTTAAATATTAACCTTAAAATTTGTAAAGTGGATGTCTCTGTCTTCCAAGTGAAGCAAATAGTGTTATTATTAGTATCATAGTATCCCCAGACCCACGGTTACATCGAACCAAAAAGCCGACGTTGTCTTGTTTTTTTCATTACTTTTCTCGCATGGGACATTGAGATTCAGACAAAGGAATTAACAAACCAGGATCGAAGTCATTGGGTGTTAAGAAACAAACCTACATCACTCTTAGATATTTTGAAGGGACTAAAAGTATAATATTACCATTAATGGATTCAGAGGACGAAAGGGATTGAACTGAATAATTAATTTTTGAGAGGGACTAAAAAGCACTTATATAAATATTTAAATACATGTTAAATGGAGATTTTAAGTTTAATTTTATTTTTGTTTTGTTTAATTATTTGTTTGTCAGTCCCTGTAGTTAAATTTGTATATTTCATGCGTCTTGAAGAGATGAGACATAATTTCTAGTGTCTGGATGTCATGATATGGGAAGGTGGGAGATCATGTTGTGTTCCGAGTACAATTAATGTGACCATGGTCTGTCACATGAAAGTCTTGGGACATGATAGTATAGGGTACAAAGGGTGTCTGATTAGGAAAGGTTAATCTTAAGTTAAAGCTTAATCATAATTAGTTGGGTTTAAAATTTGGACTAATTTAATGTGATTTTTTTATTATATCTACATTTATTTATTGATCTATCAAGTTATATTAGGGTTTTAAATGATTTATTTATAGTTAAAAATTATTAATCAATTGACGATAAAATAATTTAAAATAATTCGATAAAATAATATGTTTGTAAAAAAAATAGTATTTTATATTGTATTATAAAATTATTTTTAACAAATATAATATTCTTTTAAGTAAACATCTTTATCTATATGATAATGTTATGTCAGTGTGTATTGTTTTATAGATTTACCACATTTATTTTAAACCCTTTACCGCAAGTTAACTTATAAATTTTATTTATATAAAAATCATTTTCATCCGAAACAAAACGTTAATAAGCTAAATTAATTTAAAAAGGATAAAAAATAAAATAACTATTCAATCAAAGATTAAGAATATTTGCTGGCATTATATCTTCGCCTTTTGAAAATTTTTGGATCTTGTTATACCTTGTATTTATTACACAAAAATTTCCCGATGTCTCCGTACTCTCTTCTCTCATTTTCTCATCATTTTCGATCATCGTATTGGTCGCGGTTTATCTCTCTTGTTAAACAGTTTGAGATTACGTCCAATCGACTTGGTTATTCTCTCTATCTTTCTTATCCAGTATCCAATCATCTAGACACCAATAAATTTAAATTTGAATTTAAAACAAATTACAATTCAGCTTTTAAAATTATCTTTAACTTTTTAAATATTTATATTTTATCCATCTAACCCGTAATTCTCGCAATTCTCACTAGGAGCCTATATATGTGTATGTAAATTTGTTGTATTTTGATGTAGTAAAAAAATACTATTCACATGTGGAGCATTTGTCCATAGGCATTCTAACCGAGAGTGGTAGAAACCAGACATGTTTTAAAGATCCCATGTCTTAGAGCCACCCATATCACAGAAACTCATAATCCTACAAGAAAACTTGAGCTGCTTCCTTGGAGTTTGGCACTGGTTTAAAATGGATCAGTGCTGCAGGCTGCAGCCAATGGAAGGAAATAGGTGCCGAACTCGAGACACGACCATTCAGAAACATCAGAACAAAATGTTGTTTCTTGATTTATCTGTCTTCCCCCATTGGCCAGTGTTCTGTTAACAGAGATTTGAAGTAGGGATTTCAGGCATCGGGTGCCATTACTCACCATTGTTACCGGCTAAAACCTACTCATGTGACCGGTTACCCACTTATCAGGGACAGAACCAGGATTTAAGGTTGAAGGGACAAAACATAAATATTAAAAGTAAATTTATAAATAATTTTTTAAAAAATAAATAAAAAGATAAAATTGAAAAAAAATCCTTCAGGAACGATTGCTCCACTCCACACAACTCCGTCCATCTCTGCCACTTACCATTCTTATCATCTTTATCTTCAACCCCTTTTTCGACGATGCTTGAACAAAGTTCGTAATGATACATAACATTAAAACGATAAAACTTCAAACTTAATGTCATTAGTACATGATTTATTTTTTAATTAAAACGATAAAACTTCAAACTTAATGTCATTAGTACATGATTTGTTTTTTAAAAATATAATTTTTATTCATTTAACTGTATCTAAACTCATTATAGATCGTCTTCAACATAGAACAATAATAACATTTTAGTACTCAAATTTGATCGATAAAATTTAATTAAAAAAGAGAGAGAGAGATTTGGCTTGTTTGGTTTTCAGTGTATTGTGTTTAGTGTTTTCTGGGTTCAATAAATTTCTGTGAAGTCCATGGATTATGCTGATTATTTGAAAATCTCGATACTATTGCAAAATCAGTTTCCCATAATATTTATAAATTTCTAAACATGATGTTTATATCTAAATAATCTTCTGAATCAAACATATAATTAAATAAATTCCGACCAAAAATAAAATACTTAAGTTCATTAATTATCCATTTCTAAATCATAAATTCCACAGATTGGGGGGTTTCATTTTTTAATCTAAGAATTCAGTGCCTTGAACAATGGCGGTGGAACAACCCTCCAAAAAAGGGTTAGTATTCGATTGAACCGAGTTAAAAATTTTGAATTATTCGAGTTGATAGGTTATATTTTATAACTCAAATTTTATTTATTTTTTGGTTCGAGTAGAGTTTAAAAAATTCTAATCGAGACGAGTTTTTGAGTTCCAATAAATATTTAATTATAATTATTTATCATATTACAGTATGATTTGATTTCAATTCAAGTGACTTTCTCTAATCATGTAAGATATGTATATATATTTTTGATATGTAGTAATATTTCTTTATATTTTTATATATCAATGTATATATATCATAAAAATTGAAAGTTTCGTTTAAAACTTAAAATTTAATCCTTTAATTACTAAAAATTTCGAGTTATTCGAATTTTTATTTTACAACTCGAACTTTATTTGAATTTTTTTCGAGTCGAGTCGGGTCTATAAAATTTCGAATCGAGTCAAAAATGAATAGTGCATTTTCGTCTCGAGTCGAATTATTTGATTTTTTTGAGTCGAATCGCCTTTTATTACCCCGATTGCAAATAGATTATTTTAAACAAATAGAAAAAGAGAGGGTAATTAATTAGCATTTTCTTTCATTTCCTTTGACGTTGTAGGAAATAAATGGAAAACCGAAGTGTATTTGGTCTCTTATTTGATTATCTATTTTTTATGTTTACTCGAATTAAAGAATTCGAATATAAATAATAATCTATTTAAATTATGTTTACATACTTTTATACTACCGAAATTATCGATTAAAAGAGTTTATATCGAATATTGATTTTGAATCATGACTATCAAATTTTTGATAAAAAAAAAATAAGTTCTTGTCTTAGTTAGTGTTTGAAACCCTTATTGTTTTAGTATATTTGAGATGTTTTCTTAATAAAACAATAAAAATAATGTGTTTGATAAATTATAATCATATTTGTATAATTTATTAACAAAATATTAAATTAATTATTTTAAAAATAAAAAAAATTATATAAAGGTTACTTTTGAGTTTTCACTTAAAAATTCGAAAATGTCTGAGACAATTCTACGTAAAATTATAAATACTTAATCTTAAATTAAATCCTAAACTCTAATTTAAAGCGCTTATAAAAAATTATACTGTCACCGTATGTAATATTTTCTCACAATAAAATATAAAAAAATATCAATATCTAATTAATTTAAAATTTGATATTGTAAAGGTCTATTAAAACATCAGTATTATATATGATAAATATTTTAACAAAAAGTATAAACTTGATTAAATATAAAATATAATATAGATTTTTTATATACCTGTTTATTATAAACAATAATTTAAAATCAGTTTGAAATCCATAGTTTTTATAGATATTACTGAATCGGATGATTTAACAGATCCGTGTGCTTGAATTAATAATCAATCCCCCTGGTTTCAGTCTCTCTTTTTTCTACCCTACACAAAAAGTTGAATTATTTAATTATTTGATAATGTTAAAAGAATAAAAGATGTGTGGCCTCCTAGGCAAGACTACTTTCCCCAAGGTTACTTGGAATCTTTATGGGTGCTGTGGCATACAAATTTGTGAGACTTGTGATAGAAATTTTAAAATATTTTTAAAAAATGATAAGTAGATTTTAAATACATTTTATAAAATTTAATAATTTAATATAATTAAAATTTAAAAGTTTTAATATTTAAAAAATCAATATAAGATAATATTTATAGGACGAAATAAAATGTTTCATGAATGCCAAAGCCACCCGAGAGGATACGTTGAATAAAGATAAGCATATGGATCGTGTTCACATGCTTATTCACAGTTGAGATCTTTTACTAACTATTAATCACTGTCGATATATGTGATTAAGGAGGTTTATTATTTGGTTAAAACTAAATCAATTTATCAAAATAAAATTTAGATTACTTAATCATTTAACAATTAAAGATTATTTAAAATCAAATTATGGGTTAATTTAATTCAAACTTTTTAATTAATCAAAAATATTAAATATATATATATATATATATATAAGGTACATTTTAACTCATAAATTGTGTAAAAAGTTTACACAATCCTTCCTATTAAAGTTTTAAAATCTAAAATCTAAACACTTAATTTTAACACCTGAAAACTTCAACCTAAAACCATAAGCTCTAAAATTTAAAATTTAATCATAAACTTTATATTCTATATTATTAAAAACTATGTATCAAAATATTTTCATATATATTTTCATTAAGATATCAAGGGTTAACTAATTTTAACCCTATACCCATTAAGATTTCAAGACACAACCAATTATTAACAACAACAAAAAAAAACTTTAAGTACAATTAATTCAAACACCAACTGAGTTGAACAAAATTTATTTGGTTCGGTCAAATAGTTTTAAAAAATCAATTCATAACAAAATTTATTTGAATTCAGTTCATGTAACATCTGCGTTGTTTGTATTTGAAGAGTGAAAGCATGAACTAAACAAACGTTTAGTATAAACATTATTTAACTTGTAATATAATTACCAATATCCACACAATAAAACAAAAGCAGGTTTTGCATTTCTTCTTTAACTAAGGCCGTGTTGTGGACATCCTTAGTCAGATTCCAGCCTTAGATATTGAAGTGACAGCCATATTCTTAGATTATAGAACTGAGAATCCAAAATATATACTGCTATATAAGAAAAAACAGAGGCTTACCCCCATCACACCGCAGGAGCTCAGTTTAGCCCATAGCATACTTCTGGGTCCAGCTCCTTGCAGTTGTCTCATACTTCGCTTTGTCTGTCTTGTACATGTGAGCAATCTCCGGCACCAATGGATCGTCGGGATTTGGGTCAGTAAGCAAAGAACAGATTGATAGCAACACCTGAGAGAAGAAAATACAATGAAGTGTTAAAACAGTTAGAAGGATGAAACTGCTAAATGGTAAATTGTATGCCAAACGACCAGGCTTATGTTCAAGTGGTTGAGTTTTCAATTTGATAAATAGTACAAGTCAATTGTGACGAAGGTGGCCAAGGACAACCAGAACATGAATGTGAAATGCTTAAATATAGTCACCTTGGAAATCGTTAGTGCAGGGCTCCACTGCTCCTTCAAGATGTCTAGGCAAATGCTTCCATTGCTATTAATATTGGGGTGGAATACCTTTGTTCTAAATGCCACCTGTAAAATCCAAAATATCATATGTAAATTTTTTTGAGGGAGACGGCAACAAGGGATAAAGAAGCAATACACACACACCATCACCAAGACACCAACACGTCTAGCTTTATAAGATTTATCAGCCAAATAGAAAGGACTCCTACATAAGCAGCAAGATCAGCTTTCTTTGTGTGTATTTTCTACAATTTCTGGCTGTTGAAAATATTTATGGTCTATAAAGAGACCAATAAGTGGTCATGCACTTTAATTTTAATTTACCACATTGAATCCATCAACACAATGTATGTAGCATGAAACACAAAAATGCAAGAAGGATTCTCTAATAAAAACATAATCCTAAATTTCTCAAAATATTGATAAAATGGAGATGGAGAAATGAAGGTGGGGAGGGCATTTCAAATACTGTAATTATGCAACTGGATCATAGAGGTTTCAGTCCAACACATATTAGAAGTGAATGGTCAATGTTCTACAGCATTGAAACAACAGAGAAATTTTGCATGCACTTGCAGATTTCAAACACCTGCTGTACGTTAAAATACCTTGGGAGGCTTAAAGGGATAATCCGGAGGAAAATGAATGGTCACCAGGAAAACACCACCAGCATAAGGACTATCAGGTGGACCCATGATTGTTGCCTGCCAGTGAAACATGTCTTCAGCAACAGGGCCTGAAAATTGTCAGATAAACAATAACCAATATATTAGTAATAAAGCTCAAATATATTCCTACAGAAACTTGTGAATACAACCAATTGGAGAAAAAACATTAAGAGAAAAAAACGATAAGAAACACCATGATCATGCAAATAAGAGACTCGATATCAAATTTGTGATGACAAGCAAACTGATGATATGATCACAGTGCTTCATATACATTCATAAAACAATAAAATTAGTATTCTGCTATTCAGACACATTTGTTAGCTTCACATAAAACAAAACGAACAATAAAAAATGCTTTGGAATACTCATGAGATTTTAGAACAAGATGTCATCAACTTGATTTACACTACAGAAAAATAAAACATTTGAACCTGAATATGGTCATATATTACATTACAATAGAAAATTGAACCACACTACGGGCTTCCTTTCTTGTTTACATGTCATGCCAGTCTTGGACATATCAAATACAAATTTGGTCCAAGGATCAGCTGACTGAATAAGTCCAAAACGGGGAAATACCAAACATGGAAAAATTCAAATCAGTCTTCATTATCTTTGGAGTGGCTGGTTTCAAAAGTTCAATCCCAAAGTAGAATACTTCAATTGATAAATGCCATGGCATGATGAAGTGCAATCTTAATTATCAATGTTTATGCGTGCTAAATATGTCAAACACAATCTATAGATTAGACATGATATAGAGGTTGAGAACAACACCGAAATTGCAAATTGAGCAGTTCCAATTTAAACACATTAAATTCATGAAATGCTTCATTTTATCATAATAAATTGTAAAACATTTAATCAACACTTAATATTTTACAATTACACTTTTTATGCTATAGTTGTACTGGTTCTTAACAGAACATGATTTGCAAAACAGATGCACAGCGAGAGAGTATACAAACTTAGCTCAGCCATCCTATTCGAAATGTTGGAACACAAAACTACAGCAATTTAAAAATAATCACCAATGAACATAACTACTTATAAGACATTAAAAATTACTAAAACTATATAAAAATGAAATTACAATTATCTCCAAATACTCACAAATAAACATCATAACTTTAACATATTTTTGTCAAAAGTTACTGATAATGGAAAACATATATTAACATACGGAATATTATACCTTCTTACACCAAGATTATAACAAGAACGTATCAATAAAGGAGAAAAATGATTAAAAAAGTAAAAGAACAATTTGAGATTAGGATCGTTTTCTCTTGCATCAATCACTGACAATTATATCAGACTAATACCTTTTGATCCTCGATTTAAACACCAAAGCATACACACAAGAATCTAGTAATTGATGTCTTACATGAAGGCTAAACAAAAACAACGAAAAAGATTAATTCGTAGAGGGAGAATATATTATACCAGCGCTGCAAGATGTAGGAGGATCCTTCTGCAAATCCTTCAATTCCTTCAAGATCCGCTTCGATGCCATCGCGAATCCTACGATCCATTCAAAATAGATAAAAAAAAAATCAAAACATAAATAAATACAATAACAATGGAAGAATGATCAATTAAACGCGCGAAATCGAAGAGATCTAACCTCAAAAATGCTTTCGATTCAAATTTTGTTATATAAATTGCGTTTTCGAATGCCAGAAGGAAATTTAGGTGGAGAGAACGAAATACAAGATCGAAGAAGAAAAACCTAATATAATAAGAAAATAAATATAAAAAAAAAACGAGTGAGAGAAGAATTTAAGATCGGGTGTGGAGGCGGTCTTTTATAAAGGGGTGGACCGGCCCTTTATTAAGAGTTTGCGATTGGTGGTTAACGTAATTGTCTTCTGGGTCCCATTGGTTTTTCTCACTCAATCTTCTCCGAAAGTTGCCGCCAGGAATTAAGTCCGTTTATTATTATTATTATTATTAATGAATTGTTTTTTATGATCAAATAGATTATTTTTACCGTTAATCATATTAATTGTTTCATTCATCAGAAACTTAGTCTTTATAATTATTATCAATTTAAAATTTTATTTATTTATTTTTAAAATAACTCTAATGTATGACGTCAATATTTATTAATATCATAAAAATAATAAAAAATAATTATTATAAGATTTAAAAATCTAAGAACTATTAAATGTAATTTACTTTATCGTTATTATTCTATTTTTCTTTTAAAATATAAAAGATTTTGTTCCATTAAGAGGATGGAATGAGATTCTTTAACTGACCTGAACGCGTTGTCCGTGGTCGTTCGAGGAAAATACGAAACGTACCCGACGTCGTTTTCTGCGTGTTGTGACTTGCGGGGTCTTATGGCTTAGCTTTCGGGTTTCTGATTGGATCCGCTGTGGTATGAACGCGTTTGTCAATTTGGGTTGGCTAGGCCTTGGCTGGCCGTCCGGGTTTGGGTCAAAGAATAAGACTCAGAGCTAAAGGATAACATCGCTGAGGTCATCAACAATTACAACATAATCCTTTCCTCTGATGTATGCTTTCTAAAATGGTATAATGGCAAAAATCTCCCTCAACATTTACCATTTTTAAATCACATCCTTCAACTTTTTCTTTCACAATTTAAATCCAAAAGTTTCATTTTTATTCAAACAAACCCTTTTTCGATAGTGAACTAACGAGAATTTATATCATAGGATATAAAACTAAAAGACATAAGATTTTATTATACTCGCGATGTTAACAATTCTTCCCGAACAATTCATAGGAAATCGTATGAACATTCGATCGATTGTGAAATCACTCATTGTCGTCGAGGTTGAGGTTAATTAAGGAGGAACTTCTTGAACCAGTAAGCCGAGTACTTGAGGTATCTCTTCAAGTTGTCCTTGTAATCAATGTACGTGAACCCAAATCGAAGAGTATAGCCAGAGTTCCATTCGAAATCATCCAAGAACGACCACATGTAGTAGCCCTTTATGTTAACACCCTCACTGCCAAAAGGTCCCATTAGCAACAAGTTAAGCTAAAGCTAAACTTAATTTATGAAATTACGATTCGAATATAATCTCGTATTTAAGTATTCACTGGATTGCCTTTAAGAGGGACTTTAAGTGACCATCAAGGTACCTAATCCTAGTGCTATCTTTAATGGCTTCTTTTACTGTCAATGAGGCATTATTTGCTTCAGCCGCCCCTGCAGGAACAGAAAAGATAAATGAAATTTAGGGTATTGGATTTAAATGCATGAGAAGTCCGAAGGCTCCGGCGATCCGGCTAACCGTTCTCCGTGATATAAATTGTTGGATTCTTGTATTTCTTCTTTATGTATAGCATTAGATCTCTGAAGCCTTTTGGATAAATGAAAAGCCAGCTCACTTGAGTCTGCAAATTCGACACCGATGTTTTGTTAATCAAAATGTTTTTTTTTTGAAGAAGGGAAGAGCTAAGAAATTACCGGTGTGCCGATCGGAACTCCGTTCTTCTCGGCTGCAATAACGAAACAGTATGTTAATGACAATGCTACACTCTTTCGGGTTCGAATAAGACGAGATAATGAACATACTTGTGAGTTTTGTCCTGGCATCACTGAATAAGTTAGAAGTGTTTGATGAAGGAGCATTTTCTGCATAGTTAGAAGTGTAGTAATTTGCACCAAGAAAATCAATGGACCCTTTTAGCATCTTGGACTCTGCTTTAGTGAATTTAGGCAATCTGCTCCCTACCAAAATTTTCATGCTCTTCGGATACTCGCCGTGTATTATCGGATCAAAAAACCTTCATTATTTGCCAAAGATTCGATAAATTTGGACACAGAAAGCAATATGAATACGATACAAATAAACGAATTATTGACTCACCATCCAAAAGTGAACTCCCGAGCCCTGATAGCGGCCTTGCGGTCTTCGGTTGTATTATATTTCGGTACATACCAGAAAGCTACCAGGGTAATTCCAATTTCTCCCTTTTGAGATGCCTGCACATTCATCACCATAATGCAGATTCAAGTCCAGATTTCTTCTGATTCATGTTCCGTTCTAGTCTAAGACAATTACGAATATGAAAACCGATTCGAACCTGGTACTTCTCTCTGTAAACTTTGACAGCAGCTGCATGTGAAAGAAGGAAGTGATGTGCTAAGACATATGCCTGGTTTGCCGGAGTGGAAAAGCTATCGATGATGCCCATGCTCCACCCATTTGGTTCATTCATAGTCACCCAGTGCTTGACTCGGTCCCCAAATATTTTAAAGCAAAGATCAGCATAATCAACAAAATCAGCCCTGTCAAGGAAATAAACAGATTAATTCTTTCCTACACCATACATTCAGATTCATATTACGTGTTCGAACATATGTCGGACAAAAGTACGTTACGAGTAGACGATAAATCCGAACCGGTCAAAAACCTTACACAATTTTAGGACTTGCAAATCCACCATATTCATCTTCAAGAGCTTGGGGATGATCAAAATGGAGTAAAGTCACAAAGGGCTTTAACCCATTGGCAATGAGGTGGTCGATGAGATTGTTATAAAACTGGACACCCAAAGGATTCACCCCACCACTAAGTTTCCCCTCTGTGAAATAAAGACCAGAAATTCAATTTCCATGCAAAATGATCAAATATTTTAATTATTTAAAGAAATGGACTTACTGGGTAAAATTCTAGACCATGAAATGGAGAATCTGAAGGAATCCAAACCAATCTTTTTCATAAGGAGTATATCCTCCTGCAGTACATTAAATTAAGTAAAAATGGCAAATATTTGATGCATTAATAATGTATAAAATTATATATCGTCGGTCCATCGAATCTCGATCGAAGTAAATAATTAATAAGTGAAGGACAAACCTTGTAACGATGATAAAAATCAACTGCTACATCCCCTGTACTTCTGTCTATAATCTTTTCTGCCATGGTATTATATCCCAAGATAAGTTTAGATTTTTCGAAAATAATATCAATTTTTTTATTTAGAAAATAACATTATGATTGATTAATTAGTTTATTATTTTTTTGCCTGGAGTTTGATTTATTTCCCATTTTTATACGAGTGTAAATAAAATAATAAGTAAACCTGGGTATTTTCTAACGTAATTGTCCCAGAAACTTGGTCCTTTTCCATCTTCAAGAGCTGCTCCTTCAATCTGCAGTACTGATGTTAGTAACCAAAACGAAATACAAATACATAATTAATCGTCTTCTTTAAAACAAATAAGTGATATAATTAATATATTATTATAAACAAATTATTTTTATTTTAAAAATTTAGATAAAAATATATTAAATATTTAAATAAATATAATTCTATACTTTAAGGAGGTATTTGATTCACAAAATATAAGATTACCTTTAGGAATATAAGACTAATCAAAAACAAAATTTACTAACTTGTCCTATGATATATATTTTTAATAATTTAAACTTTTAATTATTAAATTAAAAATATTTACATAAAAATGTATATAACTATTTTCGTTATATTATCTAAATTTAAATATATATATTTAATATTAATATATTAAATTTTTTTTTAAAGTATATTTATATACTTGTATGATTTTTTTAAGAATAAATATTAAATATTTAATAGATTTAAATTTTTTTACGATATTTAATTATTTATCGAACAAATGAAATAGATTATAAAAATATAAAATAAAAAATAAATTAACATGAAACATCATAAATATAACATTAATAAAAATATATTATCAAATATTATAACATTATTTAAATATATATTAAATAAAAATATTTAATAAATTTATATCATAAAAATTAGCCATGTTATTAAAAAAATAATAAATGATTAAGATAAACACAATTCGTTATTATAAGGACAAAATTATCCAAAAAAGAAAGAATTGTATAATACCTAAAATAAAGGAAATAACATTCTTATCGTTTGAAGATAAAAGAACCGTTATCAGAAAAAAAACGATAACTCTTAAACTAAACATGAAAATTTAAGTATGGAGGGGTAGGTGTTAGAGTGAATCTAATTGAGTCGAGTCAAAAATATTTGAATTATTCGAATAGAGTTAATATATTTTATATCTTGATTTTTTATTCGAGTTTATTGTAGCGAGTTTAAGTCGAACTCGAGTTGAATCAATTTTTAAATTTATATATAAATTTTAATTATACTATTTATAATACTATAATATATTTTGATTCTAATATAAACGATTTTTTTTACATATATATTTATTTATATTATTATTATTATCAAATACTTAGGCATGTATATATTATTTATTAAATTACGAACTTTGTTAAAAATATTTCTTATCTAGATAAAAAAATTAAATACAATAAATAAATAAAATAGTTAAAAAATATAAAATAAATAATATAATATAAAAGATAAAAATAAAAATGAGATTAAATAAAAAATTATAAAGGGGCCATATTGTAGAGATTTTTTAAAATATAATCGAAATAAAACTAGAATAAAATTATAAGACTAAATATACAATTAGTCTTGAATTTTTTTTGAAATATTCGGAAAAATCAATAACTAACATTTTAAAAATTTAAACTTGAGAAATCGATTTTTTAAATTATTCGATTCAATTAAAAAAATTAAAATTAAAAAATAATAATTTTTTGAATCCAATTTTTTTCTGTGAAGCAAATGCACCTTAATTAGTTATTTGTGATATAACCTATTAATTAACAAACATGATAAGATCGATGAACCTGATAAGCAGCAGATCCAGCACCGAAAACAAAACCTTCTGGGAAGCAGCTGCGGTTAAAAGTAGTGGTAGCCGCCGAATCCAAAGGTTTAGCAGCGCACACGGATACTAAGAGCATAGGCAACAAGCACAGCAACAAAAGCCTGTTGTTTCCCATGGCCGGCAAAAGTTATTGTGCAATAAAGAGAGAAAGACTAGAAAAATGGCGACTCTGCTCCCGCTCTATCTATCTATATATGAAGACCACCGAATGTTTGGTAGTTTTAGGGTAATAATTTAATCCTAATAATAGTTTAAAAAAGATAAATAGAATATGGAATATTTTATTATCTACAATGATTTTTATAATAAACGAATAAAATGTCATATATATCTAACATTATCTTTTAAAATTATATTAAAATAAATAAAATATTATGTAATATGCCGTTACTCCTTAAGATCAGATTAAAATAATCATAATTCTCTTTAATAACTAAACTATATACAGATTTCGAGAATTATTTTAATCTGATTTTAAAAGATAACTTCATATATACGTATAGCTTTCTACCCATTTATTATAGAAATTATCATAAATAACAAAATATCTTCATATTTTTCTTATATTCTAAAATATTGCCAGAGGTTAAATTATTTCTCTAAATTCCCCTCGATATTTCCTATCGACTGGCACTTTATATATTTTTTGGTATATAATAAATGAAAATGTTATTGTTAATCACGTGTATACTTTGACTAAGAAACTTTTGAAACTCTCTGTATACGAGAAATTATTTTATGGATCGGTTTCACCATATCATTTATGGTCCTCAAGAATAAAAAATAAATCCACGTCATCATTTTTTACACATCATCTGCACACTCATAATTTTAATTTTCAAATCATCTCTCTAAATAAAATATATTAAATTTTAAAAAAATAATGACGTAGATTTATTTTTTATTCTAAACCCTAACCCTAAACCCTAAACCCTAAACCTTAAATTAAAAATATTTACATAAAAATGTATATAACTATTTTTGTTATATTATCTAAATTTAAATATATATTTAATATTGATATATTAAATCTTTTTTTAAAGTATATTTATATACTTGTATGATTTTTTTAAGAATAAAATATTAAATATTTAATAGATTTAAATTTTTTTATGATATTTAATTATTTATCGAACAAATAAAATAAATAATAAAAATATAAAATAAAAAAATAAATTAACATGAAACATCATAAATATAACATTAATAAAAATATATTATCAAATATTATAACATTATTTAAATATATATTAAATAAAAATATTTAATAAATTTATATCATAAAAATTAGCCATGTTATAAAAAAAGTAATAAATGATTAAGATAAACACAATTCTTTATTATAAGGACAAAATTATCCAAAAAAGAAAGAATTGTATAATACCTAAAATAAAGGGAATAACATTCTTACCATTTGAAGATAAAAGAACCGTTATCAGAAAAGAAAACAATAACTCTTAAACTAAACATGAAAATTGGAGGGGTGGGTGTTAGAGTGAATCGAATTGAGTCGAGTCAAAAATATTTGAATTATTCGAATAGAGTTAATATATTTTATATCTTGAATTTTTTATTCGAGTTTATTGTAGCGAGTTTAAGTCGAATTCGAGTTGAATCAACTTTTCAAGTTTATATATAAATTTTAATTGTAATATTTATAATACTATAATATATTTTGATTATAATTTAAACGACTTTCTCTTTTTTTTACATATATATTTATTCATATTATTATTATTATTATCAAATACTTAGATATATATATATTATTTATTAAATTACGAACTTCGTTAAAAATATTTCTTTTCTAGATAAAAAAATTAAATAAAAAATAATAATAAATTAAATACAATAAATAAATAAAATAATTAAAAATATAAAATAAATAATATAATATAAAAGATAAAAATAAAAATGAGATTAAATAAAAAAATATAAAGAGGCCATATTGTAGAGCTTTTTTTTGTATATAATAAATGAAAATGTTATTGTTAATCACGTGTATACTTTGACTAAGAAACTTTTGAAACTCCCCTATATACTAAAGAAACGGTCCTCCCCTATATGCTAAAGAAATGGTCCTGCCGTCCTGGCCAGCCTGCTGGGCCATAGACGTGTAAGATTTAAAGCAACAGATTCAATTTCTAAACTTCTAGTTCATTGGCTGGACTTGGTTGCATGGCTAAATTAAATGCTGTACCAGAATCATACAATAGGCCAGAATCATAAGAAAATGTAAAAAATATATATAATGATTCATAATTCTAAATGTATCTCACAGTGGAACTGTTGAAGAGGAAGTGGTTTCTGCTCCTACATGTAGGAATGTTGTTGAACCTGAGGTTTCTGATATAATATCAAATGACTGTTGGTTTCGGTTGTTAGCTCACTGTATTTCCTCCACCGTTTTCGATAGGTCGGTCATTCTCGGTCTCTGCTCCGGCACTCTCACCACACCACACATTGCAATTTGTAACATCTCTACCATTTCCTCCTCTATATTCAGGTACCGTAAGAGTTACAAGTCGAACACTCCGGGTGTCCACTCTTCTCGAACAACTGAATGCACCCACCTTACCATGTAACGGTTTCCTCGCCACCGGTGGCGTGTATCGGTGATCTCCCGGTTAGCTGATCAAGTGAAAAGACCCCCAAACTGTATACATCAGATGCTTGAGTTGCTTTCCTTGTGTTGTTACTTCCGGAGCACGGTAATCAGCTGCAGGCATTATGGGTGGGGGAATTGAGCTCATCACCGATGCTAAACCGATATCTGAGTCGCAACGGTATTGTTCGGAGTTGAGAAAAATGTTCTGAGACGCAACCGCCAACCGATGTAGTATTTTAACATCATCAGTCCTAGTTTCTCAAGGTAATGAATCAGAAATTTTTACTTCTTTTTCAACTAAGCCTGAGGTTCTAGTATTATACTCTTCTTAAATGATATCAAAACTCTGAAGCTGTTACAATTCCCAATAGCTAAATCCGAGTGTATCATTTATCTTATTTCTTGTGTTTTTCATTACAACTTAAACTATATATACACATACAGAACATAAAGCCAGCCAAAAGCTTTGCCATTAGACTTGTAGCTGATATCTGGCACAGTAACATCCCCCTCCCCTCCTCTCTTTTACAGTTATTAAAACATTCTTACAGGAACCTAGCATGTTAGATTTCTGAAACATTTCAGGACACCTGATGTTCTTGTCAAGTCTTTAACTGATTCAGCATTGGCAACTACAAAATTCTGTTCCTGATTGTAATTAGGCTTAGCCCCACCTATACCTGTTTGCTTATTGAAAGAGGCTCCATTTTTAAAAATCTCTCCTACTGAGTAGAATTTCCATAAAGCTTTATCTGCAGTTTCTCCATTCCTCGTTATCTCCTTGTTGTCTGCATTTTGTGTTATACAATCTTTACTTCGAAACGATCACAAGAAAATAAAATCGTTAGTAAAACAAAAATCGAATTGAAAAAATTGAAAAACAAAGATCAAACCGAGTTTTGTTTTGGAAAACGGATGAAGTTGAGGCCTGCGATTGCAGTTTCCTTAAAGACTGATTTTCAGCCACTCCGAGGGTGCCGAGTTGTTTGGCAGTCAATCTCCCAAGATACAACAACTGAAAGAACTCCGAACAGTAGCACTTCTGCCGAGTTCTCGAACTGCTCTTATCTTTGCCTACCACCGAGAGAGAAAACTAGAGAGGAAAACGTGTTTGGGATGATTTGAAACAGAGAACATCAACCCCTTTATATAGTGGATTTCTAGGGCAAACGGTGGTATTACTTTCCTTGTTTAAATCCCGAAAAATCCGGGATTGAAATTCAAAAATTAAAATCCGGAATTGATTCCAATTAAACAAGGAAATAATTTAAATATCCGAAAAATCAAATCAATTGTTATTCAACCGATATTTTAATTTAATACCATAAATAACAATTTAATTTGCTAGAGCAGTCAACTGCTAATTAATTCAAAAAAAATATTCTGAATTAATGTTCGTTTCTGGATATTTCCAAAAATAAAATAAGGAAAAAATATGCACAACGGGTAAAATATCCGTAGGCCTCGGAAAGGCCCGACCGGTCCGGACATTCGCGTCGCTCACGTCGTGCGGGTGCGCCCCAACCCGAATGGAATTGGATTCGCACCCCCCCTGCGCGCGAGGCACAGTGTCAACTCAAGTCATTCAATGACTTCATTATGGGTAGTTGTATATAAACAACTTCCATATCATTTATCCCACCAATGTGGGATAAAGGGGTTTCTACATTCCTTATTCATTCTTGACCTTCCCACTTTGAGCATCAATTTCTCATTCACCACTCAACGATATTGAGCGTATGAGCTACCGTTGTAAAGATCTCACGGCATAGAATAGGAATCAACCATTTCCTTATTCAAAACCTTATCTTTACTTGTTCAAAAATTGCTCCAAAGATGGTCACATACCACTGTTTTTCCAACAATCCCCCACATGAATGAAATTGATGATTTTATCAAAACATTTTGGCACATTGTGGTGATAGGCTCTACGATTGATAGGTGCATAGGATAGGTAGGTTTCTTCCTTTGAACCTTCCCTTGTGAAAGTATATTTACTTTACTAGCTAATCAGTAGACGTGATGTCCTTGAACTGTCAGCCGTTGGTGTAAACGATGACATACTTCACACACCTATCTCTCTGACAAGAGATACAACTCTCATGGTTATGTCCTTAAGGCCGTGGACATCTCTTGGTTTTGCAAGAGTATGAAAGAACTATGCCCAATAGTCTTCTTGAAGCGGCCCCACTTCACTCTCACATAGGTGACTTATGTTGCTCGGCTCACCGAAGCACACAATGGTCATTAAAAGCTTTTGCTTAACCTCTTCCAAATTTTTGTCACTGTTCACATCATAGGAATGGACCTGGGAGGGAACCCCCACAGTGACCGCACAGGTCTATGCAATTAGGTTGTCCCTTTGAACCTAGATCTTGGGATCTCCAGTCAACTAGGTAGGGTTTTCCTTCACATAGCGCCTTTATTTTTCATGGGCTTTAGTCTCATTCCTTTCGATGTTTTCTCAACTTGATCTCGATTTAACCCTTTGGTTAGAGGATCCGCAATGTTATCTTTTGATCTTACAAAATCAATAGAGATAACTCCATTTGAGACAAGTTTTCTAACGGTGTTATGTCGTCGACGCATATGTCGAGACTTACCATTATACGTAAAGTTTTGTGCCCTAGCAATCGTTGCTTGGTTGTCACAGTATATGCACACAGTGGGCACTGGTTTTTCCCATTCAGGGATATCCTCAAGAAATTGCCTTAACCATTCGGCTTCTTCTCCAGTTTTATCTAGAGCTACAAACTCAGATTCCATTGTGGATCTGGTTATAATCGTTTGTCTTAAGGATTTCCATGATACGGCTCCTCCTCCTAGAGTGAACACGTATCCACTTGTGCCTTTGGTATCTTGTATGTCAGATATCCAACTCGCATCGGAGTATCCTTCTAAGACTGCAGGGTCTTTGGAATAATGCAATCCGTAGTCCCGAGTATGTCTAAGGTATCTCAGTACCTTTACTATTACTTTCCAATGATCTTTCCCTGGATTACTCGTGAACCTGCTTAGACTGCTTACAGTAAAAGCTATATCTAGTCTTGTGCAGCTCATAAGATACATTAAGCTGCCTATGACCCTTGCATATTCCACTTGATTGATACTTTCTTCTTTATTCTTGGATAATTTAAGACAAGGATCTAAAGGGATTGTAGTTGTACCACAATCATCCTTGCCAAATTTCTCAAGAATCTTATCCACGTAGTGTGATTGAGTTAAGATGAGACTTTCTGCTGATCGTTTTATTTGGATACCCAAAATTGTATCAGCTAATCCCATATCTTTCATGTCAAAATTTGAATTTAACATGTTCTTGGTACGGTGTACCATCTCATTGTTACTTCCTACAATGAGTATGTCATCTACATATAGACATAGGATGACGTATCCAATGTTCGTAGTTTTGAGATATACACATTTATCACACTCATTTATTTTGAAGCCGTTTGTCATCATGACATTATCGAACTTCTCATACCATTATTTTGGTGCTTGTTTAAGTCCATATAAAGACTTGACCAATCTATAGACTTTTCTTTCTTGACCTGAAACTACATGACCCTCAGGTTGTTCCATGTATATTTCTTCGTCAAGTTCTCCATTTAGGAAAGCTGTTTTAACATCCATTTGATGCACTTCAAGATTTCTTAATGCAACAATGGCAAGTATCATCCTAATAGATGTTATTCTTGATACAGGGGAAAACGTATCAAAGTAATCAAGGCCTTCCTTTTGTCGGTATCCTTTTATTACCAACCGTGCCTTATATTTATCAATTGTTCCATCTGTTTTCATTTTCCGTTTGAAAATCCATTTTGAATTTAGTGGTTTAATTCCCGGAGGAAGATCCACTAATTCCCAAGTATGGTTTTGCAAGATGGAATCAATTTCACTTTTTATGGCATCTTTCCAAAAAATGCTTTCAGAGGAACGTATAGCTTCATTATACGTTAGAGGTTCATCCTCTAGCATATAGGTTAGGAAGTCAGATCCAAAGGATTTTTCTATCCTAGCCCTTTTGCTCCTTCTTGGCTCTTGTTCAGATTCATCCTCTTGTTGATCATTTAAGGATGTATCGTCCAATGTTTGTTTGGTAACAAACTGATCAACTTCCCTAGTTTTATAGGGAAATATATTCTCAAAGAAAGATGCATTCTTTGACTCCATTATCGTGTTTTTGTGAATACCTGGATTTTTCGATTCATACACAAGAAACCGATAAGCATTGCTATGTTCAGCATAGCCTATGAAAATACAATCCACTGTTTTTGGACCTATTTTCATTTGTTTTGGTGGTGGAGCATTCACCTTTGCAAGACACCCCCATATTTTTAAGTGTTGGTAGGAAGGTTTTCGACCTTTCCATAGTTCATATGGTGTCTTGTCTTTTCTTTTTTGTGGGACCTTATTTAAAAGGTAATTTGCCGAAAGAACGGCTTCCCCCTACATGTTCTGAGGTAACCCAAAACTTCCTAATAAAGCATTCATCATTTCTTTCAGAGTCCGATTCTTACGTTCGGCTACTCCATTAGATTGAGGGGAATACGGTGGTGTTACCTCATGAATAATACCATGTTGGGTGCAATATTCACCGAATGGATTAACATATTCTCCACCACGATCACTTCTTACCATCTTAATTTTCTTATTAAGTTGGTTTTCGACTTCTTGCTTATAGATTATAAATTTATCTATAGCTTCGTCTTTACTTTTTAACAAGTATATGTAGCAATATCTTGTACTGTCATCGATAAAAGTAATAAAAAATTTATTTCCTCTTCTTGTTTGGACAAATTTTAAGTCGCAAACGTCGCTATGAATTAAATCAAGCGGCATTGTACTTCTTTCAATAGTTTGAAATGAAGTTCTTGTTGATTTTGCTTCAACACATATTTCACATTTTAATTTATGATCGATGTGAAATGATGGAATGTGGTCCATTTTAATTAACCTTCGCAAGGTATCATAATTTACATGTCCAAGTCTACCATGCCATATATTGAATGACTCAAGCATATAAGCAGAAGAAGAAGCTGCATTCTTATTCTTATTTTTAATATGGGATTTTACAGAGATAGTATTGAGTTTCCACATTCCGTTTAGTACATATCCCTTACCCACAAACATTCCCCCCTTAGTTAAAATTAACTTCTGGGATTCAAAAACCATCCTAAATCCGTGAACACTTAGAAGTGTTCCAGAAACAAGGTTCTTGCGTATGTCAGGTACATACAGCACATTCTGAAGCTTGAGTTCTTTTCCTGAAGTCATCTTCAACACCACGGTTCCCTTCCCCTTTATCATGGAAGTTGCAGCATTACCCATGTAGAGTTTCTCTCCATTGTCGCATGGTGTCAGCTCATGAAAAGAGTTTTCGTCACAGCAGATATGACGTGTGGCTCCTGTATCCAGCCACCACTCTCTTGGGTTCGAGTCAACCATGTTGGCTTCAGATATCACAGCTACTAGGTCTTCATCTTGCACGACGTTGACTTCTTTGGCTTTCACTCTCTTTGGAAGCCTGCATTCTGTGGATCTATGCCCCACTTTTCCACAATTGAAGCATGATCCTTTGAACTTTTCCTTTTTGAGGATCCCGCCACTTGGTCCTAACTTTGGTTTAGTTTGGGCCCTTTGCGGTTGCTTCCCTTTCTTGGTTTCGACAACATTTGCCTTGGCCTCTCTGCTGTGAGATTTCACGGCATTTCCTCTGTTGTCTTCCTCAATTCGAAGCCTGGAGATCAATTCTTCCACAGTCATCTTCTTCCTTTTGTGTTTCAAGTAACTCTTGAAATCATTCCACCCGGGAGGCAATTTTTCCGTGATGGCAGCTACTTGGAAAGGCTCGTTGATAACCATTCCTTCTGCAAGAATTCCATGAATGATTAGTTGAAGTTCTTCCACTTGAGTTACTACTGATTTTGAATCAGCCATAGTAAAATTCAAGAATCTTGCGACTAAAAACTTTTTAGCCCCAACATCATCTGCTTTGTACTTATTTTCCAAAGCATTCCACAGCTTCTTGGCAGTTTCGTACACATTGTACACCGGATACAAAGAATCTTGTAATCCGTTCAGGATGTAGTTCCGGCACATATAGTCGTCGTCGTCCCATTCTTCTTTCATCTTTATGGCAGTGACCGTGTCCACTTGCCCTTCTCCGTCTCCTACATTAATGACTGGAGGGTCTGCCGTTAAGTAATTCTTCAAGCTCAACATGGCAAGATAGAACATCATCTTTTGCTGCCATATCTTGAAGTTCTGTCCAGTGAACTTGGGCGGCTTCTCGTTGTGATTAACACTCACAGCCGGTGCACTCTTATTCTGGACTTGATTGGAGTTCTGTGCAGGTGCAGAGACCTTCGAATGTTCAGATTCTCCAGTAGTCATTTCTTTCTGTGAAAGAAAACAATTGGAATTCAGTTAATTTCGTTAAACAGAAATCAAAAAATTTCTTGTTTAATTCTGACAATTTCTGCGAACAGATTTGTCACAACTTTTAAACAAAAATCAAAAGATTTCTTGTTTAAATCTGACAATTTCTGCGAACAGATTTGTCACCACTTTTGAGATTTTCTGCAAACCCGTTTAAGAACGGCAGGATAAATCCTGAAACAGATTGTTTGCAATCTCTTTGACGATTTGATCGCCTCGTATAAAGAAGGTATATATATTGTTCAGTCTTAATATTGTTATACAATCTTTACTTCGAAACGATCACAAGAAAATAAAATCGTTAGTAAAACAAAAATCGAATTGAAAAAATTGAAAAACAAAGATCAAACCGAGTTTTGTTTTGGAAAACAGATGAAGTTGAGGCCTGCGATTGCAGTTTCCTTAAGACTGATTTTCAGCCACTCCGAGGGTGCCGAGTTGTTTGGCAGTCAGTCTCCCAAGATACAACAACTGGAAGAACTCCGAACAGTAGCACTTCTGCCGAGTTCTCGAACTGCTCTTATCTTTGCCTACCACCGAGAGAGAAAACTAGAGAGGAAAACGTGTTTGGGATGATTTGAAACAGAGAACATCAACCCCTTTATATAGTGGATTTCTAGGGCAAACGGTGGTATTACTTTCCTTGTTTAAATTCCGAAAAATCCGGGATTGAAATTCAAAAATTAAAATCCGGAATTGATTCCAATTAAACAAGGAAATAATTTAAATATCCGAAAATCAAATCAATTGCTATTCAACCGATATTTTAATTTAATACCATAAATAACAATTTAATTTGCTAGAGCAGTCAACTGCTAATTAATTCAAAAAAAATATTCTGAATTAATATTCGTTTCTGGATATTTCCAAAAATAAAATAAGGAAAAAATATGCACAACGGGTAAAATATCCGCAGGCCTCGGAAAGGCCCGACCGGTCCGGACATTCGCGTCGCTCACGTCGTGCGGGTGCGCCCCAACCCGAATGGAATTGGATTCGCACCCCCCTGCGCGCGAGGCACAGTGTCAACTCAAGTCATTCAATGACTTCATTATGGGTAGTTGTATATAAACAACTTCCATATCATTTATCCCACCAATGTGGGATAAAGGGGTTTCTACATTCCTTATTCATTCTTGACCTTCCCACTTTGAGCATCAATTTCTCATTCACCACTCAACGATATTGAGCGTATGAGCTACCGTTGTAAAGATCTCACGGCATAGAATAGGAATCAACCATTTCCTTATTCAAAACCTTATCTTTACTTGTTCAAAAATTGCTCCAAAGATGGTCACATACCACTGTTTTTCCAACAATCCCCCACATGAATGAAATTGATGATTTTATCAAAACATTTTGGCACATTGTGGTGATAGGATCTACGGTTGATAGGTGCATAGGATAGGTAGGTTTCTTCCTTTGAACCTTCCCTTGTGAAAGTATATTTACTTTACTTGCTAATCAGTAGACGCGATGTCCTTGAACTGTCAACCGTTGGTGTAAACGATGACATACTTCACACACCTATCTCTCTGACAAGAGATACAACTCTCATGGTTATGTCCTTAAGGCCGTGGACATCTCTTGGTTCTGCAAGAGTATGAAAGAACTATGCCCAATAGTCTTCTTGAAGCGGCCCCACTTCACTCTCACATAGGTGACTTATGTTGCTCGGCTCACCGAAGCACACAATGGTCATTAAAAGCTTTTGCTTAACCTCTTCCAAATTTTTCTCATTGTTCACATCATAGGAATGGACCTGGGAGGGAACCCCCACAGTGACCGCACAGGTCTATGCAATTAGGTTGTCCCTTTGAACCTAGATCTTGGGATCTCCAGTCAACTAGGTAGGGTTTTCCTTCACATAGCGCCTTTATTTTTCATGGGCTTTAGTCTCATTCCTTTCGATGTTTTCTCAACTTGATCTCGATTTAACCCTTTGGTTAGAGGATCCGCAATGTTATCTTTTGATCTTACAAAATCAATAGAGATAACTCCATTTGAGACAAGTTTTCTAACAGTGTTATGTCGTCGACGCATATGTCGAGACTTACCATTATACATAAAGTTTTGTGCCCTAGCAATCGTTGCTTGGTTGTCACAGTATATGCACACAGTGGGCACTGGTTTTTCCCATTCAGGGATATCCTCAAGAAATTGCCTTAACCATTCGGCTTCTTCTCCAGTTTTATCTAGAGCTACAAACTCAGATCCCATTGTGGATCTGGTTATAATCGTTTGTCTTAAGGATTTCCATGATACGGCTCCTCCTCCTAGAGTGAACACGTATCCACTTGTGCCTTTGGTATCTTGTATGTTAGATATCCAACTCGCATCGGAGTATCCTTCTAAGACTGTAGGGTCTTTGGAATAATGCAATCCGTAGTCCCGAGTATGTCTAAGGTATCTCAGTACCTTTACTATTGCTTTCCAATGATCTTTCCCTGGATTACTCGTGAACCTGCTTAGACTGCTTACAGTAAAAGCTATATCTAGTCTTGTACAGCTCATAAGATACATTAAGCTGCCTATGACCCTTGCATATTCCACTTGATTGATACTTTCTTCTTTATTCTTGGATAATTTAAGACAAGGATCTAAAGGGATTGTAGTTGTACCACAATCATCCTTGCCAAATTTCTCAAGAATCTTATCCACGTAGTGTGATTGACTTAAGATGAGACTTTCTGCTGATCGTTTTATTTGGATACCCAAAATTGTATCAGCTAATCCCATATCTTTCATGTCAAAATTTGAATTTAACATGTTCTTGGTACGGTGTACCATCTCATTGTTACTTCCTACAATGAGTATGTCATCTACATATAGACATAGGATGACGTATCCAATGTTCGTAGTTTTGACATATACACATTTATCACACTCATTTATTTTGAAGCCGTTTGTCATCATGACATTATCGAACTTCTCATACCATTATTTTGGTGCTTGTTTAAGTCCATATAAAGACTTGACCAATCTACAGACTTTTCTTTCTTGACCTGAAACTACATGACCCTCAGGTTGTTCCATGTATATTTCTTCGTCAAGTTCTCCATTTAGGAAAGCTGTTTTAACATCCATTTGATGCACTTCAAGATTTCTTAATGCAGCAATGGCAAGTATCATCCTAATAGATGTTATTCTTGATACAGGGGAAAACGTATCAAAGTAATCAAGGCCTTCCTTTTGTCGGTATCCTTTTATTACCAACCGTGCCTTATATTTATCAATTGTTCCATCTGTTTTCATTTTCCGTTTGAAAATCCATTTTGAATTTAGTGGTTTAATTCCCGGAGGAAGATCCACTAATTCCCAAGTATGGTTTTGCAAGATGGAATCAATTTCACTTTTTATGGCATCTTTCTAAAAAATGCTTTCAGAGGAACGTATAGCTTCATTATACGTTAGAGGTTCATCCTCTAGCATATAGGTTAGGAAGTCAGATCCAAAGGATTTTTCTATCCTAGCCCTTTTGCTCCTTCTTGGCTCTTGTTCAGATTCATCCTCTTGTTGATCATTTAAGGATGTATCGTCCAATGTTTGTTTGGTAACAAACTGATCAACTTCCCTAGTTTTATAGGGAAATATATTCTCAAAGAAAGATGCATTCTTTGACTCCATTATCGTGTTTTTGTGAATATCTGGATTTTTCGATTCATACACAAGAAACCGATAAGCATTGCTATGTTCAGCATAGCCTATGAAAATACAATCCACTGTTTTTGGACCTATTTTCATTTGTTTTGGTGGTGGAGCCATCACCTTTGCAAGACACCCCCACATTTTTAAGTGTTGGTAGGAAGGTTTTCGACCTTTCCATAGTTCATATGGTGTCTTGTCTTTTCTTTTTTGTGGGACCTTATTTAAAAGGTAATTTGCCGAAAGAACGGCTTCCCCCTACATGTTCTGAGGTAACCCAAAACTTCCTAATAAAGCATTCATCATTTCTTTCAGAGTCCGATTCTTACGTTCGGCTACTCCATTAGATTGAGGGGAATACGGTGGTGTTACCTCATGAATAATACCATGTTGGGTGCAATATTCACCGAATGGATTAACATATTCTCCACCACGATCACTTCTTACCATCTTAATTTTCTTATTAAGTTGGTTTTCGACTTCTTGCTTATAGATTATAAATTTATCTATAGCTTCGTCTTTACTTTTTAACAAGTATATGTAGCAATATCTTGTACTGTCATCGATAAAGGTAATAAAAAATTTATTTCCTCCTCTTGTTTGGACAAATTTTAAGTCGCAAACGTCGCTATGAATTAAATCAAGCGGCATTGTACTTCTTTCAATAGTTTGAAATGAAGTTCTTGTTGATTTTGCTTCAACACATATTTCACATTTTAATTTATGATCGATGTGAAATGATGGAATGTGGTCCATTTTAATTAACCTTCGCAAGGTATCATAATTTACATGTCCAAGTCTACCATGCCATATATTGAATGACTCAAGCATATAAGCAGAAGAAGAAGCTGCATTCTTATTCTTATTTTTAATATGGGATTTTACAGAGATAGTATTGAGTTTCCACATTCCGTTTAGTACATATCCCCTACCCACAAACATTCCCCCCTTAGTTAAAATTAACTTCTGGGATTCAAAAACCATCCTAAATCCGTGAACACTTAGAAGTGTTCCAGAAACAAGGTTCTTGCGTATGTCAGGTACATACAGCACATTCTGAAGCTTGAGTTCTTTTCCTGAAGTCATCTTCAACACCACGGTTCCCTTCCCCTTTATCATGGAAGTTGCAGCATTACCCATGTAGAGTTTCTCTCCATTGTCGCATGGTGTCAGCTCATGAAAAGAGTTTTCGTCACAGCAGATATGACGTGTGGCTCCTGTATCCAGCCACCACTCTCTTGGGTTCGAGTCAACCATGTTGGCTTCAGATATCACAGCTACTAGGTCTTCATCTTGCACGACGTTGACTTCTTTGGCTTTCACTCTCTTTGGAAGCCTGCATTCTGTGGATCTATGCCCCACTTTTCCACAATTGAAGCATGATCCTTTGAACTTTTCCTTTTTGAGGATCCCGCCACTTGGTCCTAACTTTGGTTTAGTTTGGGCCCTTTGCGGTTGCTTCCCTTTCTTGGTTTCGACAACATTTGCCTTGGCCTCTCTGCTGTGAGATTTCACGGCATTTCCTCTGTTGTCTTCCTCAATTCGAAGCCTGGAGATCAATTCTTCCACAGTCATCTTCTTCCTTTTGTGTTTCAAGTAACTCTTGAAATCATTCCACCCGGGAGGCAATTTTTCCGTGATGGCAGCTACTTGGAAAGGCTCGTTGATAACCATTCCTTCTGCAAGAATTCCATGAATGATTAGTTGAAGTTCTTCCACTTGAGTTACTACTGATTTTGAATCAGCCATAGTAAAATTCAAGAATCTTGCGACTAAAAACTTTTTAGCCCCAACATCATCTGCTTTGTACTTATTTTCCAAAGCATTCCACAGCTTCTTGGCAGTTTCGTACACATTGTACACCGGATACAAAGAATCTTGTAATCCGTTCAGGATGTAGTTCCGGCACATATAGTCGTCGTCGTCCCATTCTTCTTTCATCTTTATGGCAGTGACCGTGTCCACTTGCCCTTCTCCGTCTCCTACATTAATGACTGGAGGGTCTGCCGTTAAGTAATTCTTCAAGCTCAACATGGCAAGATAGAACATCATCTTTTGCTGCCATATCTTGAAGTTCTGTCCAGTGAACTTGGGCGGCTTCTCGTTGTGATTAACACTCACAGCCGGTGCACTCTTATTCTGGACTTGATTGGAGTTCTGTGCAGGTGCAGAGACCTTCGAATGTTCAGATTCTCCAGTAGTCATTTCTTTCTGTGAAAGAAAACAATTGGAATTCAGTTAATTTCGTTAAACAGAAATCAAAAAATTTCTTGTTTAATTCTGACAATTTCTGCGAACAGATTTGTCACAACTTTTAAACAAAAATCAAAAGATTTCTTGTTTAAATCTGACAATTTCTGCGAACAGATTTGTCACCACTTTTGAGATTTTCTGCAAACCCGTTTAAGAACGGCAGGATAAATCCTGAAACAGATTGTTTGCAATCTCTTTGACGATTTGATCGCCTCGTATAAAGAAGGTATATATATTGTTCAGTCTTAATATTGTTATACAATCTTTACTTCGAAACGATCACAAGAAAATAAAATCGTTAGTAAAACAAAAATCGAATTGAAAAAATTGAAAAACAAAGATCAAACCGAGTTTTGTTTTGGAAAACAGATGAAGTTGAGGCCTGCGATTGCAGTTTCCTTAAGACTGATTTTCAGCCACTCCGAGGGTGCCGAGTTGTTTGGCAGTCAGTCTCCCAAGATACAACAACTGGAAGAACTCCGAACAGTAGCACTTCTGCCGAGTTCTCGAACTGCTCTTATCTTTGCCTACCACCGAGAGAGAAAACTAGAGAGGAAAACGTGTTTGGGATGATTTGAAACAGAGAACATCAACCCCTTTATATAGTGGATTTCTAGGGCAAACGGTGGTATTACTTTCCTTGTTTAAATTCCGAAAAATCCGGGATTGAAATTCAAAAATTAAAATCCGGAATTGATTCCAATTGAACAAGGAAATAATTTAAATATCCGAAAATCAAATCAATTGTTATTCAACCGATATTTTAATTTAATACCATAAATAACAATTTAATTTGCTAGAGCAGTCAACTGCTAATTAATTCAAAAAAATATTCTGAATTAATATTCGTTTCTGGATATTTCCAAAAATAAAATAAGGAAAAAATATGCACAACGGGTAAAATATTCGTCACCCACGTCATGCAGGTGCGCCCCAACTTGAATGGAATTGGATTTGCACCCCCCCTGCGCGCAAGGCACAATGTCAACCTAAGTCATTCAATGACTTCATTATGGGTAGTTGTATATAAACAACTTCCATATCATTTATCCCACCAATGTGGGATAAAGGGGTTTCTACATTCCTTATTCATTCTTGACCTTCCCACTTTGAGCATCAATTTCTCATTCACCACTCAACGATATTGAGCGTATGAGTTACCGTTGTAAAGATCTCACGGCATAGAATAGGAATCAACCATTTCCTTATTCAAAACCTTATCTTTACTTGTTCAAAAATTGCTCCAAAGATGGTCACATACCACTGTTTTTCCAACATTTGGAGCAACAAAAAAGTTGGCTTCACTCTTAATGCTGGGGCTCATGCTTCCACCAATGGCATACTGTTCCCATCCTTGGTAGAAATTATTAGCTACATGTGCATATCCATGGCGGACTCTGCAATATAGTTGATAAACAGTAAGATAAACGATGTAAGTATACAGTTTCTTACTTGCAAACTAGTAAAACATGGGGCTGTTGTTATTACCTAGGCATTCTTTGATTGCAGTTAGGTCCGAAATGGTTAAAAATGACTGTGACCTTCATGTTTCTCTCTGTTAAATGGCCATCATCGTGTCCGAGAAGCATAACTTTATCTTGATTCCTGAACCAGTTATTCGATACGGTAACGTCGGTTGAATCACGCGTGACATCAAGGAGACCATCTTGACACTCATACAACGTGTTATGATCGATCCAAACTTTCCTTGCCGTGACCAATCTTATAGCATCACCATCCATTTGACCGAGGGGTATCACCTTTGAATCAGGTCCCATTACAGTGCTTGGCGGTTGGGACTTGCAATGATGGATGTGTACGCCATGAATGATTATATCGGTAGCGTGATACGCCACAAGACAACCGGCACCGGTTATGTGAACATCGGCACCACGACCATCAATGGTAGTGAAACTGCTTAAGAGAAGTGGTCTTTGCAACGTGATTTGCATGTTGTTTTTGAATGTGATCCATACTTTGCCCTTGATCATAGTTGCTCCGTATCGAAGACTTCCTTGTTTAGGATTTAGAGGATTTAGAGGGTCATCGGAAGGATCAATGACCTTATATTTTATGACATCTTTACCGATATTGTTGATCATTTTGCCGGAGAAACCAACGGAACATTTGGCCAATTGTTGTCGATGATACCGCCAAAGAGGATTCCCTCTCCAACACTTATCAATCACATTCATCTTAGCTAAAGTGACATAAGGACTTGCCATCAAAATGACCATGAAAAGGGACAATGTGAGGCACCATGATAACATTGTTGCCATTGTTGAATTATTTTCCCTGTGATTTCCTCTCTTTTTTTCCCCAATCTTTTGTAGATAGAAAAGGTGCCAAATTGAAGAATAAAAATAAGATGTGATTTAGTTCATTTTAGTTATGGAGTTATAAAATAGTTTTTTTTAGTGTTATGGTTTAAAAGTTAAGGTTATTGCAGTTTGTGAGGTATATTGTTACACCAATATTATATCAATCAATTGACCAGAGTTTTTATTAAAAAAAGACCTGAGTTTGAAATTTTATTTTTTCCCCCATTTTCAGCTTCAACTAATTTATGTTTTTATGAGCTATAATGGTTTAATTTAAAAAAAAAAATATTTCTTTTAACAACTTTTATATATAAGGTGGAATTTGTTCTTAATGGGTTTCAAACTCGAAAGAGAGGAGGCGTCAACTAGGGGTGATAATCAGCCGAGCTGAGTCCGAACCTGGCCAGAAGCACTTCACATTGCGAAAAGGAAGCAATTGGAATAGCAAGGGAGATGCAGTGCACTGTCTTCCACAACCATTGGCTGCCTGAATGGATTTAACTGAATCTACAGGACAGAAGCAATGTATGAATGTCGTTAAAATAAGCTCCAAAATATATGTTCAGAACTTATGGGGAAGCAAGCATGGGATGTTAGGTGGGGTAAAGTGTGAAAGAGAAGCAGCAGCAATGGAAAATTACAGGAACCCTGAGAGGCTGGCTTGTAACAGTGTTTATGCAGCATGCTGCAAGATGACAAGCTTCTTCACAATAGTCTGAAAATACAGCAGGGACATTTATCTTCTTTATTAGCTCCTGAAATGATGATTAAAAAACCAAAATTAAGGTGTCAGATTCTGAAATGCTCGGCACAAAATCAAAAGCTGAGTTTTCATAGAAACACAGGCACGCACTTATACAAAAACCATAGTGTGAAAAAAATAAAGGCGTAACGAAGACATACTATAGTGGGTAACCAACTTGTGTAAGCTGCCACGCCAGCATTTGGAGCAATAACTAAGTGTGGGAGGGAATCCTGTTACGCGAGATATTCTTAGTGAACTCAAGTACACAAGACAATTCCCTATATATGAAAAGCTTACATGAACAGATGAAAAATGGAAGGACAAGGAAACACAGACCTTAGATATATCTATGAAACGCTCATGATAGTATCCTCTATGTAGTTGCAGTGTCACCACAGAAGATGTACGAGCACGTATGCCGCAGCTGGTGTTGTCATTTTCATATTTGCAATTGCAATCTTGCTCAATGCATCGGGCATAGCTGTGTAGATTAATCTTATCACCATCTCTATGAATTAAATGGAAACAAGAAGCATTAGCAATTCCCAGCACAAGTTTGAAATTTGAATCAAACCATTAATCATAAGAAGCTGGCTCATTTAGAAGAACGACAAATGATCAGAGACCAGTTTGTAATGCAGCCCTTACAAATGAAAAAAAACATAAGAGGAAAGTTTTACAATTCAAGGAAAAAAAAGGCTATTTGTGATAAGGTATTGACACAGAGCAACCTGACCAGTCCCAAAGTCAATCTAGACAATTAATTGTCATGTTATGAATTGAGAATTATATGGAAATTGACAATGTAATCAATTCCCACCCAAGCCAACTAGTTTGCATTGCTTATAGTAAAGAGAAACAAGAAGTATAAGTTCCATGAAAGCTAAAGGGCAAAACCAACCTATGATGTGGAACTGCAGGTCCAATAAGCTCGATTTGAAGAAGAACCCCAGGGAAGAGTGCACGTAACTCTCCAAAGACAGCAAGTTGAAAGAGCTCCTTCTCAGGTCCTTTGAACATACAAATAAAAGGAACACTTAAAATTTAGATAACCGTATTTAGACTACAGAAAGAAAAACCACTAAGAAGTTGAGGGAAAAAAGAAAGAAAGACTGGTTTTCTTAGGAAAAAGAAAAGAGACACACAAACATGCACAAATAAACATATCACATATCTGAAAAATGATAGAGTGCTCCTTGTTGATGCATCATCACTTAATGATAGTATCTACTCTAGCCAAACATCGAAAATTAGTTTCAAATAAGTGCTAGCTAATTGAACACCTAGATACATGCATATAGAAATTACAGAGATAATGTTTCAAATTACAAAGGGAGATTCAAAGTTAAAGATACCAAGATAGTGTATTCGCAGTTTTCTGATTTCAGAGATGCTTCCCAATCCAGCAATTTGTATTGCTTGATATACCGTAAGTGGCTGAGGCCAAAAAAACATAATTGAAAAGAAATATAATTAGTTCTAATATATGCAAGCTACTAGAAATCTACAAGCTATGGCATTTACTCAAATTTGCATTTGGATTCAATGACTTAATAGTTTATTAATTTCCTTTGATTAAGTTTCTAGCTTTACTCTTTGAGAAAAATTGTATTTGGACATCATTAGAGCAGAAGCCATAACTAAACCTTTTGAAAATTGGGATTAGGGAGGTTTCTTAGCATTTTATCATATATTTCTAGGCCATGAAAAGTGAAGCACCTTATAGAATTGAAAGATTTTTAGTTATAAACTAACAAAACCACTAAAATTCCATCCCATTGTTTCCACCATAGAAGAATAAAGAAATCACTGGTAAAAAACGCGCCATAAACACCAGTTGATGATTTGAATGACAAAGTAGTAACAAAGAACCAATTAAATAGCATATACTAGCATCCCATACCCAGTGAAGCAGCAAAGAAACAGGTGATTGTAATGGTATGCACCTCCACTCATAGTAATCCTTCCAACTGCACAATGAGTTTGCTATTGGAGAAGAAGGCTCTGCACTATTACAAGGTTAATTCTAGAAGCATCCATTAGCCCATACAAAAAATTTGGAAGTCTTGAATCAAAAGGGATACCGCGACATGGGCACACAATATTTGAGAGATTCCAGGTATCACTTTCAAACCTGCAAACAAAGTTAAAGTGAACATAAGTTTAACAGTCATATGCAATCAACTAGCTTATTCAGAAATGAGAAACTTGTTGTGTTCTTCAAGTATACAAATTTGAATCACAGCTTGGAGAACTTAATAAAAATAAAAAATATAAATGCGAAATGCATCAACTAACTGTTAACACTTTCCACAATTGTTTCATAATGTAATCAATTTTCTAAACTTATTAACCTTGATATCCTCCTCTCAGATCACTAATTCTATACGCATTATGTCATACCTTTCACCAAGTTTGCTAGTCCTTTAGTGTGTTTTCTATGTTTATTTTTTTGATAGTCTTTCAATTTCACTTAAATTATAAATAATGCTCCGAAAACTTCTAGGGACATCCACTCAATTCTCATTTCACAATGCCAAGGATCATACTCTCGGATCTTGCAAAGGCTTAACATATCATCACTGAAGATTTAAGAATCAGGAGATTAAAGAAAACCTGGAATTATCAAAGGACATAACCGATGCACCACAACCGCATTCAGAAACCCACATCCCCACTTGATGGATGCCTCTCTTGCTCAAGAATGAACATCTGCTCCATTGCTTTTCACTAATCTACTAAAACAAACCATGCAATCAATTCAATTTAAGCCTAATATAAACTTAAATGCAATGTTTCTTTAATCAAAACACTTATTTTCAAGCAAGTCGTCAGTTACCTGGTGCGTAGATTCTAGAGAAAACGTGAAAGGAAAATCATTCAACAAATCTACGCGCCTTATCTGCTGCTCTAACCTTTCACACTCTTCTCTATGTTCCTTCCAGTGAGAAATCTAGCAGTTGTATTAAAATTTAAATTAAGTTTACACAGAAATAACATGGCGTATAATATGTTGGAATTAATCTTTTCCTTTTTCTCTTTTTACTTTTACTTTGAAAGGAAGAACCTGATGAGAGGCGGAGCAATAAGAAACGGCTCCACACCGGCCACACCGCTTCCTCGGGGGACCTAAGCACCGAGTTCCGCTCCCCTTCGCAGCACACTCCATTAATCAGATCTCGGCTTTTTACTTTTGTGTCGGTTCTCCGATCAGGAAAACTCAGGTTTTGTTCAAATCCGGCTTCTTTTAGGTGTCAGTGCTCAAAATTTAAAGTGATATTTTTTATACGTCCCTAAACTATGCCTTTATTCTAAATTGGTTCTAGAACTTTTAAATATTTTAATTCATCACTAAATAATATCACTTATTTTAAAACATCTCCAAACTTTTAAATATTTCAATTTCATCTTTAAACTATAACACATATTTTAAATTGATTTTTAAACTTTTAAATATTTTATTTTATCATCAAATTATCATTTATATCACATCATATTATTATAAAAATATACATAAATATTAACATTGCAATTAGCAATCTTTATAATAATTTTATTAACATAGAATATAATTAGTATATATTAATTTAAAAGATAAAATTATAATATTTAAAGATTTAAAGACTAATTTATAATGTGAATCATAATTTTAAGATAAAATTAAAACATTCAAAAATTCAGATTAAGTGTCACAGTTAAAAGATAAAGTTAAAATTCTTAAAAGTTTAAAGATCAATTTAAAAAAGTATTTTAACTTGAGGATGTGTGGTATAATTGATTAAATTATATCGTATAAGTTTTAGGACGATCATATACGTCGAACACCGCTGAATACTATTAAATTAATTAATAAAATTAAAAAAATTTAAAATTTAATATACAGTTAATAATCATCTGTTAAGTTTTTGTTCTTTTATCAATCAGTTTTAAAATTTTTAATTTTATTAATTAATTTAATTATATTTAACAATTTTTAACGTTAATAATATTTAATAATATTCGACACTCGTTATAAATTTCCGTCTAAATTTTAATATTAAAAAAGTTACTATATAAGTTTAAATAGAAAGTAATGGGCCTAATGGACAGCTCACGAACTAAAGAAGATCATAGGCTTTCTTACTGTATCCATTTCTTATATGCTAGAGCCTCATTATATTCACTGTGCCCACAACTGCAGCTGATCCGATCTCCGCACAAGTAAAATAAAATAAAAAACGCGGGAAAATTTGCATCTCAATTGGCGCCACAAGAGCCCTAATCGGCCGCAGTATCCATATGCCCATCTCTCAAGCAAACATCTCATTTGAGTCTGATTCATCATTCTTCCCTGATCTGATTCCTCCACCAGTCAATAGCCTAACCTTTTACCAGATTCTTCCCAAATCCACACTTTGAAACCCTACTTTTACAAGGGGAAAATGGACATGGAGGGCTTATCAGGAATCTGTGCTAGTCTCGGCGTCCTCGAAGAAGACCAGACAACGAATCGGATGGTGTACACAAAGGGGGAGCACTGCCTAGGTATTCATTTACCATTTTGACTGAATTTTCCTTTGATTTATATATATTTGTTGTTCAGATAATATAAATTGAATTTAATCAATCTAGTTTAAAATTACTTCCAGATGCTTTGAAGGATTTGCTGCGATTTTTAAGACGGGACGATCCACAAACTCGAGAAGTATTTAAGCAAGTTTGTAGATGGAATATTGTTTCAAAAAACTTGATTCCAATCATTGAACTTTGTCAACGTGATCGCAATTTGGTGTTAAATGCCGGTATGTAAGGATTTGATGTTTGAGTTTTTCCGCACTTAAGCCAAAAAAAATGCAGTAAATGCAATTAGTGAGTATTTACGTTTTTTCCCTTTGAATTTTTCAGTGAAAGTTTTAGTTTTTCTGTCAATGCCTGTCGAGCCTTCCTCTAGTGATATACCTCAACAGATAGAGTATCTTTGGAATATGAAGTTTTCTGTCACGAGCAGTGATGCTGTTGCTGTTATAGTTTCCCTTCTCGAAGGTCCACTTGAAAATTTGGAATGGTAAGCATGTAAATTTCTTCTTCTTTTACCAATAGTCCCTTTAACTGCTTGATTAAGTTAGGATGCAGGAAAAAGAGAACAATTATATATTTTTAAGGGTAAACTACATTAATCATCACTCAACTTTGCGCACATACCTATTTTGGTCACTCAGCTATTAATTTGTGCAAATTACTCACTCAATTGTACACATTGAACAAATTTGGTCACTACCCACTCATCCATTTTTCTGTTAACTTTCTGTTGACATGGATTGATATAATAGTTTTTCATCCACATAAGAATTAATCCTTAATTTTGTTAACCCTAAACCCCAACACAATTAAACTCAAAATTGCAAGTGAAACATTTGCTCCAGTTGGAAACATAACAAAGCAAGCCTTACAAAATTCCTTTGCGGCCTTATAAGTTCAAACTATTGGAGTAAAAGTTCTTGCATCTCTGAACAGCGAGAAGCTTGAGTTCTATTTTGTCAGCTGCCAATCTGACCCTAATTTTTTCCACGTCATACTGCTGTCCTGAACTTAATGGATGAGTGATCACTGACCAAATTTGTTCAATGTGTAAAGTTGAGTGAGTAATTTGCACAAATTAATAGTTGAGTGACCAAAATAGGTCTGTGCAAAAGTTGAGTGGTGATTTATGCAGTTTACTCATTTTCAAAGATTGCACAAGTTGTTGGTCAACAAAAACAAATGAATTCAATTGTTTTTGAACCATTCAGAATAGAAGTTCGTTTTTACCATTTACATTTAAATCATCTGTACCGTTAGATTCTCTTTTACCAGTATGTTAACATAAGCCTAAGTGGTCAATCTCTTCAATTTCAGTGAACTGTTCTCGGAGGATGACTGGAAATTGCTCCAGCTAGTGTTAACCTTATTTCGTAACATTCTTGCCATCCAAGACATTTCATCTCTACAAAAGGCTGGCCAATTTTTATCACTGAGAGACAGATTTCTTGAGCTTTTGTTCCGTGAGAATGTGATGGACTTAGTTATTGTTATAACTCAGCAGATTGGTGGTTCTCGTGGCTATCTTCGTCAGGATAACCTGCTTCTATTAGAAATCTTTCATTACATATTTATGGGTCAAGAACCAGAGTTACTTGTCAAAGCTCATTTGATGGGCTCTGAGGTATGTTTTACTTTTTTCTTCTCTAATTATCTTATCTCAATGTTGATTAATGCAATTTACATTTCCACATGCTTGTTTCTAATGTTCTCTGTATGATAGGATGGTGGAGTGGCCAAGGCTTGCATTGACGACCTTAAGTCTATCATGGAAGAGGAAGCAAAGAAAAGAAGGGTTTCAAGACTCCAGCGTGCCAACCGTCATTCACAGTTTAGTGGAACGTTTACACGACTTACTATGGTATGTAGTATCATTGGAATTGATGCTTTGATTTTACTAAGCCGGGATTGATTGCATTACTAAATCTTACAAGTTATGTTTTATCTGACAGGGTGGTTCTACAGTAGTGTACAAGGGAAACCCTAATAATAATTCTCAAAATGTTCTACTTAAATCCCATAATAACCGTGGGATGCGGGAGCACGGAGATCTACCTTTAATGAGGAAAAATGTTCTCACGTTGCTTCATGATTTTGTGAACCAGTTTCTTTCTGGAGGCTACAATGGTACACGCTCCGTAATGGAAATACTCGCTTGTTTGATATCATCTCACCCTACCTTGTCATTTTCCTTATGCTCCATATTTCTGATGATATTTAATAACTTGATACATGTAGTATTGATGAAGTCTGTTCGTGAGGATATTGAGAAGGAACATCACACAGTTCAAAATGGTGACATAGTTGTTTTCTTTAAGGTTGCTGAGTTTGTTACTTCTTTTCAATGTCACAAGTGTTTGACCTCAAAGGTGAGGACTACTCCGCTTTTCACTTTTTTTTTTGCCCTGCAGACACCCTAGATCCACAAACAAACTTGTTATACTGGGAAGATGCATCTTATCATCTATTAATTGTTTTTAACATGTGAATAATCACAGATCGTTATATTATTGATTTCTGGAGCAAGCTCATCATTATCTAAATCTAAAATCATTCATTGCTTATTTTTGTTGCATATCTGTATTGTAAGTTATGTTTAAAACTTAAAACCAAGTATTGGGAAGCGTAGGTGAACCAGTTTCCTTGAAACTAACTTCTGTAAAGTTTAATGTGTCCAACTGGTAATTCTGATTTAAAATTTATTTAGCTATGATTTCAAGTTGAAGAATGCTGGGTCTAGTGTCAATTCTCCACTCTGACCACAAGTTAAATATGCATTGTTTCTGTTATCATTCACACTTTCCAAAAAATTCATCCTATTTATTTCCCTTCCATACCAAACATATTTAAAACTTTTAGTTTTAGAGGAACACTTCTAGAGTTTAATTGAATGCTTTCAATTGCATTTTCACTGTTGTTCAAGGTTTGAGAAAGAGGAAAGTTTAGATCTGCTAAATCATTTCATGGTTGGTTAGTGGTTTGTTTCCGAAATGGATTGACTGACACAACTAATTCCGAGTGAATGCTGCCAAGAGAGACCATATTTCTCCTGAAGTTCATTCAGTTCTTGATGCCCATGTTTCATGTTTATCGTTTTATACCTGTTGACCCCTGAAGTTTATTCAGTTTCTGGTGTTGAACTTTGTTCAACATCCTGAAATATGTTACATTTAGTATCCTCTTGAAACTCTGAAATTGATCTTGTAGTAAAGTTGTGGTTGTAACTTATTGAAAGTTAAAATTGGTTACTGTTACGATTTGAAACCTTAATCTCTAAGGATTTTAGTTTTTGTGCATTTGTTTCATTCCTTTGGGTTTGACATGTTCCTCCTTTTTCACATAGCTGACAGCTTCAGTATACTAATCATTTTTATTGCATTGGACATGCCCTTTAACAGCCAAGTGACGGAAAGTCTGATTCTGAAGCTTCTGCTGAAAAATGTGCTGATAGCACATTTTTCCAAGGTGACATATGTGGACCAATTGCAGCATCAATGAATGAATCAATGTTCCATCTTGTGATTTCAAGATGGCGGAATGCATTTGAAGGCTTGAAGGAAACTAATGACTACAAATTTCTATCTGCAGCAAGTTCTCTTTTGAAAAATATGGTGATGCCTCCTGTATCATCTTTAATTTCAGTTTCATTTCTGAGTTTGTTTATTGTTGCATTGTAAACTGCTATGTTAATTAGCCTTTATTCCTTTCTCCCATGTGCTTGCAAGCTAAGGTACATTTATAAATGTATTTGCTATGTATTATACTTAAAAAGTTAAACATTTGCCTATATCATACATTAATTGAGGAAAATTAATCTTCCTTTTTGTATCAATAAAAGAAGTGCATTTCACACTTTAAGATATGGACAATTCTTGTTTTATGGGGATGATTAAGAACAAGCAGTTTCTACTTTGTCATGGGATTTTAGTTCACCCTTTTGAAAAGCTAATACCTTGGTTAACTGATTTGCTTATCCCTGTTTAATGGTTTCCCCTCTTTTGTTTTCTGAATACAGATCCGTATGTTTGATTTAGTGCTTACTTTATTTCCTGAAGATTCTAAGGAGCCTCAAACAGCTCGCATCCTTCTTTACAAGCTATTTTATGATCAGACAGACCAAGGAATGACCCAGCTCATTCTGAATCAAATCAAAACGTTCAACTCTCACAAGCAACCCAAAAGGTTTTCTCTCCACCCCCAATCTCAGAGAAACTAGTGTTGATGTTAACAGCTGTATTTGTTTCTGTGTATATGTATAAAAAATGTTTCATGGTGAATGGTATATTTTGCTATTTTTGATTTTATTTCTTTTATCAGTGATCTTGCAGATTTGGTGGAAATGATGCATGTAATTATTCAGCTCATGGAGAATCTTCAAGCACGTGGCTCATTAAGGGTATGTTAGGCTTCCACTTTTGTAGATACCGAGCTATGGGGTATATTGTATATCTGACTCAAGTATTCTCCAACTACTAACATGCAATAAACAAAGTTTTTCTGTGCATTAGTTATGAAGGTCCTTTATTTCCCTCCCACTTCTCTCCCCAGTGCATGCCCTCTTGTGCATAAGATCTTTGTTGATTTTAGAGCCAATATACTTGCATCATGATTTGCTCCTATGAATTTGTAATTTTTCTATGCATCAATTTTGAAGAGCTTTCTTCTCTTCTATCCTTTTAATGTTATACTGTGCACTGAAATGTAAATTACATGATTAAGGTTTCTAGAAAATCAAGGAAAGGAAAGAAGAAGAAAGCAGTGAGTGACAATGTTACCAAAAGTGAACAGTTTGAAGACCATGCTGCTGCAACTGCAACTGGTGTGGATGTTTCCTCTATTTCTGAAAGACCAGCAGATCATGTGGGAGAACAAGAAAGCCCGGGGAAGGAGACGTATGATCCGAAAGAAGATACTAATACTTCTCTCTTGGTTGATGAACTAGGAACCTCTGAGACTAAAATGAGAAGTCCTCGAGATATGCCACAGGTTGATAATAAAACACCTGGTCATGTTGATGATCTTTGTTGCAGCACTGATGATTCTTCTAGCGATGAACAAGCAGCCACTGTTAATGAAGTTGATTTTAACGTTTCAACTCTCATTTCAGCTTTTGCAAACTGCAGCTTTATCCAAAATTTATGCTGGTTGCTTAAATTTTATAGGAGCAATTCCATTAATACAAATCAATACATTATAAGCTTTTTACGGAAGATAACTGAGGACCTTGAGCTTGCTCCAATGCTTTATCAGGTCAAAACTTGGAACTGCAATTTATTTTAATAGAGAATATGGACAATCTAACATATATTTAATTTTGTACAAACTTTTGCAGTTGTCACTCCTTACAACATTCTATGACATACTAGAAGAGCAAAGGTTGTCTCCAAGTGAGGACTATGCAGATATTGTTGGCTTTCTTACGAGTTTGGTCAGAAAAATGATGAAGAAAATGAAGCACCAACCCCTTCTTTTTATTGAAATTCTCTTCTGGAAGACACGTCGAGAATGCCATTACATTAATGCTGAATATTTATTGCATGAACTGGGACATTGGAAGAAGGGAACCAGAAATGAAGATGGTGTGCCAGGAAATGCAGAAGTTGGGTCCTCAGAGGCCAATGAATGGGTTCGTAGAAGCATAGCAGATGCACTGGGTGAAGATGAAGCTGATGTTGTAATCTCTCATGACATGGGAAATCAAAAGTAAGAGAAGTTTGGAACTTAATACATTTGGCTTTAAAATTTTAGGTTTCATTTTACAAGTGTTGTTTGGTATTTCAATTCTAATAAAGAATGGTGCATGAAAATGCCCTTATATTTTTAGAAATGAAGGGTATGATATCTCAGTGAACCATATTTTCTGAAGTAAAATGACTGACTGAAAAACTGCTTAATTGGTGTATTTGGTTGGTGCAGTGCGGAAAACTCCTTGGAATTTGAATCTGGAAAGATTCATGAAAGAAAGAAGAGGTTTGTTTTCAATGATGATATGGAGGCAAAACTCAAAGAAATCTATGAGAAGTAAGTTTGTTTTGATCTTGATGAGTCTCTTGCAAGTTTTTTCACTTGGATCTTCCCTTTTCTTCAAAATATGATGCATCCACTTGTCAACATTAAAAGCAAAAGCATTATCTGGGATGATCATTGCTATTCTCCATGATGTTTCAAGTTCTTATATCCATTCAAACGTTTCTGAAGTTAGTTTGCACTGTCTGCTTTGGAATGATGTTGTTGCAGGTTCAAAGACCATCCAAACTGTACCCGTCTTATTGCAGAATCCCTAGACCCTTCTGGTGGAATTTTGCCTGCTCAAGTTTCAAACAAGCTTAAACAGTTAGGACTTAAAGTTGCACCAAGAAAAAGGATACGGAATGTTGATAGACATTTCATTGACGATTCTGATAAACAGGGGGATGAAACCGCTCTTAACGATTCAAATAATTTAGAAGAAAGTTCACAAAGGCAACCTCTGTAAGTATTTCTTTGTTATTTGTTATCTATGCACCTTGTTATAGTCAATGCACTCTTTAAGAGATTCAGGAACCACTTTTAATGCAACGAGGTAACTTTGAATGTGCAGGAATGACGGATAGCTTTTTTTTTTTCCTGGTATGAATCTGTTATATTTATGTTCACTTTATGTGCTATTGTCCTAAACAGGAACACCAGAAAAAGAGTCTGTGCCTTCAGCAAGGATCAGGAGGCAATGATTAAAGATCTATTTGAGCAGTGAGTGTCTGTTTACTGGTTTTCTTCCTAACTTATCTTTTCCAATTGGAGTGGATTGATTTGTTTTATGTAAATCTATTTTAATTTCCAACCCTAATGACAATTCTAACATCAAAAAATTAAGACGAAACTATATATATTCCCGAAGAAGGCTGAACACTAAATCCTATTGAATGGTTGTATTACATTCATGATAAGTAATTAGGAATTTGTTTTGTATGCAGGTTTAAAGATCATAGGAGGTGTAGTTACATGATTGCAAATGCACTGGATGCTGATAATACGTTTACTGCTGCCCAAGTGTCACGCAAACTCAAGCAACTTGGTTTATACATTCCTAAGAAGAAAAAGTCCAAAGATGACACGTTGTTGAGGGACGAGGAACTAAATAACCTATCTGGAAATGAAACACACGACTCCGACAAGGAGACATTGATATCCTTTAGGAACAGGTACCTACGGATTTATCTATTTATTAGTTATTTAGTGCATTAACTTGCTCAATCTCATGGCTCCATTGTTTTATGTTCGCCTTTGAACATTTTGGAAGCAGAAACAAGGATAATGATGGATTGTTCAATCGAGAGTCTGTGAGACAGAACATAGAAAGAAAAATATCAGATGACACTGATGATGAAACCCTAAGCTCTGTTCTCAAGTAAGTCTTCTCACCCTCACATGTGGGCATGTTTATTATTTCATAGAACAAATAGGGAAAGAAAAAAAATATCAAATGTCAGAGATAAAGCCTGTTGTTGACAACAAGCAGCTTTTAAGTAAGCTTGCAAATGACCATCTTCCGTAAATTTCAGGAAAAATTCTTGTCTCATTAATTTTTTCTGTTGATCATAGGAAAACTAGAAAGCTCCCCTTGAAGTCAAAGAATGAGAAGCTTACAGCAGTAACCACCGAGGAGATGAATCACAAAATCTCTGGAGCTGGAGTTGAAATTGACGTGACTGAAAGGTTTGCAATCCACCTTATCAAGAGTTCATCTTTGTAATATGTTTTTTCATGATATAGAGTACTACCTTTTTTCTTTTTTTCTTAGGGGTGGGAGCAGCCGATTCACTGAAATGGATGTCACATTTCTCCATGATAGCAAGGAGGGCACTTCAGAAGCAGTAAAGCAGTCTCACGTTTCACCCGAGACTGTTGAGATTGAATTGGAGGAGCAGCAAATCGAAGACGAGTTGGCCGATTCAGGAGATGATGCAGTGGCAGATCCATTTGTGGAAAGCTCCCTCAATAGAAGGAAACGGAGGATGGTAATCGATCCTGAAGATGATGATTAGATCAGAAGCACATTCAAGTTTCTCTCGCATTCCTTCTTTTAAATTATGTTTGCCGGCAACTGCTCAACAACTACCTTGTTCTGGAATCTTAGGTCCAACATTTAAGATACACATATAAGCAGGGATTGGTAGAGAGCTCATGTATAAAATTTAATTATTCTCTTTTTGAACCCTTGTATATAGAAAGTGAATTGTGATCGCTTGGGATGGTAAATAGTACAAATCTGATCTGAATTCGATTTAATTTAAAGAAAAAAAAATAATCTAAATTCAATCAGAAAAACTTTGAATTCAAATAAAAAAAGGTTTGAATCTTTAATAGGAATCTAAAGAGATGGTAACGCCCCGCTTGCTTTCCTTTCAAAGAATCAAGGGGGCTAGCATAAAAGTTAATAGCCAACGCTACGAAATGTTAAGGCCATATGCACATCTTGTCGAGAAGCACATGAACTGAACTTTCACTCTCTCTTCTCTTCTTTCAAAAATCCTTGGGACGATGACTTTCCTCATTGCAATTAGATTCCTTTGTAATCAATCCTACCATTATTCTGTTCCAATAAATGATTATCCTCCTCAATCACTGATAAGGTTTTTCGCTAAAGACCCTAACGACCTCACCTTTATTCACAGCCTTCTCCAGCCTGGGTTTTACTTCGAAAAAGCCCTTACGCTGGACCATCATCCAAGGTGACACCATCTCTTGGGTTGGATTGTGATCCTCTGCCACGGGTCGGGGCTTCTCCACAGCAGCTAGGCTTCGTTAGCCAGTTATCCTTTTTTTTATAAGTTATTCATTCGTAATGACGCCTGGGCTCCCCTCTCCCTTACTTCGAGGATAGTGCCCCATACCAGCACTAAAGGATAACCTGAGATAAGGTATGGAAGCAATCTGATTATTTTGACTTGAGTCGACTTAAGTCTTTCTCTCCAGGTACAGTCTCGGCTCTAGTAAAGAGAAAGAATCTCTCCTTACCCTACTGCAGGAAAAAGCACTTACTTTCTATCCCCCGTGCTACAAAAGAAATTTATCTAAGCACTCAAAGCAAAGCTTAAATAAGGAATGGGAGAAGCTATAGTGCAGATCACTTTTCACTTTCTCTAGAGTCCAGCCCTTGGCCTTGCTTGGTTCTATCAGCTATGGAGTCTTCCTCCGGTTCTTTCCGTCTCTATCTCTAGTACAGATCAAATCACAGGATCTCTGTATGTATGCGCTGATGAGCCCGGACAAAAGACTTCTCAAACCTGATTTCCGGAATGGCAGCAATCAACTTATTTCTGTGTTACAGCTCTCTTGTAGTATTGCTCCCCGTACAGTGCTCAATAGTCTTGATACTAGCCCTTAAACCAGCAAGCACTCCAATGCGAGGGGACCGACCAATACAAGCACTTAATCCCACCAAAAGCTCCTAGAACCATTTCATCCTTAGGCTCTAAATAAAGTGAAAAATAGGAAGTAGAAGAATCACTGGAAACAACATCCTCATTTACCCCACTTAGAAGCACGATATGAAGAGGAGAAAAAAAAAGAGTCTGCCTTGGAAGAAGGAAGTTCTGGATAGCCAACACTTCGTGCTCAGCTAATGGGTAGCCCTCATCACGACGACGCAAAAAGCAGGACAAGCTTTCAATCTCACAAACAAGTTGAAAAAGAAAGAGAACACCGAGAAATTTTCATAGCGGACTGGTGCTATCGTATAGTATATAAGAGAAGGATTGTTTTTAGGAGCTCATCAAACAAATTATCAATTTCATAAGAGAAGCAAGAGAGGTAGATGAAAGGTGTGTCAGTTTCATTCTTGCTTTTGTAGTTATCTTTATTTGTCGAGATTGGGTTGGTGTTCCATATAAATGAAAAGCTTAGATCGGGTAGATCATTCTTGCTCTTATCGGGGGTTTTGGCAGAATTGAGTTCGAACTAACAGTTCTTGAGTGGATAGGGTTTAAGTTCCAGTTGAAGTCCTAAGCTAATACCATCCAGTCCCTTTGAAAGCCGTCTCCTCCCTTAGGCAAGCAGAAAGCACTATTTCCTCCAGTCTAATGGAGGGCTAACGAGAAGATTCCAGGGTAGGGTTAAGGATAATAGGAATAGGAATAGGAATACGTTTCATACTGAGCTAACGTGCCTAGAGAGCTAACAGTAGTAAGCCTAACTCATGGATAGCGGTGTCGACTGTGGATAACAGGCATAAAACTAATTCCGTGCCTAACAAAACTACAAATCCCCCATATGGAACCTATAGAATATGTTTTCTTTACGGGCAAGTGAAGGCGAGAGTCTTTCTAAAAAGATCCAATTGAATGTCCATCTGCAATCAGTGCCATATCATGGTTCATCTGTAGCCTATATATTAGTAGCACATTCTTCCTTTAATATCGAGCTACCAGGGGCCCATCAGTTCTACAGAAGAATAGAGGGGTAAAGGTCAAGAGTTTCACCAATCCTATAAGCAATCATTTGCTAAAGCCAGTTCCTTGCCAGGATTGATTAATACAATCTCTTAATCTGTTACAGCCAGGCCATCTCATGGAGTATAAGTGCCTTTTACCAGTGAGTAATTTGGCTAGGCTCAGTCCTCTTATGAGCAGTCCCTTTATGCTTTTCTTAAAAAGGAAAAAGCTCGACTTTGAAAGAGGGAGTGTGTTTCCTGCCTGCCTAAGTCTGAGTATCTAGTCCCCAAGGGGGTCACGCAAGGGATGAGATAACTCGATCTGTTGGGGGAGGAGTTTACTTTTTATTAGGATCCCCCTTCTACGTATACATAAATGTTTACATTACAGCCGCCGAGTGCTTCCTGGTGTGAAGTCCCGTGGGTGGTCCCGCTTTGAGGTAGTCTGGGATTTTATTTCTCCATTTTCTCAAGCCAACTAGATCAAAGATGGCTAGGGCAGGCATAGGTTAATAGCTAGGTCTAGGTTGTTAAAGGGTTAGGTCAAGGTCAAAAGCTGGGGCAATGGAAGTTTTCCTTTCTGGGAGTTCTGTTCCATTCCTACCAGTAATCTATAGGTATTTCTCTGAAAGAGCTAATGATAATAGATAGATTTCTCTTAAGATTCTAGAGAATAAATAGTTTTGTTCCCCTTCGCCTATCTAATCTTCTTTCTCTACAGGAGACTACTCTACTAGTATACTTATTAAGCTAGGGCGTTATCTTTTTAGTCAGTTTCAGGCGCTTATGGATAAGCCGTAGTTGTCCCTTAAAATGCGGAAACCTATACAGTTTGAGTGCTGAGCCCTGTGCTTTGCTGTCCATTTTCCTCGGAAAGAAAAAGGCTTAATTAAGTAGGGATCTCCTCTAGTAGTTTTCTTCTTTCCTTGCCAGTGTCAATTGCAGGCCTCTCTACATCCAGTCAGGGAGACTTGGTTGCATACGAGGGAGGGCCCTCCGTGGGGGTAAGGGAATCTCATAGCTGAAAGGGAGTTCGCCCTTAGGCTAAAAGCTATCAGTCAAGTCAAGAGTCATAGTTCATAGGCGGATCGAAGGAGAAAGATGGAAAGTCATGGATTGGATGCCTAGCTTGATGAGAATCTGAAACTCTCACTCTTCGGTTTGGAATTCCGCTTTATAGAAGAGTTGTCTTATCTCCCGACTAACTAAGCGCTTTCAGTCAATTCAGTCAAATCTGGAGGCATTGGCGGATTTCAAGTTGACTTGCTTGATTCAGTCAGTCTTAAGATCAAAGAATTGGACTTGAAGGGAAGAGATTGAATTTGTCTTTAGATTTAGAAGGAAGAAGTGCCCTTACCGCTAGGTTGCTTGCAATACCTCGCTTCCTTTCTTTCATACCCAAATTCAACTGTCTAAGTTGAGGATCCACCATTGATTGGTACTGAATCCGGTGGATTATTGATCACAAATCGCTTGTTATCGCACTGTCCTTCCTTGCTTGACTGCCTTTTCACACTCATACTAGGAGTCAAAGAATGAACTCTTTACTGAGCTATTGCATAAGAGAGAGCAAAGCTCTTTCTATAGTATGAGATATCCTCCCACATCTAGAAGTTGAAACATCCTCTTCTGGAACTCACACATCCAATTCTGGTCCATCCACTGCTTCTTCTATTGAAGAATATGCTATATGCTTAACACAGGACTCTAAAAATGACTTTTCACTGGCCTGGTTTATTAGTTCAAGCTGAATCCAATACTTGAAGTACTTCACTTTCCTGAAAGCAGGAAGCACCGTCTTATTATACGAATACAAGCTGCTTACTTATCGGCTGTTGTCACAATTAAATCAGAATTAGCTACAATCAATGAAAATATCGTAGTATAGTTGCAGACAACAAAGTAGTTGTAATGTGAACTGTGTTGTGCTCATCAAAGTGGAGACTGCACCGTGCTGAACGAAAAAACCCCATGTCTGACTCCCATGCTTTCCGTTGGTCAACAACCAACAAAAGTAAACTATAGTTTTTCACGAACAACCGCGCTGGTCGTAATAGATCGACTTTCATGCTAGTTCTTGCTCCAGCATGAAAGTTCCATTTCAGGAAAGGATGACGTACCATGATACTTTCTGTTTTGTCGAGCCCTGCTTTGGTCTCTGGTTTGATGGTTGCACGTGCAAAAAATCCGGTACATTCCGTTTTGTTTCCCATCCTAGTCTTTCGCGACACTTCAGGTTTACTTCTTTTGTTAGGTCTCGACTTCTCCGCTATGATCTTCCCAGTAGTTCATATAGGAGCTATAGCCGTTTCATTCCTATTCGTTGTTATGATGTTCCATATTCAAATAGCGGAGATTCACGAAGAAGTATTGCGCTATTTACCAGTGAGTGGTATTATTGGACTGATCTTTTGGTGGGAAATGTTCTTCATTTTAGTTAATGAAACCATTCCATTACTACCAACCCAAAGAAATACGACCTCTCTGAGATATACGGTTTATGCCGTAAAGGTACGAAGTTGGACTAATTCGGAAACATTGGGCAATTTACTTTATACCTACTATTCCGTCTGGTTTTTGGTTCCTAGTCTGATTTTATTAGTAGCCATGATTGGGGCTATAGTACTGACTCTGCATAGGACTACCCACGGAGTGGTGAAAAGACAGGATGTATTCTGACGAAATGCTATTTCTTTTAGGAGGACTATAATGAGGAGGACGACATACCCAATCACGAGATAATAATGGGCAAGTAGCTTGATATTGGTTCAAATCCAATTCGTGAGATGGCAGTGATCTTTAAAAGAAAGAATTCTCCTCCTCGAGAAAAGATCAAAGAAAGAGGTCAGCTAAAGGTGGGTGACGGGTTCCTACCCGAGTCAAGAAAGAAGATGAGTCTCAAGCCGTTTTAACGAAAGATGGCGGAGCGGAGAAGCTTAACCGGCGAGGAGACAGAGTTATATATATTACTAATCTATCAAGTCCTGAGTTTGGTTGCTTTCCCAATAGAGTCGGGCAGAAGAGAAGCTTCAAACCACTCGACCGCGAGAGAGAGGGAGCGTGAAGGCATCGGTAGAGGGGCAGTAACCAACCCCAAGGCCAAAAAGTCAAATACGGAATCAACTCGAGCAGAGGTTCCGAAGTGAACTCGTCATTCACTCATTCAGGGAATGGTGGCAGGGACGAAAGAAAGGGTCCGACCCAAGTGCAACCACACTAGCAGGAAATGAAATGAAAGCAGAAATGGATCTGTGTCACTTTGTCACTGTCTGTATGCTTGTCTTCAAGAATCAATCAACCAAAGAAAGAAGCAATCAACAAATCGAGTTGAGGTATCAAAGTCTATCATGTCTTCTTTCGTTTCAACCCTGATGTATGAGATGAGGAATCCCTCATAGCTAGATTCATCAGTAGCTTAGAAACTAGGAACAGGATGAGGGAAAGATATGAGAATAGGACTCGTCCATTCCATTACGACATTCTCTTCTTGATAACCGGATATTGATAGAAAAACAGTCACGCCAAAAGAAAGACGAAGGGGGAGCCAGCGGAAAGGGCCAGATTGACCTTAGGCTTAATGCTCCAACGAGCACAGTCATCAGAGAAGCCTTTGGGCAAGAGGGTTCACTCTGATCCTGACTCAATGATAGATATCAGGTTAGAACCACCAGTCAGATAAGGGGAGAAATCCTCATCAAGCATAACGACTTTTCTCACTAAGACATGATCTCTTGTTCAGGCTAATCAATTAACTCAACCGATTAGCGTAGATGAAGAGATTGGCTCGTTGATCTTTGATTCGAGAGTCTTCCCGACTGGCCTAACTAGTTGAACCTTTTAGGGCTAATCCATCAGATGGCATGGTTTAGGTCCCCAAGCAAGGCGTGAACTTTGAGTTTCCTAATCACCATAGCGCTATTAAGTTTCTTAAAGAAGTAGGGACTTCGTACGTACCAGCACTTATCTTAGTCCTCTAAGGCCAAGACCTGATTCAAAAGAAATGCGTATGGTAAGAAGATAGACTACCTCATTCTATCTCATCTTCATCAATGCTATTGGTGTGGAATGGTGATTTCCCCATCTGTCTGTAGCGGGGAAAGCCGCTTGAAGCTCAGCCTGTCAAAGACAAAGAAATATACCTTTCTAGACATCAATCTTCTTACTGAGAAAACCATGTTTAACCAAACATATGGGTCAGAATCCATATTCTGCTGAGAAAAAAAGGATTTATAAGGGCCCAACAGAAAGAAATGAAAGATTGACTTCCTGATCGCCTTTCGAGCTCGTCAACTGACAGCTTTCATATGAATTGTTTATTTAAAAGCGACTAATAGGAGCATGCGAGGGGAGTGAAAAACCTCCAAGCTAGTAAAGGATTGGTTCTTCAACCGACGCAAAGACCTAGCGTTTTCCCCTTTAACTGGACTTGATTCCCACACTTAGCTTAAGAGCTAAACTGCCGAAAGCCCTTTTCTATATAGTATCATCACAGCACCCGAAAAGCAGGGAAGGGAAAGGCTTATCGAAAATGCCCGACCCTAACTGAGTTAATTGATCAATCATCACCGTAACTTTGACTCTCAAACAGAAGAGACGGAAGAAGCAGAACATTTCATATAAGCAATCACCTATGCCCTAACAGCTTTCACCGAGTCTACCTTTAGAGCGACTTGCCCTCGAGTACAGGCTAACCAAAAGCTACAAGCGCACAGTTCGTCAAGCAAAGCAAACGGGAATCAATCAATCAAGACGCTGCATATAAAGAAGTGATCGACGACCTTCCCTAATTTCATGAGAACTTTTGCTCTTAGAAGTCAAAGAAAGCCCTAGAGCACGGAAACGGAACTATAAGTCCTAGCCCCGGAACAAGACAGATTGTCTTTGATCCTTATAACGGTTTGATAGAAAGAGCGAATAACCTGACTTGACTAAGAAAGAGTACATGACCAAGACCGGAAAGTCACGCTTTGATCTCCTTTAGCAAGGAAAAAGCTTTCAAACGCGTATTCGCTGTTGCGAGCCGACTGAACAAGTGGATTTGATTCCTTTGCCTTCTGCCTTCCTGCTGACCTAATATCCATCGACTATTATCCGTTGCCGCTTCTTCTTCTCCTCCGATCAAGACCGGAAGAAGGTAGGTCAGCTCGATCTAGCTATCCTGTTTCGGATTGGACGGGGATGAAGCTAGTCTTCTCTCTGGCATGGATAGGCTTTATTCTCGCTCAGCGAGTTGCTCACCTTCCGTGGACAGATGGGCTGGGTCGGTAGCTGTGACAATAGGAGTTTCAGTCTTAGGCTTTTCTGTGTACCCAGACAAAAGGAAAGGGGCTTATGTCTTCAGTTGCTTACTCTTTTTTCTACGATCGAGGGAGAGTGAATGCTCCCATTGAATCTCTTGAGTGTGGTTAGAAATCGCATAATAAAAAAGAAGAAAGTTCGATTCCTCTGATTCCTCCAGTCCTGCCCACTCTTCACTCATCTTTTTATGTAAACAAGCGGTAGATCCCGTGTACCTTGTTCAAGTTGCGGATCTCCTTCATTAGCTTTGAGTTCATTGTTGTTCTTCTGGTTCTCTTTTAAAAGGGGTCGTGGGGGAAATGCCCCAGTCCCCCTACATGCATTAAGCGACGACGGCTCAAACGAAGCAAACCATTTCTCATAAGAGAATAGAAAATCACAAGAAAGATTTGATCAAAAGTGACTAGAAAAGAGGCGGTCAAGAAGGAATGAGTGGAAACTATGTTGATTGAGTGCAATTTCTAAATTAGGAAAGATTAGACAGAATCATACCAATCTAAATCAAAGTTTCCAAGCTGCCCCTGTCGGCGGGTTGCTTAGGTCCATGTAGTCCAAATCTCCACTCAAGAAAGAAGTCCAAGTTGACTTTTTGCGAAAGGGAAAATGGCTTTCTGTTAGAGAGTGATCGAGAGAAATTTTCAGTTGGGAGCCAGTCTTTTGCAGCTAGGAGACATTGTTGTTATGTTTTCCAGTTATGAGCCATTGTTGTGTGGTCCCTTTCGAGCGGTTCCTTCTTTTCTTTTTTCGATGATTTAAAGGCGACAACTCTTTTCACCAAGAAATTGGGGCTTAGAGCTATAACACATACGCAAGAAGGAAGAATGTCTTAATGGACGGGTACGCTAAGGAAGGGGAGTCGCTTGCTTGTTTGGTGTGTTTGGAACCGGGTTGTTTAAAGCTACCCTTTCTTGAAGAAAGAGAACCTGGGCCCAGGTCTTAGTGTATTTTGACATGATTCTCAATACGCTATCTAAACTAGGAAAGGTGAGACAAAGAAAGCTCTACTTTGGATAGCTGGGTGCATCAACCTCTTTCTTTCACAGGAGAGGGGACAATACGCTCTTAAGGAGCTTGGGCTACTCAACCGATAGGAATAGGGGCTTGTTTCCACAACTGAAAGAGAATCTGAAGCAGGATCGGAAACAGAATAAGATTGAGGAGCGGGGTAAAACCATTCTCAAAAGGAGCAGGTTTAGCGGATGGGAATGGCATTTCTGGGAATGCAGTCAAGGGTGAATGAGCGAAAGAAGCTAACTCGAATGAAGAATCTTTCCGAGGCCAAGTAGAAGTTAGAGAAGGAATTGATCCTTTCCTGAAGGATATAGGACTTAGGATACAAGCTAAATGATCGAACTAATGAATCTCAGTCTAGGTGGGGTTTACCAGCAGTCTAAGTTCCTAAAAAAGGGAGTCTCTGACTTCCACTTAGCTATTCTCTGAGCTTGCTTTCCAGTCTATCTTCAAAAGTAGAGAAGGTTTAGCGGTCAGTAAGAAACTCCTCAATCAACATGAATGAGACTTTTCATGGAAGTCTTAGTTGGACTCTACACCTTACTTTCCTTACGTCGATCTAGATGATAACAAGGCTTTTCTTCCTCATGAAGAAGGAGTAGAGACCTAACTTTCATCTGTCTGTTAAAATGTGATGTTATACCTTTTGTCCTTGAGAATCGGCTGGGTATAGCGGGAAAGAGTTTGACGATCTAGTTACATATCAAATAAGATGGGTACTCCCGATATTGTCTTGGGAATTTTCGGTATATATAGTAGCGTACTGGACTCCATCTACATAAGTAGAAGCATTCAAGAATCACTTGACAGTTCTTATTTCAAGTTTCCGACTCTCATCTTGTTAACTGACTTAACCGCAATACTTATCCAAAGACAGGACAAGTTGAAAGAGCTTCGGTAGTTACACTTTCTGTCTCGCGTAAGAAAGAGAGTTTATAGTGCCATACAAAGAACCTTAGATAAGGGGATTCCTCCCATTGACTGAAGTGAAGAGTCAACCTTCCACACAAGGTAATCTTCTGATAGAGGGGAAGAGGCAGAGCACAACCTGGCACAAGATGCGCTGGTATTGCAAAGGCAGGAATGAGAGGAAGAAATGCCACACATCACGTGCACAACCTAAGCACTCAGCCTTTCTAAGAGTCATCCCTCAGTGTGTCGTCGGATTGTGAAGGTGTTCCGTAATCGGATGCTATCGAGGAATTAGATGGGCATACTTTCTCTCAAAGCAGATCCTTTTGTCCATCTATTCAAGGATTGCCTTCATTCATTCTGATCGTGGATATCTTTGCTATTGGATTCACTATTCCGAAAGCCCTTGTCAACACTAGAAGGTAGAGTCTAAGGCAAAGAACTTTCAACAAGCATGGTACGAGAGGAAAAAGACCAGAAAGACCGCTTCTTCTAAAAAAAGGAAAGAGAGCACGGCTTACGCATGAAGTGAAGTTAGCTTTTTTTTCTAACTCTCACACCGCCGTAGACTGATTGATTGCATGGGAATAGTGGAATAATAAGACTATAAGAGGAAGTTTTAGCTCTTAACTCAGACTAGTTCTATTGTCGAATCTAATGCAAGCTGGCTAGCGCGATCAACTTGACCAAGGTGGAAAGATTGCCCGAGGTAACCAATAGGCGAGCTGTGAGCTTAGCCCTCTTTTCCCATTAGACTGATTTATAGGGCCTAGTTTTGAATGTTAACCGAGCCAAGCCAAAGCCCTATTGGCTTAAGATTCGTGAGAAAGAGCGGTAGAAGCTGGAGCTTTTGGTTCGAGAAAAAGGGGATCCCTCGGGTAGGCGTCTGCCGATTCGTATGGGGATTGGGGTCCTTCTGTTCAATATTCCTTATTATTTGATTCGGCAGCCGATGGAGTATCGCTATCTCTTTCTCTGTCTTTGGCTGGCTTCGGAAAATGTGTTTTCGGGACCGGGAGAAAAGGAATCTCTTGGTTCAGATGGGAATGCGTCTTTTCTATCGAATAGGTTCTCCGGAGCAGACTTAGGGGACTAACCTGGGATAATAGCCCTTTTCGTATAAGGCTGAATCAAGACTCGTGTTCACATACGTAATTCCTTTAGTTGAAAGGACTCCCAACCTTGCAAGCCCTACCTCTCACCGGTCGGAACCACTATTAGTAAGCTTAGCCGACCAAAAAGCTCAGCCTCCGCAGGGGAAGGTGGCTTACTTTTTAGATCACCCCAAGACAGAAAGGTTATGGCATCATTATGTACAAAACCCCGTGGTAGAACACCTTGTGTCAGGAACAATAAATCTGCATCAAGAAGAGTTGCTTGCCTTAATTAGTCTTTAAGTGTAATCTTACTTTAAAGCTTAGTTTATTTAAGGAAAAATTGATTTACCTAAGTCCACAAGGGTTTAGCCATCAAGTATCCCGAACTAAGATAATGAGCTGAAAAAGGGCATCTGATTGATTCTCATCTGTACTTTCACTTCTTCTTCTTTATTACCTAAGAAGTTCTCTTCTATTCTTTTGCAACGAAAATTCCCGAGAAAACGTATCTAGATGATGATGAGCTCTCGGGTTAGAACGAACTACGCGTACTGTTATTCCACTCTTTCTCTTACGCTTTTTCAACATTCTTCGCCTCCTCTTCAAACAAATCCGGATTGTAAAGATGTAGCGATACAGTGCTAGGAGGGTGCGACGGAAGCAAAAGAAGCGGATGGAGTAAAGGAATAAACAATAAACGGATCATCGGATGGAGTCTCGTTCACAGCCCGTGCTGCTCATAATTAGCTGCGTGCCCGTCTCTAAGGTACGGTTCCTTAAAGGCTTTTTGGAAGCTAAATCCTAGGTAACAAATCAAAGGCTAAGGAGGAGAGCAGGTTTGATAAACCCTGGGGACGAACTTGGGCATTCCTTAATCCTCCGTTTTGAGCCGCTTTACTCTACACAACCTTAACTCCCACAAGGAACACTCACTTTATCTTGTTCAGCGAAAAGTGTATTGTTTAATGAAATATTTTTTATTTAAAGATATCTGTTTGAGATATTATTTAAAAATAATTAGATTTAGACTTTCAAATTTAAATTTTAGATATTTTATTGAATCTAGAATTTATGTACTTAAATTCAAACTTAAATTTTTTTGAAAGTTTGATTATTACTTGAATTATACGCCTCCGTTATGACTTACGAAAAGTATTAATTAATCCTTTAATTATTTAAATGTCTAATTAATTACAATTAAATGGCAAAAATAGATTAAAAGTACATACATTCATTGAATTACATGTGTCTTCACAGTTTACAATTAAATGTCTAATTGTAAAAAATACAGTTTTTACAAACCCTCGATGTAATTTGTCTTCACAATCACAGTATGGAAGTAACTCGAACTGAGTTATCTGCTGACCCGGTCAAGAAAATAGGCAAAACTGGGTGCCAATCCACGGTTGTTATACCTGCACTGTGGGGAAGAGTTTTGAACCCGCTAGAATGGCCCCGTACCTGATCCATAATAAGAAAGAAAAAATATATGATAAAGACCGAATCGATTAGTCTTGATACTGGTCAATGATGGTCATAAACAGGGCCAATTTCCAGGTGTATACTTGCGTGGTAAACTTATGAAGAATTCACCTGATAAATGGGAGCTCTTACAGAACCAGATGTTACTAATAGCTGTCTTCCGTATGCATCCAATGCCATTTCATGTCTACAATATCTCGATGTCTCGGAGTCGGAGATCCTACAAAGTTAAATTTAGCCCCATTAAGAAGTTTCGACCATCGATGAAAGTAACGAACTTTAAACCGTGGAGAAGACCAATGCTAAGAAATGAAATCTAAGAGAACGTGCCCTTCCTTAGGTGCCCAATAAAGAGAATGCAAATGATGTCTTAGGGTGGTTTAGACTTTATGCAGGAAGAAATGAAAATTACCAGCTAGAAGATTTTGACCAAAGGATGCGGCCTTGGTTTTGCAAGCTCCATTCAAATATCTGACAATCCAAAATCGACCTGTGAGTCTTGTAGCGTAAACATAAAACCAATGATAGAGGAGTCTGCCTTAGATGGCATGCATTTGAGTTTTGATGCTCCAGCCATAATCAATAGATAGGACTAAAACACTTACCTTTCCATCTGAGCCCAAGCTAAAAATGCTCGTCTCATCAGGACCAAAAAGAAGTGAGCTTATACCAGAATCATGCGCAGGCCACCCGGTGATTTGTAAACCAGCGGACATGTCTTTAACCAGTCAAGGAACATTTCTAGGGGTATTCTTCTCCTTTCATAGTTATTTCTGGGCCATTCAGCTAGAAGGCTAACCACCAGCCCATGAGGAAACAGGAATGACACACTCACACTGAGTTGTATTCTAAGAAAGGTACTGTTAATAAGATCTTAGAAAACTCGTACCGCATAACAGAACAAATCTATTAGCGCAAAAATATGAGGCCACAAAGAAAAGGATACCAAACATGTGAATCATTCCATCAGTGGCAGAGGCAGCTAAAATCTTTCCATTGTGATTGAAACATAGGGAAGTAATTGCAGGGGGATCTTCACCAAGAGGAAGGACTGTCTTCAATGAAACGAATGCTATTAAGTAATAAATTATTTTTAAACAAACCACTTGTCACTAATAAGTATTCCTTACGCATACAACCACATACCATAACTTTCCATGTTTTCATGTTCCAGACTGTCAACGAAGCATACCCCAGAGAGTCAATAGAATTTGAACCAGACCTGAAAGGGTTAAACATCCAACTAATCTCACGCCCCCAAACTTTTTTAGACAAAAATGGGAGAGACAAAAAGCTAACATGATACCGAGTAATCAATGTTCCAATGGAATCTAATTGCTGCCCACAACAATAAAATGATATGAGAAACTACATAGCAACCTAGCATGACTGCTCGAAATAAACAAATTAAGTGTGAATCACTGACAAGCATATGCACATAATAATCCACGCTTGTGCAAACAAGAGGCTAGGTAGAGCATCTAAACCTTCGTGATGATGCGGCTGAAACAAATATTGGTTCTACAGGGCTGCACTTTAAATCCAAGACACTGCAAGATGGAAAGAAAAAAATCGAAGTATAAACAAACTAAAAAAACACTAAACATTGTATTCTAAGTAAGTACCTTGGAAACGCAGAAGTTGTATTCAAATCACAGACAACTCTCTTCGCATCAACATTCCATGCTTTAATGCCTCCATCAGCAGTTCCTATGAGAAGCTTTAGGAAGAACAAAAATTACAATTACAAATTTTAAGATGCAACAATTATAACAATGTTATACACAATAAAACTACATGTAGAGCCATCAAACAATTACATAGTTACATACCAAACGGTCAGATTTGCATTCCCAGTCAAGTGACATTATCTCAGCTCCACAATATATGGTTGCGTTTCTAGATGCCGGAATTGATGAGTCATATGTCCATATCCTTTATAAAAAAAAGAGACAAGTAAATCGAAAGTCAGCAGACAATAGCTTAAACAGTGTACAAAAATTGGTATAAATGACACCTTAGAGTCTTCACGTGTACATTTAACCAGATATCTGACGGTTATTTTTGTTAAAAAACACGATCTGTACATGGCATTAACCCATCTAATCAATGATGGTCAATTGTCAGACTGTAAGGACAATGACTTTTCCTTCCAATTTCTGTTCTTTTTTATTAGATGTTCAACTATTGGGTATAAACAAATTTAAAAATCTGCAAGCAGCTGCAGGAAGCAAACTTCTCTATTATTAATATTCACAAATTTATATCATTTCCTTTGAGAGCGTACCTAACAGTGCCATCCACAGATGCACTAGCTATATTGTCCCCAGATACAGAAAACCGGCAACGAGTAATTGGACTTGTGTGACCCAAAAATGTCTCCTGGAAATAAGGTTGTTCCAGAACTTTCACATATAAAACAAAATGAACAAGAAATCAAAGTGTATATAAGAATGATGTTTGAATATATCTTGACAGAGAACATGCCTGAAACTCTACGCTCACTTCAGGAAATTCTTCTTCTCTGAGTATTTCTCTACCATTATCTGTCAAATTACAATCAGTAATCAGAGGTAAATGGAGGATTTAAACAAACCTACTTCATTGAATCCAAAATTCCAAACATATTGAAAACAAAAATGATGACCATACAGTTCTGTATTTTCGACTCAAAGCTACTCAGTGAAACCGCATTTGTTGACAACATACTTGCTTAATCTTTTCTAATACGGTCATACAACTGCCACATTAGCCTAAAATCAAAGATTGGGAAGCTTTGCAGAAATATCACTTAACATCAAAATGGCTACCATAGAACTTTTGAGCATTACCATCGATTCCACTGAATGAAGCATGAAGGCTTGGAGCAGAATATGAATCTTGCCTAGATGAGGACTCAACATGGGCTGATACAAGTTCGGTGGGTTCAGTAGCAGCATGATCCTCACCCTGTGCTATTCTACCCAAATGTGAAGTTGCATGAGTAAAAATGTCCTCACCACTGGTAGATAGGATTAAGTTTTCACCATCAATGCCACTTGATAGAATAGAACTATTAGCTGATCCCATGCTCCTATTAAATGTTAATGCAGCAAAATTGGTATCAAAATGGGTCCGAATGGAATCATTTTTAATTATGAGATGCAGCAAGTACTACCATGAAGATCCTTTACCTTTTTGATAGACCTAACTGTGCCTCCTTTTCCTCTAGTAAAGCCTGAAGTTGTAATAACTTTTGATTAAGACGTTTGTTGTCTTTCTTAAGACTGCTAATGATATTCTTTTCAGAACTGATCTTCATTAGGGCAGGAAGACGTGCTTTCGTTAAGGACATTCTTCAAAATCCCATCATTAATTGAATCACACTAATGTCAAGGAAAAATTATTATATCCATCATTAATTCCTATGAGCTCTTGTTAGTCTACGCATCATTACACACGCAATTTACGTAGAACATTTTCAGAAGGAAGCAACAACTCTGAAGGATATGAATACCATTGAAGATCTCGCTGAAAAAGTTTCTCACAGAAAGACGGAGAGCTTCATACCATTCCTTGGAGAAATAAACACGAAACTGAGGATCCATGCTTGGATTCTTCAAATAAGGAATTGCTACATTGCATACTCAATAGAATCAGTCAACATGAGAACACAAAATCAAAGAAACCAAATCAAATGAACCTACCGAACCAAGGACTCCAATCAGAGCTCTTTAGAAGCAAATCATTTCCATTCATTCCAAAAAACTCTACAACTTTATCTTTCCTCCCAGATTGCAACGCATGAACAATGTAACACCGAAGAACAGAGCCCTCCAATTTTAACAAGGAATCAAGCATCGAAGTCTCGTACCACGATGAAAAGCATTGCTTAAAGAAACTAAATAGACCAACTAATTTCTCAGCCTGAAATTTATGAATATAAACGGAGAAAATCAAGTCTAATATCTTATTAACTTGAAACCCTTTACCAATATCCGTACACAGCTCAGTCTCAAAAGCTTGTAATGTATTTGTAAATCCTCTGAAGACCAAATATTCCCTCACAAGCTCCTCCACATATTTCATATTCTCCATCTTATACAATCTACAGAAACAAAGATAAACTTTCAGCATTATTAACTAGTTGAATCCTTGGATCAATCAACATCAATCAAATTATCATGATAAAGAAACAAAAAAGAAAACAAATTTATGAAAAGAAAACACTTATCGAATCATGAATATGAAGAATACCAAATTAATTATCTACGATTTGGTGTAATTGCCATTCTCTATGTTACAAATTACGAAAATTTGATTAAAAAAATTCTACCTTGAAAAATTAAAGGGAATTCGAACGTCAAAGGAAGCAAAGCGTAGGGGTTGGGGCCTTCAATTTTGAATCTTGGTTGAAGAAAAAGAATCTTTGGATTCTTCGATGGGATTTGATTAGGGTTTCAATGCTTTCAAAAAAATATTCACTAAGTTTTATGTACTCCAAATTGAGGTTTCATTGGCTATTGCTATTTTTATTGGTCAAATTCTTATATCAGTCCTTGTACTATGTATAATGTGTATTTAACCTTAAATTTTAATTAGTATTTAGAAATTTTAGTCGTAAATCAAATTGTGTACGGAAGTTATAATTTTTTTAATCAATTATAGTGGTATAAGTAATATTCATTTTAGAATATATTTTCAATTATTAAATATTAATTCATAAATATTATGCTGTAAATATTGATGTTAGAAAAAATAAATACACGCATTATACCTATTATAGGGACTGATAGAAGAGTTTGACCATTTTATTTTACAATTTATCCACATTTTATATTTTCCCCAACTATTTATTATTACAATTCAGAGTTTGCATACCTTTAAATCCATAAAATTTAAGTTCTAATCTTATCTTATACTCTAAATCTTAAATTAAATTTTCATCAAACATTGCTATTAAGACGTATATAAATTTTTTTATTATTACATTTTTTTTTTAATAATGTATATGTATATGTGCAAGTTTTCCGTTGCACTTGCAAGACAAAGTTTCTCCAATCTGTATACTATGACTGATCTCAGCTTCACGTCGTTGCTTATTCACAATTCCCTGTTCCAGGAAACTCAACTCCAGCTGATACCCAACCCAGAAAAATCTCGACACAATATCCAACAAACCCAACAAGTAGATCAAAGTCGACAGTGTTGGAAATGTGTAATACTTGAATCCCACACTCTGTTTTTATAGGTTGTATGAGAGCAGTTCAGTTGATTTAAAATTCTCTTTGAATTTTAAATACTTAACCGAATAGATTTAATAACAAATATCCGAGATTTAAATGGATATTTTCGGTTAGTAAATCTACTATTTTTAGATAAATATTAACAGATTATCTGAGATTTAATTAGATTTTATCTGTTAATAAATCTAATTTTGAATAGATTTTATCTGAGATGTAAATAGATATTTTCGGTTAGCAAATCTACTATTTTTGGATAGATATTATCTGATATTAAATTTAAAATTTAAATTTAAATCAGATTTATTTTGATTCTCGGATAGATTTGCCCATGCTTTCAACCTATAAATAAGATGTTTTTCTCTCATTTTTAATCATCCCATTCAGAGTTCATCTGTCTTACTTGAGAAGAAATTAGAGAGCATCATTCTGTTCGACTCCGGTTCCGACGATCATTTCCTCTACAGTCCACTCCAAACTTTGGGTGTACACTGTTTGGAGGACCGTGCTAACCTTCGGGGGACAACCGCCTAAAGTAGCGAGTACACACATCGGGGCGAATTGTTTCTAAGGCAGTGGCCTCCATACCACGACACGGTCAAACTTTTTATCAATTCGTTCCTTTAATTTTTCCTGTCAGTGCTAACGCCCTGTTTTGCAGTCTATTTAACCAACAATTTAGAAACAAATCTACTGCAAAAATGATATTATTGTCAAGGTGGTTTTGGGTTTGACGCGCTTGACGCGCTTGACGCGCTTGACGGGTCAATAATCGAAGGTGATGGTGAAGTTGAAGATAAGAACCAGAATCCTAAAGATAAGGATATTTTACTATCAGTGAATTTTATTTATTTATTTATTATTACTGTTAGTAAATTATTTTCGTGACTAATCATATATAATTTTATTTGAATTTTGTAGATTCAAAATGGTTATGAAATATCAGTCACGATGAATTTGGGATCATGATACAAGGATTGAAGTAGCAGACATGATCAAAATAGACAAGGTCTACATGAATTGCGTTTCTACTTATAAGGTCAGATTATTTAATTCATGATTTATATTACATGAATTTATTTTAAGCCTTTACCTAGTCTGTAAGCTTAGTGGATATCTTTTAGACTAGGTTGTAAAAGAAGGCTAGATGATCTTTTCTAGTATAAAACTTATCTTGAGTATGCTTAATAATTTTTTTTTTTGTGGGGAATATATATTAAGCATAACTTTTAAAAGACCTAAATAAGGAGAGAAATATTCATAAGAGATTAATTGGAAAGTAGTGAGATAGTTTAAAATGCATGTCTAGGATTGGTTTTTTGAAAGATTTGGTATTTAAGTGTGCTTTATGTGCCACCTCTCTTTCTAAACCTACCTGGTGCATTACTATGCTCATTATTTCAATTTATAAGATACTATGACTAAATAAATATTCTATACTTAATGTAGAAATTAGAAATAATCTTGATAATTTTTAAGATATATTTTTAATCATAGTAGATGAATATTTCTAGTGGTCTTTTAAGGTAAGAACCTTGTCTAAAATAAAGAGAAAATGGTAGACATTAATGCTACTAAAAGATGTTTGTAGCTATTAAATCTCTTTGGGCTCTTTTCTTCAGATAATTAAGAAGGAAGAAAAGATTTGTCTATCTTAGGAGTGTGCAGAAATCTCCATAAAAATTCTCTTTATGAAAAAGATGAAAAGTGTTAGGTCCGATAGAGGTGGTGAGTTTAGATCTAAATTTCTTAAAGAGGTATATGAGACGAATGACATAGTTCATGAGACTTTTTGTCCCTTAATTTCCTCAACAAAACGACATAGTCGAGAGGAAAAAATAGAACTTTAGAAGAGATGATAATTTCATTGTTGATAAGTTCTGAGTTAGCTGATAACATATCGGGAGAAGTCATTCTATCGGTAAATCTTAAACCGAGTACCTCATAAGAAATTAGACTCAACCCCATACGAACTGTGAAAAGGTTATGCACCTAACTTACAATACCTGAAAGTGTGGGGGTGTCTGGATAAAGTATGTTTGCCTGACTTTAAGAAGTCCACCATCGGTCCTTAAACCGTTGATGTAGTATTTATTGAGTATGCTACCAACACTATCGTATGATATGCTCTAAAGTTTGAGTTAGAGCCTAAATAAAGATAAAAATATCTTTTGGACCAAACTTTGTTACTTCCTTTATTTCTGAGATAAATGATCTAGACAATTTATCAGATCTTATAGCTCCAGTTTCTTGTTAGATGAGGATCCTAAAACTTATGAAGAAGCTATGAGATCTATTGACAATAGTTTTGGAGGAGTAGTTAATGATAAACTAGAGTCAATAATGTCTAAATCATGCTTGGGAATTGGTAGACTTGCCTAAAGGATTTAAACCTATCAACAATAAATGAGTTTTTAAGAAGAAACTCATACCAGATGGGTCAATCCAGAGTAAGGCAAGGCTAGTAGTTATAGGGTTCACTCAAAAATATTAAAGAGTTTGACAATTGAGATGTCATTTTTACTCGAACCCCTTTTGACTCTAGCACTCATCTCGTTAAAAATAAAGGAAGCTGTGTTTCCCAGGTTGAATATGCTAAAATTATTGAAAGCCTAATGTTCTTAGTGAACTATACTCGACCCGATATTGCCTATCTAATGAGTAGATTAAGTAGATATACTCATAATCCAAGTGGTGAACATTGAACGACTCTTAGACGCTTACTAAAATACCTTAAGGGTATTATAGATTGGAAACTCAAATTTGTTGGCTATCCTGTTATTTGAAAGGATGTTGTGACGCCAACTAGGTTTCTAATAGTGATGAGGTAAGCTCTACGCATGAATATGTTCTCACTTTAGGTGGAGTTGTAATCTTGTGGAAGTTTGCTAAGCAAACTTGTATTGCACGCTCTATCATAGAGTCAGAGTTTGTAGCTCTAAACTTAACTAGGCAAGAAATCGAGTGGCTAAGGAATCTTTTAGCAAAGATACCTTTGTGGGGAAAACCGACTCCTCCGATATCTTTATTGTGAGATTCGTAATTTACGATACATGTGGCTCTAAATCAAGTTTACAATGGTAAGAAGAGACACATTCGCATAAGGTACGAATATGTGAGGCACCTAATAAAGAACGGAGTACTTACCTTAGAGTATGTTAAGTCGGAGATGAATTTGGCTGATCCTACTACCAAAGGATTGAGCATGAAACAAATTCTGGATACGTCGAGGGGGATGGATCTTAAGCCCATTTGTTGAGAGATTCATGGTGGATACCCAACTTAGTTCTCTAAGTTCAATGTGGTTAAACGAAACCATGAAAGAGACTCATAGTGTACATGTCCCTTTATCCAATCCCTATGACGTTTCATGTACATGCCTAGGTTGAGCTTAAATGCTCTTAATAAATTCATAGCCCAAGTTTGGGTGGTCTTAGTGAGAAAGACTTGATGAATTTACCGATTTTGGTTGAATAACTACTCTTAATAAGTTCTTAGACCTATTGCGAAGGACTAATTGAACTTACCGCTCGGAAGGATGAGTTTATTTTTAAACTCTTAATAAATTCTATCCAAAGAGGTTGGATTGTTCTATTGAGAAGAACATTATTGAATTTACCGAACAAAGAGGTTGAGTTTTTATTCTTAATGATTTCTTAGCCCAGAGTTTGGGTGGTTCATTTAATATGAACTTGAAGAAAATCACCTTATTTCTTGTGAGGTTGAGCTTTAGACAAAGTTCTTAATTATTTCATAGCCCAATTTTGGGTGGTTTATGTTGAGATAAACTTGATGAAATAACCTATGTAAGTGAGAAGAGTTAGTCGTCTTCTATGAAAAACGATGGGCTGTTTTTCTAGTACACTTACTAAAATCCCGAGGTAAGATGGCTAAATATATATACTTTATGTATATACACATCTTCACATCGCGGACTGTGGTGGATGAAGGGATTAGTTATGTGTTATGAGTTCACCCCGATCTTAGAAAGTTCAAGACTAGTTTCACTTATCTAAGAGGAGGATTACTCATCATCACTACGTACTAGTTCAAGATTCGTTCACTATGTACTTAAGTAACTAATCTCGCAAATGCTCGTCTAGTGATAGTCGAACTTTGTGACATCATGAGGATTCTTTCGCATTAGTGGGGGATTGTTGGAAATGTGTAATGCTTGAATCCCACACTCTGTTTTTATAGGTTGTATGAGAGCAGTTCAGTTGATTTAAAATTCTCTTTGAATTTTAAATACTTAACCGAATAGATTTAATAACAAAATATCCGAGATTTAAATGGATATTTTCGGTTAGTAAATCTACTATTTTTAGATAAATATTAACAGATTATCTGAGATTTAATTAGATTTTATCTGTTAATAAATCTAATTTTGAATAGATTTTATCTGAGATGTAAATAGATATTTTCGGTTAGCAAATCTACTATTTTTGGATAGATATTATCTGATATTAAATTTAAAATTTAAATTTAAATCAGATTTATTTTGATTCTCGGATAGATTTGCCCATGCTTTCAACCTATAAATAAGATGCTTTTCTCTCATTTTTAATCATCCCATTCAGAGTTCATCTGTCTTACTTGAGAAGAAATTAGAGAGCATCATTCTGTTCGACTCCGGTTCCGACGATCATTTCCTCTACAGTCCACTCCAAACTTTGGGTGTACACTGTTTGGAGGACCGTGCTAACCTTCGGGGGACAACCGCCTAAAGTAGCGAGTACACACATCGGGGCGAATTGTTTCTAAGGCAGTGGCCTCCATACCACGACACGGTCAAACTTTTTATCAATTCGTTCCTTTAATTTTTCATGTCAGTGCTAACGCCCTGTTTTGCAGTCTATTTAACCAACAGACAGCATGGACAAAACCAAGGGGATCCACAACAAGTTCTGCTGTTGCTCTTGCCCGGACGAACGAGCTTGCCTGGTGATGGAAACGAAAGCCGTGGCTTGAAATACAAGGTAAGCAATCGTTAACACCTGTGCTTTCTTCTCATACACCCGCTTATTTCTTTCATGTTCCTCCACTGCAGCAACAAGGCTTACTTCTTCTAAGGTTTTGCTAACTTCTTCAAGCTGAGCCATGGTGAATAGTATTAGTAGAGCAGTGCTTGCTGATAATGTAAGTTCAGTATGAACTTATATAGATCGTGTAAAACTGTAACGGCGGCGCCTGACCGCGTTTTCTTCTGTTTCCTTGTATATTCCAGGAAGATGGATTTTAATGGAAAACCAGTGTCGTATAACTGTTGTAAGTTTATATATTACTCCTTTGACTTCTGCACGCATTGGTTTTCTTCCTGTTTTTTTCTGCGAAAAAATGGCCAAGACTTCAAGCCATTTGGAATATTATATATATATATATATATATATATATATATATATATATATATATTTGTAGCATGTTTATTTTGCTCGACAACTTTTATAAAACAAACAGATGGTCAACGAGGAAAGAACATATGAAACGAGGTGCTGTGACGTTGCAATCCGTGTCCTGGTGACGTACTAGCTAGTGCTAGTTGCTGTCATTGGTCAACGAGTCGATGTTCGAGTATTTCTGCTTCAAACATCGATTCGTTGGCCGATGATGTATCTTTTGATGCTGCTTTAAACATCTAATGTGTTATTGATCCTATGAAGTGCACAAAATTTCGTTCTGGTTTCTTGATCTTATATGATAGATGATAGATCATCTGGGTGACATTGTTGAATAACTGCAGGTAGCTAGAGATGATGGATGTGTAGTCATGGTAGTCATGGTAAACGAGCTTGATTGATTGACATCTCTTTTCATTGCCTTGTACACCTGTTCTAAGCCTTCCTCGACCAATTCCGTTACCGTTTGAGGCATCGGTGGTGTGCCGATGTCCATCGATCCTTCTAGCAACTTCACCACTTCCCCCATTGAAGGTCTCAGGATGACTTCATCTTGAATACACCAGAAGGCTACTTTCAATGCTCGGGTCAGCTCTGTTTCGTCGACTGCTCCTCCTAGTCGCCTATCCGCGACTTTAATCGGTGTTCCATTTGTCATCTCCTGCAGAAATCATTGGTAATATTATGAGTATGATATGATTTCTTACTGTGTTATTTTGAGGATGGATTTTCAGGACTAAAGAAGTAGACCTTATAGGCCCATCCAGGGTAAAAGAAGTCCTCGGCATCATATGACATGTCGAGGTTTCTTCGGCCTCCGAGAATCTCCAAAAGAAGCATTCCGTAACTGTAAACATCGGCCTTTACGGTTATAGGACGATTGGTAACCCATTCTGGTGCTAAATACCCTCTAGTTCCTCTTACCATGGTGACAACATGTGAGTGTTCTCTTCCCATTAATTTGGCTAGTCCGAAATCGGATACCTTGGGGCAAAAGTTCTCGTCCAACAGAATATTTTCCGGCTTGATGTCGCAGTGTATTATCCGGTTTCTGCATTGCTCGTGAAAATACGCAATCCCTTGTGCAGTCGCGACGGCTATATTGAAGCGAGTCGACCAATGCAATATCCTATCCCGACACTGATAGGAAGGGAAGATCCACTTGTCCAGGGATCCATTTTTCATAAACTCATACACCAGAAGACTACCAACAAAAACATATAGAATGCTCATTTGAAGTTGCTATTTTAGAAACAGATTGAACAGAGAACAATAAGTCAATAAGTAATTCGGATTCCGTACCGGTGTGATCCCTCGGAGCAGTATCCGCAGAGGCGAACCAAGTTCATGTGATGCATGGAGCCAATTGTATTCACTTCCGTTATGAACTCCTTCTCGCCGTGAGGGAAAACACGGTCGAGTTTCTTCACAGCAACCAATGTTCCATCCGAGAGGCTTCCCTTATATACACTTCCGAATCCTCCTGCAAAAGTTCACATCATTTCCAAGTGCATAGCTATAAAAATTCTGATGAATGAAACTCTGATGTTTTGCAGTATATGTACATGTTGTACCTGTTCCGAGCAGCTGCGAAAAATTGCCGGTACGGAACAGCAAATCGCGGTAGCTGAAACTCATCGGTGCCCCTTCGAAGATCAAAGTGCTTTCCATGGATCTCTTTAAGTGTCTTTTCCTATGAACATTGTAATACAATAGTAGACAAAGCAGGCCAATTAGTACAGCCATGCTAAGTACAATTGGGAGCACCAAAATCTTGTCCTGAACATTTGAAGAACCGGACCCTGTTCTGTCACCACCTGGTTCCAAAGAGACATTAGACCTGACCTTCACAAACAGGGTTGAACTGGTGTCCTCGAACCCGCCATAGTCCAGGCTCCTTAGAATCCAGCAGTAAGGCTTCTCGTCGTCCAACCCGTAAACCGATGCGACACAGTCACAATCTGATAAACAAGCATCCCCACACTTGGAAACTGTGGCAATATCGCTGTAATTTGCCAACACTGAGGAATAAGAGAAATAGTAGTTGGTTTGTTGTACTGTTGCAATCTTAAAGTCTGAAGTTCGGCTTCCGTTCCTATGATCACATTTTCCGGTCACCGATGAGTTCTGCTGCGAGCAATAGGTTTCACCAGCCGCACTGCTTAACTTGGAAGTACCAGGTAAGCATGTACAAGAAGTACTTGTCTTGCTTCTGTCCAAATTACATATCCCATTGCCGCATATGCCGGCAATGTCACAAGGGTTCGACACCGCTGCCCATTCCGGTACCCATTGGCGTGAACCATTAACATCGTTATCCCATCTATACAAACGAAGATTGCCATTAGTCTCGATGATCAATCTCCGGAGCACCGATAATCGTACATTCGACTTATTTGTAGATGAAGATAATCCGTCATAGTCTCCATCATTCTTGTACACGTAAATTGCCCCATTTGATGACTCGCCATAGACGACTCCGAAGCTTCCTGCTTCGTCTAATACCGCGACAACATCCCCGGTAACATTCGATATATCGGGTGAAGCCCAATAGGAGTAATTAGTATGACCATCGGGGGAATCATTAAAGGAGTCAGGCAAGTTGTATGTTAAGGCAAGTGTTAATGAACTAGGCTGTTGAAGCATCTTGAGAGCATAGTAGCCACCATGGGAAGGCGACAATGATGTTAATTCGAGTGACACTGTCAATGGTTGGTTAGGGAGAAGTGTATCGGTCGGATGCGCAAAACTCTGCCACACGGGACGGTTGTCGTCGGTAAAAAGGATGAAATTCCCGGATTCCGACATGACCGCAAACTCGGCACGACTTCCCAATGTGTTTGACGTCCAAACGGTATCATCCCCGTCCATGAGTACCAGATTTCCGGTGGTGTCCAGCTCTAGGATTGCATCTTTGGTGACCAGAGAGTTTCTATTTAGATGATCATTGAAAGAAATGAAAATATTGGCTTAAAAATCATCACCGTCATCATATTACACATGCAAAAGCTTTTGTAATGAAGCCAAGGGAGATGGTCGGGTAGACACCCAAAATTTTTGAAAAATCATATTTTTAATATAATTTATATATATAAAACTAAAAATATATATAGTTGAAAAAGTTATTCTATGGATCGGTTTCACCATATTATCCATGATTCCTGACCACTAAAAATTTGTCAATTAATTTTTATTTATTATGTCTTTTTTTTTCTTTTTTAATTATTTTTTATTTAATCACTCACCCACTGCCTATTTATATGGCAATAAAAAAGTGAAGATTCACTCTTTAAAAAAATGATATGAAAAATATAAAAATTAATTGGTAATTTTTTAGTGGTTAGGGACCATGGATGACGTGGTGGAACCGGTCCATAAAATAATTTCTCATATAGTTGACATCCTTTTATAAATAATTTGACATTTATTTATAAATAATTATTTCTTTTAAATATCGTTCAAGAAAATGATACCCCTTAAATAAATTTCTGGTTTCACCACTGATGGCAGAAAAAAAGGGTGAGACTAGCAACGTTGATGAAAACGATGAAGATCTAGGGTTTTATGATTTAGGAATTTAGAGTCTATTTTAAAATTTTTAGAATTTTGAGATTTTTTTACGAAAAAAAAAACTTAAATTATTAAAAACAATAAAAAAAATTATTAATTAAAATGTAACATCCTCGACCCGATGTCACATTGGGCCTCCGGCCCAAAACTTGTATTTCAAAATTTCTTTCCAAGGCCCAATAATAAAACAAATCCAAGTCTAAATGTAATTCATAAAATCCTTACGAGTTAAAACATAAGCCCAAAACCCCACAACATGTACCCAAAATCGAGGCCCTATCTCTCGGGTTAACCCGACACTCTGATCCGAATCCGGGTCGATACATAAAATATGATACATGTCTAATTTTTATTGGTTAAATAATTTTTAACAATAATTAATGATCGTATATCTAAAATTATAATGGTTAAAATTTTAAATACCTATTTAAAAAATACTTATACAACTAAAATTCAAAAAATATATACTTTTAGCGCATATTTTTCATTTAAGCCTCGATACAATACTATACATTAAGGGTGTTTTGATGTGTATGATCCATTTAGAATCTCACGATAGTTATGGGATATTCGGTGCAATTCACCCATTAAAGAAACTACAAAGTAAAACATACCTATTAGCCGACCATACCAAGGTTCTGTCTCCAGGAAGATCCGCAAACCAAATTCCGAGCAGAAAACGGTCACGAGTGTCCGACATGGTGAAACCAAAAGCAAAGGTTCCATTGTCAGAAACCCAACCTCGTCCTTGCTCACTAGCCACCAACCTCGAACCCAAACCGATTCGGCCAGCCATGCACCCTTCTAATCGAACCAGAACCAACAAAAACACAACCCAAGCACAAAAAGTAGAGCTAGTAGCCATGGAATACCATTCAAGAACCAATAGACTCGAACCCAAAAGGCCAAAACAGACCATCTTTTTATATCAGTGCATGGCCTTTGTCATGGCGGAAGACGAAAAGAACCCCATTGTGGGGCACGACAGGTTGAAGAACATTAACCATAAGTGCAGGGTTCGGTGAGCTAAAACTTTGAAAAAACTGTCTGAAACCCAGATGGTCGGCTGCTGATAGAGCTGGACGCGGTGGCACGTGTTGATAAGTTTGTGGTTTTACGGTTCCGGGTGTGTTGCGGCTGCAATGGATATGAATCTGTACTTATCAGTTTCTTTTGTTTTTTCTTCTATGCCAATGAATGATTGCATTTAAAAACTATTTTTTTTATTTATGGATGAGAGTTGGGTATATTATAAGATTGTGTGTAGATGATTAATCACGAGTTTTAAATATAAAATATTAAAATTAATAAAATAAATAAATATCTTTGGTACACATATCATATAAATTAAAGGGTAAATAAACAAATTTATGTAAAATAGAATTTGCATGTTTATATATAAAAAATTTGCCCAAAAATACACAATTTAAGGATTAAATTTTAAGAATTTAAATGTAGTAGATTTGAATTTAAGGATTGATAAAATTTTAAATTTAAGATTAAAATTTAAGATTTATAAGACAGGATTTGTGACTCTCTCCTAATAGAGAAATTATATCATGAATCTTATCCACCACGTCATCTGTAGTCTCAATCAATCAGATTTATCCATCTCATATTTCTTTAAGTTGAACCGTCACCTTTTTTCTACATGTAATTAGTGAGTGTGTAGTATCATGTAGTTACTTAAAGATGAACGAACCTGATTGCACGGACCATATAGGTAACGTGATGAACAGAGTTCGTAATATAATCTCTCTTCCTAACAATATTATTCCAAATACTCAAACTCAAATTCATGATTCGCTGGAACATAAAAATAGATAGTTAAGATTAATGATAATAAATAAAAATATTTTTATGAAAAAACTTAAAGTAAACTATCATAATTTTAAAATTTCAATCTTATTCATTAAATATAATTAATCTAACGTTTCAAAATATATAAGTTTTATAAATTTTACATATATAACTGGATCATGCCTATATAATATTAATGTTGTTCGGACACTATTCAATTTTAAAATATTTTTAAATTAAAATTCTAAAATATACATATATAATAACACGTGATACACCTTAAAAAATTAAATCAAATCATATCAAATACCTATCACGGCTATAATCACGGCCCAATAATTTAAAATTTAAGAACAAATATATAATTTAACCAAACAACAATTTCTTAATATAAATGGGCTATCACGGCCTAATATTTAAAATTTGCTTACACGAGCCCCTATTCAAAATGGACCTAAAAGATGTGGCCTATTCAATTATTAAAGTTTTAAAATTTATTTTGATAAATTTAAAAATATTTTATAATAATTCAATAAAGTTCAATAATTATCTTAAAATAATTTAATAAATTTAATGATCATTTTATAATCTCTGAAACTTCAATTCTATAAAATAATTGGTTTTATTTTACATTAGAAATTCTGAATCGCCTGATGTTGATCCGATTCTTTATTTTTTTAAATTAATCTTTTAAAAATCTTGTATTTAACATATACTCGTATTCGATATGTATTTCGAGTTCGAATAGCGAAGGTTCACATGCATACAAAAGTTGTTTCATGGTATCTTTTCACTTCTTTTAAGATTTAACCCACTAGTTATCAAGGTTGTCATCATACAAACAAAGTTAAAAAAAAAAAAAAAAAAAAAAAAAAAAAAAACATTCTTTTTCTCTGCTTTATGAATGCTTAAAAATTCTGTACCCATTGCTTGTCTTGCATGAGGATACAGCGTAGGGACCAGTTGGTTTCTTGTCACTTTCCATTCTTGGCTTTTGGCCCTGAAACCTAGGTCACTGTCTTTTCACTCTCAGACAAATCTAAAGGGAAAACTTTGTCTTCTTGTTTTGTTTCTGCACATTGCCTGAAAATGAAAATGACTATCATTTCCCAAGCTCACCACTAGAAGAAGAAAAAATGGTTGTGGATACAAAAAAAACCTAGAAATAGAATTTATCAGATTCTATTTTCTTTTCCCTTTTCCATCTCCAGATTTTTAAGATATATATTGAACTGATTCGAGGACCAAATTGCAGTAACGTGTAACAACTAGCATCATTTTTAGGACATCTCTTCACTTGTGTTCGAACCACTAGGGTTCGACACATGTTAGAACACAAATAAAAGCAGAAAAAGTATGACACCAAGATTTACAAAAGAGTTTGTGTCTAAATTTGATGTAGGTTTTCAAATTTTTTTTAGATTAATTTAAGATTTAGAGTTTAGAGTTTAGATTTATGTTTAATGTTTATATTTTATAGTTTGAAGTTTAAAAATTTAAATTTTAAATTATAAAAGTTAAAAAAATAGTATATTGTATTTTTGATAATTCACGAGCTTTTTGAATCGGGTATTAAGTAATTCAGCTTGTCTCTTAAGAACCCGAATCGAATTCGAATTTGAATCAAGTCCATCAAAACAAACTTTAACTAAATCAAATTCAAAAAATTTATGATTTGTCTCGTTTTATTTACGCTATGACGTTGGATAAGTTATGCTTGTGTGCATGAACCTGAGAAATCACATAAAGCAAAGATTATTATTTGCATAAAACCTAATTTTCTTTCTTACAAGGGAAATTGTGGGGTTCAAGTGTTTGATACAACAAGACACAATGAGTGCAACAATGGGGTTCAATGTTTCTCTCTTTTTCTCCTTTTCCCTTTTTAATAATTAAATTTCATTGTCTCTTGCCAAATAATCATATATAAATACGCTCTTTCTCCGCTGTTTCTCCCTGCAATATCATTGGCAGCCATGGAAACTTCACAGCCTCTCTCCATTGAAAGCTTCTCATACAGTTGGTTAGTGAATTTAAAGCCTTCTTTAGATGGTCTAGACGGCTCTCTTCGAGCTTCGATCGACGACGAAGCTTCGTTCATCGAGATGGACCCGAGGATGCCGTCTTCGAGGAGATTCTTTAGGAACTCTCAAGATTTCAAGTTTGATTTCCCCATTTCACAAACTCCCATCACCCTTGTTCATGCAGATGAGCTATTTTCAGATGGTCGTGTCGTGCCTTTATTCCTTAACAATTCGAAGATCGAGGCGTACCGTGTCTCCGATCATAATTCGACCCTGCCTACCACTATACGTACATTGGACCAAGAAGTCTCGACGTGTAAAACGAATCGGCACCCACCTCCAAGAAGGTGCCGAAGGTTGTCCAAGCGGATATTTTCCAAGTACTTGAATTTCCTTAGGCCATTGTATCGAAGTGTGTTACGACGAAACAAGTCGAGTGGTCGAGCCGAAAGTATCGACGCAAGGGGTCATGTGAGGAAGAACTGGCTATATTCGACCGGAACATCCCCTAGGATCAGCGTCGCGTACTCCGCCGACGAGTGGCGGAAGTCGTGTGACTCCGAGAGCTCGATTTACGAAGCAGTCCTCCATTGCAAAAAATCAATCGGTACGCTTCATTTGCAATTCTTTGATTTTTTTTTTCTGCATTTGGGAAAATCAAGCCTCTAGTGCTGATATTATTTTCCTGTACCATTTTCCAGGAAAATGAATGAGAGAGAAGAATCCATTTGAAATCCACCAAACAAGTGGTGTGAAGAAAATTATGTGGCACCACTTGTTATTTGTCTTTATATTGTGCTGTCCTGACATCGACAACGTACATATTTTGTAATGTAAGAATGTCGAAGACGATGAGAATGTTTTTGGCCATTGAATTCTGGCCCCCAAGAGGGACACGTGTAGGGCTCACAACTTAAAAGGATACCTCTCCTTTATTTCTGTAAAGTTCTTAATTTTCTAAAAATAATAAAGGATTCTTGTTTGTTTGAGGGTACATTTCAAGCTTGTTTTACAGTATTATAACAGTAGCAGGCTTTGAATAAATAAACTTAGTAAAGATACCACGAATGATACGATGAACCGATGATATTACGGATGGTATGATGAATCGATTTCATCTAATAATTTTTTCGAGGTCTACTCCTCTTATAATTACCTAGAACTTTAACTTCGATTTGAAAACATAATCATGTTTAGTCCCCTTTCTATGCCTACATAATTGGCAGCAGTTTTGCAGGATACGATTTCCATGCATGAATGATGTTAATGTTTAGGTGGCACTTCCTCCTTTGATAAACCAGATTAATTGTCTCCATACATCGATTAGTTAGCTAAATTTATGTTGGAAATCATCATTAAAAGGGGTCTAATTCTACAGTTCACCCCAAAACCAAGGCAAGAAAACTGCAGACCAAATCATTCTGCAGACAAACTCATATTCTTACAAGATTTTAGGGCTATGCTCATTGCTGACAGGTAATGGGATTATAGGATGAAAATAGATTTGGGGTTTGTTCAAACGATAGGATAATGTACTCAAATTGCATTGAAAACAAACGTCTGGTTCCCTTAGGCCATGGGGTCCAAGATGGATCTTTGCCCTCACCGATTGAACTGGCAAAAAATGGACATGAACTCAGAAAGTTCCGCACATGCCAACCAGTAAGGATAGGGAGACATGGACAAACTGTGCTGGTAGAAATTGCCAAGCTCTGATAACGTTGGTTTTTGTTTAACCACCGGCATCCGACTCATTGGTTGACTAATCTGAATTGAATTTTGTATTTCATCCACCAGAGCAATTGATTGTTGGTCGATAACATTGGTTTCTACTGCATTTATGTGCTACCCTTTTGTCTTCCATGTTGGATTCTTCTGTACAGCTTTACGACCTTAATTTTTTTCCTCCCCTTGCAAGTCACAACAGTGTCTGTCTAACATAACATTATCAAGCTTTGTCACAAGTCACAACAGTGTCTGTCTCCAAATATTGACATAGATAATGAATGTACAACAATCTCCACTGTTCCTATACATGTTAACTCCATGATTGGCCTATATATGCATTGTATTAGGGCATGCTAGCGTCATATTAACTAGCTTTTCCAGATATTTAAACTAACAAGAGTTTGGTAGTGTGAATGGAATAAGGTTGATATTCTAGTATTAGGTGCTGTTTTTTTTTTTGTTTGTTTCTTGTCTGGTTATAAGTTTATAGACCACCAAGTTCCGTGATTGAAGTTGATAATTATAAGAACCAAGACATTGTTTTTCCTTTACGTCTTGTTCTTGTCTTCCAATGAATTTGTCTCCATGGAAATCACATGCAGACATATCTTGGGGGGTAAGGTCTCCGGACATTTATGGTAGCCAAGTTAATGAATGTAAAGAAGAGCTTAATTGAGCTTCAAAGCTCCACGTTATTAAACATAGAGAATCTAGGTTAGGTAGGTCGCTTTTTCATCTAGCCTCATCGGTTAAAAAAACCCGTTGTTATTCCTAGAGGTCACGGTTCGAACACTAGTAATGACAGGATAATTATTAAACATAGAGAATCAATGTCCAATAGTTGAGAGTATACTTTAGAACAAATAATTATTATAACTGAACCAAAAAAAAATAATGCTATGGTTTGAAGTTGGATGTTCATGGAGCCGATAATCAAGGTTAAAGGATAAAATATAAATAACTATAAAATAAGGGGGTAAATTTCAAATAAATTAAAAATTGGAGGTTGAAATGAGAATTTTCCATTGTATTTATGATCCTGTTAACGAACACATTGACTCTTGATCAAGCCTTTGGGCTTCAAGCAATTAAAGACAATAATGGGTAAATTAGCTATATAAGCCCAAAGCACATAAGCTGCAAGGATACCAAAATTTTGGGCTTACCAACAGCCGAAGGTAGCTGGTCAAGCCTTCCCATATTGGGTCTTTGCATTAGTTCTGGAAGGAGCTTTACAATTTTGATGAATATTTATCTCGGGTAAATTATTATTTCGATTGATATTGTTATTATTATAATAATTAAAAATAATATAATTAATATGTAATTATAAACTTAATAGTAAAAAATAATGTTTATCTAGGAGATTCAGATTCGAATACAAAACCCAAAAAATCGAAGGGGTTAATCATAAACTTTTGGTGGACCCATTGCATACAACTACGTGGCATTGTTTCAAGGGATGGGTTCATTTTCTCCCCAAGTCCTACGAAGCACCATCCTTATCTTAGGACACTGGTGGTGACAAAGACTTCAGTATTGGTTTTAGGGGTGTAAACGAGCCGAGTCGAGCTCGAGTAGTGTTAAGCTCGACTCGACTCGTTAAAATTTTGAGTTGAGTTCGAACTTGAGTAATTTTAAACGAGTCTAAAAAATCTGAGTTCGGCTCGACTTGTTTAGAACTCGAGTCGAGTTCGAGCTTTTTTCGAGCCTAATCAAGCTAAGTACTAACCGATTTTTGATCATGTTAGACTTAAGTAACTCTTATCTTTTACGTATCATTTAAAGCCTAACGGAGAAAAACTTTGATACACAAGTTGTGTAAACTCAAGCTTGTTAATTTTAGGTTTTAGTATGTTAATTTAGAGTGTAAGACTTATGTTTAGGGTTTAAATTTTAAGGTTTTAAAGTATATTTATATTTTCGAGTAGCTCGTGAGCTTTTCGAGTCGAGTATCATGTAGTTCGTTTCAGCTCGTCAAGAACTCGAGCTGAGTCCAATCGAGTCGAATTTTGACCGAGCTTTAACCGAATCGAGCTCGAATAACTCGCGATTTGTCTCGTCTCATTTACGTACCTAACTGGGTTCATTGCACACAAAATGTGTCCAGACAGTCCTACTAAAGTGTTGAAATGAACTGAGCAATCGACAAGAGTAGGGACGGTTGTGTTTTCCCCTTCCTTTTCTGCAACTTTTATGGTTTGGTAATATATGAATAGCGCTGTCGGTTCCCTCTTCCTTTTCCAATCCTTTGTTCTTGGCCTACTTCCCAACCAAACTCTATTTCCTTTGTGTCTGAAAATGGCAGCCATCCAATCCTGGGTAGGCCAACATGGCCTGAAATCTGTCACTATTTCACCCAATCAGGGTTGGCTCTGAGTCTGACACATTAATTTATAATACATATACACAAGAATGAATTAATTAATTAAATATACTACGGCACAAACCAATATAAATAATGACTCTTTAGACAGTGAACCATGGTCGGGCATCCCTATTGTCTACCCTCAAAACCTGTCCCCGCATAATTGGTTATGTGTTGAAATGACTAATGAGCCCCCCTCCCTCTTATTTTTTTTATAAACCATAATGCACTGGCATGCCATTCGTCTTGGACATGACAACTTGCAATCTGACAACAGAATGAATTACAGCACAAACCAATTGGGGATGACAGTTTGGGGAATGTTGGCGGCTTGGACCGGATTAGACTTTTTCATGAGGGTTGAAAAAATACGAAATAAACACAGATAAATATCGGATACAATTATAATATATTTTTTTAAAGATACATTAGATTTGTATTTTAAAAATGTTTGTGTTTTATTAAATTATTTATTTTATTTTTTATATTTAAAATTAAAATTTAAATCTTAATTTATAACGATGAATTCTAAACTCTTATAAATTAAATCTTTTAACCACGCCACTCAAACTGAACGAGTTGTGTAGTGTATAAAATAATTTTTAAAATGACAAATATGGCCCCAGCTTAATCAATTTATCAAGTTGCCAACTACGGTTGGAGTAGAGTGGGGATTGATTTATAGCCTCAAAGGCTGGATCTTGAAACAGTGGTTTCTCACCCCACCAGACACTGGAGGTCAAAAATGTAATTACACACATCAATTAATGGAATGGAATTCAATTAAAAATGTGTGGGGTAGGTTTAATCCTTTTTAAAAATCTTTGGTGTTGATTCACATTGGTCTCATAGTTAAAAAGGCAAGAAAATGATGCCAAAATACATAAAAACATCCCCAATGCCAAAAGAAATCAAATCTCTAACAGATCTTATTACATTTATACACAATAAATAATCATAAAATAAAAATTTATATCGTAAACAGAAACGAAACTAAATGAGATGAGAAAGAACAATCGATCCTATCCTCGATAGGAATATTTATCTTTAAAACTTACGTTGAGTTATATCTGTGTGAGTCTTCTTCATTACCTAACTTTCTCCGAAAACTTTTAACATCAACAAAACTTATTCAGAATAAAGTATATACTTTGTATATAAATATTCGAATTCATGGAATCAAAAAGGTAAAAGGAGTAAAAGGATCAACTTTCTTGACTAGGACCACTTGTTCATCTCCTTTTCCCTTTACACTTTCCTTTCAAAAATTTATTGTTTCCATTTTCCCCCATGAGCATTGGCGTATCCATATTTTGAATAGGGTGAACACGATCCCACCTTAAATTTTTTAAAGTTTATATATTTATTCTTATTTTTTTAATTTTTATAAATTAGTTTTTAAGTTTTTATAATATTTAAATTTTATGTCCACCTTAAAATTTCGATATTTTATATATATTTATTCTTAAATAAAATTCTGGATATATCACTGACACGAGAAACTTATTATTATTTTTTATTGTGGTGTGAAAAAGTTGAAAATATAAAAGTCTAGTGGAATTGTGTCATGGCTTGTAACCGACAAATCAAAATGTTGCCAAATAAAAAGAATCATAAACCAAGAAATTATTATATGAACCCTTTTCATCATTTAAGATATAATCTCAACCAATTAAATTAAGACACATAATATATTTTTTTTATATTAAATTTATACATAAGTATTGTCCAAATCATCCAACTTAATGTTTTTGATTTAAAAAAGAAAAAAATATTACCAAAAATTTCTTGCGTCATCTTTCTCTTTATTTTTTTAAATTTTTTTAATTAATTTTTTAAGTAGATTTGGGTTTTAAGTTTAGTGTTTAGGGTTTATATGGTTTGAGTTTAGGGTTAGAGTTAGGGTTAGGGTTAGGAGTTAGAAAAAAATAATTAAAAAATAAATAATAAGAAAGACAAAATAAAAAATCTTTGATAATATTTTTTTCTTTTTTTAAATCAAATACATTAAAGTTGATGATTTATATGATGTTTATGTGTAAATATGATATAAAAAAATATATTATGTATCTTAATTTAATTGGTTGTGACCATATCTTAGATGATAAAAAGTGTTCGTATAATAATTTCTCCTAAACCAATAGCATGTGGTGCTGACGTGGAAAGTCATATGCCTATTGGAATCTCACATTATTTCTTCTCTAGCTTTCCTTTCTTCTTCTTTCTTCTCCTTGTTCAAGGTCCAAAAAGATACCCCTTTGCTTTGATAACTTGGTTGATAAAATGATAAGAGCTCTCACCCCTTTCACCCCCATCATATATTCAACAATATTCTCTTTTACCTATTTGGAAAGAGATTAAAAATAATCGAATAATACAAGATTTATTAATTGATCGAATGATTAAAAATATTTAAATTATTTTATTTTATATAAATTCAAATTTAATATTTAGATTTAAATCGCAAAAACTCTTTATAAAAAGTAATTAGACTGAATAATATGTTAAAAATAGTTAAATTGATCAACTTAATTATGAAATTCATTTTATTTTTTAGTTTAACTATTAATATCTAATTTATGGATCAGCTAATTTGAATCGAGTTATACAAAGATCTAATATAAGGAAGATCATTTTAATAGAGCCGAAACTACTAAGGGAGAGTATAATTTATGAATATGCCCATCATACTTTAAAAAAATATTTTTTTATTTCAATAAGATATTTCATATACCGATTATAACAATCAGGTCAGTCTACTTTATAGTAACAAAAAATAATATTCGTTATGTACTTAACGTAGAATGATATATATATATATATATAATCGATTAATTAAGTGGTTCAATTATAATTTTTTAAAATTTAAAGAGTTACTTATAATCTTACTGATACTTGTTCTGTAATTTATCCAAAAGAAAAAGACGTAGGAAAGCCGGTCACCGGAAAAGTCAAAAAGAAAACAAAAGCAAAAGCAAAGTAAAAAAATAAATAAATATTTGTTTGTTTGTTTTTTTCCGGGAAAAAGAATCCCTGAATAAGCAATAACCTCCCTTTAGTATTTTTATAGCCTGAGATTCTATAAATAGCTGAAGAAAGCTAACGCCTCAAAAGCTAATGGCTTAGTCATTTACCTGTCAAAAACACCCTCTAAATCAACGTTTTATTCGGCCTAATTTATATATTCATTCATTCTCTCTTCAATTCCCAACAACCCATTATTTTTTTTTCATCTTTGGGATCTCCTTTTCCCTTCCATTTTCCTTTCTCTTGAATCTTCTCTCCTGGGTGTTATTTCTTATATGTCAATATAGAACAAAGGAGGAAGAAGATCAGATAAAGGTGAAGCTTTTATTCTTTTGAGAAGGAAAAAAGAAGGTTCTTTTGTGTTGTTAGAGAGGGGAAATGGAACAAAAGGGAGTGTTTTTCTCAGCTTTAAGTGTTGGAGTTGGTATTGGGGTTGGCCTCGGATTGGCCTCAGGACAAACTGTGAACAAATGGGCAGGCAATATTATTGCAGATGATGGTATTACAGGGGAGCAGATTGAGCAGGAACTTATGAGAAGAGTTAAAGATGGAAAACTCAGCAAGGTCACCTTTGATGAATTTCCTTATTACCTTAGGTAAACCAATGACTGGTCTTTTTTTTTTTACATTATTTTACATTAGTTTTTTGGTTTCACATCCATATAGAAGATTTGTTTCCTTATCTTTTTTAGAAGGAAATTGTACCATACTGCCATCATTTGTTCTTGTGTTTGATATTGGTCCCCTGTCGATTATAGAAAGAGGAGAACAAAAAAGTTGTTGGTTTTGGTATGTATTAGGCACCATGTGCCATGGTCTGGCTGGCATGGATGGAGATTTCTTTGCACATGCTTGCTAGAAACTATTTAACACCCGTGATCTTTTTATTTGTTACATTTCCTTTTCCCTTTTTACCCCTTTTTTCCTGGGTTAAAGCTCCTAGATGGATTTGTTCATCAGAGATATATAATTTGGAATCAGATATGGGGCCATGGAATCTGTTTCCATTTTTGTGATCTGCAGGCTGTAAGAATTGTTGTATTCCGTGTCATGAAAGTTAAATAGACTGAAATGTGTATATTGATTCTTCAACATGATAATACATATTGCATAGTGTTTGAACATGTCAATATTTATTTAATGATTTCAGGCTAGGATATAGACTATTTTTGGACACTCTTAGATCTTGAACTGCATGAAAGCTGCAGGTTTTGCTCTGGTTCTGAATGTTCCTTATTTTATTTGAGGAATTTCTTCCTTTTCTTTAGGTGCAAATTCGAGGGATTTCTTCCCCTTGATGACTGGTGTCAAGCCTTTTTGTTTATTTTATTTATCCTCTAAAGTAGGAAAACTTTATGCCAAAAGACATACTACTAGAAGTTTAAGGAATTCATTCTGGTCTTTTTCTAATAATTGTCCGAGTTAACAGGATGCCTTAATTCAATTAATATATTAAGACAGTTCTACACTTGTTCACAAACTTACTCCTTGTTATGGTGTTTAATACAGTGAAAGAACCCGGGCTTTATTGACGAGTACTGCATATGTCCAATTAAAACACAATGATGTTTCTAGGCACACACGGAATCTTTCCCCTGTCAGCAAAGCTATTTTGCTCTCAGGACCTGCTGGTATGCATCTGAGTTGTTTATCTAATTCTATATTAAGATATTAATCTTCATGAGTTCATTATTAACCTAATGTGTTGCCTCTTATTCTTGTGAAGAGCTTTACCAGCAAATGCTTGCCAAGGCTTTGGCGCATTACTTTGAATCAAAGATATTGCTTTTGGACATTACTGATTTTTCTTTCAAGGTAAATAGGAACAACCTTAATTTTCATTGAGCTTTAAGTAGTTAACCATCAAAAAGTCCTACTTATTCATTCTATGATTATCCTGTCACAGATGCAGAGCAAATATGGCTGTACCAAGAAAGAACTTGTAAGTTGTATTTTCTTATTCGGGTTCTTTTCTTCTACCGTAACTGCATTCACACATTGGACATGGTTGTGTTTGACACTGGATTTAAATGGTGTGGTTCAACAATTTAACCCTTTGATGTTCCTTTCTTGAATTAATTCAATCTTATTAATTTGTTGATGTAATATTTACCATGGCATGTCACACCCTCTAAAGAAAAAGAATACTGATCAGCTCTAAGAATTCTTTTAGTAGTAATTATGACAACCTAATTTAGATTCTTTTCTGCAGGCTTTGAAGAGGTCCATCTCGGAGGTGACTTTAGATCGAGTGAACAGCTTATTTGGTTCCTTTTCATTCCTTCCTCAAAGAGAACAAATAAATGGTATTCTTTCAACATGTTAAATGTACTTGTTAACTGAAGAATATCACTTCCTTAGGCTTCATTTTCTGCATTCTGATTCACTGTTGATACCTGCTTAGGTAGTTTTTTGACTAGTTGTCATGATTATGTTCGAACACCTGCTCGGTTTTACTATTCAATTGTCATCTTAATCTTTTCATTTCTTGTTGGTTCTTCATTTCTAACCTTTATTTTATCGAAGTTTTAATCAAGAATTTTCTTACAGGTACATTTTGTCGACATGGTAGTTCTACTGATATTAAGTCCAGGTAATCAACTTTTATCCTTTAGTTTTTCCGATTTTCATGGTACAAGAATACAATTTGGTTATCGTGTTATTGCTGGATTAGAGTGTCCCCTATAACTTTCTTGTTCATTCATTTGCAGGGCTGTTGAAGGTTCCAGCAATCTGCCAAAACTCAAAAGAAATGGCTCTACATCATCTGACATGAGTAGCATCTCTTCGACCTCAGTTATCTCAAATCCAGGTTACCCTTCATACATCTTCTTTAACTCTGTCCGGAAAGCTTAATGATATGTATGGAATTATAAATTATTACTCTCAAAAGGTTAAAATACTGATATTCTTCAGTGGTCATTTTTGTTTGTTTAATCAGTGCACAAGCGCACTAGCAGTTGGTGCTTCGATCAGAAACTTTTTCTGCGGTCACTTTACAAGGTATGCCATAAATTTCTAAGTAGCCATTTTCGAGATAAATAATGAATGGTATATCTAGATGATTCTTTCTTTGAGTCAAACATGCGTTTATATGTTTAGGTAAGTTCCATGTGAACACTGTAGTGTATATGTGCTGGTATTCTCCTACAAATTCAGTCTGAGCCTGAAATTAATTAGAGTAAACAGGTGCTGGTTGTGCTGCTTTCACTTGATTTAAATGGTAGTGAATGCTGTTGTCTTCTTGCAGGTACTGGTTTCAGTATCAACAACCAGTTCCATCATCTTATACCTGAGGGATGTTGAGATGCTCCTCCTTCAATCGGAACAGTTATATAATATGTTTCAAAAGTTGTTGAGCAAACTTCCACATTCAGTGTTGATACTTGGTTCGAGGATGTTGGGTCCAGAAGACGATTACAGGGAGATCGATGAGAGGCTCTCAGTATTATTCCCATACAATATTGAGATAAAACCACCCGAAGATGAAACTCATCTTGATATCTGGAAAGCCAAACTGGAGGAGGATATGAAGGTGCTTCAAGCTCAGGATAACAGAAACCACATTGCCGAGGTACTCGCAGCAAATGACATAGAATGTGATGATTTGAGTTCTATCTGTCATGCAGACACCATGGTCTTAGGTAATTATATTGAAGAAATTGTGTTATCGGCAATTTCTCATCACTTGATGCACAATAAGCATCCAGAATACCGAAATGGCAAGCTTGTTATATCATCCAAGAGGTAGTAATCAATTATTCTTTTATCTCAGTATAAGCTTCTTTCACAGCATTTTTCTTCTTACCCTTTTTCAAATGTAAATTGCTTTTGGTTTCTCCTCCGGAACAGCTTGTCCCATGGACTGAATATATTCCAAGGAGAAGGGTGTGGGAAGGATACCTTAAAATTGGAGACAAATGCTGAATCTGCCAAGGTTTTTCTCTAATGCTAGTTTGCCTTCAGTAAAAATCAAGCATGAAGGATCTTGATAAGTTCATACTATCAATTAACCTTTTACCCCGCTTTGCTAACCTTAGGAAAAAGAAGGTGAAGAGCCTGTAAGTGCAAAAACTGAACCAAAGTCTGACACTGCTGCGCCTGAAAGCAAAACTGATGCTGAGAAGCCCCTTTCTGGTACAAAGAAGGATGGAGAGAACCCACCAGCAGCAAAAGCACCTGTAAGTTGATGTACTTTCACAATTTGTTCCTTTTTCCCATTCTAGCATGATGCATGCTGTAAATATTAGGAATTTTGAAGGGTTAATGGACACAATAACTATAAATGCATTTATGTTATTTCTTAGTCTTGACACAGATCAAATAGTTTGTCCACTCCTTTCCCGGGTGTCTTTTTCTGTCAGTACTTTCTTTTTTATACGACAGATATAATGTTCATGCAGGAAGTTCCGCCTGATAATGAATTTGAGAAAAGAATAAGGCCAGAAGTTATCCCTTCAAATCAGATTGGAGTGACATTTGCAGATATTGGTTCTATGGACGATATCAAAGAATCACTTCAAGAGCTGGTCATGCTCCCTCTTCGAAGGCCTGATCTCTTCAAAGGGGGACTTCTCAAGCCATGTAGAGGTATATTACTCTTTGGGCCTCCCGGTACTGGGAAAACAATGCTGGCAAAGGCCATTGCAAACGAAGCAGGCGCAAGTTTCATTAATGTCTCGATGTCCACCATCACGTCAAAATGGTTCGGTGAGGATGAAAAGAATGTGAAAGCTTTATTTACACTAGCAGCGAAGGTTGCACCAACTATTATTTTTGTGGATGAGGTTGATAGCATGCTGGGGCAAAGGACTAGAGTTGGGGAGCATGAGGCTATGCGGAAAATTAAGAATGAGTTCATGTCTAATTGGGATGGTCTATTGACCAAAGCCGGTGAGCGGATTCTTGTCCTGGCTGCAACCAACAGGCCATTCGACCTTGATGAAGCAATAATTAGGCGTTTCGAGCGCAGGTACATCTGAATGTCTCTGCTAACATAGTCACAAGACTTATTCTTGACCTTCTATGTTTGTTTCATATCTAGGATTGTTAAATATAATTACCAAGCATGTACAAAGTTTTGTTATGCATGCAATTCATGGACTGACTTGCTTACAACCCGATATGATTGAGCATCTTATCTTACTCGTGTGCTTTCCACTTTGAACAGAATTATGGTTGGCCTTCCATCCGTTGAGAGTAGGGAAATGATTTTGAGAACTTTACTGGCAAAAGAGAAAGTTGAAGATCTTGACTATAAGGAGCTTGCAACCTTGACAGAAGGATACAGTGGAAGTGATCTCAAGGTTTGCATTTTCTCTCATAACATTTATCGGAAATTTATATGCAACTGTTGTTAACTGATGGCACAAAAAATATCTACTGGGAACAGAACTTGTGCGTCACAGCAGCTTATCGACCCGTTAGGGAGTTGCTAAAGCAGGAGAGGTTAAAGGATCAGGTGACAACAAAATCTCTTCCCACTATATCTTTGTTGTTTTGCTTTGTCTACCTGTTAGTAGTATGTCTGCATAAGGGATCTTAGTTGTTTTTTTCTTTCAATAACTTCCTATAGGAGAAGAAGAGGCGAGAAGAAACAGGCAAGAGCTCAGAAAATGCTTTAGAGACGAAAGACGGTAACGCAGAGGAACAAGTAATTAGTTTGAGACCTTTAACCATGGAAGATATGAGACAAGCAAAGAATCAGGTAAGTTTAGTCATAACTACATCTGAATGTTTGAACCAAATGCATACTGAACTTATAGAACCATAATTTCTAATGCACAAATCTTATTTTCAATGCTCTACATGTAGGTTGCTGCCAGCTTTGCTTCCGAAGGATCGGTAATGGCAGAGCTAAAGCAATGGAACGATTTATACGGAGAAGGAGGTTCGAGGAAGAAGGAACAGTTGACTTACTTCCTTTAGATTGTAAAAGCAGGCATATCATTTCCTCATCAACGGAGTTCTCCATGAAAGATATGTACAAACGGTGATTCCAAAAGCTCAAACAAAAATAGCATTGGTCAGCCATTCTCACCAGTCTTACATGGGACGTGGTAGCATCAAAGACGAAAAGCTCTGATCCGGATCCGAAGTGCCGAAAAATTCAACCACAAAGCTCTTGGTAGGGTGTGTGAAATACATACATATATATATATATGGCAATGGCATTTGTACATGATGCTTAGAAAAAGGGTCTTTTGGAAGAAAAAAATGTTCGTCCCTTGAACCATTTGGCTCCAATATTCTGGGTATGCTTAGTAGTGTTTTATGTGAAATGTGTGGTACTTGGAAATGCCTTTGTGTTTCAATGTTTCTAAAGGAAGGGTTGGGGGTTAATATTGGACTGTTTGGAGATTATTTGATTAAAAACTTTGTGATTATAATATTATGAATATACAGTACCATTTACAAAATGTTATAAGTATAGTTTTAGAATTTAATAGTTATAATTTAACTCTTAATTCTTATCTGATATGATAAATAATTCGTATTTATTTAAATTCGATCAAATTTAAAAATTTTAACATAAGCATATCCTTAAACACAGTTAACATAATATTTAAACACTATAATATTAATATTTAACCACGTATTTTAAAAATTGTTGACAAATTGTAATATTTAAATTGTATTTATACACTATAGCATATATCATAAGAAAATGTAATTATTATCTTTAACATTAGTATAACCTCAAATATAATTAACATAATGTAATTATATTTTAATTTTATATAGTCATAGTTATATATTTATCTAAATTATTTTAATAACGCATAATGTAATTATTCTAATATTTAATTTTAATTTTGTTTACAAGTTTTTAAAATTCGGATCTATCATTTAAAATATTTTAATAACGCATATTTATAAACAGATAAATTATTTAAAGTTGGATCAATAACAATGTTATAACAAATTATTTGTCTTTGAACATTAAAATAAGTTATTTTAATATATATGTGTCTGGGTTTATTTTTTTTTTAAATGAGTTTGATTGAAGATAAGGTTGGGTCGATTTAAAGTTAAAAATACCACAACCCAAGTTTAAAGCGAAAACTACCCTACCGATCCAAAATAATAATTTTATTTTATTTTAAATATTTAAGTATGATTATTACAATGCACTATTGTATAGATATTATAATTATCTTTTTATTTTATATAATAAAATAAAATAGTTATTATAATACTTTATTTCTATATATATTTTTCAATTAACTCTATTTTATCAAATAATAATAATAATGATAAATTTTAGTTTATGTCAGGTCGAATTTAAATGAAGATTTTTGGATCGAATACGAATCAACTAAAATTCTGGTCCAACTCAACCCATGGCAATCCCTAGTTTCTGTGTGTACGTGCATAAAAGAAGCAATATGATCTAAAGACTAAAGCCTATTTTTGGTTGCTTTTAAGCAACCAAAAGCACTTAAAAAAGTGTTTCTGACAGATATAAGTTATTTTGTTGTTGTTTTTAGTTGCTTTTTAAACCAGTTTTTCACTCAAACCCAAAAGCTAAAGTTTTTAGCTTTTGAGTTGGATAAGCTAGTTTGAAAATAAAATTACTTATTTACCCTTATAATATATTTGTTAAAATAATATTTATACATATATAATTACAAAATAATATATATTTTATAATATTTTATATTAATAATAAAATTAATTTATTTTTAATTTATTATTAATTTATAATTGTTATGTTCGTATATAATCTAAAATATGTATATATTTTTAAATTAAATTTTACAAAAAATATTTTTTATTATAATTTAAATTTATTTTTTAATAATCATAACATTGATAAAAATTTAAAATTTTTAAATATAATTTAAGTTCACTAATACATCGTGTCTAAAATAGATATTTTATCTTTTTAAAATCACTTTTTTACATCAATGATAAACATTACTTAAGTAATACCAAACTGACCTTAAGAAATCATCCTTTGAATACCATGTTCAATTAGAGTGTATCTGCAACTAAAACATAAAATTTGAAACCGGGAAACTCAAAGGTGATGATCGATCACCCAAAAAAAATCAAGATTTGATTTCAGCAGGAAAACAAAAAGAAAACCTTAATGTCGTCTAATTCTTCTTCTGTTTATTAATATTAGCCATAACCTTCTTCTCTAATATTACATACTGCTTCTTCATCTCAAGTATTGCTTTCTCAGCATAGGCATCCACCTTGTCCTCGTATTTCTCGTATAACACCGGCACGGTGTATAGAAGAAGAAACACTGCCATACATAAGTGTATATTTGGTACGAGTCTCATCAAACACATACATACATACATACATGAAGTGTGAAAAAGAAAAGGATCAGATTCCTTACCAACGTAGACCAATGTCAAGAAGTTAAAACAGCTACCCAGAACTGACACAACCCATAATCCAGCAACGGCCTAAGAGCAGCAAAGCAAAAATACCAAGAGAGTCGAAAACATAGCACAAGTACACGAGTATACCCCTATGTTACTTGAATATGTGGAGAATACAGGTACATTACAGGAAATGAAGAGTTGAAGCAAAATTGACAGTAATCAATTTCATCCCAAGAGATGGGCTTCTCTTTTCTTTTCATTTTTTGCAAACTTGATAATTTTTTTTTTATCAATTTGGTCTCTAAACTTCTTTTTATCCACTATAATCTATGAACTATACAGGTTTTCTCATTTTTAGTCCTTTGATGACATGACATTCTAAAAATCTAACACAGTACAACATAAAAATGTTACATCATCAAGATGATCAAAAATCTAAATTCAGAGACTAATGTGAACCCAGAAATTTAAATACCAAACTGAAATTTTTATTTCATCCTTTAGTTTTTTCTAGCAATAGCCTAGACAAATATAGCTGCTTAGCAAGATATCTAGTGAGTTGAAAACATTGTACAAGTGCATAATTCTACCCTATGTTACTTGTTCAAAGCTAGTGTGGGGTGTATAGTTACATACCTAATATGAGCAAGTTTAATATATTTTAATTTTGTATATTTTTTTCTAATATCATAACCTATTTTTCATATTTGAATAGGTTGTTGAGCATTACTTATTTTAAGTAAAATGAAGAAAGCAAAGAGGGAGATTAACGTTAACATACACCGAGAAACGTCTTCAGATCTTTGCCGGTTGCAATGGTCCGCACAACATCCACAGCTCGGTTAATTTCAGTCGTCAGACAAGATGTAGCTTTAAGCAAACACTTCTCAGGGATCACAACTTCTGGAATGTTTGGTGGAGAACTTCGAATGAACAAAGTGGATAAGTTACAATAAGATTTCGATCGCACAATCATACAAGGAACAAAGAAGAATGGTTTTAGAACCTTACTTGTTGATGAAATTAGAAGCATTGGACCATAGGAAAAGGACTGATAAAGAGAGTATCAATATGTGGCAAATCAGAGTGATTAAATGGTAATCAAGAACTTCAAAGAGAAACCAGATAGCTGTTACACCACCAAGCACGCCTCCAGACACTCTTTTGTTCCTCCATAGAAGAATATCAGCAGCTGCAAATCAACATTGGAGGATCATAAAAGACGATAACAAACAATAGAAAATTAATAATCAAAGCTTTAATTGAGGAATGACACAAGATTCATTTATTCATAATGTTATTATGATGCATTCACAACTCTCGAATTTAAAAAAAAAATACAAATACATAAAACGAAGGCTATTGCGTTGAAATCCTCGTTTTACAAAAGAATGAAGCAGGATTCTGAAAAACTAGCATGAATCTAAAATAGAAATAAATTACATTAGCATTTCACAACTCACAAATTACATAATCAGGGGGAAATGCATAAAAATGAAGGCAATGTCAATGAATTCGTGACTTTGAAAGATTTCGTGTCTGGACTCGATCAAAAAGAAAAGAGAGGGAGAAAGCACGATTATGAAATCAGTTAGTAAAACAGCGCATGTATATAACGCGACTAACCTGTGCGGATTTAAATAAACTAAACATCGCCAAAACAAATAAATATGGCGGAATCTATATACACATATAAACCGGTAAATCATATGAAAATAGTTTTACCTTTCCAGCGCCTAAGACTTGGTGAAGATGATTCTGAATAGTAATTCTTTTGTTCAAATATCAGATTATGTAATCAAATGCTAAAACAGACAATGTGATATAATGCGACTAACTGATGCTGATTTAATCAACTAAACATCGCAATTAGCCAAAATGAATTCGCAGAATCTATATACAAATAAACGATAAATCATAAAAAAATAGTTTTACGTTTTCCGGCGCCCAATACTTGGTGAAGAGGCTTCTCTCTGCCGAAGAGACGATAAACCTTGGACTTAAAAGGGACTTTGTGGCCGTGAGATCGTTTGTCGTTGTCAGAATCGGAGGAAGAGGAGGAGGAGGAGGACTTGCGGTGGAACGTATCGGAGATCTTATCGGAAATCTTCTCGGCAATCTCCTCCATCTTCGATTCTATGTGCTCGGCCATTGGATCCAGGTGCGGTTGGTTTTGAAAGGATACGAAGGCGTAAACCGAGGCGTTTAAATTTGTAAAGGTCTTACGTAACGGAAAATGAGGGAAGCTAATTTCATGCTTTGCCTATTTATTCTCTGCCCTTCCCTTCGTTTCTTGTTTTAAAAGCCTTCGAATTTGGATTAAGGCTGAAATTACATGAAATCTTATATTTTATCAATTTTTATTTAGATAAATTATTTATACTTATATTTTATTTATATATTTTAATTTATACATAATAAATCATTCGCTATTAATTTGTATTGAATAATAGTTACACGTGAGGCTAAGAGTATTATATTATTCTTGTGACGGAATAATAAGAGATCATTCTTTACCGAAAAATTATTTCATGAACCTGATTTATAACATTATTCATGATAATAGTTTAAAATTTTATTCATTTTTTTTAAGATAAATTTATATATTTTTTTTATATGTAAATAAGACGATAATCATCGTCAGTGACGGATCCAGAAATTTATTTTAGGGTGGGCACATCTGAAATTTCGAAATCTCACGGTGTGTACAAAGCTTAAATATTATAAAATTTTAAGGACTAATTCATAAAAATTAAGAAAATTAAGATTAAATATATGAACTTTAAAAAATTCAGGGTGAACACGGATCTTTTTATTTAAAGCATGGATCTGCCACTTGCCATCATAGAACTTATTTTTTTATTAAAATTTTGATGTATTTATAAGATATATAATGACTCATATTTGGTCATTTTTAATTGAATATCCATTGTTTATATTTTTCAAATTTATTTAAAGTATTGAGATTAGATTATTGATTGAATACTTAATTCGATAATTTTAATAATACTCCCACTTTTCTTTTTGTTTGGTTACTGGGAAAACAGATAAGAAAGAATCTATGATATTGTCCAAAGGAAATAAAAAATTAATGTATTTATATTATTTTTCTATATTTTTTGGATGATATATTTTTTTTTCTTTTTACTTTATATTTGCATCTTTTGAAAAGAAAAAAAAAAGAATTGGATGCTTCAAAGGCATATGCTAAGCTTACTTTTGTTTCTTTTGGGGTTGGATCTTCTGCTTTTATTATGACTTTCCGAGTGAATTTTTTCTGAAAACTATTTCCAAACCCAATATTATAATTATTGATAATTATCCGGATATGATATTATAAAGGCTCGTAATAAGATTATAAAAATTATTTTTTAATTATTTTTTTGTATTTTTAAAATTTAAATTTTAATCTATATTAAAGAATCTAACGTTTTATCTCACCGAATGTTACGTAATTTATTTATTTATTTATAAATATATCCATTTCAATACTAACAAAATATAACATTTTTAAAAATGTGTATGATAATGATATTAAATTATACATTTTAAAGACAAATGACAATATTTAAACCTACCCAAAATATGATATTAAATTACAAGTGTGTTGTTCATATACCTTTCTTTATCGAAAAAAAAAATTTTATTTAAATTATTAAATTATATTCAAAATAAATTATCTATTTATAAGATTAAACTTGCATAATATTTATCAACAAATGTTTGGTACAATATTAAAATACATTATTTTTTTTAATGACAAAATTTAAACTCGGATCTTAAAAAGAATATTATTAACATACAAAATCACGAATTTCAATCATATATCATAAAAATAATATTTTATCAAATAAATTTATAATATAAATAAAATACTTACAAAACATTTAAAATTTAATTTTATAATACTTACTTTATCGTTAAAATATCAAATAAATCCTTAATTAAAATAATGAAAGTAAAAGTGTGGGGATTGGTTTGAAAATGAGGATTACTTTAGTGAACCCAATTGCCCTAAATTCAACTCCAAAAGATGGTAGAATAGAATTGAATTTGAACTTCTTCAAAGTTCAAAGGCAAAAGGCTTAGCCTATAGGAAAAGTTCAAAAGCATTTTAGACATTACCTTTGTCTTTGTAAAAGAAAAGGAACCAACAATGGCTTAGGCCCATTTTCACACACTTTTTTTTTATGGAGTTTTTGATTGTCGAACATAAAAATTATATCAAACGATAAAAAAACTAAAATTTTAATTTATTTATAAATAATTGTTCTCGCACGAAACGTCAAACGAAAAGTTACGCCAAACGAAGTCTTAGTTTAACTAATGTTTTAAGAACCATAGCATAATTAAAAAAAATCGATGAAAGGGTACTGATGATCAGGGACGAAACCAAGATTTAGGGTTGAGAGGCAAAACATAAATATTTAAAAGTATGGGATAAATTTATAAAAAATAATTTAAAAAATTTTAAATAGGAGGACAAAAGTGAAAAAATTCTTCGGGGTTGGGGCGATTGTCCCTCCCCACCCCACACAGCTCCATCCTCGCCGATGATGAATAATATATTAATGTCATAAAGTGTGAAGTGTTAAATTTTGATTAATTATTAAAATGAGTTAAATTATGTATTAATTTGATTTTTTTTTCAAATTTAGGTACGTATTTAAGAAAAAATTTCAGGCATGAAATTGAAAAATTTACAATTTTTATGTACCAATTTTGTATAATAAAGTCAAAGTATTTTCCAGGCAAAAGTACTGTACGAAGAATCCAAGACTCAACCTTGATACTGGACAAACGTAAAATCTGAAAGGTAAACGTAAGCAATGAAATAGAAAAGTTTGTTTGGTACTATTTATTGTTCCAATGCTGAAATCATATATATTTTTTTAAAAATTAAAAGTTGGAATAATTTAAAATATTATTTTTTATTAGTTTTCTACCCGTTACACTACTGACATAGTATTACGTGGGTATTTTTTAAAAATTATGTTAAATAATAAAGATTAAATCAAATATATAATGATTTTAATTTATTTCTCACTAAATTAAATATGAATTATTTTATATTATAAAAAATAAAATAATTAAAATCAGTTTATTCAGAAATCATAAATATAATGTTTTCTAATAAAAACATAATTAATTTAAATTGATATTAAAACAAATCTATTTTCAATTTAATTCATTTATTTATTTAATAATTGTGGACAAAGGGTTAGACAGATAAAGGGTAAAAAAAAAAGCTAAGCCTGGTGATGATGGAGACGAGTGCGCCTGTAAATCCAGGACTCGGTATATATTTTTTTACTGCGAAAGCTTCTGAAAGGTAAGTGAAAAGGCTGCATTTCTCCTGTAAAAATCTGAATACTAGTATATTAACTACGGTAATTTTTTATTAGCAAGATGTATGATAATTTAAATATTTTGGTAAAAGATTTGTCTTTCGTGAAGCAACCTGTTAGATTCCAGGCTTTGTAATTAAATGATATTTTCCCAATTAAAACCATAGTTTCTTAAAAGTAATCATCATCACTGATGAAAAGCAAAGGCTGCAAGGCTAAATAAGCTATTTATCCCTTTCTTGTCCGAATCTCTTTGTAAAAGTGAATATCAAAAGCTTACCTCATTCCCCTGAAACACCATTTTCAATTCCCAGTCATCAAAGGAAGTGCAAACAGTCATTTGTCACGAGACTTTTAAATAGATGAAATGCCTCAAACAAACCAGAAACCCTAGACATTCACCCAGTTTCTCGGTAGATTCAGTCTCTGTTTTCTTTGTGTGTTTGCCATGGAAGCTCTAAATTTTCTGAGATTTTGGAAACATGGTCATGGGGTTTATAAAGTGAGCCAAACCCAACCTTGTAATGGAAACGGAGGCGCCACCACCATTACGACCAAGGTTTTCGATCGTGAGTTCGATGAAGGCGACGAGGCTTTCATTGACTTGGAGTTCCCTTTGCGTGAGGTTGAAGATGAAGTGAATGTTAAGAATGTTGAAGCTCGTTCTTTGTCTCCTAACGATCATCTCTCGAAAAGAAAGGTTCTGCCGATCGGGCCGATCTCCAAGTCTCAATCGCCCATCTTTCTGTTGAAATCGGCTCAGAAATTCCGAGTCTTTCACCCCAAGAAGCCGAAAACTGAGACCCCGAAGCAAGGTAGCGGCAACCATCTCTCCAGAAATGGCGAAATCGACGATTCCTCGAAGAGATTATCCAAAGATTTGGTACAAAAATACTTGAACGTAATCAAGCCGTTGTACACAAAAAACTCCAGAAAGAATGGCCAAAGCGACAAGGTAAGAGTCTCCGGCGACTCGTCATTGTTATCTCCGGCGACTGTGTATTCCACGAAGGAGAAACATGGGATTTCCAGAGGGGTTTATAAGCATCTGGCAAAGAGCAAGTCGTCGTCGGCTGCAGCATCGCCGATTAACCGGAGAGATGATTCATTGCTGCTGCAACACGATGGGATCCAAAGCGCCATTTTGCATTGCAAGAGATCCTTCAATTCATCAAGAGGTATTAAAAATTTAAACTTTGGGTTCGATTTAAAATTCAATTCTTAGCTTGTTTTAAATTTAAATTTCTGGGTTTGGCGGCAGAATCTTCATGGTTGATGAGATGCACAAGCGATTGTTCTTCCCAAGAGAAACTAAGCAATGCTTCTTCTTCAACAGGTACATATCTATACACTTTCTCACTGTATTTTTTTCCTTCAGAAAACTCAAGTTTTTACTTCTAATTAATCCCATTTCCCCCAGATTCTTCTTTGTTCTACCGAGTAACAAGCAGTTCCGCAAGAACATCCAGTGAAGAACGCAGACTTTGATTATTAACATCATGTAAAAAATTGAAGTAAAAAATGAAAGAAATTGTAGTGTTGAAATCTGATTGTTATCTATGATGATCATTATGAAGAAATTGATTTTGAATTCTTTTCTAGTTGTGGTGGTGGTCTTAAATTTCTGCTGTTGGAAGTACATATTATGTTTGGTTTGAAATATGGGAGATGTTCATATCAAAGATGTGATGATGTTTTTCAAACAGTTCCTTCCATTTTCCGCTACTAATCAATGAAATTCAAATAAAAAATAAAAAAAATAATTTATACCCATAAAAATTTTAAACTTCATATAATTTACATATATTTTATATTTTTTTATTATATTAATAATTCAAATTTATATTTTTATAAATATATATTTCTAAATATTTAAGAAAAAAATCTTACGACCACTCCTGTGTGACCGTGTATCCATTATCCAAGCCCAGTTATCTGTGCATACGGTAAAGTTTGACTACTCGGTCCACCTTCCCACCTGCTGTGTCAGCTCGGGCTCAGCCGAGAACACTGCCCCAGCCCCCAGTGACAACTGACATTGCATAACTCTGCTGAAACGATATCACTTGTTCGTACCATTTGAACATGAAGGATTTATGCCTCTGCTCTGTATACCGTATCTATACGTATTCCATGCTCATTTTATACGCTTGTTGGTATAGGCATGGCTCCTCTGATCATATGTATATACTTTGTTTGTCTACATTCCGAAGTATTATACGGTGTATAAATCAACATGTATGTTTCATGTGACAGGTCTTGTTATAAAAAATCAGATTTTGTGTCATTTGTCCACCTCACCTCATCTACCTGAAGCTGACCGGACACTTTGTTATAAAAGATCTTGTTATAAAAGATCAGATTTCATGTGACAGGTCTTGTTATAAAAGATCAGATTTTGTGTCATTTGTCCACCTCACCTCCCATATTCGATTTTTTGTCTGTATTCCTAGTCCCACGTATCATGATACTTTGTTTTGTTTCTCCGACCAAACAGAGAGAAAGGAAAGAAAAAGAAAGGGAAAATGAACAGAGAGAAACACTGGATTTTCTGGGGAAAGCTCTGATACTTTTTACAGTATGGATTCCATAAAATGACGTCATTTTACAGAATCCTACGTGTTAATCTTTGAATTTAAGATTTTTTTAATTCCATGGGTTTTAGTACCGAGGGTCGATGTCCTTCACAGTTGATACAGTCTCACAAGGACGGCACCAAGCCGGACAAACCATAGCATATTTAATATGTTTGAGATTTAAGTCAGATCAATTATGAAAACAATATCATTGTGTTGATAGGGAAGATGAACCACGGCGGTCGGAGGTTGCTCTGGCAGTGGAGGTGAGGACATGCACCGGTGAAGTTGTAGATATTGATGTTTAAACTTATGACTTTTAAAAATAACAACCGTCTCTTTTAATTATTGAGACAAGATGATTTATGTTTTATAGGTACTAATACTTTGTTAAATTAATGATATTCTTTGTAATATTTTATTTATGGTTCAATAAAATTTGTGTTAGCGGATATTAATGGAGTTTTTATTAAATAAAAATTTTATATTTTATAATAAAATTTAAATTTATACAAGATAAAATAATATAAGTATTTTTAATTATTAAATTAATTTAAAAAATCTCACTATTTAATATATTTTTCATTTGAATTGTATGCAATTCCTCGGGTTTCTTACATTTGTAACGATGAAAGTATGGAGTATTGATTGATTTGAATAAGTAGTTATTTTGATTGATAAGTCAAGCTAATTCTAAGTCTAATTTCAGTATTTAATTGAATTAAAAAAACTTCGGAAGTACACTAATTTGAATTTTAAAATCAAATTCAAATATTTAATTGAATAAAAAAATAAATACTGAATTAAACTTTGAACTAAAGTCCAAATGCCAAAATGTGTAATTACCCTCTTAATTAATTTACGTAACTTTTAATATATTATATAGGTATAGAGATGACAATATAATCTGAATCAGATTCGAATTTGATTCAATTCAGAGAAAAAAATAATCCAAATTCAATTAAAAAAGTCAAATCTAAATCTAAAAGCAGTTCGAGTCCTAATAAGAGATAGATCATATATAGATATTGTCATGACCTGATCTAAATTCAATCTGAATTCATATTCGATATGAATTTGATCCATATATAAACCCGAATAAAAATATTTAAAATTTTTAGATTTGAAAAGTTTGAGTTATTACTTTAATATGTTTTATATTGGATTATAATATTTGTTAAGATTTGTTTATGCTATAAATTTTAAAATATTTATTTGATAAAAATTATTTTTTTCATTTAAAACATTTATTTGAGTTGTTACTTTAAAAATTAATTGGATTCGGACTTTTGAATTTGGATATAGATTTTAAATATTTTATTAGATTGAATTTGGATTTATGTAAATGAATTTGGATTGAGACTTTAATTTTTTGAAAATCCTATTATTAACTAGATTAAACTTAAACTTTAATAATATCGGATCCGAGTTCGATCCATTATCATCCCTATTCAGGCCCAAGCTTAGTTGGTAAGATCCGTTGGTAGAAACGAGATAGGCCCATGTCTTTGACCCAATAGTAACGTGTAGAAGTTAAAAGACGAGATTTAAAACAACTGAAATTTTAAAAACATAGATATACGTCATATTGGTGTTGTAAGAAAGAAATAAAACAAAAATCCCTAACACTGCAGAAGCAAGTAGAAATGAAATAAAAATCTCAAGCCAAAAAAAATCAAAATCCGACAACCTTAACCACCTTCTTCACTTGCATGTAATAATTCCCAGTTTCCTGGAAGGGATATCGATTTGCATGGTACAATTCATTTGGGCAGATTTCTTCCTCTTCATCACCTTCAGCAAATGAATCTTCCCTTCCAACTTTGAGTAACTCGTCAATGGAAGAACACCGGAGCTTATATCACTACCTAATTCACTATTCGTAGCGTTAGATGATAAACTGCTCGAACTCAAATCGACAACACAGTCAAGTTTTTTGGTAGACCTAATCCGGACTCGACTTTTATCGATCGTGGCCTCCCCAACCGGTGTGCCCCTGTATGCGAACGTGACGCTGCCGACTTCGTACTTAAAATCACCGAAATTCATGTTCTTCACCGTGAATTGCGTGTTCATTCGGATGTCGAACGAAGGGGAAGCTTCGGTTCCGACATTAAAGTCGGCGTCGACGAACGATCCTGCTCGAACACGGAACTTTGGGTTATTGGTACGCATGACAATTAACACGAAAACCAGTATAATACCTATCTGGAACACGGCAAAGAGTAGTATATACAACAAGCACTTTGTTCGGTTCCGTTTCTTTACGTCTTTCGGGTTAGCCGGCGACGGCACTTGGTCGCTTTGTGTATGGCCATCGGTTGGTACCAATGGATATGGCGAATCACCAGTCTTTTCTGCCATTGTTTTGCTTTCTGTTAACTACTAATTTAATAGCTGAGAAAGAAAATATTCCAAGAAGAAATAATGTGAGGAAAATATGGGGCTTTTTTACAAGTATTTATAGATAAATGGGACATACTATAATTTTTTATGTCCCATATATCGTATATCCGATAATTACATTAAGATGAGTTAGATTAAATTTTTAAAAAAAAAAAAAACTTTTTAATTTTATTTTTTATTAATAATATTTAAACTCGAGACTTTACTTAAAATATATAATATGGGTGGAGTGAAGAACAAAATGTTGTTTTGAAAAACTGTTTTGGTCAGTCATTTTTTGTTCTTTGATTATGCTTTGTTGACACTAAACCGCGTTAGGCACACTTGAAGTTGAAGCCTTAACTTCATTGACTTATGTTGCTAATGGAGGAGTACCTGACAAAAGATGATTTATTCCTTCTCGTTTTGCATTCAATAGTAAAAGAAACTTCTATCAACTCAAATGTTATTTCACTATCATATATACGATACAATAGAATCGGATTACATAATATATATTTTTTAAATTGTTGGATAAATAAATGAAATAGACAAATGAGATTAAAAATAAAATATATAAAATTTATCATTTTAAAAAAATAATTATTTTTCATCGAATAATCCATATATATGTCATTATTTTCTAAAATATAAAAAGTATTCGTAATAATTCTCATTATATATAATCAAAATGCAAAGTTAAAAAAGACTAAAGGATCTTATTTCTTAAATGATAAAACTATGTATAATTGTATCCAAAATTTTTAAAATATGATTTAACGTAATATTTTGTTGTAAAATTATATTTTAACTTTTGAATAATTTATAGTTCAATTTCTACTACTAAATCTTTTGACTTTATGAAAAATTAGTATATTTTAATTTATACATGTTAATCTAAAGTTTAATTATTAGTGTTTTACTAGTTCTAGTCTAATTAATGATAACAAATAGTAGAGGGCAACATCTCTACCAAAACGACATCGTCATCTAGAAGATGTAATTTTGTTTTAGGATCTTTAAACTTGAAACAAGTAACAAGAGAGCCATGCCCATGGCTCGACATAGTTTTCAAAGTGGAGACTCAAGATTTCAAGTTCTTATTCTTAATCATATAGTATATGCTATACAGATATATTTATTGTTCCTATTACATTTAATAATATCATTATATGTTATATTATAATTTAATTAATTATCAAATGAAACGTAGGTATTTATTTAATTAAAAATAATTTAAACTCCCTAACCACGTCTAACACAACTACAAAAGCAGCCTAAGCCTTAGTTCTGTTGCATCATTGGAACACCATGCTTTATCGGTCTGTCATTTTTGCTTCATCGACTCGAAAAGCTCGGCCACCGCAATTCGAGAAGAACCTCCGTCGCTCACCGCCACCTTAGCTGCATTTTTCATAGCTGCGATTCGCTCCCTAACCAACTCACCTTCATTGGATTCCATCAATTGCTTAACTCGCTTCTCCACCTCATTCGAGCACACCAACCCGGTTTCAGACTCCACCATCGGCAAAGCGATCTTCATTTCTTCTACCATCAACACCCTATTGTACCTTTGTTCGGCATAAAGCGGCCACGCCAACATCGGAACACCAGCACACACCGATTCCAGCACAGAGTTCCAGCCGCAGTGAGTTACAAAGCCACCGATCGAGTCATGATTCAACACGGCAGCCTGAGGCGCCCAAGATTTCACCACGTATCCCCTCTCTTTAGTCCTCTCCAAGAACCCTCGAGGAAGCAACGAATTCAAATCCGGGTCGAAATTTCCGTCAATGCCTGAGCTTTGATTCTCTAATGGAGGATTCCGCACTACCCACAAGAACCTATGCCCACTTCTCTCTAATCCAACAGCAATCTCACTCAATTGTTCCATCGAAAACACTCCAGCGCTACCAAAACAAAGAAACACTACACTTTGACTAGGATGCGAGTCTAACCATTTTAAGCACTCCATGCCACCATCGCCGCCAGCGGCGTTAGCTATGAAAGGTCCGATGCAATAAACGGGAGGTGTCGGGGAACTCGGCACGCAGAGTCCATTAGCAATCGCCTTGATGGCCCTTGGCTCCATGAATTCAAAAGTGTTGATAATAATCCCAGCTGATTGAAGCAAGCGAGTGGAGATATCCAAGAAAATTTCATACATCTCGTTGCGTTTGAGTATCGCCAATGGCATATCCGAGGATGGAATTGGCGGCACGCCGGGGATGTCAATCACAAGGTCGAGATAATCTGCGAAGCTTTGGGTGAATTTGTTGTTGAGAGTGGGGAGATACAGTAACGAAGCAAGAGAACCGGCGGCGCAAGTGTGGAAACAGTAACCCGGTATCTCAAAATCAGCGACTACTTTCAATGCGCTGCCGATGCAGAAGAAATCGACGATGGCGGCGTCGAGTGTGAAGTTTTCGGAGATGGTAAGGAGGGAACGGCGGAAGTTGGGGACGTTGAGACGGAGGACGTCGAAGAGAAGGGTTTCCTGTTCCTGGTGAGCTGTCAATGGAGGGAGATTGACAGTGGGGAGATAGTGGAAGGTGACGGCGGAGGTTGCAGCAGAGAAGGGAGGTTGGGAAGGAAGGGTGGTGATTAGAATGTGGATTGAAAGTGAAGGTCGTCGATTGAGAATGAGGCTGCCTAATTCCACCATTGAAGTTTGATGTGAAACCAACGGTGCTGGGTACAGAACTATGGCTTCCTTCTTTGCCATTGTTGATACTGTTAATTTCTACAGATCAATAAAAGTTAACAAACTATACATATAGAATCAGAATTAAACGCGAAATAAACAGAAGAAGAGAAACAGAAGAAGAAGAAGAGCGGCAGTGCGTGCCAAACGATCAATCTAAAACTCTATCAAAGAATGGTAGATGTTGGCGGTGAATGACCGGTAGCATTTAAAGCTTTAAATATAATATATAAAAACATTAAATGAACCCATCTTCCTACCTTCAACTACCCCAAATTCTTAGATTTTAATTTAATGTTTTTATTAATAATTTTAAAATTGAAGGGTACTGACGAAAGTTGAAAGAAAATCCATCTACCTTCACTAAGAGCAGATTTCGGACATTCAAAGCACAGCAACTTGACACATTATAATATCCAAGAAGTGTACAACATTTGCAGACCCATCCGTTGAGAAAACTAAGAGCTCAATGCCCCCACTTCTTCAGTTCCATCCCGTCCGGTGGACTTCCTTCCACCTTCTTTACGCCGACTTCTTTCCAGTTCGTAGAAAGAACAGTCCCATTTGATTCCACCTACAATGCACACACCAGATAGATCGTTCATGCCCGGTGTTCTGACAAATATTTTTATCCTAGACCACAGTTATGCACGAGACACTCTTGGGGTAGAAAATATCTTACAAAAGATTTCTGCATGGCCCTTCTTGCATCCTCATCAGCACCCTGATAAATCTCCTGGAAAAATTTATTCAATCCGGCATCACCATCCAGCTGTTCCTCTTTCTCCTGAAAACCAGTCACAAAGGGTCTGTTAACAATGCTTGTACCCCACAAAGGAAACAAATAAATTAAGATCTTTAATATACCTCCTTCTTTACTTGAGCTTCAATTTTATCCCAATCAACTCTCTTCGGTTTGGAGGATGGGTATGTCGGTCTCTGATTTGCAGTAACTATTACACAAGAATTAGTTATGATCGCAAACAAATAAATGGATCTGTTGCTAGCCAAATTATTCGAGGAAATATTCATGCGTCTTAGAACAACATCAAGTTAAACCAATCAAATGAAACCAGACAAGATTTTCAATTGCAAAAGCAACCACAATGAAAGTACAAAAAAGTATTTGCTTTTAGTGTGTGAAAAAATTTCATCGGCAGCCATTGATGTGCTACGTTTGAAACAGTAAACCCCCCATACTGCAGATTGACAATATAAAAACAGTACTTTGTTCCTATCCAAACGACCGGCTTCCAGTTGATTTTATATGGCTTGTGAAATTGATTTACTCCAAAATAATAGCTTAACAACTAAAATTTGGTTCCGAATAAGCATTTACCTGCTTAAAGTGTTCACAGTTTATGTTACCCAGTAAAAATCAAATTTAAACTACTATTATCTCTAGGTCTAAAACAGCAAAGGCCAAGCTTACAGCATCAAATCTGCACTGCTGGTAATAAAGAAAGTTTGGACATTTGGTTGCCTAACGGTTAACTGCTGGTAATAATGATAACATGCTATGGAGATCAACTTACCAGAAGATACATTAGTCCTTTGGGGAACAGCAGCTTCCCTGCTATATTCAAGGGATGTCCAATGAATTGGTTCGGCTTTCGCTAGCCGAATTTCAATTTTGGTTGACAAAACATCATATCTGCACTTGTCAGGTATTATCTGTTCAAGCATGGGCAATTGCCGTGAAGAATAATTAACCACACCAAAATATTGAACAAAAAGCTTGCTTGTAACTAAATCCCAACCTTATGTACCATACTGATCTTACTCGTACAAATCAGAAACTATGAATTTTATGTAATACCTTTCCAAATAAGCGAGGTTGGAAATGATAAGCATCTTTACCAGGAGCATTGATGGCTACACTTAGCTACACACCAACAGAGAAAGAAAGAAAATTTAGCCTAGATACTATTAAAGAACTCGATGCTACTCATTGAACACTGCACAGAAACACACAAAAGACAGATGAATTATCATGCAACTTACTATTTGTTCACCATAATCAACTCTAACACATTCAAGTTGTATTCCCTTAGCAAAAATTGTGACAACCACTTCCTCTGGTTTCTGGTAAAATTCATGCCTGAACAATATTTTTGACAGAATCAATCACAAAATAAACCAATGCAAAATGTAAATAGCAGTGACATTACAAAAAGAATACATAGGCACAAACCTGTACGATGGTTTGGCTGTTGTTGCCACAGCCACGGGATCTGACAGAACTGCTTTCACAGGTACAACATTTGTTGTCACCTCTTCCGGTGTCTGCTTTGGTAACTCAGCAGTTTCCTCTAAACAAACACACAAACTCATTAGTAAGACAATGGATGCTATCAGGGTGATATTTGAATATCTTTAAGCATACACCAATTCTTTTAGATAAATTCACTACTTACTAAAAAACATACTTTAAGACTAATACCTGCAATGCGCTCTTCACATTCTTTAATCAACTTGGAAAATCTCGACTCTCCCGGCGCCAAAGCCACACCAGCCTCCAATGCAGCCTTAGCAGTTTGATACTCCTCAAGCTTCATACATGCAGTACTGCAGACATCATTTACATATTATACGTATTATAGACTTATGCATAACTTACCTCGGATGCAATAAGGTCTGGATTACAAGTTCAGCTATTTTATCAACTATCATAACTTTCTCCTAAAACAATATTCATGAAAACTAGGGGCGGGAAAAACTAGACTAGACTAAAAAAAATTGAATTATTCGACACAGATGTGAAAATAATTGACTCGTAATTTCATGCAAACATACATGCATATATATATTACACATGAATGAATATGAAGAAATATATGTATTGTACATTGTTATAGAAAAACGTTTAGAATTGAACTTTATTGACAGATCGAATGTCTACCCCTAATGAAAACTACTCTAGGAATTCCTTTAGTAATTAAACATTAAATACGATATGCAATCAGTTGATCTTACTGCAAAAAGCAACAAATTATGCATTGGACCAGCCCAAATTATGAAATTAAAGAGGGGAAAATCAACTAACGCTTTACGCAAGTAAGCTTTAGACATGGAAGGATCCAACTCAATTGCTTTACTTGCATCCGCCACAGCCTCTGCAAGGAGAAAATTGCAAAGCATCGCAAAATTAACAATTGATCTTTAAAAATCATAAAAAAAATAAGATAAATTTGGGGACAAACCAGGGAGATTATTGATTTGATGTTGGCCTGAGCGCGGTCAGCGTAGAGCTCTGCCCTTTTAGGTTTTTGTTCGATGGCTTGCGAGTAAAGATCGAGGGCGAGCTCGAAGTGGTCATCGATGAATGCTTCTTTAGCTTTGGTTTCAAGAGCAGACGCCATTAGAAGTCTCTAGAAGATCATATACAACGAGGAGGGGGATTTTTGATTTTCTGAGGATCGGAGAAGAATATGATTGACCCTTTATATACAGACTCTTTAATATCTAAAATTTTTATGGTAAACTACATGAATGACCACTTCATTTTATGCGATGTTTTATTTTGACCATCCTATTTTTATATATTTTCAATAAGACCTTTAACTCTTTAAATGATACTATTAATTAAGTTATTTGCGGTTAAAATTTAACATAAAATATGGTACAATAATTAATAAAAATTTATATAATTATATATTTTATCAAATTTTTAGTTATTTGTTTTATGTGTTCGAATCTAATGTAGTCCATATAGACAGGTTTAGTCAACAATAAATATTAATCGTTAGTCAATTAACAATAAATTTTTACTTTTTGATCCTAACATAATCCATCAACTCTTACGATTGATCCTAATTCGACCCAAAAAAATCAATAAATCTTAAACTTCACCGGCAGCCGAGGATAAATCTGGTGAACCGACTATCAAAATCACTACATATAGATTTCAAGAGTGTAAAAACATGTAAAATGGTAAATAATATCATTGGTCACTAAATTATTATTTTTTTTGTTTTGATCACTAAATTTTTAGTTTTAATAAAATCGTCACTAGTGTTATGATTTTTTTTCCTAATTTGGACACCCACCATTAACATACTAAAAACAATAATTTGATGACTAAAACAGGAAAGTCCATAATGCAATCGGAACTAAGTTCATGTATTTGTTGCAGGTGATGAGAGAAAAACAATTGAGGAAGAATCCTAGCCACAGCTATGAGGACAATCGGAACTAAGTTCATGTATTTGTTGCAGGTGAAAGATTGCATCCGCATACCGATGAAGTTTACGAGAAAATTGAATCGTTCGAGATTGAGTTTAAGAATCATGGATATCAACATCTTTCGTATCATCACGGCGAGAAGCTAGCAGTTACAGTAGGGCTTCTAAATGCCCCTTCTAAGACTCCTATACATATAATTAAGAACAATAGTATCTGCACACACTGCCATGGCTTCATAAAATTTGTAACTCCTCTGTTTGGCAGGGTAATAAATTTTGTTTTCATTTATGTTCAAGTCGAAATCATTATTAACATTATTGGCAACTGGTTCCAGCCTTCGTCTCTAGGGTTTAAACTCTGTTCCATCACAGGAACAGGCACAACACATGATAGAAAGAAACATGAAAAGGATGAAAAATGCAATCTTCAACTTTGAAAACCTAAGTGTCTCCGGCCAAAATACCTTCAGCTGGCTTTTACTCCTTTATCTGTGGCTCCCCAGAGGTGATTTTAGGCTCCTCCTTTTTAGAAAGGGCTTCAAGCGTCTTGTAGAACTCTTCCGGAAGAGGACCGGGACGGTGTAGAGGAACATGCTTGGGAACTGGAGCATCGTTTTCGATAACCTCACATTCATAGTCTTCGGGAACACCCCAAGGATCCCACTCTGCAACCGGCACGATATAGTCGTTGTTCAGAAATGCTAAACATCAGAAGTTTTCTTGCAATTTATTGCATACAAAGCATGCAACAGAAGAGGCTTTACTGGACACAAGATAACATCAAACAGCTCTAAAACTAAAAGTGCCAACTAACATAATACACAGAAAACACCCTGACATGGAGTAGGCCAGAATAATTGGTAACCGAGACTAAATACAAATGCCTTGATATATTTTGAATACGAGCGACCACAAACTGAATACGAGCGACCAGAAGAACACAAAATAACACCAGCTTAATGCTTACAAAGTATGGATTCACATTTAAATAAACCAAGTTTTGAAGATTGAGGTGATTGGAGAACATTCACAATTCAAACACAAAATCTCTAAACACAGATCAAAATCATCAACATCATAGAAAAAATGAATATTGATCTAAATTTTAATGTTCATATCAATATATCCCTTTCCATAAGCAGCAACCATTTCGATCTCGGTCCCCGCTCTAGTGTTCTTAGCTGATACCAACCCAATTTCTATATTACTTTCCCAGTAAAATTCATTCCAATTCCCATATCCATTATTAAATTATGGCTAATCAATTCAAATACCTTTTTATTAACAAAATTTCAGATTTTCCATATGCAGCTTTGGTTTAAGCAGAGTAATAAGCAGCTCCAATTGACCAAATTTTGCTTGAAGAAAGACTAAACCATTCATAAGCAAAGAACAAACCCTAAAATGACACATAATTAAAACAAAAGAGAAAAAAAAGAGAGAGAGAGAGAGAGAGAGATGGAATCGGTACGAACCGATCATTTTCCCGATGAGAGTGAGCTCGTCACGCGCTTCCTCGATGAGCTCCTCGACCTGGCCGCATCCGAGGCGCTTCTCGATCGTTTCCCAGTCTTCTTCCTCTTGGCAGACCTTCAAACGTTGGCGCGTGAAGCTTTCCACGGCCTTACGGTAGCCCTCGTCCTCGGGCACAGCCTGGATCTCCTTAAGGGTCTTGTTGTAGAGTCCGATCAGGACTTCCCTGGCATTGGGGACAACGTCTAATCCGACGATCCCCGTCGTCTCCTTCACCTTCGCCAACAACGGCCGCGCGACCAATCGCATGAACATTTTTTTAGTTCTATCTCTTTCACAATCGGATTCTGGCGGCGCACTGGATTACTTCTCTTACCTCAGGTGTTTTTTCTTCTGTTGCGACGAACAAAGAACCGGAGCTCGGAGAGTGCGAGAATGTAATCGAGTTAAGTTGGATGGTGGTTGAATCGTGTGTGGCGAATTCATAGGATGAACGAATCTCGACCGTTATTCTACCGTATGGATAAATGATCTGATGGTTATGGATCCTTTGTGGGCTCTTAACTTTGAGGACTCTCTTGGGCCAAGAGTAACCATAACGATGAAAGGAAAAAATAATATAAAAGGTTAAATTATCAATTTAATCCCTGAACTATACCTAATAGAATAATATGGTACTTCAAGAATTTTTCTTCTCAATTTGACATATCTACTACTTTACCGTCTTCGAAATAAATTTACTTTGTTACATAATAATGATGTGACATACTTGACCAATAAAAAAATCACACGACTGACACGAATTAATTTCAATTAATTAACAAGTTTAAATTAAATACAGTAAAATTTTAATATATAATATTTTAAATTTAATAATATTTTTTCTTTTATCTTTTAAATTTTTTTAATTTTATTTCACAAAAAGATGACGTCTCAAGGCATAAAAAGTACAAAGAATTGCCTTGGGTTCATATTCGTCCATTAAATTGCTTTATAAGATAAGATTGGCCTAACAACTTGCATCCTCCTTTTCAACATCATTAGATTCTTGAGCTACCTCACCATGCAGTACAGCAAAATAGGTTTTCAGCGGCGTTTTTTTAGTTCTATAGCGGCGTTTTTTAGCGCCACTAAAAACATTTCTGGCGCTTAGAAAAACGTCGCAAAAAACGCCGCTAAAACCAACGCCGCAATAGTTTGCGGCATTTTTGAAAAAAAAGCCACAACAGGTCCAGAATTTTAGTGGCGTTTTTTCCACAAACGCCGCTAAAGAATGGTTTTCTTGTGGCGTTTTTCTTCACAAACGCCGCTAAAGAAGGATTTTCTTGCAGCGTTTTTCTTCACAAACGACGCTAGTAACACCGTATTTTAAAAAAATAAAAATAAAAATAATAAATTATTTTAATAATTAAATAAATAATGTATAAACAAAAAAAATGCAACCATAATCTTTTAAATAATAAAATCGAAAACAAAGTCTGTAATGAAAATCGAACTCATGTATTTCTTACGAACTACTTATGAACTTGAATACAAAGTATTAAAAGTTTTTTCTTTACAAATGCTCACATTCGATCTTGTCATCTCTATAATTTGCTTCCTCAATTGTTGTCAAGTAAAGCGAAGCTTTTTATTCTTAAGCTTCTATTCCCTAACCCACTAGCTCTCGGGCACCACTGCCATTAATGAGTAATCAAAGACGAATGAATTTTTCAAAAGAGAGTAAAGATCAGAATAGTAAATAGACTTACTTGGTGAAGAAAGGAAGAGGTCCCCAAATTTAGAGCATCCTTCCATCTTAAGGCTGGTACAACATTTAACGGTCACAAAATGACCCACCCAATTCATCTATATACATAAAACATCAATTAATCAATATCACTTAATCTGCCATTTATTTCGTTCGTGAAAACTAACATTCCAACCACACAAAAATTCTTTGTACAACAAAATGGCTAGTGTTATAAAACAATGTATATGCATATATATATATATATATATATATATAAAGATTACAATTTGACTCCCAAAAATATCAATTGGCTACAAACAAAGAGAATAAACCAACCATATGAAGAACATAACCTTAATTTTCTCAATCTGAAAACTACACCCAACTCTTTTTTCAGCATAAATGGTCTGTCATGAAGTTTTACTACTATTTTTTTATTTATTAATTTATTATAAAACTAGACTTTGTTTTAAGTAAACATTTAATGAGTTGGCCCTAAACACATAATAAAGTTCCTGAGCAGAGAATGTGACTTGGCCACCACACATATCAATATTTTTGTTTGTAACCAAAACAAGTGCTTCTCTGGTCTGGATTGGAACCAGAGTTTCATAATATTAAATACAAAAATAGTGTGATTCGGTCCAGTGAAAAAAGTACTTACTTTGAAGTTCTATGGCAGCTTCTTGAGCACAGCTTTAAGATGTGGCTTTGGATTGCAGTTGATCCCACTAGCGTTACCCTTTAAACCTTGAAAAGAATGGGTTAACAAATTGTTACCTTGTTAAGGCTCAAGTCGACTGAATTTAATTTTCCAAATCTAAGAAGCAAGTTCATATTCATCATGAGAAATAAGGAATTTGTGAAAAGTTTCCCATCACAAGAATAAAAAGGGAAGCTCAACATTTTAATATCTTGAATGGCCTACTGATGGTAGAAACAAGCATGTGTAATCCAAAATCCATAAATGGAATCACCTAAAAGCACACCAGAATATGTATACACACAAAAAAAAAAACCCAGAAATATGTTAAGTTAACAACTGAAGCTAAAATAAATATCATGCATCTTTACCGTTGCTATAATCAACTGCACGACCCTCTTAAGAAATATGGCAACTGACTGAAGAGGTGAAGATAAAACAAGAGATTAGAAGAGATTACAGACTGAACTAGCTTAAGGGTAAGAATGAACATATATTTAACACAACTAGAGTCGATGACCTCCAGTAGCCTACCGAGAGATTTGGACTCCAAGACCTGCAATTAACAAATAAAGCATTGAATGACCACTAAGCAAGAGAAAGGAAATAAAAAGAAAATTTCCTAAAGCCACATCCTTTACATTTATCTTCCCAATTGTCTTTGCATCGAGGAATTTTTGAGCAGCAGGCCAAATCATCTTCTTGAATCCAGGACCAGCATTGACTACATACATTCTATGTAATGTCTGTAAAGCAATATAAAAGAGGATTATATTCCAAATAATTGTATTAAGTTGGTGAACTTTAGATGTTATAAGTAGTTGTATCAAATTGGTATTTCCCTTGTTTTTCTATAAACTAATTAGAAGATTTAACAAGAAAGAAAAACGAAAACTTCAAGCAAAATAGTAAAGGAAAAAAATTATTTGAAGCCAAAAATTGACAAAAAGAAAAATGGTGTAAACTCGAGCTCCAATAAGCTTGCTGTTATACGAATACTATTTTTTATTAGTAAACTACAAATACCAGGCCATATTCCAATATAAAGACATCAATAATGACATTGCTCTCTCCAGTAGCATTGCGTTTAAAAACTAAATCTTATTCCTTCTAAACTAAATTTTCAAGCAGTCTAAGACATGTGTAAACTTAACACAAAACAAAGTTAAAATTTAAAGCAAAAAATTACAGAAAAAAAGAGAAAATAAAGAGAAACCTTTGAGATTGATTCGATTGCTTAACTGCTCTTAGATGATGAACGGAAGGGTAGATCGACGAGTGATGACTAGGGTTAGGTTCAGCATACATTGGCAAACACGCCGACGGCGGCGGTGAAAGCCACGACGGGGTGGTGGGGTAGATCGGGTCTAAAATATCCCTGAGAGAGTTGAAGGGTCAGGGAAAAATTCAGATTAAAAAACATATATGTTAAAAAGGATGAGCCGATTGTTTTAATATTTATTGTTTAGATCTAAAATATAATAGTCTCTCTTCTTTTTTATATAAAATGCTGATGAATTAGACTTAAGAGTTACTATAGCTTAGATGGTTAAAACATGGTTTCACTTAGTCATGGGTTATAGGTTCAAACCTTTGTAATTTATTATTTTTCAGATCATGCTCAAAATTAGACATGTCCTTAGTAGCGTTTCTCCAAAAACGCCACAAAAGACAAAGTTATTAGTGACGCTTTCACAAAATCGCCACAAAAAACATGGTTATTGGTGGCGCTTTTCTAAAAACGCCACAAAAAACATGGTTAGTAGTGGCGTTTTCCCAAAAATGTCACAAAAGATATGATTATTAGTGGCGTTTTCCCAAAGCGTCGCAAAAGGCATAGATATAGTGGCGTTTTTCTAAAAACGCCGCTAATTGTAAAAATTTTGCGGCCTTTTTAATAAAAATACCGCAAAAAGCCTATATTGCTGTAGTGATGATCATCATGCACATCTTCCATGAGAATATTTCATAATTTATTACACTCAAAAATATTCTTTGAAGCTTAAACCTCAAAATAGAATGGGAACAATAAAATTTAAAATGTCAATATATATTCGAATTAAGTTAAATTTATGTATAACATGATCAAGGATGGAGCTAAGATTGAAGTTGAGGGAGTAAAACATAAATGTTTAGAAGTAGAGGGTAAATTCATAAAAAATAATTTTCAAAAGAATTTAAATATGAGAACAAAAGTAAAAAAAAAATCGGGATAAGAGACGATTGACCTTCCCAATCTCATGTAGTTCCGTCCCTAAACATAATAAAAGTGTCTAAATTTGAGATATGCCGTGCATAAAATTATATATATGTAAGTTTTTATTCATATTTTATTATCATTTAAATTTTATTACGTAGAGATCCACTAATTGACCTAATGGTTAAAGATGTTTATATTATCTAATATGAAAATATAATATTTTTATTTATCATTTTTTTCAAAATAATTTTAATAAAAAGTATAAAAATATATTTTTATGATCTTAAATTTTAGTTTTTAAAAATCTTATCTCAAATATAAAAAAAAAAAAAAAAAACACTCTATTCTCTATAACCAAACAAGCTCTAGATTCTTATCTTTGTACGGTTAATCATACACTATACTATTTTATTTTCCAATTTCATTAAACTATTTCCATATTCTCTTATTTTTAAAAAAAAATATTATTAAAATAATTGTATAGTTAAGCCTATAAAATAAGTTTGACTGACTCATAAAACTAAATATTAAACAAATAGTTGACCTTGTAACCCACTTATACGCTATGGGCAAAGTCCACCCCGTGTGAACTGACAGGAAAAGAATCTTGGCTTTTGTCCCGTGAGAAAGCCAACCTTTTTTCCAAACCTACACCGAACCGGACACGGTCTGAACTCCAATTTCTAGACACTTCATTTTGCGGTTCAGACAACAACTGTCATTTTACCCATTGACTTTGACTCAACAAAATGCATGAAAATTTAAATAAATAAAAAGACAAATATAATTTCAAAAGGTAAAAAAATAAAAAATAATCGAATAATTAAAAAATAATAATAATTACCAATTAAGAATAATATTAATCCTAACGATTAAATCAAAATCATTGGTTTCCCTTTTATCAAACAGAATGAATGGATTCCAAAAAAAAGAAAAAGGGTGGAAATAAAGCTTTTAGGGTAATAATTATAATGATTAATGGTAATTACCTAATTATACTACGCTGATTATTGATTACGATTTTTTTTTAGATTTTAACTATGATAATTAATTTTAATATGGTTATGAAAATACGATATAAAAAATTTAAATTTCGAAATAATATTCTTAATAACTTTGTATCCAAGCCCCAATCCCTAGTTATTTATGGATGAAATATGCTTTCTTTTCCATATTTATCTTTCTAGCGAGAAATAATAAATGGAAATCAAAGGGATTCCTAATATATTTGTACTACTATGGAGTATACAAAAAATGACAACAATAAACTTGAAAAATAATTTTAGCAGCCACCACTGGCGGCGGCGCCGGTTGTAGCTGAATTACCGGAACTCCAAGGTGAAAAGTTATCACCAAAGGTCGGGCTTCGTCCTACAGTACTGCCGCTTCCAACAAGTTCTTCCAATCCTTTAAAAAGATCTTCATCTACATGCACGTTGGGGATCAAAAGATCATCGTCGTCGCTTTCCGGTGCTGTTTCAAGTGCCATGTCGACGCTTTCATCTCCGCCAGCGTTGTGAGCAGCTGCGGCGATGTCGTCAGGTGCCGAAAGTGGTGTCGTGGGAGAGATGGGAGAGAGATTGGTGCAGGAGAGAGGAGAGTAGCAAGCAGTGGTGTTGGTGTTAGTAGGCATAGCTTCCGCGGCGGAATCTTTGACGACGGCTGACTTTTGAAGAGTTGAACTTGAAACCTTGTTTCGAGTGCTTCCGGCGAGAGAATTCCGATGAGTTGGCTTAGGGTGAATGTGTTCGCCGGTGTAGGTAACGATAAAGATGTTGGGATCCGTATTGCTACGCTCCACTTGTTTCCTCGCTGAACACCCTTTTGAACTGCTGCACCTGTAGTAGTTCCTGCAAGAACAAATAAAAATTCGGATCTTGTGAATAAAAATAAAACACAATTTAATTTAATTTAATTTAACTTCGAATATAATCAAAACCCGAAATCAATTCACCTCGGATAAGGAGAGCCTTTAATGGGTTTCTGCCCGTATTTACGCCATGCCCATGGATCCGATGACAAGTTATCTGCTGTAACATGACACACGCTTCTCTTCAACTGGTTCTTCCTGCCAAAAGAAACAGCTGAGAAAAAAGCTGTAAGAAAAAGGTCTTTTGAAGCCAAAGTACGGTGTCGTTTTACCTCTTTCCTGACCTCGGAGTCTGAGCCGCCGTTTGATCTCGTTGTGGAAGCTGCTTCTGCTGCTGTGACGACTGTGGTTCTTGTTGTTTTTGCTGATTTCGGAGACCAGAGAAAGCGAAAATACTAGCGGGTGTGGGAGTCAACGGGGTGCCAATCTCAACGGCAGCGGCGGCGGTGGCTTGTTCACGAAGATGATTAGGTTGGCCGCTAGATCCTCCGTGGAACGAACTCGAAGAACATGGGTCTATGCCTGGATTAGTGGCGATTATAGTGGTGGGGTAGACATTCGGCAAAAAAGGCTTGTAAGAATCATGCAACGAACCACTTTTAAATGTAAACGGGTCGTCTTCTTCCTCAAACGTCAACGACGCCAAGCAAGCCAAAGGATCCTCACGGGAACCGCCGCAATTCTCATTCGTGTCGTTGTTCTTGTTACTTTCCACGGCAGCATCTCCGCCAGTATGGGCGGCGGCTGAAGTGCAACTCCTCACGACGGCGTAAAGATCCCAATCCTCAGCCATTCTTATCAAGTTGCCGTCGGAAAATCGAAGAAATCTCGGTGTCCGCTGTGATTTTTCTTATACAAATTTGAGAAGAAAATGAAGAACACGGCGGCAGAAAGGACGGTGTTGACTTTTGTTTATGGTGTAAAACAAAGAACAAAAAAAATAAGCATAAAAAAAAGAGAGGAAATGGCGGTGCACTGACTTGGTAATTGTTAATTATTTATACAGAAAATTAAAAAAAGACGTGTATTCCATTGATGAAAAGGAAAGAAAAAATGGTCTAATTTTGTATTTCATCCCTTTAAATTTAATTTATCAGCATTTGATCCTTATAATTTATAAAGATTTAAATATTAAGCCATGTTGTTGGTAAAAACACATGAGTTTGAATAGTTGATCGGGGTAAAAACCTTAACAAGTTGTTTTGACAAAAGAAAAATAGCAAGAATATAACGAGTTTAATAACATCACAATATTTCTTTCAATAAAACACGAATTTAGATCGAATGATTATAATTCTTTAACCTTTTAATAAGACCCGTGTAATCAGATTCCTAGAAATTATTACAAAAATCATGAATCTGAATAGATGGTTTAGTTTTGACTCCCAAATCAACAGTAAAAATGTAAAAATGTTACCTCACTGGACTAAATTCTAACAACTTAAAATAAATGGAGTCATTTCTCTATCTTTGTAAAGTTGAGTGATGTAAAACATAATTAGACCAATTGAAAATGTTTCCTATATTCTTTTTTCTTTTTGTGTGTTCATTTATGAGTTATAATTTTTCCACTTTAGCTTTTTCTTTGACTTTGTGAAAATGTCAAAAGGGAGGCAGAAGAATTGGGAAAATTGTAAGGCAAATGCTTCCAAATTTTTATTCAGACACGCTCTGCCGTGTTATTAATATACTCGAAATCTTATTGGATATGGTTCTTTTCTAGGGACAAAAAATGGACATTAGACCACGCGATCTTCGTGTGCGTGTAGATCAACTCCAGTGTACGATGGTTAATACTGTCATTTTGCAGATTTTAAAGTTAAGCAAAAAAATAATATTAAATCTCTATTTAATAAATGAAATCAATTAATAAAAAAGAAATTAACCGGTCCTTATCACCCGGTTCCCCACGGCCGGCTCTGAGCTCTCCTTTTGATACGAAGAAATGAGAATTCAATGCAAAAAGCAGTTGTTCGGCACGCTACAAATCATCCTCTATTGTTCGTCTGGTCCACCGCAACCCAATCATGATCGTACGATCAAACCCCACGTGGCATGTTCCAATTGTGATTTGGTGGGCCCCAAAAGAGATGAACATTTAATGGAATTGTTGCTCTGTTGCTTGGCTTTTGTGTAACCTTGTTTTGTTGGATACCTTTTCTTTGATTTTTGGTTAATGCGATGCTTTTGGTTTGTTGAGTTGGAATCTTTGCATTTTTAACGGTGTATGATTCGAACGTACTGTGTGAGTGGAAGTACTGAATATATTTCTCCTCGCTCTCCGCCTGAGCTGTTTTCACACACTAATTCGCTGCTATGGATTATGGAATCTGTCAAATTTCGAGGAAATAACCCTAGTTATGCGCTTAGATTATAATTTAATATATAATATTATTTAAAAATTAATTATTTGATATAATAAATTTAGAAAATTTATCAAATTTATGAATTTCAATTATTAACATAAATAAAGATATTCCTGGACTAAATTAAGAGAAATTACCAAATTCAGTTAAAATAAAGCATTAAAATGTAATTATTAATTTAAAAAAGAAATCAGCTAAAAATAGCTTCCCTCCCAAAACAAATGAAAAGGTTCAATAATATCACGTGTAAATGGAAATGGGTCACTTGCGGTGCGACATAGGTGGGATGACGCAAGCTGCAGTGAAAAATAAAAAGGTTTAATTCATTTCCAAGTCCCTATACTCTTCAATTAGTTTTAATTTTCAGTCCTTTACTTTTTAATTATAAGAATTTAATCACACTATTTGTTTGATTCAAAAATCAAAGACATGTGTCAACATTTTAAACCCATTTGTGTAACTTTTTATTCACAACGGATGCATTTAAAAAAAAAAAAGAATTCTAACCCTAAATTTTAAATTATAATCGTTAATATTAAATTTAAATATTTAATAATAAATGTAAATAGATTCGGACTGACGATTTTTTACTCATACATGTGGTGCTGATATGACACGCTTTTATTTTATACCATTCTTTATACCAAAAATAGTTTGATCCACTTTAAAAAAGTCACATATTTTCATTACTATAAAAGAAAGATTTTAATGTGGACGACATTTATATAACTAATAATACAACACATATTTGGCACTTTTCAAGGACTGGACATGGATAGTAAGTTTATGAATTGACTCTATTTTCTTGACTTGAATATTGATTATTTTTTGTAGGGATGGTCCAATTGGATGATAATAAAATGAAATTATAAAATTAATATGAAAAATAAAACGGTGGAAAATGTAGTCAACTGAGTTTAGAATAAGAATGAACTAAGTTAAGATAAAATGTTCGAATCTTGACATTATCAATGAAGAAAATTAAATTAAGACTTATATGGATATTTGCAAAATTCGACTAAATTTGGCTTCGTTCAGCTATCCGTTTGGGACGGGCGTTTTGGGGTTGACAGCTGAAACGCTGTTGAATGGGTTTCTCAGAGTCACGTTGCCGCCGATATCTGAGGATTTTGTGCCGCAAACAGACGTTTTTTCACTGCACCTTTTTTTTTATCTTTTATTGGAAAAACGGGTGTTGCGCAAAAAATTTGTTCCAAATGTGTAGCTGAACGAAGGCTTAGTCTGTTTAACCCAGAAAAATAAGACCAAGCTATATATTATGTGGCAGTAGGATAAGATGATTGATATATGTTGTGTCTATTTAATTAGCATGTATCATGCAACTAAACAAGTGTTTCAGAAGTGGGTTCGGCAGCTGATTGAAAAAGAAGATGGTGGAAGAGGTAAGAGAATGGAAATAATGGAAAGGAAAGAAGAAAAAAGTGTCTTTAAACTTTGTGGGTTTGGCAGGATATATTTTAGGGTTTGCGTCGAGAAAATATCCAATTATTATTTTATACACCGATAACGAAATAAAATTATTTTATTTTAAGGGATATCATTTTTAAATTTATATTGAATTAGTATTAAGACATTGATTACCATATGTTTGTTGGATAATCTTACATTGTTGTGCATGAAAAGTATAACACTTTGAAACAATTTTGTCTTGTTTGTGCTTCGTCCATCATACGACCAGAAAAAGGAAAGTAGTGATTCTAATAGTATTATTATTTGACGTTGATTGTTCAATCACTCTGTTGACATCGCTGGTGCTTAAACCCGTGACCTCTAAGAACAACAATCGTTACTTTAAACACTTGGATTAGAAAGTTTATATATAAGATAATTATAAGATAATATATATTTATAAATATCTAATGTGCATATATTTTGTAAATAAAAATGATTTTAACTTATATTATTGGTTATAATTTTTTTTAGTTTTTTTTTTATTACAGTTTATACGTGGATGAGAATCTGACACAAGAATTTACATTAGAGGAGAACCTATAAAATTTTAAGATAGTATTGGCTCAATATTCTTTTTGAAAATTTAATTGGAAAAATAGCCACTTTTGAAAAGCATTTGGAAAAATATTCCTTTCAGCCCATATAAGTTAAACTTGGTTTAGCCGAACATGAGCTTAAAATTTGCTTTTGATTAAATTTGAGTTTTGTATTAAATTGATAAAATTTTACTTATTCACACGTTATAAATTTTTAATTTGATTAATTCAAACATGATCATAAAATTATCAGTTTTTTAAACTAAATTAATTGAGTTTAAAGTCTACAAGCTCAAGGATTAACATATATTAAAAAAATTAATATCTTAGTACATAAAATACCATAATAAAAGGTATTAGGGGTGAGTAAAACTCGACTCGATTCGAAAAAACCGAGTAACTCGACTCAAGGCAAAAATACTCGACTCATTCTGACTCGACTCGAAATTTCATAGACTCGACTCGAAAAAATTTCAAATAAAGTTTGAGTTGTAAAATAAAAATTCGTATAACTCGAATAACTCGAAAATTTTAATAATTAAAGGATTATTTTTTTAAGTTTGAGATGAATCTCTCAATTTTTTTATGATATATAAACATTGATATATAAAAATATAAAAAATAATATTGCTATATATGAAAAAATATATGCACATTTTATATGATTAGAGAAAGTCGTTTAAATTAGAATCAAATCATACTTTAACACGATAAATAATTACAATTAAATATTTATATGAACTCGAAAACTCAACTCCAACAAAAAAAAATTCAAATAAAGTTTGAGTTGTAAAATATGACTCGTCAACTCGAATAACTCAAATTTTTTTGACTGGACTCAACTCAACTCAATTGAATACTCACCCCTAAAAGGCATAATCAAAGTCTACAAATACAAATAATTCAAAATTCATATGGCGGACGGATACAGAACGAATAAATACAGTGCGAGTAAGATCTTAAACCCATCACCTACCTACTATCCATGATGATTGAAGGGTATAACATTTTATATCTACACTCGTCCACTTTCTATCCCCACTTCAACTAACTTGAATACGGTACAAAATCTATAAAATTATAACCGTCTATTATCCCTAAAAATAGATACAATTAAAGGTCACAAAATTTTTACTCCTATCTAAATATATTGCCATCAATTATAAGATTGAATTTCTTTACTTTTCTACAAATTCGCTGTTACCTAAGCAGAAAGTGATTGAACTAAAGCTGCAATTCAAACCCATGAAAAAATTACATCAAATAAACCCACCATGATATACAAAATTGTATATTGAATATATATAAATAAAACACTAACCCAACCCAGAGTCGTTCGTCTTATTTATTAAGAACTCCAACGACTATCATCTTATATGGAATCATTTCATTATCTATAAGAACAAATTTTCAGCAGATAACACAACGACCCGGATCTTCTTCCATGTATACCGGAGGATGGTAGTGGGTCATCGGCGGGTTATATACAAAATAATACGGGTACGGTGGAAGGGGAAGGCTTTTGTTAGGATCCACCTTCTTATCATCTTTCTTGGGCTCGTCTTTCTTCGGCTCTTCTTTCTTCTTCTCTGGCTCTTTCGCCGGACCGACTGAAACCAGGTCGGTGTGACATAACTTCCTCAGTTTCTTCACTGCGACCACCGGATCGATGTCTCCCGTCACCGTCAGTTCTTTTTGGTCCTTGTCCATGGAAACTGATTCAACCCCTGCAAAAACAAAAAGAACAGTACTTAAGTCAGTTTTCATGGTTCTTCTTCTTCAAGTTCTGGATTCCGAACTTCATCCTGTTAATACAAACCTGAAATACCAGAGGCTGTCTTCATCACTTTCTGTTTGTATTTCTCGTCGTGAAAATCCAGTTTCAACACAACTTTCTGCCGGAAAACAAAACCAAACAGGTCACCGTTAATATTCCGACCAAACACGATTCCAAATTCTAAAAGCCAATTATATGTAATTATTTATACTTGCAGAATAAGTATAACGTAAGAAATGTAAAATCTAACCTTCATTTTTGAGCTTAGAGAATACTTTGGTATCGAAAATGGGAGGAAATGATTAGAAGAAGTGTAAAAAGCTTAGGGTTTGATGGAAATACTAAAAGCTTGTGAAATATATAAGGGGAAGTCCACCTAAGTCAAGATATACAGAGAGGCATCGGCATTCTTTGGGAGACTTTTTTTCAGGTTCGTGGAAGATACGTCCATTTAAAACGTCATCGTTTTAAATCGTTTTTTAAATTAAAGGATCCATTTTTTTTTGAAATCAAGATAAAAGAAATAGTTACGGAGGGACGTAGTCCAGATTTAGAATTGAGAAATAAAATATAAATAATTAAAATAGATGATGAGTTTATAAATAAATAAATTTATAAAAATTTAAATAACATATTAAAAATAAAAATAAAAAATAAAATGGCTGTCCTCCACTTATTTAACTCCATCTCTGTATTATCAATGAAATTAATCTAAATAATAAATTATTTAATATCGTTTAAATAAAATTCGACTCTAAACGAATTTTAAGGTTTGAGAATACTTTTTAATCTTGTTTTCAAAAGTAAAATCATCTATTCACTACCCATATCTAGACTACTAATCTTAATTACTTAAACTTTGTCTTTTAATTAGTTTTTCCTTGTTGTTGTGCTACTGCAATTTCTAAACAATTTCGCCGTTGGTTGAGCGGATATTCACCCGTCTGTCTCAGTGACGCGTTTAAACAAAGATACAGTCGAGTAGCGTCACACGAAGAAAAGGAAACAAACTTTTCATACTTGTCTCTCCTACCGTAACAAAGAAATTATATTACGGTAAGTTTTATTATAGACCGAAATCCGATAACGCCTCAAAATTTTTAAAAAATTATATTTTTTATACAGTTTATATATAAAAGTTTTAAAACATATATAATTGACACATATTTATAAATAATTTGACACCCTTTATAAATAATTAATCGTCTTTAAATATCGTTCAAGAGGTCTTAAATAAATTCTTGGCTCCGCCCCTGAGTCCCATCACTAAAAATCAAATACCTCATCAATTTTTCCATGTCATATTTTTTTTAAGTAAATCTTCACTCAAAAAATTTATTTTTAAAATGAATTTACAGTAAATATGAGTAAAGATTCACTTAGAAAAATATGACATGAAAAAAAATAATGAGATAAATATTTTTAGTGGTTGGTCCATGAATGACGTGGTGAAATTTACCCATGATGTAATTTCTCCACTATAATAGTGGCTTAGTCACTGTACTTGCATATTATTATTATTTTTATGTGTAGGTAAACTACAACGAATAAGTGGGTGATCATAAATTGAAGAATTAAATTAAAAATTTTAGAAGTATAAATTAAAATTTTAAAAATTTTGAGACTTAATAGATTTTTTTAAGGAAAATAAAAGTGGACTTGATTGAAAATATTTTAAAAAAAATGATGAGACCAAATTAATATTTTTCAAAAACATGAGGGGTTAAATGTAAATTGATCCAATTTTTTAGGGTAAGGCCTTTACCACTGTACCCCGATAAACATAAGTCATGTGATTTAATTATTTATAAAATTATATTCGAGTCATTTAATTATTTTTATATCCGTAAAAGAAATATATGAATGGAAACGACAGTATTATATACAGTCTCCCACTTTATAGGTTTTGGGGTAGAGATCCTTTGAGGTCTAAAAGTAAAATATTTATTTCTTAATATAAAAAATTATTAAATATATAACTAATCGTAAAATAAACTAAAAATAACACATATCTTTAAATTTTTTAATCTAATAATAATTTAGGTTCTTGTCAATTAAAATATTAATAAAATATTTTTTAAACTTTTTAAATTTAAAAATATTTTTAAATATAATATTTTAGTATGTATGATTTTGCTCTATTAATGATTTTAGAGAGATTATTAGGTGAACTTTATTTATCACGTCATCTATGATCTAAGCAATCAGAACCGTTGATCTTTAAATAACCACCTAATAACTACTCACCCATTAAGTATATGTAAGAAAGATGTGATGATTCACTCGAAAAAAATTAAAATCAATAATCTTAATTAATTAGGACTATAAATAAATGGTGAACATGATTCACTTAATATTTTTTCCCCATTTTGAGTGGGGAAATTTCCATGAACCTTCGCATTGACTCGGTCAAGTGGGACCCCTGGACTGTTGCTGTTCTTCTACTAAAATTGCTAAATAATTTCTTTCGACCTTCGGTTGAAAACTAAGGCTGTGGATAGTATTAATCCAGTATGTTAGAAAACTAAAACACGTTTCTATTTTAGTAATGAATTTTAATTTTAATGATATTATAAGGTCATTAAAATTATGATATAAATAGATACATATATCTTATATATGATCTGATCTAATATAATATTATTTAATCTTAAAATTTTAATAAAACTTTTTGATTAAATTTGACCGACTCAAGAAATAATAAAAATATTAAATATAGTATATAAAAATATATAAGATAATCGGGATATAAATATAAGTAAAACAATATCTCAACGAAACACAATGGTATATAGGAATATAATTTTCCAGTACCAATACAACATATGTAAACCTAAAATCACAACAAATTTACAAACGAAATCACCCCTCCATGCAGAACACAAAACTTGTATTTCATCATCTTCTTTATTAAGTTTCCCAACAACAGATAACACAACCAGTTAGGTCTTATTTGATATCGTTACAATAGATATAACAATCGAGTCAACGGCGGCCATAAAAGCCAACGGTTGGAGACGTGATGACAATACGTCCGACTTCTCCGGTTCACTCTAACCTAACTTACCTATTTTCTTCATTGCCTTGCTCACTTGCTCTTTGCATTTCTCATCATACGAAACCAGCAAATCCACCTGCAAAGCAATATCCAATGTCGGGCATATCCAATTTGTTGAAATGAACCCGGTCCAAGTTCTTTCACAATTATGAAAGAATACGAGGGGTGAACCGAAAATATCCAAAGAAAAAGGCATAAAAATAAGAGAACAGAACATAAAGAACACAAGGAAGTGGGAAACTGATGTAGGGACCCGCACTTCAATATCTGCTGCTGCTGCTTCACTGCAAAATCATGTGGTGTGGTGTTGTTTGCTGGCCATCGGAACCCATCGCCACCGCACATCTCAGTTGATTGGCCTTCTTGTTTCCGCCACGTGTGGTCTGATGAAAAAATGTTCCATCTCTTTACCTAGGGTTGAGTATTCGATCAAGTCGAGTCGAATCAAAAATTTTCGAGTTATTCGAGTTTACGAGTTATATTTTATAACTCAAACTTCATTTAAAATTTTTTCGATTCGAGTCGAGTTTAAGAAAATCGAGTCGAATTTAATTATTATTATTTATCATGTTATAGTATGATTTGATTTCAATTTAAACGACTTTCTCTAATCATATAAGATATGTATATATATATTTTTCATATGTAACAATATTTCTTTATATTTTTATATATCAATGTATATATATATCATAAAAAATGATAGCCTCGTCTCAAACTTAAAAATTAATCCTTTTATTACAAAAATTTTTGAATTATTCGAATTTCTATTTTATAACTCAAACTTTATTTGAAATTTTTTGGATCGAATTAAAATAAATCAAATATTTTTAGTTTAAATCAAATTATTCAATTTATCGAATCGAGTCGAGTTTTGCTCACCCCTATCTTTACCCGTCGGTTTCACCTTAGGACCGACCCTTCCATGCTATCCACTTGGTTTGGTTTTGGTGCAGACAAAATCCTATGCATCCTGGTCCATGATAACCCAGTTCCCAACTCGGTTAAATGATCGGAAATGGAGTATCATGGTGGTATAACAGGAATTGTACTTTGGTCCCTAAGCTTTTGAAACGCATAAAATCATTATGTATTTAATATGTTAGAAAGATTTGGCGGGGAAGGTGAATTTTAAAGATAGTATCGGTACCGCGTTAAATAATTTAATATTGTTTAAATAAATTTTAAATTCGAATTCATATATATAATTAAAAAATTTGTTTATTAAAATTAAATACATGATATAAGTCCATTCATATTAATTAAAAAAAAGTATGAAAACTTAGTGTAACAAAAAATATATTTTATGTTATTTTTTATAAGAGATTAGAGTTTGAATGATTATGTTTTAAGATGTATTCTAAATAAAAACAAAAAATTCAATAGAATTGTTTTAAGACAACAACTATAAAAAAATGGGTAGACTACCTAAATGTTCAATTAACTTTTGAAGAGTTAATATTTTAATCATTCGCTCATTAAAATTCTAATATCCTTTAATGTTTTCATCATCGCTCAAACATTTTTATTTATATTTTAATCGAAAAAGTTAAAATTTAATGTTAAAAGAATAAAATATAATAAAAACGTTAATGATTATATTAAATTATTAAAAAATATTTAAATGACCAAAACGTTAACATTATTAAGAACGATAATCAAAGTGTTAACTGTTGTTATTAAAAAATTTAATGCTTAAGTGACAAAAATATTAGTATCCTAAAAATTAAACCACAATTTAAATCGTTTGTACAAACAAAAACGTAAACACACTAAACAAATCATGTTGTCTCTCTTTAATGACCGATTTATTTTACAACACAGATGTGTTGGTGGTTTAGATGTCGTCTTAACTAAGACATGTTAGGCTGCTATAGTGACGATTTCTTTATTAGATTTTAAATAATTATTTAATTTTTTGAATTAAAATTAGATCCATCGGTTATATAATTTTTTTATAACTTTATTCATTGATAAAAATTTTATATATTTTTATAAAAACCATTTTTTTAATTGCGAGTATAGCTAATGTCTTATATTAATTTTTTTAAATGATAATCTTTGTATAACCAATTGTTAATTTAAATTATCCATTTTAATAATTCAATAATTTAAAAAAAATACGTATAAAACGTAAAATTATTGTGAATAAAATAAAGAAGAATAAAATAGAAGAACAAAGATGAGAGACAAAAGAGAGATTTGTATTATACTCTCAAAGTAAGGTTGTGTATAATGCTTCGTCTAAAAGTCTATATTTATAGGCATAAGATGAAAAATCTAATTTTAATAAGTATTAAACCTTAATAATAAAACTCACCATAAATAAATATATTCATAACAAAAAGGTTATAGATTATATAATTTGATCTTATCTTAAAATATTATTGTAACAAATATATATATTAGTTTTATTTAAAAAGATCACGTGGCAGATTCTTATTCGCCATTTTAAAATCTCTAATGGAAAGCCACGCAGCATCTAATCCATATCCTTCTCCCTTTATATACAAACTCAACTGCCTTCTCAAAACGCCATATTGGTCAGTTGTATTACTTCAAAGCTAAATTAAAACGACAAAAAATAAAGAAGGAAAAACACTCTCCCCAAATTTTTACATGGTATCAAATAACCCGAACCCGGCCGAGGGATTTTACCTGGATCCGACTGGAATGGCGTTGCCTGGACTGGGACCCTTCGCTACCACCGATGCGGCTGCGGCTGCGGCGATCTCCACTGTTTCATCCTCCGATGATCCGAATAAGAAAATCCGAAAGCCATACACAATAACCAAGTCCAGAGAGAGCTGGACTGAACCCGAACACGACAAATTCCTAGAGGCTCTCCAGCTGTAAATTCTAAATCATTTCATCTCTGTCTAATTAATTATGCGAAATTTCTTCGTTTCTCTTTCGAATTAGGGTTTTTGCCTCTCTTTTTCCCCTTTTGGAATTTGCTTATGGTTGTTGTTTGCTCGCGTGTCAGTTTTAAGGTTTTCAGTTGAATTTGATATTGAAGGCTTATTTAATGCTGAAAGGAAATTTCTGAATTTTTTTTTAAGTTTTATTGGTGTTTAATTGAAAGTAGCATGAGAATTAATTTGTAATGCTCAGCTGATGAAGACGATGAGATGATATTTTTGTTATATGTATTGAAGTATATGTTTCTTTATATGTCTGTTAGCTTAACCTGAAAATGCACTGAATTACTATAAGCCATTTTGCATATTCACGGAGATGATACTGAATCTTGCAAGCTTTTAAACTGTTATAGCAGAATATGTAGGATGATTTAGTGGAATTATACTAGTTTTATGTTGTTTGATTTTGCTTGACTATGGTTGTTGAAAAGGTTTTCCTGCTCACTTCTTGTTGTTTTCTTGATTATTTTCAGATTTGATCGCGACTGGAAAAAGATTGAAGCTTTTGTTGGGTCAAAAACTGTTATTCAGGTAAACTGAAGGGTATCTAACCTTGTTCCTTAGTCAAGATCTGTTTGCAGTTTGAAATGGAAAATGCAGGAGGGTGATTCAGGATGAACTTCGTTTTTATCATAGTTATCCCTCCCGTGGATCCTACACTTTCTGATATTTCAGTAAGAGGCTACAGATTTGCGACGATGTGAAAACCAATATTGTTTCTAATTAGAGGATTTGTTTTTAACAATTATCTGTGGCTAACAATGCCCAGAAACCCGATGAAGTGCCCTTTTTATGTTTCTGTAGATCCGTAGTCATGCACAGAAGTATTTTCTAAAGGTTCAGAAGAATGGAACAAATGAACACCTACCTCCACCTCGACCTAAAAGGAAAGCAGCTCATCCATATCCTCAGAAAGCCTCAAAAATTGGTGAGAATATTTTATCCTAAGTTCGAGTAGTGTCGGGATCTTTCCAGTCATCACTGAACAAACTCAACATAAGAAATCCTGTCTGTCACATCTGGCAGCTCATACGCAGCCGCAAGTATCGAGATCTTTTCAGTCATCAACTGCTTTACTTGACACTGGTCATGTTCTAAGGTCTGATCCCTCACTGATGCTTATGGACCCTATTACTACCACTGCATCATCTTCCTGGACAAACAATGAACAAACTATCAGTTTCTCACAAGCTAAAAAAGGTTTCTTATTCTTTCCTACATTGAACTCGTTTATGGTAGCAGACACTTAGAAGTTAAGGTTTTGATCATGTGCCATATACTTTCAATTATAGGTCCTGTGATGGCCAGTAAACCTTGTGGTAGTGTCGATAGTACCCCAAAGACTGGACAAACCGGGGAAATAACTAATCAGGGAAATCATGACCATGCACTAAGAGGTTTGTAATAGTGCTAATTGAAAACTGTATTTGTTTATCTTATTTTATTCTCACACCCTTTGGAATGGATGTTTTCTTATTGCAGTCTTGCCTGATTTTGCTCAAGTATACAATTTTATCGGTAGTGTCTTCGATCCAAACACTACCAGTCATCTGCAGAAACTTAAAAAGATGGATCCCATAGATGTTGAAACTGTAATTCTTTTTTAACCATAACATTTTATATGATCTTTGCCTGATCATGCCTCTGACGTCTTTGCTTATATCTCTTTCTCCTATTCAGGTGCTGTTGTTGATGAGAAACCTCTCCATCAATCTGACAAGTCCTGATTTTGAGAATCACGTGAGTTTCTAGCTCTTATTAATGGTTACATGTTCCTCCCGGGTGAGGCAACTAGATTAGTTGAAGTAGTGATGTTGGTACTTAGTGTCCTTTTCTATGGTAATGGTTGAATACCCAGGAATTTCTTTTGGCATATATAATTTGATTTACGCATTCCTGCTGGCTATAACATAAAATCAAGGGCAGTTCCATGCTTTCTGCGACATGGACTACAATGAGTTTTACGTATCAAGCATATAAAAATATGACAATTTGATCAAGACGACTGCCGAGTTCTTTTTGATATTGTAGATCTATCTTAGATGTTCTGTTTTATGATATATTTGTCTTGTTCGAATTTGCTTAATTATATGTTCTCATAGTTTTAAAATCTGTTGTTACCTACTAAATTTATAAAAATTATGTTTTTCGGGTGGTGATGCAGAGAAAGCTGCTTTCTTCGTATGAGATCGACAGGGAGACAATCTATCATGGAGGCGCATATAAAGCTGTTGGTACTTAATAAGGTAGGTGATGGTATATGCTTTAGTTTCAGTTTGTTCATACTCTCTTTTATGTCATATATAATTAAATACGTACTTCTTTTTGAATAGCAAGAAGGTGTAGAATCAAAAGAGTCCTATACGATATGATGTTCCGTTAGTATATTTATTATTGTTAGGATCAGCGGTTGCGAAATTTTCCGAATAAAATTTCCGGTTCCGCGGTCAAAGAAAGGTAAAATGGTGAAGTGGTTGTAGCAGAATGAAAGGAGACGAATTGCGAAAGAAGAGTGTACAGTGTTTGTCTTTCTTGTTTTTGGTGTATGAAATGGTATTTTGTACAATGCCTTGCCTTCTGCATTCAAGTTTTGACTGATTGCTTTGTTGTTAGAAGCTGCTGCTGTTTTGGGTTATATACAAGTATCAGTTTTTTCATTGTTTGTTGTCTTGTATGGATGTCGACGGCATGTTTGATATCATAATTAGGTTGTTTATATCAGTTAATCATACGTATAATCAAAAGAATAAGTTAATTATGTTATAATGGTTATTGAATTTAGCTAACTATAATTTAACCATTAAGAGTACGATTAATTATTAAAATACAATTAATTTATTACATGTTTATTATTTTCTGAAGATAATAAATTATATTTTTTATAAGTATTATATTAAAATATTTAAATAAAAACTCTAAATATTTGCTCTATAATACATTCAAAAAATATTTATATATTATAAAGTTACGCCATAAAAATATTTGGTTTGTTTTACTTTTCACTTCTTAAGATGTGTATTCTTTTTTTTTTTTAATTCTGAGATAAATTTTAACTTATTCTTGTCAACTGCCTTACTTGGTCTTTTAAAATAAGACAGAAGAAGCGTATGGCATTGTCACATTGTCACTGGCTCAAATACTCATTGGATGGGGTCCTATGGGGCTTTGCTTTATTTTCTTAACAAACTTGGGCTTCTGGAGGATTAAGCTGAGAATGAAATGGTTGGCTTGAACTTGACAAGGCAGGTGGCACAGCTTATATATTGACTCTGAAGAAGATGAATCAAATTAACATGGATCTCATATGAAGAAAGTTTTTTCTTAACATAGAACTAAATAGATTTCAAATCATGGACTTGGGAAAAAGAAGACCGAAACAGAGAAAACCAGGAGAGGTTTATCAAAACAGAACATAAAACTTCACATTAAGAAATTTCACTTAAATCTTTAGTTTTATTTCTCAATCCACCTCCTCCATCTTGCTTCCCTCAGCATCATCTTCCTCAAGTGCAGGCATGTCGGCATCATCACCACAGGTTTCATCATCCTCATCGATGCTCAAACCCAGCTTCAGCATTCTATGGATTCTAGCCGCAAATGTGTTCGGGTCATCCAGGCTGAACCCAGAGGTAAGAAGCGCGGTCTCAAACAGCAACAGAACAAGATCCTTAACCGATTTATCGTTCTTGTCGGCTTCAGCTCTCTTCCTCAGCTCTTCCATGATTCCATTGTCGGGATTGATTTCCATAGTCTTCTTGCTGGACATGTAAGAGCTCATGCTGCTATCCCTCAGGGCCTGCGCTTTCATAATCCTTTCCATGTTAGCAGTCCAGCCATACTCCCCGGTGACCAGACAGCAGGGCGAGTCGACAATCCTGTCCGACACAACAACCTTCTCCACTTTGTCTCCTAGGATATCCTTAATAGTCTTGCAGAGATCCTCGAAAGACTTCTTTTTCTCCTCCTTTTTCTTTTTCTCTTCCTCAGTCTCGTCTTCGAGCTTCAACCCTTCCTTTGTGGCGGAGACGAGCTTCTTGCCATCATATTCCTTTAACTGTCCAACCGCATACTCGTCGATGGCGTCAACCATGAAAAGTACTTCGTATCCCTTCTTTTTCAGTTTCTCCAAGAACGGGGAGTTCTCCACTGCCTTCTTGCTCTCACCAGTGATGTAATAAATGTCTTTCTGGCCCTCCTTCATTCTGGTGACATAGTCCTTCAAGCTTGTCAACTCATCACCGCACTTCGTCGAGTGGTATCGGAGAAGGTCGGCTAACTTAGCCCTGTTTTGGCTGTCCTCGTGAATACCCAACTTTAGATTCTTAGAAAAAGCTTCATAGAATTTGTTGTAGTCCTCTTTGTTCTCAGCAATCTCATTGAACATCTCAATGCATTTTTTCACAATGTTTTTTCTAATCACCTTCAGAATCTTGTTCTGTTGTAACATCTCACGAGAGATGTTGAGTGGCAAGTCATCAGAATCGACAACACCTTTCACGAATCCAAGGTACTCGGGGATGATCTCCTCACAGTTGTCCATAATGAACACTCTCCTAACATAAAGCTTGATGTTGTTCATCTTCTTCCTGGTGTCAAATAGATCAAACGGAGCCCGTTTCGGTACAAAGAGAATGGCCTTAAACTCGAGCTGTCCTTCAACAGAGAAGTGCTTGACGGCAAGATGGTCCTCCCAATCATTAGTCAAGCTCTTGTAGAAAGAGGCATACTCCTCTTTAGTGATCTCCTCCGGCTTACGCAACCAGATCGGTTTCTGCTTGTTGATTAGTTGCCACTCATGAGAGACTTCCTTGATCTTCTTCTTCTTTGATTTGTTCTCCTCCTCGTCAACATCCTCGACATTTCCTTCCTCGTCTTTCTTGGGTTCATCGTCTTCATCGTCGCTGATCTCTTTCTCAGTAGTCTTCTCGGTCCAAAGGTATATAGGGTAGCTAATGAACTCGGAGTGCTTCTTCACTAGGTCCTTGATCCTCCTCTCCTCCAAGTACTCTAACTGTAAACACAATTTGCAAACAACAATTCAACTTTCCTAGAACATACAGATTAATTCTTATAAACTTTAGTTGAACACAAGCAGAATATTTACCTGATCTTCCTTTAGAAAGAGGGTAATCTTAGTACCCCTACCGAGTTGCTCTCCATTGACATCCCTGGTGACAGTGAAGGAGCCACCAGCTTGGGACTCCCAAATGTACTGCTCATCATCGTTATGCTTTGTGGTCACAATGACTTTCTCAGCAACTAGGTAAGCAGAGTAAAAACCAACCCCGAATTGTCCGATCATGCTCACATCGGCCCCAGCTTGCAATGCCTCCATGAATTCCTTGGTTCCAGACCTTGCAATTGTACCCAAGTTGTTCACTAAATCTGCATTTACAAACAGCAAAGCAATCAAGAAGCTGTGGCAGTACAAATTATTGCAATTATCAACACCATGTTAAGTAATTTTGACCACAATCAAATCAACAAAGCTAGAATATAAAGCTGCATTACCTGCTTTAGTCATGCCAATACCACTATCAATGATGGAGAGCGTCTTGTTAACCTTGTCTGGCACAAGCCTAATGAAAAGCTCCGGTTGAGCATCTAGCTTGCTCTTATCAGTCAGGCTTTCAAACCGGATTTTATCCAAAGCCTGCAACACAACATAACCAAAACAGTCGGTAATTCTCATTCAACATTCAATAATCATAATCATTAAGTTGCACATAACCATAAACACTCAACAAATTCCATTTTCAAGCGCAAACAAATCTCTTAAACAAAGCGAGTAAATATTTTCTAGTCGAGAAAATTCAAATATTTTTAGCTTATTCAAAATCAATTCCGCTTGATTCAAATTCAAAAAATCAATATATGCATCCACATCGAATTCATTACGTGATATTCAAATAATAAATTGATCTTCCAGCCACATATATCACGTCTACCAAAGAGCTAACTACTAGGCCTAACAGGAAATGTTCGTTTCAAGTTTCAACCAACAATCACCACAATCGAAAACTTTAAGTATATATTTCTCTTCAAATTAACGTAAAGGAAAATGGACGAGGGATTAAATTTTAAAAAAGCACTAACAGTCTAACTAACAGAGAAGTAGAAAACGTACGTCAGAGGCGTTGCTAATGAGCTCGCGAAGGAAAATCTCCTTATTACTGTAAAAAGTATTGATGATCAAACTCAAAAGCTGGTTGATCTCGGCTTGGAAGGCGAAGGTCTCCGCATCAGCCATCTGCACGTCCGCCATTGCTTCGCACACCAGATGAACCAAACAAAGAATGCAGATTCGGAAATTTAGCGTAAAGGAAGCTAAGGATTTAACGTAATGGAACTGGTACTTTACTTGATAAGACTGAACAATGCTGATTTGAGGAGAATAATTTGACGGTATTTATATGCTGAAACCAGGTTTCTAGTCCCTTCTGCACTATATTTTAGCGGGGAGAAACAACGAGACGGAAAAGGGGTTCTCGATGGTTCTATGAAACGCTGCCGTTTTGGGGAGTGAACACTCGTTTATGGTTTTTTTCGTTTTCTTTGGGAACCGAGGGGATTCGAGAAATTTCGTGCCAGGTATGACTGTCGCGAATGTTCCAATTCAGGTAACCTCTTTCGCTAATATTAAATTCATGTAAAATATTTTATTATTTATAGATCTTTTAATTCAATTATTGATATTTAATTTTTAATTAATTAAATTAAATATTATAAAAATATATTATATTTTTTAATTCAATTAAGTATACTCATAATACGTAATGTTGTTTATCTGAGTAAAATTTTTATGTTTCATTTATGTTTTTATTTATGTATTCTGTTAAAAAATTTTAAAAAATAAATTTTAAATTTTGACTTTATTTTTTATATTCTAAACCTTATATCCTAAAAAATACACCTTATCTCTATATCCTTAAACCCTAATAACAATCCTTAACTTTAAACCCTAAATTTTAACCTTTTAATTTAAAACGGAGATATAAATAGTGACATAAAAAAAACACGATTTGCATGTTGTTTATCTACTTAGATGTCCAATTTGAATTTTGCTCTTCTCATTTTAACTATGGTCTATTATATTTGAGAATTAAACTTCGCAAGTATTGCGTTGACAATTTGACATAGTAACCCACATATAAGGGGTCGAGTAAAGTAAAAGATGATTAGAAGTTGCCGCTGATAGAACATGTCTTTAACTCGACATCTTCTATGGGCAGCCTATCCTCAGGGAAAGGACACTCGATTTCCTTTCGAGGCAACAAACCACATGGTTCGGGGCTCACAAGGTTGGTAACTCCCTCAACCTCGGTGCAGTTCCATTGCACTTCTTTTGGCTTTGCGGTCAGCTTGATGTCGACATTTGAAATGCAAATGTCGGTGAAAGGATGCTTCCCGATTCCATCGAGTTGTGCCGAGAGTGTTACATTATCTGCCACGATGTCCCTGTAATTGATTCCTTTGATTACCGGGAACGCGTTCGGGTCGAACTTGTCATCCGGATGCGAGCCATAATCGCCTGTCATCCAGAACACGTACTTCATTGTATTCAATGTCATGTTTCTAACGTAAATGTTTTTAACATAAGCTCCTCTTCCGACTCCAGTTTTGATTCTCACGCCGGATTCTGTATTAATCGCTGTAATGTCTTCAGCTCTTACGTCTTCGATCCCGCCAGACATCTCGCTCCCAAGAGCAATGGTGGCACTGCTAGGAGAAATGCAGGTGAACCTTCTGACGACTAGTTGCTTGCTTGGCATGTTGAATTTGATACCGTATTCGTCCCAACCACTTTTAACGGCGATGCAGTCGTCCCCGGAGACAACAAAACTGTCTTCGATTCGGGTATTTGTACATGAATCTAAGAAATAAAACAGATAACATCATCAAAGACTCATTTAAACTATTGACAGAATTGGACCTGCAGAGTACAAAAACAAACCCGGGTCTATTCCATCTGTATTAGGGGAATCAACTGGTGCAAGAACAGTCAAATGTTGGATAATTATATCACTGCAAAATTCAACATTCAACCAAATATGATGATTTGATCTCATGAGGATAATTAAGTGTTTATTAGAGACTAAACTAACCTGCTGTATACGGGATGAACATTCCATGACGGCGAGTTAGCCAATGTTAGATTCGATATCTGGACCTGTTTCGAATACATGATCTCAATCATGTAGGGTCTGGTTACAGTCATTTTGTTCTCCTTGAACTGCTTCCACCAGTATGCGCCTTGGCCATCGATGGTGCCATTATTACCTTGCGTTACAAGACATGTAATTTCCCCACATCTAATTAAATCGAACCGATTGAGCCTGTATCGATAATTAATTCGAGATGGTGTTTTGGTTACCTGTAATGACAACATCTGTGAGGTTGGTGCCGAAAATAAGGCTGCTGAGCCTTCCACCAGGAGCATCTCTTCCCTGCCCGTATGATGGCAGAAGAGCAACAGGAGGCCACTCTGATTCATCCTGTCGTTTTCAAAGGTCAAGTAAATATCAAACAAATCCATGGCCATCGCCATCATATTACTTTAAACTAGATTCCTTGAAAATGAAGGTGACAAAGGTTGGATTTGTCTTTGTATTTCTTTAAAAAAAATGTGTTAATATGAGTATTATATTTTAAAAAACGAATTAAATTATTCTTTTGCCGCTAAGAATATATGAAACATTTAGTCAATCATACCATGTGGGTCAGAATTAAAATTTTAAAATTTGAAAAGTAAATTGACTAAAATCAACCAAATTAGATTATAGAGTCTAGATCCACAATTTATATTAAAAAAAATAATAGAATTTGAACCAACATTCAACCAAATTCAATCTATATCACCAACCCCAAAACTATAGGATCATGAAACATTATGGTCGTTGGATATTTGGTAGTTTATTTTCTTCTAAAGTTTGGTGTTCCATTCACACACTTTGTTAATTATAGGATGTTAGGTAGCAATGGCCTAAAATGTTTTGACTAATAGAATTGGCCGTTAATTTTATGACCTAACCGAAAGCAAAACCGGTATATGTATAACATCAATATAGCATGTCATGTGGATAAATCAGAAAATTCAAGAAGTAGTTGCTATTTTTACAACAGAAACAAGCAATTTAGTCAAAGGCTCGAAAAAAAAATGAAGAACTAAAAAAGTACGTAGGAGGTGAAATGTCAGCAGTTGGTAGTAGAAACTTGTAGGAGGCTCATGTTACCCATTTAAGTCTAAGGTCCGTTCATCGACTATATAAATCTTAAATAATAATAAATTTGATTTTAAATGGAGTATTTATTTATTTATTTATTTAATGTTCAAATAGACGTTTTGAGGCAAATAGATTTTTTTGGGTTTTGGCCAACAGTTATTTGGCTTCAAACCTAAAGAGAGCTTAAATTTTTGTTTGATATTTGTGAGGGTTTAAAAATTATGTTAGACCTATAAGTGAATTTATTAACAGTAATGTTCCTCCTAATTTTGTTATAAGAATAATATTAGTGGGTCTAAACTATGTTAAGATTAATTAATTTATAAATATGAACAGATTTGAAAATATGAGGATAACTATAATATATATAAAATCAGAATTCGTTCCGGATCATCGATACCTCTACTCGGCGGTTAGTCTAACAAGTGAAACACTGATCGTCGCCAATTCCAGAGTTTAGTGAGCAAGAAATTGAAGGATTGAAATTGTACCTGAGATCCAAGAATAACAGCATCTTTATGGACAAAAAGCGTGAAATGGCTGGTGAGATTGAAGCTCCCAGTTAACCACTTCCCTGGCGGCACAATAAGCTGTGCGCCACCGTCCGCCGCAACTTGGCTGAGATTCGTAATCGCAGTATTGAACGCCTTCGTGTTTGATGTTTTTCCATCGCCGATCCCGCCAAAATCCGTCAAAACCGCGCTGTGTTTGCGACAATTTAGAGCCGAAAACGTGATGCTATTCGTCGCAACCCCCGCAGCTCCACTTTCTGCTACATTTGATCTCAGTAATTGCAATAAAAACACGGCTGAGATTAATTTCTCCAACACCTAAAGAAATCGCGCAAACATCAATGTTTTCTGAACTTCGAGGAGAGAAAAAAAAAACTGAAAAAAATTCCGAAATTGCAATGAGATACATAACCTTGGATTTTCTTGAAAACTCCATTGCTAAGATGCGATGTACTATAAACTTGATAAATGTGAAACTATTATGAGAACGAAAGGATTCACGAGAAAATCATTGTTTGTTTGTGAGAACTGATTTTGTAACGTTCCATTTGAAATGCTAATGCGATTTTCGAAGCTATAAAAGGACGACGTGCAAGGAAACTAAATTACACTGTGCCGAAAGCCCGAAATTGCGTGCGTACGTGAATAACTTTCTTTTAGTTACTACTATGATGAACGGTGATATCATGGCTGCAAGGCAAAAACGGCCCCACTTTTCATTGGATTACTCATCTTTCATATTCTAGTGTAATTACATTCGAACATATTAAATTACTCGAATCTTGATCATCTAAAAAATATCTTTATTAAACCCTAGTCGCTCTCTCTTTTTTCTAAAATTCTTTTGTTCTTAATCGTTCTTCACTTTGGTCTTTCCCTTTGATCGGTGATCGGCAATCAATCCTAGTATTGATTGTCGACCACCGGATCTATAAATCTATTACTTTTATTTTTAATTTTAATAAGAATCTCTGTTTTTATAGCACGTTTTTTGTCATTGTGACACGTTTTCTTCTATCTTTGTGACATATTTTCGTTTTGTGGTTTGATTCATATGTTCTTGTGGCACGTTGCAGCATACCCTAGCAATCGATTGTTGTTTGCCGGTGGTTTGATTTATCTGCTCTTGTGGTTTGTTTCAATCGGTGCTAGTTTTTTATTTATCTTTTTGTCGGTGGTCTTTCGAAAAGTTATATCCCCACTCCGGTTGATGGTTGTTTGCCGATGAAATCAGTCTTGGGTAGCGATGCTTTTACATGACAATTTGGATCGTCTACAACTCCTTCTTCCTTCTTTATGCGTCTCGTTTGGACAGAGACAAGGAGATTCAAGAAACTTCTGAATTTTATTGTTATGCTTAATTTCATAAGAATTTTAATTTCTCTGTTTCTTGGTTGTAAAATGGTTAGATTGTTTAATCCAATTTTTTCACTTCTTGAAGACAATATAATTATAATTTTTACGGATTTAATAAAATTCAATAACATTTGTAAAAAAAAAATCTTTATTAATTTTTTAAATCACTCAATCCGCTCAACCAATGATGAATCTTAAATAATGAAGTAATTGGTAATGAACTTGCTATGGACAATTTGGTTGGCACATCCACCTTCCTACATGACAAGCATGGACGAAGCTAGGATCGAGAGAGGTAAAAGTCTACTAAACCTTTAAATCTAAAATTTAAGAGAGACAAAAATTTTATTTTATTATTTTTTAAACTAAAAAAGACCTTAAATATAATTATACCAAAAAAATTGAGAGAGACCCGTCACACTAGTTTAGAGATGAAGGTACAGAATCATTCAAACTAGTTGTTATATATTATTTATATTAAAAAATATATAATAATATAAGCTAAAATTGATGGTCGATTGATCAAAAATATTTATCTACTCTTGTCACTTAAGTCCTAAATTCAAGACTTAATAAGAGCATTTTTTCTTCTAGAGTTCTTCTTCTTCCTCTAAATAAAATTAAGCTTTGTCTTATATATATAATATTTATTTATACCTTTAATTTTTGTTTATTTAAATTTTATTATTTTTTTTATAATTTATTTAAATTTTATACTTCATTTTTATAATTATTTAAATTTCTAACTCCCTTCTCGTACAAGATCAAACCCTAAATTTATTTTCAATATTTTTGGACTGCACTGGAGGCCCTTTTCTTGATTTGGGTAACAAATAAACTGGGTTTCTGTAAATTTTTTCGGTTTGGTCTCTTTCAAATAGAGCCTGGCTGCCCATATTTATTGAATTCTAGTTTTGGACTCTTGCTTCGGGAAAATAAGATATATCATAATCAATTTATTTTATTTATTTGAGAAAGTCCAATAGGAAGAAGAAATGAGTGTGTGCATCAGAAAGGGAAGAAATTATGATTTTTTGGGGGTCAAGAGTAAATGAAAAGAAATAAAAGGTGAAACTATAATTTTATTATTATACTTTATCAAAAACTAAAAAATTAGTTCAAATGTTTAATTTTATACTTAAAAAAATAATTTTAATTTATAAAATATTAAATTTTATCGTTTTTTAACCGCATTTTAATCGTATCGTAATCTACACTCAAAATAATCGTCGTTTGTTTAAAATAAATGCATTAAGTCGACAACCTGGTGATCCACAAGGAATCTGTGTGTTGAGCAACCTCTCGCCAGGTGTTCGACTGAACGGCTAAAAGGAGAAAGCGTGTCTAAATAGCACCCAATACACAACTCCCACGTGTCCTCCATAACCTATCCAAAAAGGTAGCAATAAGAGAAATTATTATATGAATCGGTTTTATCACGTTATTTATGGTTTTTAACCACTAAAAATTAATTAACTAATTTTATATTTTTATATCAATTTTTATTACCATATAAATAGGTAGTAGTTGATTACTTAAATATTAATTAAAAAATTATATAAAAATATAAAATTTATTAATTTTTAATAATTATGAACTATAGATAACGTGATAAAACCGATTTATAAAATAATTTCCGGTGGTTATAGGTCGTTAGGCGAATTGTACCGTGGACTCACGTGGCACAACAAATACACAAGGCTGAATTCAATTTTGTGCGGTCAATTATTTGTTTAAGACTTCCATTACCATTGGTTGACAGGGCATGGGGCCCACTTCGTTTGTACAAACCGCCCTCAACTAACTTGTGTTGTGTCCATTTGTCAACATGTAATTTGCCTATTTGAACCCATAATGTAATGATAAAATGATTTTTAAAAAAATAATCGGGTTTGGAGAATGATTAGATTTCAGGTGTTGTCACGAAGAGCTCTCGATGAGGGGAAGAGTAGACGGCGTGTTTTGAGTAGTATCGTGCATGGTCCGAGTCAGAGGGTGTCATCTGAGGATGGATGAATTAAGTTGGAGACGGATGGACAGGGATGACAATAAATCTAGATCGACTCGAATACGTAGATTTGGTCTTAAAATTTTAGATTTAAATTAAATCTGAATCTTTTGATTAAAATAAAGATTTGAATGCGAATTTAATACCAAGATTTGAATTTAAACCTGAATTTATTTATCTATTTATTAAAACCTATTGAATGGTAGATTTTATATTTTATATTATTATTTGATATAATTTTTATTTATTTATGACAAAGAGATCTTTTGAATGAATATATGATTTTTCTTAAAGATTATGATGATGATGTGAAATGGTGAATATCATTAACATATTATGTAAGAAAGTTATTATATTACATAACCTTAATATTAATATTTAATTTTTAAAAATATTATTTTCATAAAATAATTTTTTTCTCTCTTGTTGATTGTTTCTTATTTGTTTTAGGATGTTTATAATTTAAATAGTGATGAAGATGGACTCTAAGAGGTATAAATACGGTATTCAGTTTGCGACAATGAAATGTTTCATGATCTACAGTTTTATTACATTAAAAAATAGATTGAATGATTATTTTAGTAGATCCATTTTGGACTCGGACGGTAAGATCTATTAGATCTGAATCTAGATTCTAATATTTAAACATACAAATCTGAGATGAATCTAGATCCATAATATAAAAATAAATTTAAATCTGATCTATTGTCATCCTTACGGACAAAACGCAGAGTAGTCGATCTCGATGAGTTGATTAGTGAATTTATATTCGTGTATTGAATTATTTAGATTTTTAATTTTTATAAATTAAATTAATAGTATTACGGTGCTCATCAAATAGAACACGACAAAAAAAATTCAAATTAAAATATGCATTGACGACAGTTGACCGGGGTTAGAGTGCTTTACTTTCATAAAATTCCACACGATACCAAAATCAAACAGAAAAGTTGTGGTTTACGTGCATTTAACCTGTAGCTCTATAAAAGAACCAAAACTCCACAAGCTTTACCACCGATCCATCTCTCTTATGTATCTTCCTCTCTATTCATCTCCTCCGCCGGAGCTCGCTTTAAGCTTCTCGAGATTTATTTCTATGGCGGGCGGCCTTTCCGCCACTGTAACCCCTAAACCATTCCGTTCATTACTCACCTCACACCATAGACCGAACACAACACCGCTTTTCAATCCTCTAATTCACCACCAAAGTAAAACGTACGGCGCACGAAGGAAGACGAGTTTGTTGTCTGTTTGCTTCGTGTTGGAAGAACAAAGACACAGTGAACCCCAGATCGTGAACCGCGAAGAAGAAGGGTACGGTGATGTTGGGAACCCGAACATCGACCCGCGGATCTTAATACCCGCCCATGTGACGGAGAGATTGGCTAGGAAAAGATCCGAAAGGTTTACTTACCTTGTCGCTGCTGTCATGTCTAGCTTCGGTATCACTTCCATGGCGGTTATAGCCGTTTACTATAGATTTTCTTGGCAAATGGAGGTTTCATTTTCTTCTCCTTCCACGCTTTGTCTTTAATTATACGGTCAACATCTGACAGTGTTTCACTTTTTTATGTTTCGTAAGGGCGGCAGAGAGGTGCCTCTTTCTGAAATGTTCGGTACATTTGCTTTATCGGTCGGCGCCGCCGTAAGTTCGACATATATTTGCTCATCGACTCTCTCCGTCACATTCGAATGTTGAATCTGAAACTGGCTTTTTCAGGTGGGCATGGAGTTTTGGGCTAGATGGGCACACCGAGCTCTCTGGCATGCTTCATTGTGGCATATGCACGAGGTATTTCTTTCTTTATTCATTTCTCAACATCGACATTAATGCAGACAAGATCTGGAACCAAACCAAACCATATTTTTGCTTTGCCAGTCTCATCACCGGCCTAGAGATGGTCCGTTCGAGCTGAACGATGTATTCGCCATTACCAACGCTGTCCCGGCGATTGCGCTTCTGTCTTACGGTTTCTTCAACAAAGGGCTTGTACCCGGTCTATGTTTTGGTGCTGTAAGTCTCTCTTTCCTCCCTTTATTGTTATTTTTTTATACAGTAGGCTAAATTTAAAATTCGAACCTTTAACCAAATTACTTAAATATTATTTCTTTTATCCATCGGTATCTTTTCCAATCTTCATAATATAAATATATTGGTCCTTTTGATCTGGGTGCAGGGTCTTGGTATTACTGTATTTGGAATGGCTTACATGTTCGTCCACGACGGTCTGGTGCACAAGAGATTCCCGGTGGGGCCCATTGCCAACGTTCCCTACTTCAGAAAGGTTGCGGCAGCTCACCAGGTTTGTTAATTTTGCACCACACCATGAACATTATAATATACAATAAATAATTAAATAAATAAAACAATTTATTTGGATTTTTCTTCTAGTTCTGACCATATCTGGATTTGATGTTTGGCATTTTCAGCTCCATCATTCAGAAAAATTCCAAGGTGTCCCGTATGGGTTGTTTCTAGGACCCAAGGTGACTCTAACGGTCTAAATCTCTTTATTTAATGTTGTTTTAATTATCGGATAACGAAACATAATCGTTTTCATTTTAATATCATTCGAATTAAATGAAATATACTCGTTTTTCGTATGGGTGATGTGTGCAGGAAGTGGAGGAAGTGGGAGGGCTTGAAGAATTGGAGAAAGAGATCAGTAGGAGAATCAAATCAAGCAAAAGGGTTCATGATTCATAATAGACATATACTGGTTTGAAGGCGAACCCTTTTTTTGAGCAACCAGACAATACTTGTCGTTGTCATAATGGAAAATGATTTTGTTTCTTTCACTGTTGTTTTATTACTAGCCACTAGGAGGATCACATGTATAAGTATAATTTTCTTTTCCTTTCTTTTGTTATGAAATAACAAATTTTGTACAAATGGTTTTCTCCCATCACTTGCATGGAATATATTTCGATTTATAAATATATAAAAAATATGATAGTTTGAATATTATAAAAATATTTAAATATTATATCGATCGATTCGATTATAACAAAAAAAAATTATTTTTTTTTAAATTCGAATTAATTGAATGCATTGATTATGTTTTTTTAACCAACGTATCTTTGGAATCATTCCTGAATGGTCATTTTTTATTTTAATTGTCGTTTTCTGGTGAGTTGTCGATGTGGGATTGGTCTGAGCCGAAAGATGTTAGAAAAGGATAATAACTTTTTAATTATTTAATTAATAACATAACGACCGGATTTCTATAAGGATGAGTCTACAACAGGCGTCGAACACCGCTGAACATTGTTAATGTTAAACACCGTTGAACATTATTAAATTAATTTGTAAAAAATTAAAATTTAAAGGACTATTTATACAATTATTAATTATTTGTTGAGTTTATCGCTTTTTATTAATTACCTATTTAGTCCTTGAGATTTAAAATTTTTATTAATCAATTTAATAGTGTTCAACAATGTTCAACATTAGTGGTGTTCAGCACTGTTCGACGCCCATTGTAGAATTTTCCTATCGGTGAAGTAGCGAGTGGCCATGAGGTAATTGCAGGGAGACCTTGGCCCAACATAGGAGGGCGGCCCCAGGTTAGTGGGCCAGTTTGGGAGAATTACACACTAGTTCCTGGCACGTTTAAGAGAAGGGAAAGAGTTTCCTCCCCATGCACGAGGGCGTGCATGAATTGGGTGGAGGAGAATGTCACAGACCGTAGGTCGTGACTACGCGGGACCGAGCGAGATGCTTTCTGGTTGTGCTTAAAGCTTGGGAGTGGGATAGCATTAAGAGTGTAGTACGTGCCGAGCAGTCGTCCCATCTGGGATGGGCGCGCTGATCGTGCATCACACTGGTCGGGAGCTGTCCCCGCTTCCCTGATGAGTCCATGGGAGGGCGAAACCAATAAGCATCGGAGATCGTTAAGGCTGATCCTCGGATATGCGAGAGACCCGAGGTGCCGCACGGGTAAAAATCTCTGCGCGAAAACTCTGACCCCGTAAACTAATCCGTATGAAAGATTTAACCCAACTGTTTTGCATTTTTTATGCCTAATTTATCGCATACCTAACTGGTGAGTTGTCGACATGAAATTGGTCTATCTGGTTTGCTCGCAACTAACTTGTAAGTGAGGGAGTTAGGCAAGAAGTAATCTTTGTCCGAGGCTATTTTGTCCGAATTAGGAATCTCATCTGAACAGTTTAATTATCTCCACCTTTGTCTAGATTCCATCAACTTCACCATCAGTCAAATTGAACTCGAATGTTAGTTTTTCGGGTAAGAAATATAAATCTTAGTCGGACTTTGTTATTAGAAATTCGGAGGGTGAAATCATGGGTTCGACTAAGTGATTTAAACATTTTTACTTAATTTGATCGGGTTTTATCAGTTTTTATTTTAAGTACCGTTACTTTATATTGAATTTTATGTCATTAGTTAAACTGATTGAATTATCGATTTTTAATTTATTAGAGTCGGGCCCGGACGACGGTGTGAGAATGTTAATCTTTGTCGGTAAGGGACAAGACGACCGGAAAGTAGAGAAATCGACGAGGACAAGATGGATAAACCTAATTGCTTGTCGGAACCGAAGATAATGAAAACAAGTGTTAGTGGGCGGTGACTCGACGGCACTGCCATGATTTTCGTCTTCAAACATCCTTCAGTTTCATGGGCTACGTGTTAACTCTGCCTGAACTCCGACGTCAGGACCCACCAAAAGTAGTGCATGGAAACGTAAGCTTAGTGGCCCTGGCACTTAACTTTATGACCACAAAAAAGCCATGCTTTGGGGTTATAACTATAGAATTAAGATTAGATAATAAAAGAAATAAAGTTGTTTAGGGTTAAATCGTTAAAATAAATCAAGATTTAAATACCATTATATATTAAATCATTCTACCAAACATGTAGGACCGACCAAATATCTTTATTTCTATGCATTATCACTGTGATTTAATATGTATTTTTCGACGTGGCTTTAAATGATTGGCTAACATATAGACATCATTTGACCAACGTGGAGTGTTGAAAGTGGAGTTTCTCCACCGCCCTGACCAACACGAAAGTGGGAATGTTTTGGATTGGACCCATTTGGATCACTACACTCTCCATATTTACTTTTTAAAGTGAAGTCCACTGTCGCTTATATAATTATATGTATATTTGGTAATTAGTTTATGATAGATAATTGATAACAAATTATATTAATTAAAAATTAATTATGTTAATTAATTTGATTAATAAAATATTAATTAATTATATAAATATATTTGATAGAATTAATTGAAAATTGATAGTTGATTGATTATTTAAATAAATAAAATTACGTATAAGGATTTACATCTGATATTTATTTTTAATAATTCATTAGTTATTGTTGAGTTGATCGATGTTGAATAATGGCCAAGAGGGGGGTGAATTGGATATTAAAAATTTGGTAGGAGATTTTCGGTATAATTTGAGAAATAAGGAACACAATGATTTATAGTGGTTCAAGCTTCGAACAAGCTCTACATCCACTACCTTAGCTCCCACTAAGGATTTTGAAACCAATTCACTATTGAATTCAACCTTTTTCTAGGTTCAAGAGATAACCTTTACAAGCAAATCAATTTTCTACCCAAAATTGATTTAGACCTCACAAGGTGTTACAAGAGATTTGATTTGGCTAAGAAGAATATTCTCACAAGAAATAATAGCCCCAAATACAAACAAACTCTCCCTAAACTTAAATTACAACTGATCAAAGTGAAATACACAAGTTGGGAGGCTAAAATATGCAATGAAGTACTTTGAATTGGATTTGTGTGCTTGGATGTTGCTTGAGGTTCAAATAGTCATTAATGTTGTTGAAATTATTTCATTTTATACCATCTCATTGATTTCTATCCGTTGTGGTTGTTGGGAACATAAATATGGCCGTTTGGACTTCATCTTCCCACCATAAATGCACTCTGCAGCAGGCGGTATCGAAACACGTACAACCTGTTTCGAAACAGACCAAGAATAGAAAGAGCCGTTGTGCATTAAACCAAGGGGTATCGAACGATACTTCGATACCTTTTTGAAACTGTGAAGGTTGGTATCGAACCATGCTTTGGAACAGGCTAACCACCAATCAAAAAATTAATTGCCACCAACGGTTAAAACATTTAATGCAAAAATAGCTGTTGGGATTAAGGGTGGTACCGAACCATAGTTCGATACCAGGGGTCAATTTTTAATTGATTTTAAAAAATTAAAAAAATGCACGAAATGCTTCGAACCATGCTTCGAAACAGAGGCTGGCAGTGAGCTCCTTGTTTCGAATAGTGGTTCGATACATGTTCTTGAACACAAGAACATAGCTTTGGAAATCCAGGGGTATCGAACAATGCTTCGAAACAGAGGCTGGCAGTGAGTTCCTTGTTTCGAATGGTAGTTCGATACCTGTTCTTGAACATAAGAACATGGCTTTGAAAATCCAGGGGTATCGAACCATGGTTCGATACCGTCGTACAAAAACATTTAGAAATTTCTTTTAAAATCTTTGTTTGACTTGAAACCAAAAATATTGACTTAAGGACTTAAAATTATTTCAAAGAATAGTCCTCATATTTAATTGTTATATCAAAATCAAATTTAGTTTTACAACTATTAATATTTTTTATATATTAATACTAATTAAATTATAAAAAATATCTTTTCAATATAACATTACTAAATATATTTGAAAGGTATAGATTAATTTTTATTACTTATATAATTATTTTAATATAATTTAATTAATTATTTTGTTTAAGCATAAATAAGGATAGGAGAAAATAAAAAATATTAGTTTAAAAAAGTCACGGTGTAACTACATGAATGTGAAGAATTAAAATAAAAATATTAGTTAAAAGAATCGTTGATGTTCTTAGAGGTTATAGGTTCGAGCACCAGCGATGCCAGTAGAGTGATTGAGTGATCAATGTCAAATGTTGAAAATTATATTTTATAACAAATACTACTGTAATCACTATTAACTTGTTCAAAAAAGATTAAATTTAAATTATTTAAAGAATTTTTATAATTGTTAAATGTAAAAGGGTCTTTATAATTATTATGTATCACCCTATTTTTGTATTAGTGTGTTAATACTTCAACTATTTAAAAAATCTATATATAATGTTACATTTTGTTTTTATTTTAATACTCGATGTTAAAAAAATAAAGGTATTATTAATTATGAGAGAAAAAAATCTCATATAATATATTGTCATGTCATTATTCTTTCATAGTTAGAATGTCACGTTCATAAAATAATAACAAAATCACATTTAATATGATGTTGCTCATTTTTCTCTCGTGTCAATATGTCACGTTGATTAAAATTATAAAAAATATGACATATTGATTATAAGAGGGAAAATGATGTGATAGCTTATTGTATATAATTTTTTTCTTAATTAATATATCATATGTTTTTTTTATGATTTTAGTCGGTATATTATTAATTTTTTTCGTTATAAAATATCAAAATAAAAATAAAATATTATATTAGATATTATTTTATTAAAAATATATATTAAAATATATAAAATATTAAATATATAAGTATTTTTTATATCACACGTTAAAATTCATATTTTCTATTTAATTAAAAGAATACAATCTCCAACATTGATCACTCAATTACTTTGTTAACATTCGTTCGTGTTCGAATTCTTAACCTTCAAAAATAACAATCGTTTCTTTAATCACTCAAGTTAGAAGGTTTATGCAATTAAAAATAAAATCTAAGATTTGATTTCGTCGAACCAACAAATAATTGTCAGTCAAACTATCACTTTTCAAGTTGGATAAAACCTGAAGCTTGGAATTCCTTATTTTAATTTTGCAAAATATTATAATTATAAAAGTATTTTGTTGCGTTTAAAACAAGTCATTGACCAATGGAATTTTATTTCCACAAATAAGGGAGTAAATTCAAACAAATCGAACTTCCAAAAGTATTCTTTTGTAGGAACAAAAGACGAGGGGTGGTTTTATGTTATTTTTTGGTATCTTAATTAATTTAGATTTATTTGTATTATCTATAATTTTAATAAAAAAAATTATGATATATTTTTTTATATTTATAAAATTTTAGACTTATTTAAATGATATCAAATTATTTATTATCTGAATTAAATTTTTTAAAAACTAGCTTGTTTTGATATTAAAAAAAACGAAGGTTGCTATATAGACTTATTATTTATATAAATAAAATAAAAATATCTTCAATGAATTTGCTTTATAAGTCTGAACTCTAAAGTTTTTTATGCGTTTAATTTAGTTAATATCTTTACTAATATATAAAATATAAAAAAGATTAATACATAAATTTGTTTGTAAATATAAATTAATATTATTTCATTTATTAATAAATAAAAACTTTATAAATAATTAGTTGAATATTTTGTTCATTTACTGCTTAATTTCTTTTTTATAAAAAATGTAATCCTAACTCTTGGAACTAGAAGCGTTCATAAGCCCTAGCCGGTCACAGCAAATACATTCTATTGGGCCAGCCCGAAGACCCTTCCTCGCACGCACGCTATATTCGATCAATAAAAGAGATTTAAAAAATATTTTCAGTCACATTGCATTAATTACAGTTGTAGACATAACGATTGTTATTATGATAATTGAGAGTATCATATCATAATTTTTTTGAAACTTGCACGACTTTTATCATAAATCATGGTAGTTATAAAATAAATATATAATTTATAATTTTCTTTTAAACTTTTAACTTCTGGAGATAAAATTTGATCGATGATTCTTATTTCTTAAGGAATTTTTGGAATAACTATAATATATCAATATTTTCGCTATTGACTGTTAATCATTAAATTGTGTTCATTATCAATGTGATTTTAAATTTCACGTTATTTATATTATTAATGATTTCACCTCATGATATTACTATTAAATAATGGTCGTTATAATAATCGAAAATATTTTTTTAATCCATGATCAATAGTAAAATCGATCGAATATGTGCAAATCCATTTGATTGTTTTGAACTATGAATGAGAGTAGTTGGAATTCGAGACTATTTATAAGAGTAGAGGGATCAAACTATGAGAATTTAAAATAGGTGATTCAAAATTCAAAATTCAGCACAATATAGGGAGCAAAACGAAATTTATACCTTTTATTTTTAAACCTGCGTTGTCCATGTATCTTTACGGTTTTACCCTCGGAGACTTGGAGTTCATTTCGAAACTCCACGCGTTTCCTTGTCATAACTTGTTTCTAGATATATAATCCCATCCGTCGAAATTCGGAGAACATCTAATCGGACGATTGTTATCATCTACTCCTATTGGGCCCATAATCCTCAGGGACGGTCCATTACGCAATAGTCCCCACGTGGCGTGATATTATCCGTAACACTTGCAGACTTTTCCAATCCAAAAACAGCCGAGGTGAAAAAGTCAGACATTCTAGATGTTTATTTTCCACGTGTCCTACTCCTATTGGCTAAAGGTAACAACTACCCCTCTCTCTTTGCTCACTACTCACTGAGTCCGCCCAGTTATTTTAACCCTCTCCCCTTATTTTCAGTCTCTTTCCGATTTTCTCTGTATCCAAACGCCTTTTTTTCGTTACTTATCTTCTCTCTATTATTCCCTGTTTTGGCTATTTCTAAAGGAGCGGTGGAGATCCGCTTACCTTTTATCTTTCTTGATAAGGTTAGTTTCTTCGTCTAAATCTTATCTCTTTGATTTTTTTTTTTTAACTGCTGAAGTTTTTCAATTGATTATCAATTTCTTTGCTTCTTAGCAATAGTTATTTGGATCTGATAGTGATTAATGTTTCAAAGTGGTTTGTTTTGGTTAATTGTTGTATGTTTGTGGAATCTTGATGAAGTGGATCGCGTAATTTCTTTGACGATACTTTGCAAATTCAATCTAAGTTTAGTGTTTTATTACAAACGAATAGGATAGATCCAGTTGTTTCTTCTGTTTGGCTTGCGAGAAATTAAGGGGAAAAGGATGGGAAGTTAAAATTGAGAATGGATATAACGTGGTAAAGGTGAAACTTTACTAATTATAAAAACTCATGCTCTTCAGTGTGAGAAACTCTCGTGAATATGCAAGAATGTCCGAGAAACAGTGGGAAATACTGTAGAGGTAAAACGCAGGTATAATATCTCTGAGAAAAATTGACTTTATTGAATCAGATAACCTAAGATATACAACGCCTTCAATGTACTGTGTGGATAGCGTAGCTAGTTACTGTATTTACAGTTCACCAGTAACTACTAGGCTAACATCTTCCAACAAACTTCAACGATCAGCTGTGAATTATTGTTTATCTTTATGAATTTGACATATTTGCAAAGATTTAAAAGTTATGGGATCTGCTAGTTTTCAAATTCTTCACCTCACATGTATGATATAAGCTTTTTATATTGAAGGTGATCTTAATTTCCATTATTAATTTCGTAATGTAGTTTTTTTCCTATTAATATTCTCTCTATTGCAAACTTGGACTAGTTCATCTAAATGTCCTCTTTTGATTTGGTTATGGATTCCGGATTGTTTTATTGACGTGTTATTTAAGTTAAATCCGTTCGTTCTTTCCAAGAAGTTTCCTGGTTGAGCTTCTAGTATCAAACACTGAAATTTATGATGGTTTTAGTATATTTTGTTTGTATTTTATGCGTCTATATCCATGCATGATGGTCACTGGAATTTTGCAATGAAGTTAGGTTTCATGTTTTGATGACTCTAATGTTGTTCCTCTTTCACTGCAGTGGTGAGGGCCATGTGAGTTGTTTGAACTGAAATTGTGTTATCGACGTTCTAGGGATATTCTTATTGGTTCTATCAGTGTGCACAAGATGGGTAGAAGCAAGGGTTGTGGGAAATTAGGAAGGATGCTGCCAAGGGACGAGCCTGTGAATCCTTACCATTCTGCGTTTCTTTGTTCCCCTGTTGTTTCTGTTTGGGATTGCATCGTCCGCAAGATGAGGTATTCTTGCAGGCCGGAGTTTGTGTAGCCTTGAGTTTATAATAATTATATTAGTTCTCCATAAGTGAATTATTTAGAATACATAGCATCGAAGTTTTTCTTTTAAAGGGAAAAAGTGGAGGAAAAGATAGCTTTATAGGGAAATGTATACAATTTAGAACCTTTTCTACAGTGAAAAAGATCTGAACAAACTGAAGTCTGGGTTTTAAAGCTTCAAGTTATAATGGATAACAAGGGGTGCAATAAAGTGCAACCAGTAGCGAGAAAGGCAAAAAAGAAGCAGGTGAAGGATGAGTTGGATCGTATTAAGCAGGCTGAGAAGAAAAAGAGGCGCTTGGAGAAAGCCCTTGCGACATCTGCTGCCATCCGCTCTGAACTAGAGAAGAAGAAGCAGAAAAAAAAGGAAGAACAGCAGAGGCTTGATGAAGATAGTGCTGCAATTGCCGAGGCTGTTGCTTTGCATGTCCTCCTTGGTGAAGACTCTAGTGATTCTGGTGAGATTATCCTGAACAAGGAAGTGGGGTTCAACCGTTGGGATTGTACCCGCAATTTCAATCTATTTATGGGTGGAGGGGGAGCTTTTCTTCCCCACCTGGGAAACACAAACTATGAAGGGACGGTCACTAATGCATACCGAGGTGGACGCGAATGGGCTCCTTATGGAAACGGTGACTGGTCTTTTACGTATGGAGCTTGTGGAAGGGATCTACATGCATCGTGTTTTGAGAATGGAGGCTGGGGAAATGACGGACTTTCAGCTGATCTTATCGCAGCACAGGCTGTATCAGCGCTGCAGATCAGAGAGGATACCGAGGTAGACACAATTGTCCTCAACAGAATGTTGAGAGGCTAGGCAATCATTTTGCTGTTTATGTTTCTGCTTGCTTGCCGTGTTGCTTGCTGTCTTTGCTCATAGTTCTGAATAATGGATCTGTATATATAGTTTTCATGACTATCAGTCATGTTCTCGTTGATTCCACTGTATCGAACAAACATCGTTGCACTATGTTGTTCACTATGTTCTCGTGTTTACTGTAATGCCGAATGATCTGTTTCTTGGCAGTGTTAGTTTCCCTTTCCTTTTTTTCAGTTCTGTTAGGATCACAACAGTCGATCTATATCGTTAATATACAAAATCTGAAGGAACTGGAAAGCAAATTAACTATTTTAAACCAATTACTTTTGAGTTAACATAGAAGAAAATATCCAAGTAAAGGGAATGTGTAACTTCTAATATATATGCATACATGTAAGAAAATTTGGGAATGGGAAATGACCTTGATTGTATCTGTGCCAACTATCTATCTGCCTTCATTTGTCATCAATTGAGAAAATATTTGATCCGTTGTCATGTCTGAGCTCCCAATAGGATCATCTTTCTCCGCTCCAGCATTGCCAGATGGCCCAGATGTGGTAATACTAGGTGTTGCATGATAATCCATTTCGTTCTTGTTGCCGTCTTCGCATGGTTCTTCTGGCCCCGACTCTTGAAGCCGAAGTGCATGCTCCAAATTCCACAAGACATCACCCATAGTCGGTCTATCGACACCGTAGTCAGCCAAGCATTTCTCAGCTGTTTCTCCATACTTTTTCAAACAACTAGGCTTTATTTGTCCCACAAGGTTGGGATCGATAATTTTGCCGAGCATTCCCTTTTTCTGCCACTGCATTGCCCATTCTGCTAGGTTCACTTGCTCTCTAGCAAGCAATGGATCAACGGCGGGCCTAGCACAAAGCACCTCGAAAAGCACAACCCCAAATGAATAAACATCTGATTTATCAGTAAGTTGCTGTCTTCGGAAATACTCGGGATCAAGATACCCAAAGCTACCTTTTACCCCAGTGCTGACATGGGTTTCATTGATACATGGACCAGATCTCGAGAGACCAAAGTCCGCAACCTTTGCCACAAAATTTTCATCAAGCAGTATATTGGTAGATTTAATGTCACGGTGAATGATACCTTGTGCTGAACCAGTATGAAGGTAGTGAAGACCTCTGGCCGAGCCGATGCATATTTCAAGCCTTTGCTTCCAAGACAATGGAGGGTGTTTTAAACCGTATAAATGATTCTTCAATGGACCATTTTCCATGTACTCATAGACCAGTATCATTTCCGACTGTTCATCACAGTATCCTACGAGTGAAACAAGATGCCGGTGACGAATCTTTGAGAAAACAGTTATCTCGGTCTGGAACTCTGGGAGACCCTGCCTCGACCCCGGGACACCTCGCTTCACAGCAACCTTAGTATTGTCTTTAAGTACCCCTTTGTAAACCATGCCAAATCCACCCATTCCAATAATCAAACTCTTGTCAAAGTTGTTAGTTGCTGCTTGTATGTCAACAAATGGGATTTTCAAGCTACCATTAGGACCGGGAGACGTAGTAGCAGTCCCTTCGGACATTCTACTATACGAACTGCCCCCATAAACACGTAGCGGTGTCCAACCGGCACTTTCTACACGTCTAGGCGGTTTTGCTCTCTTCTTCCTGCACTTAAACATAAGCAGCACTCCAGCCACAGCTAAACAACAGATAACAAAGCCACCAACGATAAAACTCACCCAAATCCAAGTGTTTTTCTTCTTAGACTTGGAATGGAATCCTATAGGATTCACCAGCCTCATGATCTCAGCCCCATTAAGAATTGCATTAATTCTCAAAGGAGTGCTCAAATCCGAAGGTCCAACACTAACACGAATAACCCCCGAATCATCCGAATCCACAACAAAATCTAAATAAACCGGAGACGAAAGTACATGAAACGTAAGCATCGACAAATCCAAATCCCTATAAGCAGAGTAATCATTGATATACACATTAAAGTAGAGCTGATTAAGGGCAGGACTAACAATATCACAAAAATGCAACCTAACCAAGTGTGGAGCACCAACTGAACCTACTCGAAAATCCCAAGTGACATTGAATATACCATTCAATGTCGAATTATCTCGGTTCATCTCTTGTGCAGTCATATAAACATTGTCCGGGGCTATTTCGCGGGTGGCGCCACCATCCTGATAATTCGGTACATGAGTGGTGACTGCTTTTTTCGCAGCGGATTCGAACACGAGGAAGCCATCATCAGGGATCCAGGTTCTCCACAATGAATCATTAAAAGGAGTCAATTTCAATCCACCAACATTAACCCTATGAACAGTCTCTAAAACCTGTGATGTTAAGTTCTTTAAACTTTCAATTCCATCACCACTAACCAACCTAGCTCCATCATCGATTATGAGATCTTTTGGAGCTGAAAACACCTCAATTGCACTAACAAAAGCAAACCCAGAATCACCCAGAGGACTAAACACAATTTCAAGAACTTCACCATCAATTTTCAACAAAAACTCTTTTAGCACCATATTGTAAGCACTAAAGCCACGCAGCAACAAGAAGCCATTAGCCAAAACATTAAACCTAGCAGAAGCCAAGTTGAAATTTTGAGCTCGAAACGGAGAGAAATGGAGGCGTACCAAGTGAGTCCCTGTCCCGTTTCGCTTGATGCTGAACTCGTAGCTCGACTCGGCGGTGAAAACCCGGGCCGTACGGTACAAAATAGGCGAATCCGGAGATGGGTTTTTGTCAGTGAGTGAAACGGATCGCTCCGCAGAGAGGGAAACCGAACTGGGTTTCGCGGAATCGGCTATAAAGACACGATTATAAAGCGAAGCATTGGCGTTTGATCCACAGTTGAGGAGAAAGTTATTCGCAGGGACGAAGGGTTTAACTAAGTACAAGAGTGAAAGGAGAATTAAAGCTAAAAGTTGAAGCTTTTGAGCATCCATGGAAGCTCACAGAAGAACGAAAGAAAGCTTTTGAAGAAACTGGGTTCACTTTACAAGAGATTACTGGGTTTAGCCATGGAAGTTGAAATTTTTTTTTGGTAATATTTCAAACCGTCCATGATAGTACAAAGTGTCTCTCTTTTCTGCTAATATGATCCAGTTAAGCACGACCAAATCACCATTAAAATCACTGTCAGTTGATGCCAATTCACAGTGTCTGAAAACATTTAAAAAACCATACGAAATTGACCTGTTTTGCTTGCTGAAAGGCACCGAACACTCGCGACACAACAAAGCTATATAAAGTATTCATATATCAGAAGATAGAAAGGTTTTATGCTGAACTTTTTTAAAAATAAATCTTCAAATCTTTCCGGTAACTGTAAGATTTTTAATAAATATAATAAAATTAAATTATATATTCACTTTGAAGATAAGTTCTCGTAAATTTAAAATTTAATTATATTTATTTTCCACTATTTTTTCTCTCTAAAAACATCGTTTGTTCACAATTAAAATTTTAATTTTTAAAAATAAATATTTAACTCGAACTATTATTTATCCGCAACAGGTTAAAAACCGAACCTAAATCGACTTTTACGAGTATTCTAACCCTCTCCACTGAGAAATAACTTACGTGTTGTAAGTTGTAAGTAAATGATCCAAAACAGGTGGCAGATGACAAAAGGAGGCTCGTGGTCATTGAAGGCTATAATAACATGAAATCAATGCGTCGTTGAATGACATTGGTGCTGGCCAAATGCCAATGACAGGCAAAACCAGCTAAAACCTACAAAAGAACGATTGGGATGGATAAAATTTGAATCTATTTAAAAATAAATTATTTAATTTGATTTAAAGTAAAAAAATAATTTATAAAAATTTTAAATAATACTTAAATTATAAAATAAAATTTTAAATAACTTTAAAAAAATAATTAATTGATATTTTTTATATTTATATCAAGTTTATTAATTTTACATGATATATTATATATTATTTGTGAAAATATAATATATATCATGTATGCATATAAAAAACTGTTGAAATTAGAATAATATATATTATAATAATAATTAAATTTATAAAAGAAAACTTAACTAAACTCAATTTTATAAATTTATTTATTTAAAAAATAAATAAAAATTAAATTATAAAATAATATTTAATATTTTTATATTCAACTTCACTTGCTCTAACTCTCAACCTTACCAATGATGACATCCACCAACTTTTTCACCGCCCCACGCCACACCCTTAAAACGGGGCCATGCTCGATGGAACTCGATACGAACAGCACAGGAACAAGCCAATGTTCACATTCACCTCTCGATCACACTCCACAGAGGATTAGAATATTAGTATTCACCACATTGTTACGGTGAAACATATACTATGGGTATAAACTATAAGGATTAACAGGTTAAAACGGTCGAGAATTTTCCGTTTAAAAAATGATGATTAAATAAAAATTAAACATTGTTCAAAGTCGGTACTTTTCACTAGATGATTAAAGTCTCGATGCTTAACCATCCGCTTCTTGATTTTTTTTCCTGGATTTTTGGCTAGAGTCGAATCTTTTACCGATCCTATACTAGAATCGAACTTAAGATATAAACGTGTACCTCTAAAACAATTTTAAAAATAAAATATAAGATATAATTGATAAACAAACGGCCACGTTCTTGACACGATGCGTATGGGTGGCAACTGGCAAGCATAAACTAAATATTCCAAAGATAGTGATGCAGTCCATTCCCATTCTCACTATCCCCGAGTACATAGGCTATTTTCTACCCTAATTATTTATATTTAAGAACCAATATATTTAGGTCATATGGTCTTCCAATGGGTAAGATACACGTGTCATAGATATCTAGCTTGTTAGCTGCCACCACTCTCTTTGGTGATAGTGGGGAGGTGGGGTGACCCGAAATTGTTGAAATTTTTATTTTTGAGTTGGGTGGGGGATGATTATTCCTCACCTGTTACCAATCCTTAAGGTCAGAATTCGAATAGTGATCAATCAATGAATCGGATATTAGTAATGATACGAGTAGGAAAACAGTTTTTTAATCTCGATCCTAACCAAAACCGTAGTCAACCAGTATGTTAAAGTACAACGTAAGTCGTAAAATTTATTAAATTTTAGTATGGAGATTATTAAATCGGCAACTTACTGTAAAGGGCTGAAGACGGAATTGGCCAACCAGAGATAAAGCAGTACATGAATTCTTCTAAATCCGGCGCTGAGGCAACTAAAAGTGGCACTGCTAGTAGCATCTTAGGACATCAGATGAGTCGCAGTGCCTGAATTGCTTCCGTGCCGTTAAAGAACAAATCGAAACCAAGCTGACAGCGTTTCTCGTAAGAAAGGCTGAGATTCATACGCCTGAATCAGCATCTGCAAGTGTGTGTTTCCTTCGGAATTGGACAGGTCTCAATTCTCCATTATCTGACTACTTATAATACACAAGCTATGCCGATATCAATATTTTTCACAAAGAAACCCCGTTTGTAGAAGAAGACAGCACCAGATAAAAGAATGAAAACCAATCAATGTCAACTTCATACATAAATATTGCTATATCAGACCGGAAGTGTAAGTCGTTTTCCGAGATCTCCCCGAAGTGAGGCAAGAATATAACCAAATGACAGCTTTAAAACGCATAAAACAGTTATGTTTTAATAGGGGTGAGGTAGAGGGCATAAAAACCTGGACAAAATTCATGACATGTGATTGCAAAACTAGATAGTCTGTGAGCTTGAAAATCAACTTTACCAAAGTCTTAATAAGATTTTGCAAAAATAGCAACTTCCTCTGCAGGGTTGCCTGTCATCAAGCAAGTTTTATTCCCCTGAGGCTGTTCAAAGGGGAAACAGCGAATCGTTGCCCCTGTTTCTTCTTTTATTCTTAACTCGTCTGCATCACTGAAGCAACAAAAGAAACATATTGTTAGACTTGCAAATGCATGTGTTTCAGTAAATATACTGTCAAATAATTCTGATACGGCTATTATCTAAGAAAAAAGTAGTCAACCTAGCAGACCAAGGTCCCCTAGCCCATTTGCCCAAAGATATTGCTTCTTTGAGTTCTTCATAAGAGCTCACGTCCACTATGTTACTGCAGAAAGAGTCCAAGAAGCATTAGAAAGAAGACCATTGAACTCGAGGGAGTGTAGAGAAACACGTTCATTCTGTTCAACTAAAAATTTTAATATCCCCAAACTGAACCCATCTCCTATAGTTTCATGAAGTACAAACAATAAGAATTCGGAGTGGCAACAGTCAAAGAGATCTTGCTGGTTTAATTAATTCAATTGATATAAAAATGATAGAACGATATGCTTTTAATCAAAATATGAAATCTACAAATTAACTTCTTCAGGAACCCATATTGTTATAATTGTCTAGTGAAATATTGAGAAACCAGTGTTTATATAAGTTGTTATCTCTATATCCTTCATGGGTGACCATTTAATGGAAGACAGCTATTTTTGTAAGCTCTAAAAACAAGAGGCTAGTTATGCAGTTTAAGACCTGTTGTTTACAAATGAAAGAGCAGGTTTACCAATTCAATTGTGGACTTTAGCTTCAAAAAAGCTTGATTCAAAAGCTCAAAAAATATTGATATTGGTCAAGCAGTCCTTGGGTTGGAACTCTTAACAATTGCTTGAGAAAAGAAAACACACCTGTCCCGAAAAGATATTGCCCTCTGAAGAAGTGATGATTGGATCTCATCCAACCTGTCTTTGACATAAGCTTCTAATATTGAAGGTTCCATAGATATTCCAAAAACTTTCCCTTGCTTCCCAGGAACATCTCTTCTAGATATGACCACACTCCCACTTGAAACATCACGGGGACCAATTTCAATCCTCAGAGGTACTCCCTACAAAACAACTCGAGGAACAGACGGATCAAGATTGCATCCATACACATTTTCTGGATGCAGACAGGTTTTATGAACTCCCTAAAGGATTCCCTTATCCCGTTTATTTTCGTTTGAGGAAGAACCTAGAGATAGGACATAAGCTTATACTCCCGAATAACCAATAAAACTGCAATCACACTTAAATGTAAAGATAAAGATACCTTCATCTCCCAGAAATTGAACTTCCATCCTGGCGTCCTCTGATCTGTGTCATCAAGTTTAACTTTAAGTCCAGCAGTTTTCAGAGCTTCTGCAACAGATTTTGCAGCATCTAGAACTCCTGTTTTCTCATCAACCTTCTTCCAAATTGGTACAATTACAACCTGATAACGTATGAAGTACAATTATAAAACTAACAAAAATTGTAAACGCAAGGTACCTTTAAAGCATGTTACAGTAGTAATTCTCTCGATATTTATTTAGCTTCAAGACAGTATAGTGTATCAATAAATCGCTTCTAATATCCATTATCCACAAAATTGCCAGCAAACAGGGATCACTGTAAAAAAATCATTTTACTAAGAAGCTCCACCTGACAGGCTGGACCGAACCTACCAGAAGGGTACCACAATGTATACCTGTATTGGTGCAAGTCTCGGAGGAAGCATCAAACCAGTATCATCTCCATGTGTCATGATAATACCACCAACAAACCTTGTGCTGATAGCCCAAGATGTTTGCCACACATGTAGCCTTTGGCCATTTTCGTCAGTGAACTGTACAAGGACAGGTTTCAGTCAAAAGCCTTTATTATTGAGTTACCAATACATATGTCAGCACAATATACGAAAAAGTGAAATGGTTATTCACTTTAGCATTTGAAAGGCCTACACCTACCAGAAACAAAAAGAAAAGAAAAATTTTCAAGTAAAAAAGCTGCAAACCCTTTGTGGGAAGACAAATGGACAATCAAAACAGGATAAAATGGACAGCTGAACCAGTACAAAAATGTCACCCTGCCTACAATGTTTAAAAAGTGTTGTAATTTTAAAATAATATATATATACCAACCTTTCCTGGGTTCTGGATTGGCTTTCTGAAATTGCCAAGACCAAGAGCAGAGAGAATAAAACACTAAATCATAAGAACAACGAAAACATGGGAGAAAACTAAAGCCACCTCAAACAGCCAATAAAAGATGCCTATATAATCCAGGAAAATGTCTTTCCAAAAACAAAAGGGTCTTTAAGTGAAAAATCTCCATGAATGTGTCTACATTCCATACTGATTCAACCTTTTAAAGAGTTAACCACAAAAATATAGCAGGTTCATATTTCATCTATGTGAAAAATAATAGAAGTGAACTGTTTTCCAGCAATTTCCTTAAAATTAAACTTCATTGGTAAACAAATTATTTGCTCCCTGCACACATCCATTTCAGGGATGGAAAAGAGAGAAAAAAGGATCACCCAAAGTATCAATCACCTGTGTCCCAAAAGCACGGGAGAAGTTTTGCCCAAGATTGTGGCTGGTTCCAGCTTGCAGGGCTTTGCGATCACCCATCATAGCTTCTATTGTGTAGGTCTTGTCAGCACCAGCAAAAGTTTCCACTTTAGATTTTCTACCTGCAATTACAGGTATCGCAGCTTGCTCATAAGCGAACTTTGTATAGACATCAATCATTTGTAGCGCCTGCAGTTCAGTAGCATCCTCCTTTAAATAAAACAATACCATCAAAAATCACCATGACTAAGCCATAAGTGAAGTGACATAAACCTCATTTTCCGCCTCTTCTGGTGTGGCGTGAGCTGTGTGACCTTCCTGCCAAAGAAATTCGAGGGTCCTTACAAATGGTTTTGTGCGCATCTCCCATCTAGTGACATTTGCCCACTGAACAGAATAAAACAAGGGGAACTCAATCAGTGACAACCTTGCATAACTATATAACCAGGTTATAAATGACTAAGCTAATACCTGATTAATCATTAGAGGAAGATCACGATAACTGTGAATCCACTGCGTAAACATGTGATTTACTATCGTTTCACTGGTAGGTCGAACCTGTCACAACCTCAGGAAGTATAACAATCAAAGGCAAAACTCAGGACATGCCATCATATTTACTCTTGAATCAGCATTTTCTTTAAAAAGTATATCAGAATGTATGCAGCTGAGACAAGAGTTAATTCTTGAACAATCATAATTACTCTTGAACCAGCTAACTAATGCTAAATGCGTACCACAAGTTTCTCTTCGAGTTCCTTTCCTCCTCCAAACGTGACAAGAGCTAATTCTGGACTAAATCCCTCAACATGGCTAGCTTCTTTCTCTATAAATGAGTATGGAATAAACTGCAGTCACAAAGTAAATTTCATAAACCAAAGCAAATTATACAATAGATAGGTTAGATTTAATCTGAACAGAAACCACACCTGTGGAAAGTACATGTTACTGTGTCCAGTCTCCTTGAATTTAACATTCAAATAATCCTGCAAGATTTTCAAAATGAACCAAAATTTTAGAAAGATTAAAAGGAGCAATTATTAATAGAAATTAGAAGAAAATGAAGTGACCTGAATAGCCTCCCAAATAGCGTAACCGTAGGGACGAATAACCATGGTACCACGAACAGGACCATAATCAGCTAGCTCAGCGTTGGCAATAATGTCAAGGTACCAAGCATTGAAGTCCTGAGACCGGGGCGTAATGACTCGGTCCGTGTCTCCTCGGTCTTGTACTCGGCCGCTCCTCTTTTTCTCAATTCGGTCATCAGTTTCGGTTGGACTCGACGCCGCGCTTTGGGCGGAGAACCCAGCAGCTAGAGGGGGATGGAGATGGAGTCGCCGCTGCAGAGAGACCGTGGAGCGGCGGGTGAAGGAGGGAGAAAAGAGGGAGGTGAGCGTCGGTAGTCTTAGAGACGACACCATATCTGGGAGAGGGTTTCAAGTTGCAACGTTCACTAGTCTTAGAGCTTTCTTCAGGGTCCAAAAGATGAGATTTCTGAAGGGTAGGGGTTGGATGTGATGGCGTACATTGAGGATTATGGTCGTTCGATCTTTGTGGCCGTTGGTTCAGTGTTGTAGCTGGGCCGAATGGCCGTGGTTAATCAAAAAATGGCTAAATCGTATTTATAAAACGATAGCATTGCGAATTTTATTGATCAGTTTTACGAGAATATAGAACTTAAAAGATTAATTGCACGTATGATCAGGGTAAACATAAATAAAGTACTTTACGAATTATTCGTAAATTATTTATTCATTAAATTAAATAAATAATATTAAAAGAATTTATATTTATTTAAATAAATATGAATAACAAATATTTTTAATTTATTTATATTCACAAATAAATTTTTTTTTTTAAATATTGATAAAGGAAAGGACCAAAATAAACACATTATAAACTTTAAAATTCAAATTATAAAGCCTAAAAAACTTAAAGTAATAATGGTGTAGTTTTTCTATTTTGATTAATACATAAATAAATATATTTACGAAAGTTAAAAGAATATCTACATAAATATTAATAAATGAATACGAACATTATAAAAATAAATAAATAAAAAAACCTTACTAACAATTTCGTTTCGTTTATACTACGTGTAATGCATCTACTATACCATGTTCATTACGGCCCAACCCACTCCGATAGTAACTAACTCCACCTTATTCGTTACTGTCATCACCCTTTATAACATAAACTGGTAAAACCACTTCTCTTCAGTTATTGGAATTCCCGGTATATAAACGCCCCCAGCGGATCAGACATCACCTTGCCCGATTACAAAGCAAAACTGAACCTGTTTATTGCATTCTTTAAATCTCTATTTTACCCCTTCTGTAAGTAAAAATTCACAAATATGGCTTCTCCCCCTGAAATAGAGGTAACCTTCTCGTCCGCCAAGGGACTAAAAAACGTGAACTGGCGCCACGGTCCGGCCAGGCCATACGTCGTCGTTTGGGTGGATCCGAATTACAAGTGTTCCACTAGAGAAGACGGGGAAGGGGATACTGATCCGACGTGGGATGAAACTCTTATCATGCCTCTGCCAGGTCCTGTCGACGATGATACCACCCTCTTTGTCGACGTCGTTCACGCCGGCTCCGAGGAGGGAACCAAGCCTCTCATTGGATCGGTTAAGCTCAAGCTTCGGGAAGCCCTAGACGACGTCGGGTTCGGTGAACGCTACAAGAGAACACTCCAGCTGAAACGACCCTCCGGAAGGCCGCAAGGAAAAATCGACGTCAAAGTTTTGATCAGAGAGTTTCGCCATCGTGCGCTCGATCCGTATCAAGCACCTTCGTATCGTGTCGCACCGGGGGCTCCTCCGCCGACTTACGGTTATCCATACGCTATGCAGCCGTCGCCACCATATCCTTACTACGGGACGTCCCCGCCGACTGGCTACCCTTATAGTGCGTACAATTACAATGCTCCGCCTCCACCGCAGCCGTACGGGCATATACCGTACGGCGAAGGAAGTGGCAGTGGCAGTGGCGGATATTATTACGGGCAGGAGGAGAAGAATAAGAGTCATTTCGGAGGGATGGGGACGGGGATTGCGGTGGGTGCGGTTGCGGGGGCTTTGGGTGGAATCGCATTGGTGGAAGGCGTGGAAGCGCTAGAGGATCACATCGCCGACGAAGCGGCGGAGAGGGTTGAAGCTGATCTTGGTTACGATGATGTTGTTTGTGATGATTTCTGATTTTGTAGACGTTTTATCTCCACGTTTCTACCATGATAATAGAAAATATTTTTTTAGCAAAGGTACCAGACAAACAGTGACTTCATTCAACAAAACAAAGAACAGAAACAAAAGAACACAAAAACTACTAAATTGAAAATTAATTTATTAACTCAAAAACTTATTTACTAAATAATTCAGATTAAATATTATAAAACTAATAACATTATAATTTAATTATTTTATTTATAATATTAAAATTTAAAATTAACTTTATTTAAACTTTTAATATTTTATCTTTAAGGTTCATTTAACTAAGTAGTGAATATCCGTTAGATGGCTAAACGCTCGATTATAGAACACTTGTAGAAACGAAAACTCGAGGCTTTGGGATATGAAACCAGAGGAGACAATGAACAGGTATTCGACTTTGAGCTAGAAGATGATGTGCACGAGCAAATGGGGAAGTTGAGATGGGCGAGGCCATGACCGCCCTAACCGGTCATTTGAAGGGGTGGTTTTTGCTCCGAGATTTTGGTGATATTGTTCTGGGCTTTGAAGGCTTGCCAGACGATGTTTGTAGCTAGGTTTTCAGGGTTGGGCTGAGTCATCATAGAATCCGGGCTTGATTTAGGCAGGCACAGGAGACAGACTTAAATTGGGGGTTTCCATTATACGATGATTTCTCAAATATTCTTAATCCTTTAATTATATTATAATTAAATTTAAATGTTTTAAGATAAATATTATTTGTTTATTAAAATAATTTATTGAGTTCATAATTAAAATATACTAGACGCTTAAACTTGATTGAGTCACGTTCTTTGGTATATCATGAATAAAATTTATGTCCCTTTTAATGGGATTAAAATAAGAGAGTTTTATATAAATTTTTTATTCAGTTTTGTAAGAATTTATGTAATTATATAAATTTGTATAATTTACATAATTTTTACTTATTTGATTAAGAGTTTAAATTATAAAATAAGAATTCGTATAATTACATAAATTTTTACATAAGTTAAAATCTACATAAATTTTTACTCGGTCGTTAAAAATTTTGATTGTATCAAATTCTTATTTAATCATAGATAAATTTTTAATGATTTTTATAAGATTTATGTTGACCTATTTTAATGGAATTTTAAGCTATTTTTTCACATCAAAATAAACTTTTTTTAAAATAGATTAATAATCATACTCCTTCCGGCCTATAATTAATAAAGTGTTGATTTTTTACATAGTTTTGAGTTAATATTATAATTTTATTTTTTAAAAATTAAATTTTATTTTTGTTAAAAATAATAAACGATAAAAGAGAAATATATCTTAAAAATTATTGATTTTTTAATAAAAAAATTTAGATGATATGATTTTAAATAAATAATAATTTTAATATAACGTAGGGAATAACTATCATTTGACGTGAGGTATGTATTATAAATTTATAAAATGAAATAAGCCCCGCACAACATTCCGCTCCATCTTCAAAAGGAAGCCAAATTATACACGATAGTGTGCGATAGTTATAAAATTTTTAATTATATTTATAGTTAAATATTTATTATATTTTAATATAAATATATATTATTATTATTTGAATTCGATGCGTTACTTCTAAAAGATCAAATATTTCTTATGTGAATTCTAAACTAATTTTGTATATTATATTATTTATAGATGTTTATCTAGTTATCGAAATACTATTAAATATATCTAATTAATTAATTAAATTATTTATTTTAAAATTTTAGTTTTTAAGATAAAATTAAGATTATATTTAAAATTTATTAAGATATTATTATGGAGAGATGATATATTTAAATTAAAAAAATTAATAATAGAATTGTGATAATGTAATTTTGTAATATGCAATGGGAATGGAATTTATTCTATTATTTTATTTTATTTTATTTATATATAAGAATAAATGGATGAAAGGTTCTCACCAACTTTTATGGCTTCTCCATGTGGTTTGCCGGTTTAGCAGTAGCCTTGTAGGCCCATAACCACACGCATCCACCCAATTTGCGGGTCAGTTTATAAAATATCAATCTCTCACTTGGATCCCACCTTGTAAAAAAATGGTTTATTTGTTTGATTGATTATTTTATAATTATGATATTCAAATATTATTTCATTTTAACATAATAAATTATAATAACCACTTAAACACATTTTAAATTAAGATTATATTATGAATAAATTATATAAGGTTAGAATTAAGTTATACAATATAAAATTATCTAAATTATATATATTTTGGATCGTTAGACAACTGAAACAGATAACTTAGATTAACTCATTATTTTTTAAGTGATAATCTTCAAATAATCAACTTTTAATCTGAGTTATCTATTTTAATCAATCAATAATCTAAAAACGTATAAAACTTAAAGAGTTTTACATTGTGTAACTTAAAAAGTTTATTCTTTATATTATTTTTAAATAATTATAATATTTTCGATTGATGTTATAATATAATCGAACTACAACTATGTTATATCGTAGATTTATCCGATTTATAAACTCCTTTTTAGTAACACCTTTTTCATATTGAGCAGTAAAATCATTTGTTCTTTTTATTGGAACAACATAACTTTTTACCTTTTTCATATGCTACACGAGTGGGAGCTAGGAAAGTGAATCATCATAGTTTGGAACTTTATAACCCCATTGCGAAATAAATAAATAAAAATATATAATATAAGATTAAAAGTTGATATATTAATCATTGCTTTATGAAAATATAACTTGTCACACAGCACCATCATCTTCTAGTGTTAGGTAAAAGATAAATAGAAACCATGTAAAAAGTTAGACTAATTTGTGAATAAATATGAAATTATTAATAATAATATATAAGTTTTTGAATTAAAATCTTATTTAATCGTGTATTATATTATGTTAAGGAGTGTGATTATCGAAAAAGATTTCAATCGATACCGAGGAAATAAGAATAAAGGTCGAAATAGTCATAGGACGGCGGTTGAGATATCCTTCTCAAAAAGGCGTCGAAAAAGATAACGGGGTACCCAAAGCAACCGTGCAAAAGCATGGGGGTAAGTGTGTGAGACGAGGGGGTCCCACGCATAATCCCAACAAGTGGATGAGCACACGTGCACAAACTTCACAAAAGACATCCACTGCTGCGAGGGAAATTCTAAAAAAAAACGGACTTAAAAAAAATTTAAAAAAAGTCGTACCGTTTTTCTTATAAAAGTTATAAAAAATTTAGTATATATTTTTTGGTATATACTGAAATTCTTATAATTTTTTAAAGAAAAATGGTATATACCGAAATTTTTATACTTTTTATATGAAAATTAATTTATGACCGAAATTCTTACAGTTTTTGTATGAAATTCGGTATATACCGTTTTTCTTATAAAAGTTATAAGAATTTCGATATATACCAAAAAGTGTGTACCGAATTTCTTATAACTTTTGTAAAAAAAACTGTACAACCGTTTTTAGGCCGTTTTTTTTTAGGATCACCCCTGCTTCGAACTTACAATGGAAACAACAAATAAAGGAACAAAACTATCACAATATTAATTTAAATGGAACGGGAAGTGTTTTTTTGGGGTGGGGTTTTGGGTTATTTTAAATAAATATATATTTTTTCTAATGGTTATGTATAAAAATAATATTTTGTTAGTATTATTTAAAAAACAATATTTTATTATTCATATAAGTTAAACTCGCTTTTTATTAGATACGAATTTAAAATTTATTTTTTTATAAAATATGAATTTTGTATTAAATAAATTAATAAAAAATACCCTTAATATAATTCCAAATAACATAAGACTAACAAAATACTTAAACATCCAAACTCGTTTTCGGCATTAGCGAACAAATGGCAAATGCAACACTACAGCAGGCAACGGCACATTACATTACATAAAGTCACGAGTTTCTCGCACCTTACTGCAGTTTTTGCCATAACTGCGTGGCATCATCAGTATTTTTTAACAAAATAAAAGGGCAAACCCGTCAAATTGTTATTATTATTTAAAAAAGTTTATCATGATCAATATTTTAATATTTATTGAAATTAGGCACCTAAAAGGCTAATAGAAAAATATTAAATATTTATTTGATCTAAAAAATATTTTAAGTATTTATTTGGAATAGAATGCATAATTTAAATATTTATTTGATAATTAAATATAGTGATTATTCAAAACTTTATGTACAACAAAACTATTGTATTATAAATTTCAATGATTAATTTGTTAAAATATAATAATATCAAACTATAATAATATTATATTATTGATTATACAAAAATATGTGTAATTAATATAAATGATTGATTATTATTAATATTTGAATAATTAATATAATTTTCCTAAATTTTTAATTATTTTAAAATTTGAAAAAAATAAATATAAATATTAAAGATTTTATTTGATTGATTCTTTAAACTTATATTTTAGAAGTAATAAATATATATAAATTATAATTAATTAACTAACAATATTAAATAAATTGATTAATTATTTAAACAATAATTAATTTAAACGAGATATTAATAATTTATTAAAATATTAAATAATTTTTTTAATAATCATATCGATAAATCATGTTTGTACGCTTAATCGTCTATAAATATCCCTACAAATGAGTCCATTAATGATTAATTATTAAATTAAAAATAAATTTTCATCCGAAAAAAAGAAAAGCATTAAGCAAAACACAATAGATACCAACAAATGGAAAAAAGGAAAACTAAAAGCAGTGGGTCCCAACCCTCTTTTGCGATGACGTGGCAATAACTCGGTGCAAAATGGATGAAAACTGGAGGAAAACGACTGGATGGGAACTGAACCGGAAGAGAGAAAAAATCAGAGCTCTCAGCTGATCTATATGAATTAAATAAAACAAAATAAAAGTTTTGATATTTTTATTTCACTCAAGTTGTTTTCAAAATCGTTGTTTGAGATTTGTTGAATCTCGAGAGTTGGAATAGATTTGAAGTTACATGAAGCTGATGTTACTAACGCATCGGTTTAAGTTTATAAATCGAAGATGAGAAGTGTAAACGACAGCGTTGTAACCGTTAACGCCGCTGCCTCCGCCATCGTTTCCGCAGAGTCCAGAGTGCAGCCTACCACCGTTCAGGTATATCCACTTTTTTGTTAGCAGTACTTGTTTTTTACTGATTGGTTGCCGAGAAAAGTTCCGGAAATTCGCGATTTTCAGATCACTTAAACTCTCTTCTGAATTGAGGACCTGGAGGGGGGAGGGAGGGAGAAGAGTGCTGAAAGTTAAGATTTAGGGAAAAAATCTATTGTTTATGTTCTCTGCTTGCTTTTCTCGATGTTGAAAAGTCGGAAACTCATTTTGCTCTGTTTTCAGTATTAAACTTCAATTATCTCCCTTCTCTGTTCGGTTGCCGAGAAACTAAGGGAAAGCTGAAAGTAGTTGAAATTTGGATCTTGGAATTCTAAGCATTAGCTGAGCTAGGTGGTCAACTCACGGTTCTAGTTCTACCTTTTTGCTTTTCACGTTTCTTAAGAATAAATAGCAAAAATGAAAATCTTATTATTGTAATTCAATTAAAGAATGAAAAAGAAAGAAAATGATCGCTTTACGCGTATACTTTAAGAAGCAGATTTGAGTTTAGAAAGTTTCCCCCCCTTCTTTTTAAGTAACAAGGTAATCTTTCTGGTAGTTTCAAGTTTGTTTGGTCAGTTTTCTACAATTCCTCAACAGTTTGGGTGGTGGGCAGCTCCTGTATTCATTCAACTGTTCTTCTATAGAAGAACTCTCTGATATCGGCTTACAGTAGAAAATTAGTCGATTTGGTTTACACAATTTAAAGGCAATGAAGCTTAATTTGATATTTGATATGAATGTTTTACATATTTTTAGTCTTTGTTGCCATCTTATTGAGCTGCCTATGAAATCATATTCTAGGAAGAGTGTAATTTGATCAGCCAAAAATGTTGACTGACCCATCTTATAATCTCGGACCAAAAATTATATTCAAAGAGTGTGTTCTTTGCAGTCTAACATGTTGTCTTCTTTGGAACACTGAAACAGTAATTGAAGTCAGAGTAACTGCTTGCTCAAATTGCCTTTTTGGCAACAGTTTTGGCTTGATTTTTATAGTCAATTCTGTCACAATTCACTCACATGTACGTTGAGACCTGTTTCTGCTGTTTTTGTGTGTATTTTAGGCTGTGCAGTTTATTTGTCTCGTATACCACATCATACATATAGAGTAAACTAAGGAATATGGAAACCAGAGTTTTATAAACATATTGCAACGATAAGATCCAGACGGAGAAAATTTTATCAATTTTTTTATGAGGAATTAGTCACTGTGATGTAGTCATTATCATGTTCCGGTGACAGATAGTTATTTGTTCAGTCCACCATTCGTTAATCCTTCATCGGCATCTTATTCTACCAGTTAAGAGTTGAAATCAATTTGTCTATATTGCTCACTGCCTTATGGAGAGTGCTTGAGGATGAAAATAACGTATTTTCTGTATGGATACTGACTGGCACTCTCTTATTTAATAACAGAAGAAAAGATGGGGGAGCTGCTGGAGCTTTTACTGGTGTTTTGGATCTCATAAGAACAGTAAACGAATTGGCCATGCTGTCCTTGTCCCTGAACCAGCGGCACCTGGAGCTGCTGTCTCGACTGCTGTAAATGTAAGCAATACGACTAGAATTGTAATGCCTTTTATCGCCCCTCCCTCATCTCCTGCATCATTCCTGCAATCGGATCCTCCATCGGCCACCCATTCACCAGCTGGATTGCTATCCCTAACTGCCCTTTCCGTTAACGCCTACTCTCCCCGTGGACATGCATCCATTTTTGCCATAGGCCCTTATGCACATGAAACCCAATTAGTCACACCACCGGTATTCTCTACCCTGACAACCGAACCATCCACAGCTCCTTTTACACCCCCTCCAGAATCTGTGCAACTGACTACACCTTCATCCCCTGAAGTGCCGTTTGCTCAATTGCTGACTTCTTCCTTGGAGAGTGCTCGGAGAAACAGTGGGATCAATCAGAAATTTGGATTGTCCCATTATGAATTTCAGTCTTATCAAATATACCCTGGGAGCCCTGGTGGTAATCTCATATCACCTGGGTCAGTAATCTCTAATTCTGGAACGTCCTCTCCTTTCCCTGATAGACGTCCAATACTTGAGTTCCGCATGAGGGAGGCTCCCAAAATCTTAGGATTCGAACATTTTACTACTCGGAAATGGGGTTCTAGGCTAGGATCTGGATCATTGACACCAGATGGACTGGGGCAAGGTTCACGATTGGCTTCTGGATGTGTGACTCCGGATGGTCTGGGTTTGGCTTCAAGATTGGGTTCGGGAACATTGACACCTGATGGTTTGGGTCCTGCCTCAAAAGACGGTCCTCTTGTGGAGAGTCAAATTTCTGAGGTAGCATTGCTTTCTAAACCGACAAAGGGACCTAAAAATGATGAGATTATAGTTGATCACAGGGTCTCTTTTGAATTGAACGGCGAAGACGTTGCACGCTGCCTTAAAAACAAGTCATTGGTATCAAGCAGAACCATGCCAGAGTATGAGTATCCGAAGGACTTGGTGGCTCAGGGTGGGGTAGAAAAAGATGGAATGACAAAGGATCTAGAAAGTTCTTGTGAGCTATTTATTAGAGAAACATCCAAAGTAGCAGATGAAAAGATTTCGGGAGAAGCTGAAGAGGACCATTGTTATCAAAAGCATCGCTCTGTTTCTCTCGGGTCAATTAAAGAGTTCAACTTTGACAACAGAAAAGGAGAAGCTTCTGATAAGTCCACCGTCAGGTCCGAGTGGTGGGCAAATGAAAAGGTTGCGGGAAAGGAAGCTAGGTCCAGTAACAACTGGAGTTTTTTCCCTATGTTGCAGCCAGAGGTCAGCTGATTTCGTAAACTATGCAACTTAGTTTCACGTCCATGCATAAAGTCATAAAACTGGTTTAATAGATTTGCATCAACACTAAACCACTAGCCTCTCAGTTGTTTTATCTGAAGGTTGTACTTTTTCAATAGTCTTGGTATAATTAGATGGTGAAGTGAACTAAAAGGGCTAGTTTTCAGAGGTCAGAAGAGTCTTTATTCCTTGTGACTTAAAAAGATGATCCAATCAGGGAATAGTTCATAGGGATAAACTGTGTGGGCACTGATAGAGCATTCTTTTAATATTTCTTTACCTAGTGTTATACCAAAAAACAAAGTATTCACATGTAGTGTTGTATTGTTACTATTATTATCTTCTTTTAAATGTGCAATAGTAAGAAGGGTATTTTTTTTCATGCTAGCCTACTAATCAGTAGCTCATTTACTGATTTTAGTGGTTCATATCTTGCTCCCGATTTAGTTGTTGCTCTGCATATGCTTACATCGAAAGTACCAAGGACTAAGAACACCCTTGACGGATAGATGCTTAGTTAGAACTTAAACAAGCTCACCTTCATGCAGCAAAGTCCCGAGGGGTTCGTAGTTGGCGTTAAGGTTATTTGCATCTAGTTAACCTGGTTATCTAGACTGTTTTTCTTGACATGTATTTTGACATATAGGTAACATTAAGCATACATGCGTTTAGCGATCCCTTCTGGGTCCGGATAACGGGATAATTAACCCCGAGAACTCTGCATAGCATTGAAGCCAAAGAAAGCATGCTTGGTGCAGAAGTAGTTGATAAGTCCATATGATTTTAATAGACATTTTTGTAGGGCATAGAACATTAAGGCAATGAAGTTCATAGTAGAACATAAAATGATGTCATTTATGGTTGATGCCAGCAATATATATGCTGGCTAAGGATAGACAGAACAATCAAAGACAAAAGATGTAACAGGCTGTGCCCAACATAAATGGACTCTGTTGCTTCTTCACCATCGCATTAACCATAAAGATCAATGTTTGGATTTTGAGGGCTCACTTATGGCTCTGTTGCCTTTTTCTCATATCCTTCTGCTTCTACTGAGCATAAGCTTCAAATCTGATGCTTTTTAGGTTGAGAGCTGTGTTGTAAGATTGTTATGTCTGATTTGGATCATGTTCTTTCGTAAGTAAAGACTTCGTTCGCATGGATTTTCTATTGCCTACTTGAATTTGAATGCTCGTTTGAGAAGAAATCGGAAAATTCAGCTTTTACAAAACAACCGTTCGGGACCAATTAGGTGAAAAAAAAATCCGTTTGAAGCGTTTTGAGTGACCGTTCGATATTGCTTCTTAGTTCGACAACCAAACGTCCGTCGATAAAGTATTGTTGAATGAGTCTTAAATCCAATGTCCAGCATTTGTTACGTTGCTAGTTGAAGAATCTGACGTCGTTTTTAAGTATTGGTTTTGGTTTTGTATAAAGAAAATAATTTAAGCATAGTTGTTTATGTTTAACAGTTTTGCTTGACTAATAGAAATCGAGTGATTTTAAAAGTAAAATATTTCAAATAGAGAAAGAAATTTTGAGAAGTGAGTCCAATGCTTTTATTTTCTCTTTCAAGTTGATTAGTGTAGCAATATCAGGTGAGGAAAATCAAATGTGGGCTGATAATTATTGTAAATAATCACTACTGGTTCTTTATTCAGAACCCGACATGGGCTGCCGGTTTACAATAATGGGCTTTTAGAGTGTTTTCGAGAGAGATATTTTGGGGTTATTTTGATCGAGTCAGATAAAAAAACTAAAGTTAATTAAATTGATAAAATATATTGTTATTTAAAAAATGAATCGAATTAAGTTTATAAAATTCGAGTTGATTTGTTTAAATTATTATTTAAATTTAATTATAAATATTTTATAATATTATGGTACTAATCTATTATAATTTAAACGAATTTCTATAACCATATACATATTTTTTTATATTTTTTTAATAATTGATATATGTATATTAGATAGAGTTGAGAAAGCTATTTCAAATTTACAAATTGGCCTACAAAGTTACTAAAAAGTTTAGATTTTTTAAAATTTCATTTTATATTTTAAATTTTATTTTAAAAAATTAATATTTAAAACTTTAATTTATTAATTCAAGTCTAGTTTTGTTCGTAAATATTACCACTTTTATATGCATATCTTGTAACATGATAAATGTTAGTTAAAAAAAAGAGTTAAACCTAGATCACATGAGATGCCTAAAATCACACAAACTACTAAATTAAATGTACTACTTATTTAGAAAAAAAAACATTTTAAATATACTTAAAGTACTTAAAGCAAGATCTAAAATAAGAATAGATTTTATTTTTCAAAAAATTTAAATTAATTTACACGTATCATCATTTATTTGGTTGATTAATTTTAGTTAATTAAATTAAAATTAAAATCAAATTAATATAATAAATGAATAATAATTACTAATAATTATATATATACTTATTAATTATTTCATCACTTTTTTATCAATTTATAATGATATTAGTTAAAATAAAATCATTTTAAAAATTTAATTAATAAATTATAAAATAAGTATATTCAAATATTTCAATCATCACTTGAATATTTTACCTTAAAGTAAATGACTTTGAGCCTGCTGTCAAAAGTTTGATAGGCGGCCAGCCACCTCTAAAATTGAAGGCTGAACTGGCTAAGCATTTGAAACCATGCAGTGATAGTTACTACACAATCGTAAAAGATGGTAATAAATAAAAATAATAATTGACTTTAGGAAGCAAAATTATATATTTTAAAGGAGTTAATCTCCTCATATACAATAAAAACATTAATAAAAAAATCAACAATAATTAGTTTAATAAAATAAAATATTAGATTTTTAAATAATATTTAAAGTTTTAAATTTAACGTAAAAATTAGATCAAAAGAAATTCTTTTGCCAACGAATATAAAAGAATTATATCTATAATAAATTAATAAATTAAATATCGATAAATTATATTAAAAATTAATTGTGTGCAAATTTTCTGTTATTGTTTGTAGTCTACTAAGTTATTAAACTATTCCCAAATGATGATTTAGTCAATAAACTTTTAAAATTATAAAATTATTAATTTTATTGATCTATTATAAAATAATTATTATGACATTATAATGATAATAAATTTTGATAAATTTAATGATAATTTTATAATAATTGATAAAATTTAATAATATTTTATAATAATTTGATAAAATTTAATTAATATTTTGTAATATTGAGATGACAATTTGTAAGTTGTAACTATCTAAAAACATAATGACTGTTTTATAATTTTTGAAAATTCAGTGATCAAAACACTCATTTAAACCTAGTATAATGACCTCTATTGTACTTTACGCTTATTTGTTTTTAAAAATCAATTCATGATTAATAATATTTATTTATAATATTCTGAAATCAACGTTTCAGACAAGACAACTCCGTCAGTTTCGCCTCAGACATCCTCTCTTTCTCTCTCCTCAGTTCGATCACTATTATCTCTCTTCGCGATCTGCAAACAGTACTTACAAATTTCAAAGAAAGTTGAAAAAATTATATAATATTTGAAATATTTGGTTTTCAATTTAGATTTTATTTTATTTTAACTTTAAAATTGTTTTGGATTTTTGCTTCTAAGCTGGCGGTATATTGGATGTTGTAAAGAAAATTAGCAAGGCGATTTGTATCACTGTGCTGGAGCTCAGATTCATAGCTCCAACTCCAAGCATGTGATGTGAAGTAAGTTTCATTTCCCTTTTCTGTTTTCTTTGATGTTTGAGCAATTTTATTAGCTATTCATTTTCAGTTATTTTGGTGTTCGTTGGAGTTTGAATGCAGATCTGTATGGTTTGTGAGTTGCGACTCACGCTTTTTGAGCAGATTTGAGATTGAGTATCTTTGTTTGGTTTCGCGGAAAATGGGGGAGGGAAAGAAAATGTTGAAGTATTGATCCACAGTTTAAACTCTAAACTATGAAAAGTTTGAGATTCACTCAGTCATGGATTTTTCTGGTTGTCTTGTGAATATTGAGAGATGCTTGTTGCATATAAGGGATTGAATTTGAGTCTGTTTGGCTATACACAAGATGTGAATTTGAGTTTGTTTATAGGTTTCGACGAATAGAAGTGAATCAGCTAGAAATTGGTAGTTTGGTTCATCTGAGAAACCCTAAAGCTAAAGGCACTAGAGTCTAGAGATTCGAGGTTTAAGAAGTTTGGTTTCAGACTTTCAGCTCTGTAATAATATTTGCTCTGAATTTTTAGTGGCATGCTTGCTTTGGAGTCAATTCCACTAATTAAGACCTCCTCCGTTAGCTGTTCTGTAAGCGAAAAGCCAAGCAAGGAATCGGATTAATTAGTGGAGAGAATGAAATGGGGAAAACCCGAGGAAAAGGTGAACTTTATTGGTTTAGAAGTGGTAGACAAACATGTCATAGCATGAACAAATCAATCTTTGTCTTAGAAAAGTAAATGTTATGTTTTTTGTCGAAGTAGTTAAAGTAGTTAATTTCTGGTATGGAGTATTAGTGCACTTCCGCCGGTTGTTGAGCATAATACTTGAATGTGTTTGAGATAAACTAAGCCTGTGGTCCCTCATATGTTCTTGTTTTTTCTTTTATGCAGATTCTAGCATCTGGTGTTCTTTGTGAAGCTTGCTGGATTCCAGCTCATAGACCAGACTTTACCGAAGATTCTCTGTTGTGAATCCATGCTGGATTTAATATATGAATCTTTATATTGGTCTAGAGTTTTAGTATGATATTTGGAATGAGTTTGCTTTAGAAAACCTTGCGAACTGGTTCTGTTGATCTTTGAAATTTGAAACATGCCTTCATGGTGGGGGAAGTCATCATCCAGAGAATCGAAGAAGAAGACGAGCAAAGAGAGTTTCATTGATGCCTTTCACCTCAAAATTAAGACACCATCTGAAGAAAAACTAAACAGTAGATCAGCAGTATTGAGAAGAAATTGCAGTGACATAACTTCAGAAAAGGGATCTCAACCCCGAGTAGAATCAAGGTCTCCTTCATCTTCTAAACGAGTTTCTAGGTGTCAAAGCTTGGCTGAAAGGCCTCATTCTCAACCGCTTCCACTCCCTGATCTGCTTCCCGCAATTGTGGGTCGCACAGGTTCTGAAATTAGCATTTCAACGAAAGCACGGCCAGAAAAAGGCTCCAAGTCATTATTTCTGCCCCTCCGTAGACCTGCATGCATACGCTGTAGGCCAAATCCTAATGACTTGGATGGAGATTACGCTACTGTTTCAGTTTCAAGTGGGGGCTCTGCCGAAGGTGATGATTCCACTGACTTGCAGCATCATATGCCCCTGGCAACTGATTACAACAATGGGACTAGAACTGTGGCTAGCAGCCGTTCTAGGTGAGCCTGCTTGTTTCTTATTAACCATGGTGCTTGCATTGATGATCTTTTATTGTACAAACATTGTATTTTAGTTTTTTTTTTATTTGTTATCTTCTGTCATTTGTTTGCTAACTACTTATCCCTTTCATTTTTTTTCCTGAAGTTTGATGCTCAAGGATCAGTCCTCTACAGGCATCCAATGTAACTCGAGAGAAGCAAACACACAGGATATATCATTTGGTAATGGTACCTCCCCGAAATCACCTAAAAGTAGACCTTTAAGCAAACATGTTCCAAATATACAGATTCCACATCATGGTGCTTTCTGCAGTGCTCCTGACAGCTCCATGTCTAGTCCTTCTAGAAGCCCAATGAGAGCTTTTGGCACAGAGCAAGTCATGAACTCTCTTTTCTGGGCAGGGAAGACTTGTACTGATGTCACTTTACTTGGATCTGGCCATTGCTCCAGTCCTGGTTCAGGTCACAATTCTGGCCATAATTCAATGGGTGGAGATCTGTCAGGACAGCTATTTTGGCAACAAAGTAGGAGCAGCCCTGAGTATTCTCCAATACCAAGTCCGAGGTTGATCAGTGCTGGTCCTAGTTCCAGAGTACATAGTGGTGCTGTCACTCCTATTCATCCTAGATCGGCAGGAACGGCTACTGAGTCACATACTAGCTGGCATGATGAGGGGAAACAACAAAGCCATAGATTGCCCCTTCCTCCCATAACAATATCTAATTCTTCTCCTTTCTCTCATTCAAACTCAGCAGCAACGTCTCCCTCCATGCCACGGAGTCCATCAAGGGTGGAGAATCCTGTAAAACCTGGATCACGTTGGAAAAAAGGAAAGCTTCTGGGTAGAGGCACATTTGGGCATGTTTATGTTGGTTTTAACAGGTATGATATTCCAAAGAAATATTCTTACATCTCTTATACTAAGAAATTAACATGTATTCATGGTTTTTCCTTAAACTTTATCAATTACAAGTGTATTTTGCATACTTGATTTTAAACAAGTTTGCATCCAAGGATTTTTTTTTCCCTTCTGAAATATTACACAGTAATTCGGTTTGTTTATTTACTATTTGTTTTCCATCTTTTTTCAGTGAAAGTGGTGAAATGTGCGCAATGAAGGAGGTTATATTATTTTCAGATGATGCCAAGTCAAAAGAAAGCACTAAGCAGTTAATGCAGGTAAGCTGTTTTTCCTTCTATATAAAATTTTGGTTGTTCAATTGATGCTGAAATAAATTCTTCTTGAATCCTCATTATGCTTTAATTTGGTTATAGATAGGGTAGAAATTCATATTCTCATTGCTCTTACAGGAAATTGCTTTATTGAGCTGTTTACAGCATCCGAACATTGTGCAATACTATGGGTCTGAAAAGGTATGTCCTTGTTTGTTCATTGGTCTTGATATCTTGTCTATTATATTTATGGTTATTTAAAATATTTACAGATCAAAAGGGTTCTGACTTCTATCCAAAAGAGTTGCTCTTTTTATATTGAGAAATGGTGAATCGTATCTTGTCTATTATGGACCTATGGTTATTTTAAAATTGTTATTTAAGATATTTAAAAGTTCCATTGAAGACAGGATTCTATCCGGAGCATTGCTCTTTAATAAGAGAAATGGTGATTCATATAATGCTAAGAAACTTTTGGGAACTATATTTTTGGTTACTTAAACTTACCTAACTAAAGTTTACTATAACATGGTAAGCAATTTCTCAGGAAATAAAAGTCCCATGCAAGGATTATTATATGCTTCACTTACAGAACTTCGGGATAAATTTTTACAGGTAGAGGACAGACTTTACGTATACCTTGAGTATGTATCCGGTGGGTCAATTTATAAACTTCTCCAGGAGTATGGGCAACTTGGTGAGCCAGCGATTCGAAGTTATACTCAACAGATCTTGTCTGGCCTTGCCTACCTACATTCGAAGTCTACTGTCCATAGGTGAGTCAGTTAGGTTATCTAATATTTTTGAATTATAGTTTCACGGGCAAAGGAAAATACCGTTCACCACCCCGTCCTTTATTTCTTGTGCAGAGATATTAAAGGAGCAAACATACTGGTAGATCCTAATGGCCGTGGCGTTAAGGTGGCAGATTTTGGGATGGCAAAGCATGTAAGTGCAGGTTTACTCCTTTTTTGTTTTAAATGAACTTATCAGATTAAACTTGAGCTACTCCAAGCCCCAAGGTTGTCGAGATTATATTGACTCATTTATGCTTCGTTATTATTCAATGATTAGGCTTTCTTCTTCAAGGTGATTTCCTACTTATAAAACTCATGCTTTGCAGATTGCAGGGCAGTCATGTCCACTATCGTTCAAAGGAAGCCCATATTGGATGGCACCTGAGGTCAGACTTATTTTTTCTCTTTGGTTTTAAGAATTACTTTCAAGTTCTAATCCATCACTTAGGGCCTAGCGGGGAAAACTATAGTTTATCTGGTTTTAGCTTTCTTCAACTGTGAAATATTCTTTCTACTGTTCTCAATTTTCTGCTCTATCATTTCCCCAGGTCATAAGGAACTCAAGTGGTTGCAACCTTGCTGTGGATATATGGAGTCTTGGATGCACTGTTTTGGAAATGGCTACGACAAAACCTCCTTGGAGTCAATATGAAGGGGTCAGTTATAAAAATAGCAAGGACACGATACCTTAAATTTTAGAGCTGTTTAGTTGTCTTTGATAATATTTCTCCTTCTTTAAGGATAGAATTTTAAGCATATAATCTAATTAAAGTTTTTATTTCTATTTGTCTGATATTGCATGTCAGGTTGCTGCTATGTTCAAGATTGGAAATAGTAAGGAACTTCCAACAATTCCAGATTACCTCTCAGATGAAGGAAAAGATTTTGTGCGCCAGTGTTTGCAACGAAACCCTATACATCGTCCTACAGCTGCTCAGCTTTTAGATCACCCATTTGTAAAATATGCTGCTCCTTTGGAAAGGTCTATTCCAGATCCTGAGCCTTCAGATCCTGTCTCCGGTGTTACAAATGCGGTGAAAGCTATGGTAATTTTCTCACGTTGCTTTACCTAATTTGTAATTAGGTTGCGATTATGCTCTATATCATTTCATTATTACCTTAGAAAGGTTCATTTTGGCAACAACCAATGAATCAGTTTCTGTATAAATATTAGCTGGGTCAGTCATCCCCTTGTCTATACTTAGATGCTGCTGCTGTGGACTGTGGTGGTCTCATTATTTAATTTGAGTTATTTATTTTGAATTCCTTGTCATGCAATAAGTTGCCGGGTTGTACTATGGACCTTTAGCATGAACCATGTGTGGGGTGGGGCATGCTGAAAATTGTCATATGAGCTGCACAAACATCGTCTTGCTTGTAGATATGCCCAATTTGGTTCCCCAGTATCCTCTACGTGTGTCTTAGTCGTGTTGTAAGTTGTAACTTAATGCTTGATCATTGGCATTTGGCAGATTCCTTTACCTACTGCTTACCTTCCCATTTGAATTTACATTTCATCTTTGTCTAGAGATGCAGACTTTTATGTTGTTATGCCTGTTTGTGTTTACGGCCAGACTTTGTTATGCATGTTTAATTTGTGAACATTCACGTATTGCTAATCTTTATTGTTTTTTTTTGTGTCTCATTGATTCCCAGGGCATTAGCCAAGCAAGGAATTATACCCCCTTGGACTCGGAGCAACTTGCTGTTAATTCCTCTAGAGTTTCACCCATAGGAAGCCCACTTTTGCATTCAAGATCACCACAACATCTGAATGGAAGAATGTCTCCTTCTCCCATATCTAGCCCACGGATCACTTCTGGCTCATCTACACCTTTAACAGGTGGCAGTGGTGCTATTCCTTTCGGTTATCTGAGACAATCAGCTGACTTGCAAGAGGGTCTTGTAAGCATGCCGAAGCCCCCCAATGGAAGAATGTCTCCTTCTCCCATATCTAGCCCACGGATCACTTCGGGCTCATCTACACCTTTGACAGGTGGCAGTGGTGCTATTCCTTTCGGTTATCTGAAACATTCAGCTGACTTGCTAGAGGGTCTTGGAAGCATGCCTAAGCCCCCAAATGGAAGAATGTCTCCTTCTCCCATATCTAGCCCACGGATCACTTCGGGCTCATCTACACCTTTGACAGGTGGGACTGGTGCTATTCCTTTTGGTTATCTGAAACAAACAGCTAACTTGCAAGAGGTTCTTGGAAGCATGCCAAAGCCCCTAAATGGTCTTTATGTCAGTGGCTCTTCTTACGACACCAATCCTGACATTTTTCGTGGACTGCAACCAGGTTCTAATATGTTTTCTGAACTATTGCCATCAGAAAATGATGCTTCTAAGGAACCTTATGATGGACAGTCTGTATTGGCTGGTCGTGTTTCTCGACAGCTTCTAAAGGATCATGCTATGATGAGCCCATCACTACATCTTAGTCCCAGCTCCCCTTCACCGAACCAAACCAGTGTTATTATCTAATTTCTGCAGGCTTACTGATCTTTAATGTCCTTTGGGTCTTTTAGGAATACGGTTGAAGAGGTGGCTGGTGAGAGGTGACTGATAAGTAATTTGCCTTGGATTGGATTTCAGGTTCAGTGCTTTGTGAACGATAAAGCCATCAACAAATTGATTCCGTAATACGTTTGATAGACCGTTTGTTGAATCTCTTCCTGGGAAATTAGTATCTTTATGTTGTAAGTAATTGGTTGAACTGTGTTCATCAAAAGTTCGTTTCCAGGCTTCCGGAGAGCTGATGTATCTTCATGAGTATAGGCAAAGGTCTTAGTTGCAAGAATCTGATATTCTTTAACATCATCATACAAAGGGAACAAGTTGACATACTATTAGCCTTGAACAATTCTTTGATTAGGTTCCAATACAATTGTACACATGCTAAAGGAACTGAAGGGGGGTTCCAAGTTTTGTTCTGAAGCAGTCACGGTATCGGTCGGTGTTGCATCTTTTTCTGTCATCTCCATGTACATGCTTTTAAAAGTTGCATTCCCTGTAAAGGTTATTTGCTTTCTGATACAAGAAACAGGATACATTACATGGGGCGCTATCATCGAGCTCTAGCTCACTATGGCTTACATCTTTGAAGGGATTCCCAAGGGTGATAGACTATGCATAAAGGCAATGATGCTGCATCTTCTTCATTTGGCTAGTTGAGTTTTTCATGGACGGAGTTGCCTTCTCAAACATGTTTGTTCAGTTCCACTTCGTGTTTACGTTCGAGTATGCAGGATCCATTAGGAGCCTACATTGTAACAGTCCTGCGGTGTATTATGTGTTCCTTTGGTGCTTCAATCTGTCTGGCTTCTTGTTCTCTGGTAATCCACCCAAAGCATTCAACTGGAGGTAAAGGTTATCTACCGATAGAACTCGGACTAATGTCAACCGAAGACTTGATAACAAGTTCTTCTCGTCACTCTCGACACTGCTGTGCTAATGATCTTTCGAAACATTGCCAACGGTATAAACGACCGTATCAGATGAAAACCGTTTTGGTATCGAACACTATTATTTTACAATGGTACATGAAATTGGACAAAAAGATGGAATTGTTAAGCTTCAGAAACATTTTAAATCAAATTAGATACCTTTGATAAAATTAGATAGTTTTAAGATAAAGAATCAATGAAGTAATACAAGATGGAAGAGTGTACCTTTGAAGAGAAAATAGTGAGATAAAGAAGTGGAGATGGTAGACAAATTCAGGGTAGGAACAGTTCTGATTTCTTTTTCCTGACAAAATGGAGAAATTATCCTAATTATTTTGGTAGCATATGTTGATATAGTATTTTAAATAAAATATATATTTATTATAGATAAAATTATTTAAACTTAAATATATACATATTAATTTAAACTTAAATACATGAGATTCAGCACGAATCATCTAACCTCATTGGTTGAAGGAACAATTGTTATTCTTAGAGATCAATGTGAGGATAAATTACATAAATAATTTTAAATAATTATTAAAATTTATTAAATTATTATTCTATTTTTTATTGTACGGTAGTTTTTAATTAAAAAAATTAATTATATATTTTAATTTATTAAAATTTAATCTTTTAAATTTGAAAATAATTACTTTTCAGAGTGGATTTGGTTTTGGGCCTTGTTTCTCAAGTTCTCACGTCCCTCAACCATCGCTTTGCCACCAAAACTGTTCCACGTCACCTCTTCATTTTTACTTTTCTATAACCATAATTCCTCTCTACATTTTGCCCTTTTCCCATAAATTTACTGTTGAAAAGGGTTACGGTTTCCACCTTTATATGTTTTCTCTTACAATTTTGCTGCCTAGAAAACTCCTTTTCTTCGGCAACAATTTTCTCGGTCGATCTCTTCCTTGTTTTTTCTCGGTGATTTCCCTCCCGCCAAACATTCGCCAATCACCTGCTCCTCGACTCTAAATCCTTGCGATCGCTTAAGATTCTGTCTCTCCTATAACCGATCTCTCTCCCTCTCACTCGTTAACTGGTACGTTAATCGATTACTTCACCACTTCGTACATGTTACTTTTGTTTTTTTACATTCAATAACGTGCATTTTTCACAGATCGCATATATCGAAGCCCTAAACGTTTCTTTTCGATTAATTCGTTTTAGTTGTGTATTAGTTTTATGTGGAATTTAATTGTTAATTCGTGGAATTTGTTGTAAAATTGAACTTGAATGTCGGATTTTGAATTTTACGTTGGATGAAGAATGGAAAAATGGGAAAAACTAAGTTCAATGGTTATTTTGTGACTCAGTAGAAGAAGGTTCTAGAAAATTCGTGTATTGTTTTTGGAGGACTCAAGGTTCGGAAAGTTTTTTATTTATTTTGTTGTGCATGTGGATAGTGGTGATAGGATTTTGTTCTTCTGCGATCCTTGGTTCTCATTGTTATTGAGTTATGATTTGTTCAATATTTTCTTGTAATTAAAATTGATGCATATGCTACCTGCAAATGGAGTTGGGCGTTAATTTCTAGGTTAACTAAGTAGTTTTACTGCGAAAAATTGTTATAGGATGAGTATTCAGTTTCATTGTTGATCTTGTTGGCATAAGTTGTCTGCTATTTTATGGTGGCTATGGTGCTTAGTTCGCACAATCTGATAATCCTTAGACTTCATTGTTATCAAGAATTGGTGCACTCTATATGAATTTGTTGCTTAAGATATTTATGTATTTGATCTTTGCATTTGGCTGTCATTTCAGAAATAGTAAGCCAATCAGAATGCTATTGCATTTTTGTCTAGCTTCACCCAGTGGCAAGCAAGTATATATTTTAGATGGGATGATGGTTGTAGGTGACACCTCTTGAGTTACTATTTTGATAATTGTTGAAGCAGGCAGATGTCTTCACTATTCTGTTCATACCTCAGGATGTTTGGTTGCAACTAACATGTGAACAACTTTGATTGCAGTGGAGGCACATTATTGTATGATGATATTATATATGTGGGACGTGGGGTGGAAGGGTAGTATCTATTTTAAACATTGTCAAGTGTTCCAAATTAAGTAAAATGACCTGATGCAGAATGGAATCTACCTTAATTAAATAGATTGATTGGAGTATCATTCTTTCCTGAATCATTGTCGAAGTACTCTGATTCACCAATGGACAAGTCATGCACTTTAAACTGTTTTCAGGATCTTAATTTTCTTTCTGCCCTTTTATTTGCAGTGGCATCTCTGAATTAGTAGTGGTTCTGCTCTATTTGCACGCATAAAATGCCAGTTGCAAAACTCAAGGCAGCCAATTCTTTAAATGTAATGAAATCAGAGGATCCAAATGATTCTTTGGACACCTTCATTAGACAAGCCATTGGAAAAGAACCTTCCCTTCCCTTCTCAAGGTCTGGGGACAACCCAGTTCAATGGATTCAATTGCTCCATGCCTTAGATCAACAAGGTACTTCTAAATTATTTGGTGAATTAAATCATTGTCCTGGAAAATACTTTATAATGCTACATCATTTCTTGATTTTCTTGCCTTTCAGATATCCCTGGCTGGCCGTTACTCACTCCTCTGAAGGTGCAGACACAAAAGTGTGATAAGTGTTCGCGAGAATTTTGTTCTCCCATTAACTGTAGAAGGCATATACGTGTGCAACATAGGCTGAAGAAACTTGATAAGGTTTTCAATTCCTTTGAACCATGATCCTTGCCTCTTCGAAAATTGAGATTTGTCTTTCCTTGGATATTTTAATTGTTTTTTCATCTCTTAGGACTCCTCTAAAAGATGTTGCTTTGCATATTGTAGGATTCTGCTAAAAATAGGGATCTATTAGCAGCATTTTGGGACAAAGTATATCCCTCTCTCCCCTTTCCTCTTTTTCTTATGCATTTTAGGTTTTCATCTCTTTTTTCTTTTCTACCATTTCTCATTTATATTTCTTTCCAGCTTTCAGAGGATGAGGCGAAAGAAATCTTATTATTCAAGGATGTGTTAATGGAGGTAATTGTTTATTTTTTCTCACGTTCAATTCTTGTTCCATCATTTGGTAATAATTGTTTGTAATTTCTTGCCTGTTTAATTCTTAATCCATCATTTAGCAATATTGAAATGACATCTGGATATGGTTTACACACTATTGATATATAACTTGCTAATTACCTCGTGTCCAAATGGTTATTTCTCACTGTTATAAGCATGCACATGTTGCATGGATTATTGTTTTCTTTTGTTCTTGTCTCTGCCTCCTAAACAATTGCTTCCTTGCTAACTATACTTTCCAGGGAGTTCCAGGATCTTCAGTCATAAAATCATTGACTACACATGTAAAAAATCCCCTTTCTGCTTTACCACAAGTTTGTTTGAGAGCAGGTTCTGCTCTTCTGGTAAGTGATGCATTTTCTTGTTCATTAAATGTTCTGTTTACATTTGCAAGATGCTATTACTTTCTTATCCTGTGGATTTCACATCTCCTAATGCTTTTCAGGACCTCGTGCAAGCTAGACCTTCAATATTTCCAATATCTTCACAGGAGTTATTTAGTATCCTTGATGATGCAAGTGAAAGGACTTTCCTTTGTGGTGCAGCCATGTCAATGCAAAAATACATTTTTGATGGAGAAGCAGGAAAGATTGGTCTTGAAACCAAAAACTCAGTTGCTTTTACCAGCTTCTTGGTGGAACAGAAACTGGTACCTTTTGTGCTCTGTTATTTCTAGGTTGCTTTACTTCAAAGTTTTCATGCATACACATGTATAATTCGGTGGTGGAAGTAGCAGGACTGTTGGATAAGCATATGAACGTCACCTTTTTATATTCTATCATTTATTATTTTATTATTAAAACAAATTTTGCTTTTATTCAGGTTAAAGCTTGGCTGGCAGATAAAGATGCTGAAGCTTTGAGGTGCCAGAAGTTGCTGGTCGAAGAGGAAGAAGCTGCCCAAAAGAGGTGCATACCACTAATTTTCCACGCCTTAAGCAGTTTTCTTTTAATTGTGATATTTGACTTGTGCAAAAAGGTTAGAATTTGAATTCCTATATTTCATGTATTTTCCTTTGAACGTCTTTGAGTATTAATGTCTAGATGGAAAAAGATCAGAAAAGCATGAGTAATTTCTTCTTTTCCTCGAGTGTTAGAGTAAATCCCACCATGTGGTATCGTTAACAATTTGTTTCCAAAAGATGTAACACAAAAGGGGGAAAAGTGAAGGTGTTGATAAGAAATGTTTTTGTATTTCTTTAAATGAAATGTCATAATTTGTAGGAAGAAAAGTGCACAGCTGGTAAAAAAATAAAATTGCAGAAGTCATTTTTCCATTTCAACAATCAATATCTTTAAGGAAACATTCACCGGAGAAGGAAAAATGTTGGCATTTGTCCTGCCAGTTATAGTCTTCTAAAGTTCTGTCTTACCCTGTGCCTTTTAGTTCCTAGATAGTGGATACAAACCTCATCATATTCATGTGATACAGTTTGGCAGTGGTAACAGGTAGGTCCTAACTCTAAGGATAGGCTTATTGACTTGAATGTGTTTTCTTTCAGATACAGTTCTTGAACATTCTTATAGATGGTGAAGCTTAAGAAACTTCTAGTAGTTGATTTATTTCCTGATCCTCCACTGTAGGCAAGTTGAGCTTCTTGAGAGAAAGAGACAGAAGAAGCTTAGGCAGAAGGAGCAGAAAGCAAAGGAACAAAGACACTTGGATTTGGAGGAAAGTAAGCAAAACATGGAAGACTTGTTGGAGGATAACACTCCCGCTGAAACATCCAGTCCTTCAGCTGTTGATTCTGATGGACAAAATCCTGCCATATCCGATGATCAAATTCTCCCACCTGTAGAACCCATTAATTTTTCCAAGCTGGAAGAGGATGTAGATTATGAAATTCAGACAGGGTTTAGCAATGGTTATAGAGATCCAGGAACTAGTCAGAATGTTAAAAGACGACTGGAGCAAGTCGGTGGGCGTCACCGTATAGTGGTTGCTCGATGGCAGAATCCACATAATTCTCGAGGGGTGCTTAATGGTTTCCATGCCAGTCAGAATTCTCATGGATTCAAGTATGGAGGCATTAATAAGCATCGAACAAACAGGGAAAGGTTTGGTGCAATGGGTAACGGTATTAAAATTTGGAGCCAAAAAACTAAAGCAATAAACAAAGGGGAGAGTTTGAAAGTTAGAGAAGAGAAACAAGCAGCAAATCAAGTGAATCAAAACAAGAACCATGAACTTTTGATTGGCTCTATATCTGTCACAATTGAGAATTATAGCCCTTACGATGGACAAAATCTAGCTGAAGCCTGTGACAGGGGCCTGGATGAGTGTAAAATACCAAAGAACAATGTTCAGGAGAGGTCTGGCAAACTTGATCCTGTTCAGGGTGTTACCAACCGATCAACCATTAAGTTTTGGAGGCCAGTGAGCCGACATGAAAGCAGTTCACAACCAGTTCAAAATGGTGTTAGTGAATTTGAAGTGGAAGTGATTGCCGAAAAGGATGAAGCGCATACCACTTCCAATGATAACTGTTCAAGGTCCTCTTCGACAGATGGTGGTGATGGTGTTGGAAGCATGAATCTCGCTTCACCGATTGTGCAACCTGGGAGCTTGCAGTTCAGCAGCGATGCTGCCAAAGCCATTCTTGCTCAGAGTAAGTTGGGATGTTTGATCATTTTATCCATTAAACTCTATCCCTATGCCTCTGTGTCATTGAATTAACTTGTCTCTCATAAATAATCCAACTGGCTTTGCAGGGTGGAAGGAAGCTATTGCAGGCGAACATGTGACATTGGTTCTCTCCCCAAACCTTGATCCCCCAGGATGCTCCGAGATTGAAAATGATTCATTAGAAAATTTGATCGTTACGACAAGGGCTTCCGAGGCTTCAACTACCGGACCTGCCCAAGGCAAGTTCAGAACGAAGCCTGAAAAGGGTGCAAAGATAAAGTACATTCCGAAACAAAGATCTGCCACCTAAGAGGTGAGATTGGAAATTTTTATTGTTCTTTTTTTAGGTATGCACAGTTTAGCGAATCGCAGTTATATTCTTATCAGAGGTTCCCGTTTTACAAGTGGTCGTCTGTCGGAAAACTTTTGTTTGTTGGAAAATGTTTTTTTCCCGTTCGGTCTTTTTTTTCCTCCTTCAGGTGGTATAGCAATTTGACTAGTCTTTTCTGGTTCTGTTAATTGCATAATTTTTGGTGTAATAAATTGGGGTTATTGCTATTTGCTATTACAAAGATCCTCCTTTTGTTGGGTCACAACTGGAGTTTCCATCTTTTGTTTTCTTGCTTCTGTTCCTACTGCAGAGATTTTACCATAGGAGTAATGTTTTTTCTTGATTTCTCAACTAACTTTGTATTTGTCGAGTTGAGATAAAAATACAAAAGAATTATGAAGGAGAACGAGGTATATTTTTTATTTTAATAAATCTAAAACCTACCAACTAAAGAAAAGTGTTAATCTTTTAACGTAATATTAAGTTTCGTTCATTTATTATGTAATGATTATTGTAAAAATTTGAATCATGATATTTATTTCATTTAAAAAAAAATTAATGTATAATTTTAAGTTGGAGGGTAAATAAATATTTGAAAGAAAAGAAGAAATTTAAATAATTTAATTATTTAAAAATTATATATAAATAAAGTTAAAAAATATTGGAGAATATAATTGCTCTTCTTCGCCCCCTATGATGAAATTTCATATGACAAATATAATTAATTTTTAAAATTTTCAAGGATCAAAAATATAAAAATTCTATAAAAAAATTGAACTTGTGGGAGGGGTAAATAAGGATTTAACCCGAATTTATTACGTAGTGACATTTAACTAATCTTTGCCAAAATTCGGTCAATCACGTATTTATAATTTTTTTTAATATATTAATGTGATTATACGATAATATTTATTTATAAATTTTTAATTTTTTGATATTACATACTTTGTACACATATGTTTAAATTTAAATTATACGATAAATATTATCCTTTTTTCACTGTAGTCAAAGTTATAAAGACAATTAGTTAAACGTCGTTTAACTCCTTACATTGTAAATTCTTAAATTAAAAAAATTAAGAGTCAATTTGACATTTTTTTAAAGTGCGGTGAGAAATTCATTTGAAGAATGATTTTAAAAAGTACTTTAATTTTTAAAATTATTTTGGGTAATTAAAGTTTACATAATCACTTTAATTTTAAGACGTAAGGTGTTGAATTTAAGATTTATAGTTAAAAGTTAAGGTTTAAATATTAAGGTTTAGGTTTTAAAGTATTAGAGTTTAAGATTTAATTTTTAAATTTTATAAAAAGGTTATATAATTTTTTTTTATATAGGTTGTGTATCAAGATATAACCTATATAATAATTAATGAATAGAAAACTTATTTTCTTTTTGAAACTATAAATAAAAAGAAAATAAGTAAAAAAAAAGCTATCTTTTCTAAAAGTAATTGGGCTTTAAGAAATTTTGGGTCGGGTCAATTACTCGGGCTAGTATTTTTCACTTCATGTTATTGATTTTATGGATTCTAAGTAATTTATTTTTTTCAGCCCAGAACCTATATTACGAACCCTAGAAATCTAGGGTTAGCTGCAGTCAATATATTTGTTATATCACGAATCCAAAACCCTATTTTATTTTAGATCCGCCTCATATTTCGTCTCTACAGGTACATCTTCATGATCTCTGTCACTCCCTCACTTCTTTAGTATATTTTCCCCGTGTTTTGCCCTGTTTGATTGCCTGTGAAGAGAAAATGTAAGATAAAATCCAAGGAATTTCTTGTTTTGTGTTCGTAATCTGTTGTGCGTTGTTTTCTGGGTTTTGTTGTAGCTGAAATGGAAATAGAAGTTATGATATTGTCGTACTAGTTTTGTTTTTCGTGATGTTTTTATGTGCTATAGTTAGCTTGGATCCCATTTCCATGCCATTTTATATAACTGTAGATCTTGGTTTTTATATATTTGGAGAATAACTTGTATGTACGTACATTTTGTTTTCGATCTATTGTTGATGCGAATTTATTTTGTTAAAATTGAGGTGTTTATGGAGGAGATTAAAATAAATTAAGGATCTGATTCCTGTTTGAAGGAGTTGATAATCGGAGTGATCTTTAATTTGACTATGAAAGATTATTGAAATAATTGTTTTTTTTTCCATTCTCTTATATGTTTGAATTTCTGTTTCCAAAGCAGCCATGGCCACCAAGCAGCCAAACACTGGCCTCTTTGTAGGGTTGAACAAGGGTCATGTTGTGACCAAGAAGGAGTTGGCTCCTCGCCCCTCTATTCGAAAAGGAGTAAGTACATCTGTTCTCATATATGTAGATTATTTGTAATTGGGTATAACTCAAATAATAGCCTCTTGTATTTGTGTACTAGTAGTCGAGTTTCAGTTATGAGAATGTGTTTGACAAGGTTATGTTCTAATTTCACCTTTTTTCAACTCTGTTTAAGTATCTTTGGTGGGTTTTTATCTATTCTATTGTTCGAATATGCATTGCACACAGTTCAATGAAATGGTCAGAGCAACATAGGAAAATGGTGATGCCAATGAACTGCCATGTTAGACTGTTATTCTTTGTATCCATTTTTCAAAATGCTGGTTTTGGCCTATAAGTCACAACCCTGATTCTTTTATTCAGAAAACAAGCAAGAGAGTCCATTTCGTGAGGAGCTTGATCAGGGAAGTTGCTGGCTTTGCACCATATGAGAAGAGGATCACTGAGCTTCTGAAAGTTGGTAAGGACAAGCGAGCTCTCAAGGTAGCTAAAAGAAAGTTGGGAACTCACAAAAGGGCAAAGAAGAAGCGTGAAGAGATGTCCAGTGTTCTCCGTAAGATGAGGTAATATTGTCATATATCTCAGTATATATTTCCTTGTGTTTTAAGTGAGCCTTTGCCATCTGAAAATGGTACTAAATGTTCTTCGT